>JASDDO010000031.1:565074632-565674632 GCA_030015575.1 Agapanthus africanus
TTTAGGTGAAATATGGGAACTGTTGTGAGTGTTTGCATGACCATGATGACACGTTACCCTGACCTGAACCATAGAATTGAACCCGATGCACAAACTTTCGAATTGATCCATGTCGGTTTTGTGAGTATTTTGGGTGTACAGGGAAATCTGGAGAAACCCAGGAATTTCTGAGAGTAGCAAACAACACCAGGGACCCATTTTTGACCATAGGATACCATCATGACAAAATGAAGCCTATAAGAGCCAGGGGGCCGGGGAGGCCGGATTTTAATAGTATGTGGCCGGCCGCTTGGTAGGGTGTCATGTCGGGGTTGGTCCAGTAGCTCAAATACACAATGTACATCACCCTAGACTTGTTTGATTGGCTTTATTTGACCTGAGTCAAAATCTGGAAGCACTTGTGTGTGATTTAGGATATGTTTTCCGTATTTTGAATGATGAGTTTTGATATTTTGATTCGTTTTTGGTTGTCACATATTTGTACATCGACAACAAGGGTTGTTTGGTTGATTTTGTACGCGTATGCTATAGGTTCTAACCTACGAGCAAGGCGCGCGTCGTTTTGGAATTTAGAACTTGATTTTAATAGCGTTGCGATATGCGTTGTTATTGTAAGTACCTTCGCGTGGATTTCGAGACGATGGGGCGTGGCGTCAACCACTTTGGCAAGAGAAGACCACGGTGAGTAGATCTATATCTATGGAGGAAGTCGGGTGGATGGGGTATAGCACCCCCGCAAAGTCTTGATGGAAACTGATTTATAGAATATGGTTAAGGAAACCTAGATTTGGAAAATAGGGTTAGAGTTAAATGATAGTTAGTGAAACCATATTAGAAACTAGAGGGTAGTTAGAAGTGATATGTAACGACTATTATAGGATGACGGAATTTGAGGATGACATGTGACGACATTGCCGTTTAGGGTACTATAGGACTAGATAGCCGATATAGATGTGTCATCCGAACCATACCCTTTTCTAAAACGAAGAATCGTATGTATCTTTTAAATATATACCTTGAGGGACGTTACGGATTTTCAAATGATATCTTTTTCTTAAAAACACCGTAACTCCTATTTTCAAAACTACGATTCGCTTCCTTTAAAATCTGCTTGTATGGTTCGGGTGCGTATGTTAGATTAGATACTTATACTTATAGTAGAGATAGAATGTTTATGTAAACTCGACTTGATGTGAGATGTAAATGTGATGAAAGAATATAAGACGAATATGATGATAAGACTGATATGATGATATGTTGGTATACGGATGCGAGTCGATCGAGATGATTTATACCCTGCCGGTCCTCTGATATGAGATTATTGCGGATGTGACCTGAGACATAGGTACACACACACATACATATATAGAATGTTGTAAATCATGGATGATAGGCCGTACGTGATATTAGACCGTACCCTCATTTGTCTTATAGGATGATAGGATCCCTATTAACTTAATGCCGCCGTACGATGATTTTCCGTGCATGATGAGTTTGACTTGATGTTGATCCATACCCTTGACTAGAGGCTGCCGTACGATGTATTATACCGTACGTGATGTTGTTAGGCTGGATGTCGATTGATAGATTTACCGACTCGATCATGTTAGATACGTATACCCGTCAGTATTTGCATATGATTACCTTATGCTGCATTCATATTATTCTCATTGCCTTGCTTATACCTGTGATAGTACACCTGCACCATTATCGATGATGCGTATGTTACACGTACATAGATTTTAGGCTCACACACTTCATCATTGATAATTGCCATGTCACTACACAGTAGGATTACTGCATCATGATATGACTCTTCGCATAACCTGCTTGCACACATACACATTGTATATTCATATTGGTGCACAAATACATTGATACATCCATATTTGCACACATACACATTGTATATTCCTATTGGTGCACATATACATTGATACATCCATATTTGCGCACATACACATTGTATATTCCTATTGGTGCACATATACATTGATACATTCATATTTGCGCACATACACATTGTATATTCATATTGGTGCACATATACATTGATACATCCATATTTGCGTACATACACATTGTATATTTATATTGGTGCACATATACATTGATACATCCATACTTGCGCATATACATATTGTGCCTACATAGATAACTGGTTTTATTGGGAAATTGGGAACCGCATGTTATATTTTAAAAACTGGAATCATTTAAAAGAGCGGTTTTCCCTTAATATGTCATATCATTGTTCCATGTTGCATGATTTACGGATATGCTTACATCTCTATTATATGTCGCATACGTCATGCTATATGATTTTACGCATTGAGATATGCTGTTTTCATGAGATTTCTGGATTTGAGAACCGTGAACATTTTAAAAGAGATTATGTGTTGTTTAAAATACCCGGTTTCTCTGGATATGATATTTCAGTGCGCCCACCATGCGTTTTCTCGGTTCTGAGACGTGTGACATATGAAACTCGATTCGAGGAGGCGGATGAGGTCGATTGCAGGTACATGGTGGACCCGGTATGGTATCCCGGGGCAAGAAAGGGATGCTGTGTATACAGACGGTGAGCCTGGCAGAGGGACTACTACCTACCGGTGATAGTATTTGGGCTCGGCGGATATCCGGAGGATACCGACCGGAGTTAAGAGATGATATGGGCCGATCCGGACTGACGGAGCCCGTGGGCCGATCCGGACTGACGGAGCCCGATATATGAAGTTTTACGTGCCGATGCTGGGCACGGTTTTCATGATGTTTTTGAGTGTCGATGCTGGACACCGTTGATTTACATCCTCATACTTTCATGCACACTCTTTTATGATATTTACGTGCATGCAGACATTGATTATATGGGTGGACGAGATCTACGTGCATACATACATTGATCATATGGGTGGACGAGATCCACATGCATACATACATTGATTACATGGATGGACGAGATCCACATGCATACATACCTTGATTATACTGTTGGATGTTATCCACATGCTTATAGGTATTGACTACCTTGTTGGCACACATACCGACCCGGTCACCCTAGATATCTTAGTATTACCTTTATGATATAATTGACCTAGGAGTCGTTATATATTCGATTTCTACTTGTCGATATATTTCTATTCACGAGTTGGCAACTCACCCCCGTTGTGCCACAATTCTTGCAGGTTGCCCGCTTGGATCAGTAGCGGCTTCACTGGCACACAGTTGCATCCGAGTGTTTTGCACTAGTAGGTGGGACATTTGTATCGTACCCACTCTTGTATCTATATTTCATTATTGTATCTAGTTAACTCCATCAATCAAATTTAGTAAATTGTATAAGTAATGAGACTTAGTGGGATTGTGGTTGTGAGACTTAGAGCGAGGGGTTTTTCGCTACTTGTGGTATTTATGTCTTGCTTTCCTTTATCTTTTGTGGTGAACTTCACCGTTGGGCGTCATATACTTATTTTTACTGTATTGCGTGGTTGTGATCTGCCGTTTGGCGAAGAGCTAGCTCCCGCTTGGGGATGCCTTTATCATTATTATGTATTTGTGGTTTTGGATCAAAATATACAAAGGAAGTGCTGCCAAAATTTTTAAAAGACGAAACAAGTTTTCAAATTAGTAAATTTCACTTGCATCATTCATGTTCCTTTTCTATGTATTAAGAAAACTTGATTTCATTATACCTTTATTTCAATACCTCACCTTCTTTATTTTTCTTAAAAGGTTTAGATTTTTGGGTTTCAGCTTACTTGAATTCCGTTACGCCTTTAGATGTTGCGTGATTCAAGTGCTGGTCACGAGCTAATATTTCGGGTCGTGACATCTCCTCCACCTGCTGAAAACACAACGCAGGAAAAACTAGAACAGCCTCCTCAGCGGTTGTCCTCTAAGATCTACAGGGTATGGCGGAGAGTTCAAGATTCTGTGATTGACAAAGATAATTCTTGCCGGCTAAAGAAAATGAATACTCGGCAAGAAGAAGACCATCCCTCCGTCGTACCACGGAAGGTATCATCTGTATGGGTGCCGGCTGCAACGCCCCCCTCAACTTCGACCTCCCACAAGAGGAGAAGTACGGAGAAGATCCCCATGCCTGCAACAAATTTTAAAGGCAATGAACCCAAACGCCCTAGGTCTGGGGGCATGGTAGTGCACACGGTGTACATGGCTTCCAGCAAAGAAGAAAGTCGTACTTCCGCGGGTCATCGACCACTTACACGGTCTGTGACAATGGCTCAGGAGCAACAACAAAAGCTCCAGGAGATGTTGACAAAGATGGCCGCACTCACTGGGTAGAAAGAAAGCCCGGAAGTATCGTCGGAACAACGCCAGGAACAAGAGACCGACACCGAATTCCTACGAAGAGTACTTGAAAAGAAAGATAAAGAGGCCGCGGAACAAGCGGCTAATATAAAACAAATGGCACTTCTGTTCTAAGATATGGTGGGGATGATGATCCAGCCAAATCCTCCAACAGAAGTGTCACGACCCGAAATGGCACGTGACTGGAACTTGAATCATATGAAGTCTATAGGACCCCATCTAATTCAAGTAAGCCAAAAATCCCAGAAATCTAAACCATTTAAAAGAAGAAGGAAGGAAAGGTTTAGTTTTAAAGCAAGTGGTTTAAACAACATAAGCCAAAGTATTTCATTTTTAAAACCTCAAGTCTTTTTTGAAAATTTCGGCAGAGTTTTCTTTGTAAATACTGGCCCCAAAAGGGTACAACACATGAAATATATATAAAGGTATCCCCAAGCGGGAGCTAGCTCTTCGCCAATTGGCGGTCACAACCACGCAAGCAATATAATATACAGCGCCGAAGGGCGAGAATCAAAACTCAAAAGGAAACTCAATATCATCAAGAAAACCCATAATAATACAACGCGTGACTCTAAGCTCGAAAGAATATACAACTGGTCTTCTAAGGTTATTAAATAATATACAAGTCTGGTTGATGGAGTTCGCTAGATACACCTGAATAAAAATAAAGTACAATGGCGGTCACGATGAGAGTGAACCCACCTACCAAAGCAATCACCCGGAAAGAAGCAGTGTGCCAGCAAAGCCGTCAAGAAAACCTGTACGGCAAAACCTGCAAAAAACTGTGGCACAACGGGGGTGAGTGGCCAACTCGTGAGTAGAAAACATCACCGAGCAGAAATCGCATGTATGACTCAATCCTAGGTCATACGATCATAATATATCCTCAATAATATCCTGAACCATCTATACATAAGTGTAATACCACGTGCTCGTGTCTGTGCCTCAGATAGCAACATATCATATATATGATGTATGAATGCATCGAAATGAAAACAGAATACATCATGAATGAGAAAATTGTATTCTTAAAATGGTGAGATTTCTGTATATTTAAATCGAGGTATCATCAATGAAATCAACATAAAATCCGTGCCAATCATCGACACAAAACATATATCCAAATATCCAATATCTCAGGCTCCGGCTATCCGGACTGGGCCATATCATAAAATCTCAATACCTCAAAGTCTCAAAATCTCGGGCTCCGGCCATCCGGACTGGCCCCTGGGCTCCAGCTATCCGGACTGGCCCCTCATCAATCTCACGACTACGTTGGTATCCTCCGGATATCCGCTGCGTCACAAATAACCGGTCGGTAGTGCTCCTCTGCCAGGCTCAACGCCATCATCTGCGACCTTCTCGCTCCGGAGTACCACACCGGGTTCACCATGCACCCACAGACGGTTTCTCCTCCTCCTCGAATCTGGTGTATGATATCGCTCAAGAGCCGAGAAAACTCATGGTGGATATATCTCATATCATATCACGAGAAAACCGCACTTTTTATCTTTTGAAATGAAAATGAGTTTATAAAATGTTGCGGTTTCTCCAAATCCAGAAATCTCATGGAAAATCCGAAATTTCAAAATGAAGAGTCAATAATAGTAAATACCGGGCTCCGGCAATCCGGACTGGCCCTAATTATATTGCATGAAAAATGAATATAATAACATGCATAAGTATATATGTAAAGAATGCAATATCTAAACTAGCACAGCAATGATATATCAGAACTATTAGCTAACAAGCGATATCAATAAGGTAATATTTTCTAAAGTGTACGTAACATGACAATTACCGATGATGATGTATGTGAGCCGGCAAGAAAGTGTACGTAGAGCATACGCATCATCGGTAATGGTGCTGGTGTCCTGACATCATAGTATTATAATCACTAAAGTACACATTAAGCAAGCAATGCAATGATAACAACATGAATATATGGAAAATGAGCAATAATGCAACAATAAGGAAATATACGCTCCTATATACGAGTCATACAGTTGTCATCTGAAATAACACGAATTGTGGGGTTTAGAAAATAGGGCTACGGTGTTTTAAAGAAAGATATGTCCTTTGAAATATCCGTAGTACCCCTTGGCATATTTTTAAAATATTCACGATTCGTTGGTTTTGGAAATAAGTATGACTCGAGTCCAGTCCATCATCTACTAAGTAACTACAGGACAAGCTAAGAGACTAATCAAAAGGGTTAGGAAAGCCACCTAAGTCTGAGTCGATATATATATATATATATATATATATATATATATATATATATATATATATATATATATATATATATATATATATATATATATATATAGTAGTCGGTGATCCCGCCTCAATAGCGTCTCATACGATCAAATATAATACGACATCCTCAATCATGAGTGCGGATCAATCATCATATTTATATCTCGTATGGTAAATCCATCGTACGAGATCCCAAAATCGGGGTACGGGTCGCCTATCACATATATCTCAATATCCATATGGTATCACAATCAGCATATCATGAACAGAGTACCGATCTAAGTCTAGTACATACCGATACCATCTAACATATATCCGCATGTGTATGAAAACTCATCGCCCAATAAATCCGCAAATAAAACATGTCATATCTCATAACACGGCCCAAATCACATCACCGATCTCACGGCATCCTGCCCAATCACATCGACTCATCTCCAAATATCATATACTATCCTCATCATACATGTATACGTATGTGTGTGTGTGTATACACACACACACATACATACTCACATACATATATGTATATATATATATATACATATATGTATGTGAGTATGTGTGTGTGTGTGTGTGTGTGTGTGTATACACATACATATCCCCATATACGCACAAGAAAATAAAATGAATACGTGTGTGCGTGCGCGTGTATGCAAATCCTTACTCTAGGGTTTCGCGACTAAGAAACTAGCTAACGACACTATCATCCAATTTACACTAAAAATTTAACCCATGATCTCCTAAAACCTTTCTTGATAATCATATGGTCTCATAATACCATACTAATAATATATGTAACATATTCATACGCTACACTACGAAATTGCGGGGGTGCTATACGCCATCCACCCGACTTCCCCCGTAGATATATATCTACTCACATTGATCTTTTCTTGCCGAAGTCAATGTCGCCACGCCCTTGCTTGTCGTCCCGGAGTTCACGCGGAGGTACCTACATGTCAAAGCGCATCGTACCGCATTAAAATCCGATTCAAATCCAAAACGACACGCGAGGTGCCTATAGGTTAGAACCTATAGCCTATGCATGCAAAAGAACCAAATAAGACCCTAAATTGACGTACAAACGTCAAGTGATCGAGATAAAAAAAAATTACCAAAACTTAAGTCACGAAAAGTTACAAAAACAATGCAGCAACCTATGAAAACTTGCTCCAATTTTTTTTTCAGGCAAAATTTGGATAAACAAACAATACTGGGGTGATGTATAGGGGGCATATGATCTTCAGAAGAAACCTGGGCACCCAACTCCACCACATGACTGGCCAAACACCTAGGAAATCCGGCCACCTCGGTTCGACATGCCCAGAATGGGTTCGTTCTTGCAGGGTGGTCTCGTAGTGGTCCAACTAGGTCTCTGGGATTGTTTGTTTTTCTTGGAAAACTCCCGGGTCACTCCAGATTCCCTATAGTCCCCAATTGCACACAAAACCGATATCGAACATCTAAAGTCCATGTCTTGGGTTTTTCACTGGTTTGGTCTGGGTTTAAAACACTAAGGGGGTTTGTAGTCACTAATTACACTCAAGTTCATCACCACAACTCAAGAATCCTCTAAACCTCCTCTAGAAATTTTCATATGTCACAAACCTCACTATATCGATTCTAAACTAAACATAGAAGCTAAAGAAACTCTAATACCACACAAATAGTGCAGAAAATACCTCATTTAGCAACTCAAGAATTTTCTTGAGTTGCTCCAAGTGCTTAAAATCCAATTTTTTTTGATCTCCCATGCTTGTAGTGAGTTTGTGCATGTTTTTAATGAAGGGAAAGTATTGTTTTGATGTGGTTTTTGTGGTGAAGTGAAGAGGTAGAGGGGGGTGGAGGAGAGGGCAGCCATGGATGAAGGAGAGGGAGAGAAGAATGAATGAAATGAGATAAGAGAGAATGAGCAAAGACCAAGGTTGACCCCTCATCCTCTCTCTCTCTCTTGCTCATACCTCAAGCCATGCTCCCATTCTTTATTCTTTTCCATTTTCTTTTCTTATGGTTTTCTTTATAAAACAATTTTGTAAAAGCCAAAAATAAAGCCATGCATAATGAAGACTTAAAATCATGTTTCATAAAACTTGTAACAAGTATGAACTTGAAAATGTGACATGGTGCATGTCATGAAGCCTAATCAAGATTAACGCACGATTAGTAATAATTAATCACGCTTAGGCATAACTTGTATGTAATAAATTATATAAGAATTCATGAAATGCCTGTTGGATATAGTGCCCTCAAAGTCAATTATTGGATCGCAGGTACGTGATTGCAATGATTGAGGAGGACCTATACCGGTAGCACAGTCTTACTCGAGATGATAGTATGCTATCTGGTTTGCCTTTATCAATCGTGTACAGGTTCAGGTGACTAATCACTATTACACGTTGATAGAGCCCTTAGGATCTTGCTTGACGACCAACAGTATGATGGCGATCATATATGTGAGAGTTGGGTAGTCTATAAGCACATCCTTAAAAGTGGTCCCTAGTCGTGGGAGTTTCGAGACAGGGCATCGATACTCCGGAGTAGACTAGTGTATACAGTCGAGACCCCGACGAGGGGCGGTGTCCGGTCTCACAAACCACTGGTGTCAGTTGGATCACCTAAGATGTATACAGGTGCTCATTGGGTTATGAGTACACCGGACAGGACTCGCCGGGAACCTGCTAGTTGGTATTTATACCTAGCGTCAGATAGCAGTTCCCTGGTGACATGTGTAAAGGTTAGTTCATCGACCTGAGGTCGTCATTTGTCTCGTGTGAGTTCCCACTGTGCTTTGATTTCTACCCTACCACGGCTCAAAGGAGTCGTGCAAATAGTTCTTTTTTGGGTACAGTCCCGAGCCACATGGAGGCAAGTGAGGGGATCGGCAGGGGATTCATCTCTCCCGGTATTGGGGGTGAGATCACGCTGTGTCTTGGAAAGCCATTAAACCAAGTCCTTGGCCAAGGCAGGTGAGAATTACTGGTAAGTATTCCAGTAGTTTCTCAGGGTGTTCAGGGCTTGTCTCCGACACGACTTATACCGCTATTGGGGGTCTGACGTTACCAGCCCCCTAGGCCCGATATGCGATACTCATAGACGAACAGACCGGACTGTATGTATATTGTCACTGTTAGGCTCAGTAGGGTTCCAGAATGAGTTCGCTCATCGGCTTCCCTTGAGGTCAGTACATGGGCAGCCGTTATGCACTGCTAGTGCTGCTGACGTGCTTGTGGTTAAACCCACTGCCAGGGTACTGATGAGTCATTAGATTCCACCACAGATAGTTTCCTAAGTTCGGGCGAAACGTTGCAGAGGTCGTATGGTTTTATGGCAGGGTTCGGAAAATGCACGTACATTTACGCACGTGTCATATTTCGGGTAGATAATACTGGTGGGCTTTAGTTTAAGCCGGATCCATGTATTATACTGTGTAGATATAATATCTTTGTCTCAGTTGCATTTGTATTCGGTCGTAATACAAATGCGGGTATGTATATACAGTTACGGGGTTATCCTGAAATTCGTTTCGGGATCGCTTTTCGAAGTTGCCAGTTTTCTATCACCCGTCTTAAACGTTTGGTTTAATGCGGAATTATCTTTTCTTCATTTGTTATGGTCGAGGGTGAGTCATGAGGGTGAGTCATGAGGAAGCTTCTAGAATTGCATGACTAGGTTTTGTGAGGTGGCTTGGTTCATTAAATGCTAGCATAGTTTTTGCAAGGTGTTATATGACTCATTCCTTTCATTTAATTCCTTTTGTAATGCTTAGGATATTTTAGTTGTGAGAAGCTTTACATATAGTCACCACTTGCTCCTACACTCACCACCCCATCCAATTTCAGCCCTATATTGGCCGAGCCCCCTTGTAGAATGAATGGAATTTGATTCATGGAAATTTCATAGCTCATTTCTCATTACTCCAGTAAAAGGAAACTTCATTAACCGTTCATCCATGGTTTTGGATGAAACGAGACAAAGTGTTCTACTCATTCTCTACATCAATCTTGGACATGTCGGCTAGCAAATTTCATGTCCGAGTTGCCTCGGTATAGAGGCGGGAGCCCGTATAAAGATCCGTTGACGTGGTGCCACCTGGACGAGGAGACCGGAGATCGAGCGAGATCGCAGATGCCACAAAGGAGCGTGGGATGATGGCTAAAGATCGAAGGACTCGGATTAATCGGTATAGCCTTTCTACCTCTTTACAGTTTGTTAGTTTAGCGTTAATGGCAAGATCCGGGTTATAGTATGCGATAGCGCCCGTTATAAAAGTTTTTTGTTCCGCGTTTGGCGTCAGAATGACGGCCGAGGCGCTACCGTAGACTTACATGGTATCAGAGCCACGCCATTAACCTTTACTAACTTGTTCTAACGTGTTTAAAACATCGATCGAACGAAATTTCGAAAACCGCATTTTTCAGTGTAAAGTTTCTGTCGATTTTAAAAACTGGTCTAAAAATCATTTTGAGCATCTCCGAAAATCGAGCAGGCATTTTTAAGAATTCTGGTGAAATTTGGTTCAGTGACTCCACAGTATTGCCGCGGAACCGCCACACAAACTATGGTATGGCCGCGGTTCCGCCGCAGGTTTGGAGCCAAAGAGTACAATTTTTCTACAGTAACCTCCTGCATAGAAAATTGTGGTTTCTGGAATATTTCTTTTGGGCCCAAATTTTATTTGTGTACTGCAGATGTACGTGGGGCCCACTTCGGGAAGTTTTGTCGATCGAAATTTTAAACTTGTTAGTTTACAGTACTTACATTATATCTCCCGCCGTGAATGTCATTCGAGCGGTAAACCGCGTCTAATTTCTATAGCTCTTTTAGACGGGTTTGCGAACGTGACATTCGCGTCGATGTTCTGTGTTGTGCTATGATGTTGCGGATTTGTCGTGGTGGATAGCAGTGTGCAATGGTAGTGCTGTTTGGAATTATTTGTACATTTGATATTGCGGGGCGAGCGTCCAACATGTGGACTGCCGTCACTTCCTGTTTGTATAATATTCTTTTGGGGCACGACCGGGCTGAGGTCGATGTACCCGTTGTACATATTTTTCATTTCTGTACTAGGTTTTACCCCGCGACGGAGTGCACGGATAGCCGGGTTCTGGAGGGCAACGGGTCCGTATCTCATGGCTTTGAGATGCAGATGGGCCTCACTCTAGAATTGGCAGACTATTCGCCATACTCGTAGGGGGTACAGGTTGACCCAAGGAGGGGTGCCCAAGTTACCGGATTCCGTGAAGTGTAGGGTGGTCCATTCACTTTGCTGTAGCGGGCTGCCTCGCTTCAGGTTTTTGCGGGTAACTTGCTGCACCTGTAGGGGTCTAGGTTACATTGCACAGGCTATCCACACGACCATGTGAACGTCGGGTTTCAACAGCGGCTCTGTGAAACCCGGGGATCCCAGATTATCTGTATTGTTCTGTGATGCTTATTACTTTTCTGTAATGTTGCATATTATCGCGCCTGGAGCGATTATTGTATATTGGTATATATACTAGTAGATGTTGTATATGTTTTGCACCCGCGCTAGTCCAGTCCCCGCTCTGTCGTTAGTTAAGTAACCTAACGGGTAATGACGGGACCCAGTGACGAATGCGGATGGCATATACGTATATTTTATTTTCGTTCTTTTCTGGTGTGATTAATTGATGGGACTGCGTTGATTTTGATCAATACAAAGGAAAACAAACCTGTTTGGATGTTGTTGGAACAGTTTTAAAAAGTGTTATCACAAAGACGTTTTCTTTTGTTATGCATAGTGGTATTCAGTTGGAATATCCCGCACCTCATTCGACGAGGCAAGGGCCGAGATCCCTTCACCGGGAGTGACCCCTTGGGAAGAAGTTTGCGTCAGGGTAATAACTTCACTATAGTAGATTACATGTTGCTTTGCATCGCAGTATTCAGTTGGAATATCCTGCACCTCATTCCACGAGGAAAGAGCTGAGATCTCTTCACCGGGAGTGACCTCTTTAGCAAAGGTTTTCGCCACTATATTTTTATAAAAAACTATCAGGTTCCTTCAACGAAATCAAGTTCATTACGTTAAAGGTTTTTCCCTAAAAACCAGCCGTAGCCCTCCATCGTTTCAGACGGTAGCATGTAGTATTCATGGTATGTTTGTTGGCCTTCGTCAAGGCATAGTGTATGGTAGCTGCTTGTTACTGTTCTTTTGCATAGATAGATGAGTTGGTTTGGGACAGTTGTATTACCTTATTGGCCTTCGTCAAGGGTATGTACGGGTGGGTTCGAATTTACAAGATAATGACGGGTAGAATTTGACATGCGACTTATGATTTGTTGGCCTTCGTCAAGGTCATAAGAACATGGGGTAAAAATCACATCGGGAGTTTCTAAAGAAACTAAAACTTGCCATGCATGCGCATACCTTCTGGAGTGCGATAACGTGAGTGGATTCCGTCACGTTATCATGCGATGAGAGTTGGATCCCGATTCCCACTGATGAGTCGGTTTACTCTTCGGGTGATCCCGATTGATTCTTCTTTCAGGTTTGGAGGAGAATTTGACAGTACAGTGGGAGGTTTCCTGATTAGATAAAGTGATAACCATTCTGATCTAGGTTAGAGTGCACGCAGAGTGTTTCTTTTCTCTCTCTCTTTGGCAGCGACCTTTGACCGACCCTAGACTATGACTCAGTGACCAAGTTGACCGAACCTTCTTAAAATACTGGCTTTTGGATTATCCGAGTTGCATAAGTCATTGCCGCTCCTTCTTTTACCCTTTGCATTTCTTAGAACACCTCGTATCACTACGAACATCCACTTTTATTGGATAGATCCATCGTATGGTTATATATGAACTCGAAGGGACTTTTTCGAGGATGGATCCAGGTTCAGGAGAAATTGAATTGGTTTATTCAGTTGCCTTTTATTATCACCTTCTCTCAGGTTGCGAGGACTCCTTGGTTTAGGAGAGTACACCTATTACGCTTATTGGATAGTCTTCTTCCAAACCATAGGCAGATGCCGAAAGGTAGGGAATGAAGAAAACCAATTAGCCTAAGTAGGGTGTACAGAAGGTAATAACTAAAGACAAAATAAAAGGATTGGAAAGAGGGCAAAGTAAATTGCGACTGCTATCATTCACGACCAAACCGTGTACTTCATCGCCACTCCTATTTCACCTTTGCTTTTTTCCCCAGTTCGGGAGAAATAGAATAAGGTATTATTCAGTTGTCTTTTATCATCATCTTCTCTCAGGTTGCGAGTACTCCTTGGTTTAGGAGGGTACACCTATTACTCTTATTGGATAGTCTTCTTCCAAACCATAGGTTGGTGCCGAACGGTAGGGAAGGAAGAAAACCACTTAGCCTAAAGGGGTGTGCAGAAGGTAATGAATAAAGACAAATAAAGGGATTTGGAGAGATGGCAAAGAAATATAAATTGGATTATGGAAGAGTCATTACTAGGAATACCAGGATACCCCTACGAAACATTTTCATGTTTCAGTTACACTGTGCATTGTTAAAGGAAAACTGATTTCCCGATAAGATACTTACTCCAGGGTATGTATTTACCAGGTATGATTCTCACATCCGTATGGTTTTACAGATGATGAGTGGGAGTAAGTTATTGGAAATAAGGTGATCATTCTCATTATATCGTAATTCGTTGTAATTGGTGATATTTGAGGAAGTCGTCTGGGTTTTTGCCGGACGGCATGTATTTGGTTTTGAGTATCCGTTGTTGTGCACCAATTTCAAAATGATATATCTGTACGTTTATTTTTATAAAGTGAGATATAACTTTTTGAAATTATGTCCTGACATTTACCTATATCAGTTGACGATTGTGTAAGGAGTATTGAACAACGGAGTAGTTCTTAACCATAAGTACAGTTTTCAACCTACGATGCACAGGCTTTGAGTTATTCAACTCAGCGGACTTATACAGAGTATTGTATGTTGTCCAGTGTCCATCAGGACAAAGGGGTTGGTCCTCGTACTATGTTCTGGTTATTTGTGACTTCTCTAGTTTTTAGACAAGTGTTTCGTAGAAATACAAGGTCTAAGTTTTGAGAAGTTGTGGGTATAAGAATAAAGTAGAGAACCAGGTATCGCAAGTATCGGGATTCTTCAAAGAGATAGAAGATGTAGATACTTGTGATTGGTATTCAGTTGATAGTAATAGTTTTGAGAAACTTGTTTCTCTTTCGGGTTACTCATAATTGGATGCGTTCCTAAGTTGAGTAATGCTGATCAGGCTCTCTCCATTAAGTTGATATGCACTGGAGACAGCTGCATGGTTTGAATCTGGTTCCAATTAAATAAGTGCCAAAGTTTCTATATTGTATGTAGAATGGTTCATATCTTAACGATGTTAAGGTACGGAGAGTTGTACGGCTTATGCTTAAAACCAGACTCTGGATAACTCAAGGCACGTTTCTGTAATGGCAGTTTGTGGGTTGGCCCAGGCTATGACGAGGGTTGACTTTCTACCATTTGGAAGATCAATAGTGATATTGCTCTTGACTCGCCACGGTTTTAGTAAAATGGATTTTTTCAGAAAACAGTAGTGGGAGTATGGTAGAACTGGAAGTGATTCCAGAACCGCAAACGATTACGGAAAATTTAATAGGACCTAAAGATTCAATCAGGTTTGACATTCCATTAGCCACTCCGCAGATATGGTGGGTAACCTTAGCCACCCGAGAGGTACTCTGGTAGCCTCAAGGACGGTGACAGAGAGGTTCTTGTTTACCCAGACTTGACACTACTGTTGTTCCAGGCTATGAGACCCGGAAGGAGGTTAAGTATAGCGTTGTTCTAAACTAGCTTTAGAAGTTCACGTATATATTATTCTGCCAAAGGGTTATTGTGGTCAGTGGGAGCAGCGGAAGCATAGTGGGAAAGTAGCTTATGTCTATTTATAGACTAGAGCAAATATAGCAGAGATAGATCATCTAATTTTGATGTGACAGTCATGGCTTTGACTTCATCAGAATAGGGGATGGATCTGTTAAGAAGGTAGTAGGATGTGATGTCCTGGTATTTGGATGACATACACAGAGTAGGAAGTAAAATTCCTATACTACGATCGGTTATACTGTGATTGTCACACAGTTGTTTCTCCACAAAAGATATGGATATAATATCAGACATTCTGGTTACTAGATCTATGGTTTTAGATCTAGGTTTGGGTAGTTTCCCAATATGGGTACTTTGACAGTATTCTAAAAGTATTTGGAATAGTTGACTCCTGGCATGGTGGTGTACCTGCAGGTGATGGAGTCACCCTCTCTAAAGGTGTCTTACATACTAAAGGGGAGAGGGATGTGCATGATTGGCATATCACTTGCATAGGCAATTGAGTCGATCATGAGATGTCAAGTACCACACCAGATGTTGTTTTTTCACTAGATGCGATAAGTTTATATTAATCCAATCCTGAAGAAACATAAGGAAGCAGTTTTAGAACATAAGTGCATGTTCTACGGATTTGATGACGGCAGCCTCCTTTGGAGACGATTATCATTCCAGGCTTCAAAGGTGACATGGATGACAGAGTGATTGTCAGAGTTGTAGTTTTCCCTCTGATGAGGGACAGTATTATGGACAGGTGGTCCAAGAGGATACTGTAGGAGGCATGGTGCAGGATACTGATTAGTTTCAGTTATCGATACAGTCTAAGAAGTTTGGATTTGGAGTTCATTTATGAACTAGGTCCCATCAGATATCCAGACATATTCTAAGACAGGTATTACTCAATTCGGGAGATGGCTTTCTCCGCGAAATTGAGATTAAGAGAGACATAGAAAGAAACATCAGGGCGGATCCACTCATTGAGGCTATTTCTCGAACACAAGGGTTTTACAAACGATCTTTGTGAAAGTAGTTAGTAGAGGAGTTGGATGTTCGGTATCACACGGGCTGTGAGTATGCGACATCACAATAATTAGCCTTTTGTGCAAGTGGGAGATTGTTGGATATAGTGCCCTCAAAGTCAATTATTGGATCGCAGGTACGTGATTGCAATGATTGAGGAGGACCTATACCGGTAGCACAATCTTACTCGAGATGATAGTATGCTATCTGGTTTGCCTTTATCAGTCGTGTACAGGTTCAGGTGACTGATCACTATTACACGTTGATAGAGCCCTTAGGATCTTGCTTGACTACCAACAGTATGATGGCGATCATATATGTGAGAGTTGGGTAGTCTATAATCACATCCTTAAAAGTGGTCCCTAGTCGTGGGAGTTTCGAGACAGGGCATCGATACTCCAGAGTAGACTAGTGTATACAGTCGAGACCCCGACGAGGGACGGTGGCCGGTCTCACAAGCCACTGGTGTCAGTTGGATCATCTAAGATGTATACAGGTGCTCATTGGGTTATGAGTACACCAGACAGGACTCGCCGGGAACCTGCTAGTTGGTATTTATACCTAGCGTCAGATAGCAGTTCCCTGGTGACATGTGTACAGGTTAGTTCATCGACCTGAGGTCGTCATTTGTCTCGTGTGAGTTCCCACTGTGCTTTGATTTCTACCCTACCACGGCTCAAAGGAGTCGTGCAAACAGCTCTTTTTTGGGTACAGTCCCGAGCCACATGGAGGCAAGTGAGCGGATCGGCAGGGGATTCGTCTTTCCCGGTATTGGGGGTGAGATCGCGCTGTGTCTAGGAAAGCCATCACACCAAGTCCTTGGCCAAGGCAGGTGAGAATTACTGGTAAGTATTCCAGTAGTTTCTCAGGGTGTTCAGTGCTTGTCTCCGACACGACTTATACCGCTATTGGGTATCTGACGTTACCAGCCCCCTAGGCCCGATATGCGATACTTATAGACGAACGGACCGGACTGTATGTATATTGTCACTGTTAGGCTCAGTAGGGTTCCAAAATGAGTTCGCTCATCGGCTTCCCTTGAGGTCAGTACATGGGCAGCCGTTACGCACTGCTAGTGCCGCTGACATGCTTGTGGTTAAACCCACTGCAGGGTACTGATGAGTCATTAGAGTCCCTCACAGATTGTTTCCCAAGTTTGGGCGAAACGTTGTAGAGGCCGTATGGTTTTATGGCAGGGTTCGGAAAATGCACGTGCATTTACGCACGTGTCATATTTCGGGCAGATAATACTGGTGGGCTTTGGTTTAAGCCGGATCCATGTATTATACTGTGTAGATATAATATCTTTGTCTCAGTTGCATTTGTATTCGGTCGTAATACAATTGCGGGTATGTATATACAGTTACGGGGTTATCCTGAAATTCGTTTCGGGATCGCTTTTCGAAGTTGCCAGTTTTCTATCACCCGTCTTAAACGTTCGGTTTAATGCGGAATTATCTTTTCTTCATTTGTTATGGTCAAGGGTGAGTCATGAGGGTGAGTCATGAGGAAGCTTCTAGAATTGCATGACTAGGTTTTGTGAGGTGGCTTGGTTCATTAAATGCTAGCATAGTTTTTGCAAGGTGTTATATGACTCATTCCTTTCATTTAATTCCTTTTGTAATGCTTAGGATATTTTAGTTGTGAGAAGCTTTACATATAGTCACCACTTGCTCCTACACTCACCACCCCATCCAATTTCAGCCCTATATTGGCCGAGCCCCCTTGTAGAATGAATGAAATTTGATTCATGGAAATTTCATAGCTCATTTCTCATTACTCCATTAAAAGGCAACTTCATTAACCGTTCATCCATGGTTTTGGATGAAACGAGACAAAGTGTTCTACTCATTCTCTACATCAATCTTGGACATGTCGGCTAGCAAACTTCATGTCCGAGTTGTCTCGGTATAGAGACGGGAGCCCGTATAAAGATCCATTGACGTGGTGCCACCTGGACGATGAGACCGGAGATCGAGCGAGATTGCAGATGCCGCAAAGGAGCGTGGGATGATGGCTAAAGACCGAAGGACTCGGATCGATCGGTATAGCCTTTCTATCTCTTTACAGTTTGTTAGTTTAGCGTTAATGGCAAGATCCGGGTTATAGTATGCGATAGCGCCGGTTATAAAAGTTTTTGTTCCGCGTTTGGCGTCAGAATGACGGCCGGGGCGCTACCGTAGACCTACAATGCCTAAATCTCACAATTTCTTTAAAAATCAACATTCAAGGCAATTTTCCAATATTTTTCCAATATATTGGTATATGATCAAACCATAACAATAAAACTAATCTCCATTCTATGAAACATTCACAATATTTATTATTTTAATTATTTAAATCCCCAAAAATAGTATTTAATTTTTTTGAAATGTTACACGAAGACCCTCCATTAATCGTTGAAGAAGACAGAGGGGAGACATCAAACCCTCTTCCGGCTCTATCAGCAGCCAGAGAAGAGACGATCTCCAAAGCTGCCATTGACGACTACATAGCTCAACAAATACGAGCTCATCAGGCAAGCGAAGCGGCTGGCCAAGTCGTCAGAACTGGACGATCTTATCTAGGCTGGTACGATCAAATCAAGTACCCGCCAGGATATACGATCCCTAAATTACATGTGTATAAGGGGACATGCAATCCCCATCAGCACGTCGCTCAGTTCAGAGCTCTATGCGGCAATACCGAAGGCGATGACAAACTGCTGCTTCTCTAGTTCGTCGGTAGGTTGGCAGAGACAGCATTTGAATGGTATTTGGAGCTTCTGAATGACTCCATCAAAACATTCACAGAAATGGAGCTGCTATTCACACAGCGTTTCACAAGCGCAAGCGAGCGCATCCCGATCACCGCATTGATCAATACCCGGGTGAAACCGGGAGAAACCTGGGTTCAATACGCAATTCGATGGCGGAACCTATGGTCAAAATGCAAGCAACGCATAGAAGAAGCTCCTGCTGTGGGTATGTTCATAGGGACCCTTGATCCTCATGCGACTATATCCCAATTTATGATGTTCTTCAAGCCGACCACCTTCCAGGCCTTGATCGACAAGCTGGCCAAAATGGACCAGATGGTGTAAGTCCACGGTAGCGCCCCGGCCGTCTAACAGACGCCAAATGCAGAACAAAAACTTTTCATAAACTGGCGCTATCGCGCACCGTAACCTGGATCTGCCATTAAAGCTAAACTAACAAACTACAAAGTGGGTTGGAATGTTATACCGAACGATTTGATTCCTTCGGTCTTCAACCATCATCCCACGCTTGTTGCGGCTGCTCCGATCTCCTCGATCTCCAGTCTTGTCGTCCAGGTGGCACCACGTCGACGGATCTTTAAACGGGCTCCCGCCTCTGAACCGAGGCAACTCGATCGTCAAGTTTGCTAAAAGAGACAACCAAGATGAAGTAGAGAATGAGTAGAACACTTTGTCTCGTTACGTCCAAGGCTATGGACGAACGGTTAATGAAGTTGCCTTTTGGATCGATACGAAATGAGAAATGAAGTATATCAATTTCCATGAACCAAAATCCTTAATTTTTTCAAACAACAACCATGCTTCTCACCAAGGGGGTGGCCGGCCATTTATAGGAGAGAAGGGAGGTGAGTGTAGGAGCTAGGAGGTGACCACATTAAGAGAAATATCTAGTGTGAACACAAAGTATGAACACAATAAATGCACCATTAATGAACAAGTGAGTCACAAGCCTAATCACCCTCTCTAGAACCTTCTAGAATACTGACCCACCTCATCAAGAAAAGATAAATCCGTATTTAACCAAATGTTAAATACGGCTGATAGAAAACTGGAAAGTGGTAACTTCCAAAAGTGATCCTGAAACGAATTTCAGGATAACCCCGTAATGGTATAAACATACCCGCATTTGTATTACAACCGAATACAAATGCATCTGAGAAAAAGATATTATATCTACACAGTATAATACTCGGATCCGGCTTAAACCAAAGCCGACCAGTATTATCTGTCCGAAAAACGACACGTGTGAAAACGCACGTGCTTTTTCCGAACCTTGCCATATCATCATAGGGCCTCTACAACGTTCCGCCCGAACTTGGGAAAGTGTCTGTAGGGGACTCTAATGACTCATCAACACACTGGCACTGGGTATAACCACTAGCACGTCAGAGGTACAAGCTGTACGTAACGGTTTGCCTATGTGTTGATTGAAAGGGAAGCTGACGAGCGAACTCATCCATAAACCCTACTGAGCCTAACAGTGACAATATACATACAGTCCGGTCCGTTCGTCTATGAGTATCGCATATCTGGCCTAGGGGGCTAGTAATGTCAGACCCTCAATAGCGGTATAAGTCGTGTCAGAGAGTAGCCCAGAACACCCTGAGATACTACTGGAGTACCTACCAGTAAATCTCCTGCCTCGGCCGAGGGCTTTGTGTAATGGCTCTCCTAGACACAGCGCGATCTCACCCCCAATACCGGGAGAGACGAATCCCCTGCCGATCCGCTCACTTGCCTCCAATGTGGCTCGGGACTGTACCCAACTAAAACCTGTTTGCACAACTCTTTTGAGCGTGGTAGGGTAGTAATCTAAGCATAGTGGGAACTCACATGAGACAAATGACGATCTCAGGTCGATGAACTAACCTGTACACATGTCACTAGGGAACTGCTATCTGACGATGTGTATAATACCAACTAGCATGTTCCCGGCGAGTCCTGTCCGGTGTACTCATAACCCAATGAGCACCTGTATACATCTTAGGTGATCAAACTGACACCAGTGGCTTGTGAGACCGGCCACCGCCCCTCGTCGGGGTCTCGACTGTATACACCAGTCTACTCTGGAGTATCGATGCCCTGTCTCGAAACTCCTACGACTAGGGACTCTTTAAGGATGTGCTTACAGACCCCAGCTCCCACGTATATGATCGCCATCATACTGCTGGTAGTCAAGCAAGAATCCTATGGGCTCTATCATCATGCAATAGTGAACTAAAGCATGTATACGATGATAAAGACAAACCAGATAGCAAACTATCATCTCGAGCAAGACTGTCATATCGGTATAGGTCCTGCCTCAATCATTGCAATCACGTACCTGCGATCCAATAATTGACTTTGAGGGAACTATCTTCAACAATCTCCCACTTGCACTTAAGGCTAATTATTGCGATGTTGCATACTCACAGCCCGTGTGATACCGAACATCCAACTCCTCTACTAATCAGTTTCACAAAGCTAGTTTGTAAAACTCTTGTGTTCGAGAAATAGCCTTAGTGAGTGGATCCACCCTGATGTTTCTTTCTATATCTCTATAAATCTCAAATTCGCGGAGAAAGCCATCTCCCGAATCGAGTAATACCTGTCTTAGAATATGTCTGAATATCTGATGGGACCTAGTTCATAAATGAACTCTAAATTCAAACTTCTTAGACTGTATCAATAACTGAACCTAATCAGTTTCCAGCACCATGCCTCCCACAGTATCCTCTTAGACCACCTGTCCATAATACTGTCCCTCATCATAGGGAAAACTATAACTCTGACAATCACTATGTCAACCATGTCACCTCTGAGGCCTGGAATGATAACCGTCTCCCGAAGGAGGCTGCCGTCATCAAATCCATAGAACATTCACTCATGTTCTAAAACTGCTTCCTTATGTTTCTTCAGGATTGGATTAATATAAACTTATCGCATCAAGTGCAAAAACTACATCTGGTGTGGTACTTGACATCTCATGATTGACTCAATTGCCTAAGCAAGTGATCTGCCAATCATGCACATCCCTCTCTCCTTTAGTCTCTAAGACACCTTTAGAGAGGGTGACTCCATCACCAGCAGGTACACCACCATGCTAGGAGTCATCTATTCTAAATACCATTAGAATGCTGTCAAAGTACCCATATTGGGAAACTACCCAAATCTAGATCTAAAAACCATAGATCTAGTAACCAGAATGTCTGATATTATATCCATGTCCTTTGTGAAAAAACAACTGTGTAACAACCATAGTACAACCGATCGTAGTATAGGAATTTTACTTCCTACTCTGTGTATGTCATCCAAATACCAGGACATCACACCCTACTACCTTCTTAACAGATCCATCCCCTATTCTGATGAAGTCAAACCTATGACTGTCACATCAAAATTAGATGATTTATATCTGCTCAAATCTATAAATAGATATAAGCTACTTGTCCACTATGCTTCCGCTGCTCCCACTGACCACAACAACCCTCTGGCAGAATAATATCTACGTATACTTCTAAAACTAGTTTAGAACGACGTTATACTTATCCTCCTGCCGGGTCTCATAGCATGGAACAACAGTAGTGTCAAGTCTGGGTAAACAAGAACCTCACTGTCACCGTCCTTGAGGCTACCTTAGTACCTCTCGGGTGTCTGAGGTTACCCACCATATCTGCGGAGTGGCTATTGGAATGTCAAACCTGATTGAATATATTAGTCCTATTAAATTTTCCGTAATCGTTTGCGGTTCTGGAATCACTTCCAGTTCTACCATACTCCCACTACTGTTTTCTGAAAAAATCCATTTTTACTAAAACTGTGGCGAGTCAAGAACAATATCACTATTGATCTTCCAGATGGTAGAAATGTCAACCCTCGTCGAAGCCAGGATCAACCCACAAACAGCCATTACAGAAACGTGTCTTGAGTTATCCAGTGTCTGTTTTTAAGCATAAGCTGGACAACTTCCCTTACCTTAACATCGTTAAGATATGAACCATTCTATATCCAATATAGAAACAGAGGCACAAATTTAATTGGAACCAGATTCAAATCATGCAGCTGTCTCCAGTGCATATCAACTTAATGGAGAGAGGCTAATCAGCATTACTCAACTTAGGAATCCATCCATTTATGAGTAACCTGAAAGAGAAACAAGTTTCTCAAAATCATTACTATCGACTGAATACCAATCACAAGAATCTACATCCTTAATTTCTTTGAAGAATCCCGATACTTGCGACACCTGGTTCTCTACTTTATTCTTATACCCACAACTTCTCAAAACTTAGACATTGTATTTCTACGAAACACTTGTCTAAAAACTAGAGAAGTGATAAGTAAACAGAACATAGTACGAGGACCTACCCCTTTGTCCTGACGGACACTGGACAACATACAATACTCTGTATAAGTCCGCTGAGTTTATTAACTCAAAAACCCGTGCATCGTAGGTTGAAAACTGTACCCAGGCGATTTCCTCAAATATCACCAATTACAACGAATTCCGATATAATGAGGATGATCTCCTAATTCCCAATAACTTACTCCCACTCATTATCTGTAAAACTGTACAGATATTAGAATGAAACCTTGTAAATACATACCCTGGAGTAAGTATGTAATCGGGAAATCAGTTTACAATTAACAATGCACAGTGAAACTGAAACATGAAAATGTTTCGTAGGGGTATCCTGGTATTCTTAGTAATGCCTCTTCCATAATCCAATTCATGACTATAACCGTATATTTCTTTGCCATCTCTCCAAATCCCTTTATTTGTCTTTAGTTGTTACCTTCTGTACACCATCGTTAGGCTAAATGGTTTTCTTCCTTCCTTACCGTTCGGCACCAGCCTATGGTTTGGAAGAAGACTATCCAGTAAGTATAATAGGTGTACCCTCCTAATCCTAGGAGTACTCTCAACTTGAGAGAAGGTGATGATAAAAGACAATCTGAATAATACCTTATTCTATTTCTCCCGAACTGGGGAAAAAGCAAAGGTGAAATAGGAGTAGCGATGAAGTGCGCGGTTTGGTCGTGAATGATAACAGTCGCAATTTACTTTGCCCTCTTTCTAATCCCTTTATTTTGTCTTTAGTTATTACCTTCTGCACACCCTACTTAGGCTAATTGGTTTTCTTCATTCCCTACCTTTCGGCACCTGCCTATGGTTTGGAATAAGACTATCCAATAAGTGTAATAGGTGTACTCTCCTAAGCTAAGGAGCCCTCGCAACCTGAGAGAAGGTGATAATAAACGACAACTGAATAAACCAATTCTATTTCTCCTGAACCTGGATCCATCCTCGAAGAAGTCCCTTCGAGTTCGTATATAACCATACGATGGATCTATCTAATGGAAGTGGATATCCGTAGTAATACGGGGTGTTCTGAGAAATAAAAAGGGTAAAAGAAGGAGCGACAATGACTTATGCAACTTAGACAATCCAAAAGCCAGTATTTTAAGAAGGTTCGGTCAACTTGGTTACTGAGTCATAGTCTAGGGTCGGTCAAAGGTCGCTGCCAAAGAGAGAGAGAAAAGAAACACTCTGCGTGCACTCTAACCTAGATCAGAATGGTTATCACTTCATCTAATTAGGAAACTTCCCACTGTAATCTCAAATTCTCCTCCAAACCTGAAAGAAGAATTAGTCGGGATCACCCGAGGAGTAAACCAACTCATCAAAAAGAATCGGGATCCAACTATCATCGCATGATAACTTGATGGAAGCTACTCAAGTTATCACACTCCAGAAGGTATGCGCATGCCTGGCAAGTTTGCTGTATGTTTGAAACTCCCGATATTGATTTTTTCCTCATGCTCTTATGACCTTGACGAAGGCCAACAAATCATAAGTCACATGTTAAGTTCTACCCGTCATTATCCAGGTTAATTTGAACCCACCCGCACAAGCCCTTGACGAAGGCCAACAAGGCTATACGACTGTCCCAAACCAACACATCTATCTATGCAACAAATGAATACCCAGCAACTACCAAACACTATGCCTTGACGAAGGCCAACAAACATAGCTTGAATACTACTGACCATCCATAAGAAATGACGGAGGGCTACGGCTGGTTTTTGGCGAAAAACCTTTAACGTAATGAACTTGATCTCGTTGAAGGAACCTGATAGCTTTTTTTAAAAATATAGTGACGAAAAACCTTTGCTAAAGAGGTCACTCCCGGTGAAGGGATCTCGGCTCTTTCCTCGTGGAATGAGGTGCAGGATATTCCAACTGAATACCGCGATGCAAAGCAACTTGTAATCGACTATATTGAAGTTATTACCCTGACGTAAACTTCTGCCTAAGGGGTCACTCCCGGTGAAGGGATCTCGGCCCTTGCCTCGTGGAATGAGGTGCAGGATATTCCAACTGAATATCACTATGCAAAGCAAAAGTAAACATCTTTTTTAAAATTTGTTCCAACAACATCAAATATAGGTTTGTTTTAACTTTGAATTGATAAGAATCAACGCAGTCCCATTAATCAATCACACCAGAAAAGAACGAAAATATGATGTACGTATATGCCATCCGCATTCGCCACTGGGTCCCGTCATCACCCGTTAGGTTACTTAACTAACGACAGAGCGGGGGCTTGACTAGCGCGGGTGTAAAACATATACAACATCTAATAGTATATATACCAATATACAATAATCGCTCCAGGCGTGATAATATGCAACATTACAGAAAAGTAATAAGCATCACAGAACAATACAGATAATCTGGGATCCCCGGGTTTCACAGAGCCGCTGCTGAAACCTGACGTTCCCCTGGTCGTGTGGATAGCCTGTGCAATGAAACCTAGACCCCTACGGGTGCGGCAAGTTACCCGCCAAAAACCTGAAGCGAGGTAGTCCCCACAACATAGTGAATGGAACACCCGGCACTTCACGGAATCCGGTAAATTGAGCACCCCTCCTTGGGTCAACCTGTACCCCCTACGAGTGCGGCGAATAGTCTGCCAATTCTAGAGTGAGGTCCCTTTGCCTCTCAAAGACATGAGATACGGACCTGTTGCCCTCAAGAAACCGGCTATCCATGCACTCCTTCGCGGGATAAACCTAGTACAGAAATGAAAAATATGTACAACGGGTACATCGACCTCAACCTGGTCGTGTCCTAAAAGAATATTATACAACAGGCAGTGACGGCAGTCCACATGTTGGACGCTCGCCTCGCAATATCAAATGTACAAATAAATCCAAACTGCACTATCATTGCACCCTGCTATCCACCACGACAAATCCGCAACATCACAGCACAACACAGAACATCAACGCGAATGTCACGTTCGCAAACCCGTCTAAAAGAACTATAGCAATTAGACGCGGTTTACCGATCAAATGACATTCCCGGTCGGAGATATAAAGTAAGTACTGTATACTAACATGTTTAAAGTTCGATCGACAAAATATCCTAAAGTGGGCCCCACAAACATCTGCTGTACAGTAACAAAATCTGGGCCCAAAAGATATATTCCAAAACCCACAATTTCCCAAAATTAAGCTCTCTGGAAAATTTGGAGCACTGCTCCAACAGAACGGCCGCGATTCCACGGTCAAACCCTAGGTTTGACCGCGGTTCCGCGGTCGTAATGAGGGATCACTTGCCCAAATTTTCTCAGAGTGCTTATAAATACCTGATAGGTCTTCTGTGATATGAAAAATAATTTTAGGACATCATTTAAAATCGACAGAAACTGTGAACTTGGAAAATTGCGATTTTTGAAAATCCGTTCGATCGATATTTTAAACGCGTTAGCACAAGTTAGTATAGCTTAATGGTTAGGCTCTGATACCACTGTAAGTCCACGGTAGCGCCCCGGCCGTCTAACAGACGCCAAATGCGGAACAAAAACTTTTCATAAACTGGCGCTATCGCGCACCGTAACCCGGATCTGCCATTAAAGCTAAACTAACAAACTACAAAGTGGGTTGGAATGTTATACCGAACGATTCGAGTCCTTCGGTCTTCAACCATCATCCCACGCTTGTTGCCGATCTCCTCGATCTCCAGTCTTATCGTCCAGGTGGCACCACGTCGACGAATCTTTAAACGGGCTCCCGCCTCTGAACCGAGGCAACTCGATCGTCAAGTTTGCTAAAAGAGATGACCAAGATGAAATAGAGAATGAGTAGAACACTCTGTCTCGTTACGTCCAAGGCTATGGACGAACGGTTAATGAAGTTGCCCTTTGGATCGATACGAAATGAGAAATGAAGTATATCAATTTTCATGAACCAAAATCCTTAATCTTTTCAAACAACAACCATGCTTCTCACCAAGGGGGTGGCCGGCCATTTATAGGAGAGGAGGGAGGTGAGTGTAGGAGCTAGGAGGTGACCACATTAAGAGAAATATCTAGTGTGAACACAAAGTATGAACACAATAAATGCACCATTAATGAACAAGTGAGTCACAAGCCTAATCACCCTCTCTAGAACCTTCTAGAACACTGACTCACCTCATCAAGAAAAGATAAATCCGTATTTAACCAAATGTTAAATACGGCTGATAGAAAACTGGAAACTGGCAACTTCCAAAAGTGATCCTGAAACGAATTTCAGGATAACCCCGTAATGGTATAAACATACCCGCATTTGTATTACAACCGAATACAAATGCATCTGAGACAAAGATATTATATCTACATAGTATAATACTCGGATCCGGCTTAAACCAAAGCCGACCAGTATTATCTGTCCGAAAAACGACACGTGCGAAAACGCACGTGCTTTTTCCGAACCTTGCCATATCACCATAGGGCCTCTACAACGTTTCGCCCGAACTTGGGAAAGTGTCTGTGGGGGACTCTAATGACTCATCAACACACTGGCACTGGGTATAACCACTAGCACGTCAGAGGTACAAGCTGTACATAACGGTTTGCCTATGTATTGATTGAAAGGGAAGCTGACGAGCGAACTCATCCATAAACCCTACTGAGCCTAACAGTGACAATATATATACAGTCCGGTCCGTTCGTCTATGAGTATCGCATATCTGTCCTAGGGGGCTAGTAATGTCAGACCCTCAATAGCGGTATAAGTCGTGTCAGAGAGTAGCCCAGAACACCCTGAGATACTACTGGAGTACCTACCAGTAAATCTCCTGCCTCGGCCGAGGGCTTTGTGTAATGGCTCGCCTATACACAGCGCGATCTCACCCCCAATACCGGGAGAGACGAATCCCCTGCCGATCCGCTCACTTGCCTCCAATGTGGCTCGGGACTGTACCCAACTAAAACCTGTTTTTACAACTCCTTTGAGCGTGGTAGGGTAGTCATCTAAACACAGTGGGAACTCACATGAGACAAATGACGATCTCAGGTCGATGAACTAACCTATACACATGTCACTAGGGAACTGCTATCTGACGATGTGTATAATACCAACTAGCATGTTCCCGGCGAGTCCTGTCCGGTATACTCATAACCCAATGAGCACCTGTATACATCTTAGGTGATCAAACTGACACCAGTGGCTTGTGAGACCGGCCACCGCCCCTCGTCGGGGTCTCGACTGTATACACCAGTCTACTCTGGAGTATCGATGCCCTGTCTCGAAACTCCCACGACTAGGGACTCTTTAAGGATGTGCTTACAGACCCCAGCTCCCACGTATATGATCGCCATCATACTGCTGGTAGTCAAGCAAGAATCCTATGGGCTCTATCATCATGCAATAGTGAACTAAAGCATGTATACGATGATAAAGACAAACCAGATAGCAAACTATCATCTCGAGCAAGACTGTCATATCGGTATAGGTCCTGCCTCAATCATTGTAATCACGTACCTGCGATCCAATAATTGACTTTGAGGGCACTATCTTCAACAGATGGGTTATAGGCCGTCCCCTTCAAAGATAGATCTTCGGAATGAAACGGGCAAAGGGAAAGCGAACTTCGTCGCCAACGCTCAACAACAATCGAGTGGCCCAAAACCGGTAGCTCGCCAAAACAACAAACCAAGATCTCTCGAAGAAAAGTTGAGACATCCTTACTCGTTCCCCCGAGATAAAATGAGGAGACTATTCGAACTGGCGGTGCGCAACAGGCTCATCACTCTGCTGGATCCGAGACGCCCACTGCAACCGGGCGACATCAACAATCCCAATTACTGCCTCTACTACCGAATAATGGGCCACTCAATCTAAAATTGCCACGTCTTCAAAAACTGGGTTGAAGACCAGTACCAACAGGGGAAGTTCGCGCTATCCGAAAACTGAAAGGTAAACCCGTCACAGCAGCACACTCCTAAAAGGGTGGATACGCCGGGGGCATCATGCTCATTTATAGAAGAAGCTCCGTGGGAAGTTGTCTTCACGGATAAAACTAAAAGAATGCTGAAGGATCTTCAAGCGTGTCCGGCCATCAAATGGAAAAGCCCGCTGGAGCCTGAGATTATTGACGGGATGCTGAAACCGTGCCCGACACCGAAAGTTGGTAATAATGGGCAAAACCTCCACGCCGAGCTTTCGAAGTCTTCAAAGAAAAAGAAGAAGACCAAGAAGCCCGTGCATCTTGATGACAATCGTAATGGTCTGCAAAAATACATCGACGCACTGGAGGAATACAACCAAAAGGCGCGGACCCCGGTCATATTGGAAGAGTTCCTCAAGCATATTCTTGAGAATGGAGACAGTGACATTGATGAAGGAGACGGCTCGTCAGAAGAACCGGAGGATTACGGGGCGAGTTGCCACATGATCTCTCACTAGTCTGTAAATGGCAAAGAAGCTCCTGAAGTAAAGAAACTGGGGTCAGAACCAGAGCCAAAATCCTTGGAACCGTCATACGACCTGATCGACAGGCTGCTGAGCGAAGCTCTTCAAAAGAGCAAAGCTGATCGAGAACATGAAGCGGCAGTATACGAAGAGGCCAAGTGTCGGTGTCAGGCTGAAGAAGGTCCGGTAATGAGAAGCCATAAAGTACCTCAACTGGATCGAAGCGCCCTTGCTACCAGCAAGAGCAGAATCAAGATAAGGAAGCAGTTCGCTAAAGCTCTGTCAGTGGGAATGTAGCTGCCACCTTTCAAAGAAAATATTTCCAGGAGTACGTGCCCCGAAGAACCAGATGTACATCCGAAATACTTCTTGTATCATCGGAAGGTCACACACCCTACCGAAGAGTGCAATGCCTTCAAGAAGTGGTGGCAGGGATACGTTGCCCACCGACAACACTTCAAGCGAATAAAGCACAAAACCCGTCGGGAGCAGAGAAGCACGACAGATGAGCATAAAGGAACAGCCGGTAACTGTCATATGGTTGATGCCATCCCAACAAAAGGGAAGTCTCAAGTTCTTATCTTTGGGAGCGATTCGGACGAAGAAATGGCCCTCGGCCCTCTCTTCAAGGAATCCACCTCTGGAAAAGAAGAAGAGACGAAGAACTGTTAGAACATTCAGCTGCGTAACCGTACATTGCCTGAAAAGAATCTCGGACCCTAAAATAAAGGTTCGTGCAAGAAAGACAAGGGGAAGAAAAAAGTCTCTGAGGAGATTGCCCTCGAGGATAGAGTCATCGAAGAGCTCACAGCCAAGGACCCGCCCAAGAAGAACAAGGTGGATTACAATGTCCTGGCACATCTGAGGAAGATACCCTCACAATTGATTATTTTGGAGGCCCTTCTCCTATCTAAAGAGGCACGGGATTCCCTGATCAAGGCGTTACAAGAGCCTGACTAGTTCCAAGCCTTCCTTGCAGAAGAAAAGATGAAGGACGAGCTGGAAGAAGTCCACACAGCAGAAATCACCTTCAATGATGAAGACCTTATTCTCGGAACGTGCGAGCACAACCGTCCTCTGTATGTAACCGGGTATTATCACGATATCAAGATAGGGAAGATCCTGGTCGACAACGGGTCCTCCGTCAACCTTCTCAATGTAAGAGTGTTGAAGGAGATTTTCATGAATGTGCAGCACTTGGCTCGGGATAAAATTACCATCTCTGGTTTTGACTCCCAATCATCACAAACGCTCAGGTCTGTAATACTGACATTACGCTTCGGGCTGCTCGTCACTGACATCAAGTTCCATGTTATTGATGCCAAGACTTGCTACAACGCTTTACTCGGCAAGCCTTGGTTACATGAGTACAACATCACCCCTTCTACACAACATCAGTGTATGAAGTACTTCAAGGACGGCCTCAAGTACACAGCTAAAGGAGAGCTGAACCCATTCTCCATAAATGAAGTCCGTAAATATGAAGAGATGGTCTACTCGGGACAACCCCATGGAAATAGGCCGGGACCATCTATTCCTATTCTGATCTTTGGCAGTGACTCTGAAGACGGGGCCAACACAGTGTTCTCCATCCGCTCGTTAATGCAGACCTTTGCTGGAGCTGACCAGAGTTTACAAATTACCATGGTTCCGCAGCGGCATTACAAAAAACTTGATGCACTTGATACGTACAACGTGTAAGAGCTGTGACCTTCTACATCCCTCCTAAGCAAAGAGGTGAAAATGCGATCCTTTTCTATCAATCCACAGAGACTAAAGTGGAGAAAGAAGTATGGCACGATACCGAACCTGCGCTCGACAGGCTTCAACCAATCCTTCTGCCTAGGTACTACGCAGAGTGACTGAAAAGGCTATTGAGATGCCAAGGTGTACCCTTCAAACAGACTGCTCGACAAGACCAGTTCTATAACAAGATTTGGGATGTTCCCGGGACTTAGCGAAAGATGCCTAACGGGAGAATAGAGACAACTGGCTTTGGATACATTCAGTCCAAGAAACGGGAGCGATTCCATGGCTGCCATGTTATAAATGATTCCGGTGGAAAAGAGAATGCCTTTTCAGATAGCGCTGATATTGAAACAGAGAGAAATCCCGCCGTAGGAATACCAAGCCCGTCATTCGAAGAACAGATTGACAAGCTAATAAGAGAAGAAGGTCAAAATGTTCAGGATGACCACAGCCGCGAAATGGCCATTTACGAAAAAGACAGGACATAACGTATCATTCAGCAGGCTACGGAGGACGATGATCCCCTTCACCCTCAACCCGTTGTGCGCTCTTGTGGCAAAAAGAAAGCCCGACGTAGAAGTAACACTAACGTTAAGAACGGGAATGTCGTTCAAAAACAGCGAAGCGGATTCAAGAAGCCAACCGATCAAGAAAAAGTCAGCTGGAATCCGTCTTTTATGAGAAAGATGGGTCGAGAATACTCTTTCCCTCAAGACAAGACAAGAATATATTCCACCTTGTCATGAAGCATCAAATGATGACACTCCCGGAGTCTCGGCACTCTGAGCAAGTAAACAAGATCCACCATCTGGCTTATTACTCCTACCACCGAGCAATAGGACATCCTCTTGAAGATTGCTTCACCTTCAAAGATTGGATTGAAGATCTGTATCAATGAGGCAGGTTCGCTCTATCCGACAATTGGAAGGTAACCCCGCCAAGAAAGCATGAGCCAAGAGCAACCTACGCTGCGAAGGAAAGTACGGATCAAAATCGAGCTTGGAAACGGACTTGTACCTGCCACGTGATAACGTTCTCAAAGGAGGGAGAGCATGTGAATATGGATGACCTCTCCCATTGCTTTGCAAATGAAGATGAAGATGAGGTGATCTCAGAATTCCCACCGGCACCAAAAGAGTTGGAAGACGGGATACATACCACAACAGACAATCTGAGGAAAAGCGACTTGGGGACGAAAAACGATCCAAGGCCAGCGTTCGTCAGTGAGCTGCTATCTAAAGAGCAGCTGGCTACATTAAAAGACATGCTTATGCAGTATAAATACTGTTTCGCATGAAACTATTCTGAGATGCGGGAATTAGATCCAGAGATAGCTGTGCATAAACTGGAGATATCACCGGACGTTAAGCCGGTCAAACAGGCGCCAAAAAGAATGCGGCTCGAATTTGAAATGAGCATCAACACCGAAGTCAAGAAGCTAATTGACTCTGGCTTCATCCAAGAAGTTCAATACCCTGACTGGATTGCCAATATTGTCCCTGTGATGAAGAAAAATGGGACGGTGCGCGTCTGCGTAGACTTTCGGGACCTCAATAAAGCTTTCCCGAAGGATGATTTTCCAGTACCGGTTACCGAGCTAATGATAGATAACACGTCCACTCATGAAGTATTCTCCTTCATGGACGGGTCTTCAGGATACAACCAAATCAAGATGCATCGTGAAGACCGAAAGCACACTGCTTTCCGGACTCCGCTGGGCATATTCTGCTACAAAGTGATGCCCTTCGGTCTGAAAAACGCTGGCGCCACCTACCAGAGGGCCATGGCAAAGATCTTCGACGACCTCGTACACGAGATTGTCGAATGTTATATCGATGACCTCGTGGTGAAAAGCAAATCGTACGAGGAGCACTGGGAGCATTTGAAGATAGTGTTCCGGCGCCTTCGGAAGTACAACCTGAAGATGAACCCTCTGAAATGCGCGTTTGGAGTTTCCTCTGGAAAATTCTTAGGATTCATCGTATGACACCGTGGCCTCGAAATAGACCCATCAAAGATTAAGGCGATTATGGAAATGCCCGCGCTAAGAACTCTCAAACAACCGCGGTCTCTTCAAGGAAAACTTGCGTATATCCGGCGGTTCATAGCTAACCTCTCTGGCAAGTGCCGCCCCTACAACCATCTAATGAAGAAGGGGACCTCGTTCGTTTGGGATCGTAAATGCCAAAGTGCACAGGACGAAATCAAGCAATATCTGCAGAACCCGCCGGTACTGACCTCTCCGGCAAATGCCGCCCCTTGAAGGTTCTTTAGGCACGCTATGGGCATAGGAGAACGATCAAGGAAAGGAGAGAGCTCTCTACTATTTGAGTTGAGTTCTTCTAGGGGCAGAAAACAACTACTCCCCTATCAAAATGCATTGCCTGGCATTAATCTTCGCGGTAACGAAGCTCCGACATTATGCCTTAGCACATGAGGTCCATCTCATATCAAAGGTGGATCCTCTCAAATATTTGATGTCAAGAGCCATACTAACGGGAAGGCTTGCCAAATAGACCCTCCTCTTGATGGAATTCTCGATAATCTACTGACCTCTCAAGGCAGTAAAAGGCCAGGCCATCGCCGACTTTCTCACGGAGAATCCGATACCCGCCGACTCTCCCTTGAACTGCGAGTTGCCGGACGAACACGCGTTTGACGCAATTGACGGGGAGAAAGAAGGGAGTGATACCCGATGGGAACTCTACTTCGATGGGGAATCATCTATGAAGAGGTGGAAACAAAGTACCCCTATAATCAAAGCCGGGGTAGGCCTTATCTTCATGACTCCGCAAGGAGGGATAATGCGTTTCACCCTCTCCTTAACAGAGCCATGAACAAACAACTTTTCTGAATATGAAGCTTTGATAGCGGGTCTTGAGATTGCTGTCGACTTGGGAATCGAAGATCTCCTCATATATGGAGACTCCCAGCTAGTCATTAGCCAAGTAAATGAAAACTATTAGACGTGTAAACCGGAGTTGGTAAACTATGGTGAAAGAGTGCAGCAACTGCTGATTCAAATCCTTTCTTACATCCAGGAAAGCATACCGTGGGCGAAAAATAGCAAGGCAGATGCGTTAGCCAAGCTCGCTAAAGAACTGGCCGACGAAAACCTCGATGACGTAAGGATCATTGTGCAAAGCCACCGGATTCTCGCGCCAGCAGAAATATCTCCGAAGTCGTCTGAAAGAAAAGGAGCGACTGAACAAGCGGTCTTCCAAATAGAGAAAGAAAAGGCCGAGGATTGGAGAGAAGTCTTTATAGATTACTTCAAATCCCATCGAATGCCCGAAAACGCATCATCAAGACATCATCTCATGAAGCGAGCTCTGTCTTTCGCCTTCGTCAATGATACTCTATATAAGAGATCGTTCGATTGTTTGTGGCTAAGATGTCCGGGACCAAAAGAAGCAAGGAGAGTCGTCCAAGAAACTCCTGACGGACTCTGCGGTTCTCATCAAGATGGGCCAAAGATGAAGCTGAAGATCAAAAGAATGGGTTACTATTGGCCCATGATAATTCAAGACTGTCTCGAATATGCGAAGCAGAGTCACTCGTGCCAAATTCACATGGACTTCATCCACCAGCATCCGAATCCTCTATACCCAACACTGGCTAGCTGGCCATTCGAAATTTGGGGAACTGATATAATTGGGCCCATCGAACCGGCATCATCCAAGGGGCATCGGTTCATATTGGCAACGACCGATTACTTCTCCAAGTGGGCAGAAGCAATACCGCTAAGAGAGGTGAAGACGGAGAACATCCTCCATTTCTTCAGGACACATGTCATCTACCGATTCGGCACTCCGCGATGGATCATCTCGGATAATGGGCCGACCTACAGAATCCATAAGATCAGCCGCTTCACACAGCAGCATAAAATAGATTAGAGATACTCTTCGGTCTATAATCCCAGAGCTAATGGTCTAGCTGAGGCTTTCAACAAGACCTTGACAAAGATCATAAAGAAAACGGTGTCCAGAAATAAAAAGGACTAGCATGAGAGATTGCATGAAGCTTTCTGGGGTTATCGGACCACGTTCAAGACGGCCACGAATATAACTTCACGTTGGTATTCGGCACGGAAGCAGTACTTCCCTTGGAGATAGAGCTACCCTCTCTATGAGTAGCTGTTCGATACGAGCTGACGAATGAAGAAAATGCCCATCTTCGGCTTGAGGAGCTCGATGCTCTCGATGAAACACGTTTCATGGCGTAGAAAAACCTGGAAGCTTACAAAGCAAGGATAACACGCTTATACGAAAGATTGACTAGGCTGAGAACATTCCACCAAGGCGAACTTGTGCTAGTCGTAAAATGACCTATGATCCCCAATCGTGCTAAATGGGGGAAATTCGAGCCAAACTATGAGGGTCCGTACATCATAGACAAGGTCTACCAAGATGGGGCCTACTTGCTCATGGGTATGCATGGCGAAAGACCCTTCCGGCCAATAAACGGATGGTTCCTTAAGAAATACTACGCTTAACAAGTCACGGCTCAGGTTAATGATGGATGATGATGCTCGTGTCCGCTCGTTGTCCTCCTAAGTCCAAACTCTATATGTAGTATCCGGCAAAACTTCGCCTCGAAGCTGCTATAGACCGAGATGTCCTTAAACTAAGAATGGACCGAGATGTCCTTAAACTAACAATGGACCGAGATGTCCTTAAACTAAAAATAGACCGAGATGTCCTTAAACTAAATACGCTGCCTCAAACATGGTGACAGTGGAATCTAGATCCACAGGTCACAGCGGCGAAGATAGCAATTTAAGTCCCGCTGGCTGCACAATCGCCCCGATGGAGAAATTCTCCCTAAGTGCCATTGGCAACGAAGGAGTTAAAAAAAAGGTACGTCCACAAGCGAAATGGGCACGGATGAAAACTCGAAAGGGCTCTGTGAGTAAAAACAGCAGGGCTACCGGCGAGTTTGTGAAAACCCAAAGATGTGCACTCTCGTTAAAATAAAGACACCTGCAAGGTCCTCTCGATCTTGTGAGGATAAGACACCTGCGTGAGATCCTTACAACTCACAAGGGAACAACACTCTTAGGGATCCCCACGATTCCTAAGGAAAAATTACACTTACGAGATCCTCACGACTCGTAAGGAGAATCCCCCTATGTTTCCCTCACAGCTCATAGGATTCAAAAACCTTAAGATACAGGGACCTGAACCTGTTCTTAAGCCATCACATTCCCCAAGTTGCCCTACAAGAGGTCCATATTGACCCTCGTATACAATCCACGGGCGCGAATAAACGTTCCCTCACCAAGTCCCACCACTGTGGTGAACGACACATATAAGTCCTCTCGACTTGTAAGGAGAAAACACTCTTGTAAGATCCTTATGACTTATAAGAGAACACACACTTAGGGATCCCCACGATTCCTATGGAGAAAATACGCCTACGAGATCCTCACGACTCATAAGGAGAAATACCTTTATGAGACCCTTACGGCTCGTAAAGTCAAAAAGCCTTAGTCAACGGGATCTTAACCTAGTTCGCTAAGCCACCTTTGTTCAAATCAATAAAGGAAAATGATGATTCGCTCCTGGCAATATCCAAGTTGTAGCGATGCTGATGCCTAAATCGGTATCGAATTCCAAGTCCTTTCACGGCAAATGATGATTCGCTCCTGGCAATATTCTAGTCGCAGCGATGCTGATTCTCAGATTGGTATCAGATCTCAAGTTCCAAACTCGCAATAAAAAACACCGAGCAAGATATATGCATACAAAAATAGCCGAAAGGTTTGGGCAACTCGCAATAAAAAGCAGCGAGTAAAAAGAAAAAAAACATCCAAAATGATTGGGCACCGCGAAAAATAGCCGAAATGATAGGGCAATCGCGACTTTCGTGATATAAGAAGCTGAAATGATAGAGCATCGCAGAAAGAAACAAAAAAAAATGAAACTTCTTCCTTGCAGGTGAGTTCACATAGACCCCTGTAAACAATCCATGGGCACAAACGAAGAGGGAACCACATCTTCCCACTGGGCTCCATCAGAAAGGAGAGCCAGGTCTCGATGGCAACATCTATAGCCTAGAGATCAACAACGGCGTTTCTCCTCACTCCAGCAGGATGCAGACGCAACGTCAACAAAGTGGAGCCATGGCAAAATCCCTAGTTCCAAGACTCGACGGTTCACAGACAACCTAGAGACAACCTCGACATTTATCGCAATATTGCAGAAACAGTGTCAACAAACGAAACAAAGGAAGATCCCTAGCTTCAGGGTCTCGGTGGCTACATTTATGGTCCAGAGATCAATAACAGCGTGCTTCCTCCCTTCAGCAGGATGCATACGCGGCATCAAAACAAATGGAGCCATGGCAAAGTCCCATAGTTCCCAATCTCGATGGTTCACAGACAACCTAGATACTACCCCGGAGCCATGGCAAAGTCCCTAGTTCTAAGTCTCGACGGCAACATCTACAGCCCAGTTATCAACAACAGCGTTCTTCCTCCCTCCAGCAGGATCAGGATGCAGACGTAACATCAACAAACGGAGCCATGGCAGAGCCCCCTAGTTCCAAACCTCGATGGTTCACAGACAACCTAGAGATAACCTCGACATTCATTGCAATATTGCAGACACAATGTCAACAAACGAAGCCAAAGAAAATCCCTCGCTTCAGGGTCTTGACGGCAACTCAAATGAGACCTGAAAAGACTATCGGAGATCATCCCATACCTACGCGGAGTGGTCATGACTCATCGGGGCTCCCAAACTGAAGCTAACCTCAAGTAACAAGCGGCATGGAATATCCCTAACGCTTGCTCTTTCAACGGTAATATCACCTGGAAGATTACTTGAAGACGTCCTGTCCAGCCCCCGAAGGGATCAGAGACACGACAATTACGGGGCTACTCGAATAGAAAGATTGCATATCGGGGAATACATCGGCCAACGCGACGGTACGACGGGTAAAAAACCCTAGTACCACAGAACATAACGGACTTCTATTAGCAGGAGTTAACTGTGGCGTTAGGACACCTTTGCAAGAACTTCTCGATTCGTCTCGACTCGTGGGGAAAATAATGTTCCTGCGAGAACTTCCCGACTCGTCTCAACTCGTAGGGAAAAGCCTTAGGAAATGGGGATAACGACCTATTTCCTAAGCACTGGGCCTTGCAAGTCGGTCCAAGATAGACTATTGCATACTATTCACGGGCCACACTCTCTAAAGTCGAATATCGACAAGGAGGGAAGAAACCACTTACGAGTCCTCTCGATTTGTAAGGGGAAAAATTCTCTTGTGAGATCCTTACGACTCTCAAGAGAAAACTGTTGGGTTCTCTATTGTCGCCACTGGGTTTAGGGAGGCATCGACCATGCCATTTTCAAAAAAAATGGCGCGCTAAAGGACCCTAATGCTAGAATCTAAACTATATAATTAGACGAACAAGCATGTAAACATCTTTACATCTAAGTGAACAAAGAATACAACCTTTGTAGACCGGTCTTCACTTCAATAGCTCCGTGTAGTAGTCCCTTCGCTCCAAATAGTGATCTCCCAGACACTAGTGAGGCTGCACAAGGTGAAATGAATAAGCTTGCTTGAAGTCTTCGAGGCCGAAGATGATCTACGTCGAGAAGACACTAACTCAAGCTACCTCTTCACTAAGTGATGAACTAGTGAAAAAACAACCCAATCTAAATGGCTAGTAGAGAAGAGGTTGATGAAGTAGGAATTTTGCTCACTTTAGAAATAATTTTCTCACTAATTTTCTTCACCTCTCATGAAGCTAGAAAGCTTGAGGAAGGAGATGAAGAAAGCTCTCATGGAATGAAGCAAGTGAAGAATGAATCAAGCGGTGAGAATAGCAACCATGGGTGAGTTAATATCATATACTAACTCATGTAGAGACTAAACCATGGCTAAACAATAATGGTTGGGTTAATAAATATCTTCAAGTAAAACAAAATTAGTGAACTTGGTCAATGGTTCCACAAGCTTCTATAAGCTTCAACCATGTGACAATTTCCAACTAATTTGATTTACTTTAAATAAACAAAATCTTAAATTATTATAAGCATGGTGTGAGTCTCATACACCCATGTAGCATGTGCAATCAAGCATGACACAAAAGATGTACATTAATATATATCACATATATACTAAGTGTACACTAGTGAGAAAAAGAATACTTAAGTGAGCTTATATTAGTTAATGTAAGATAATATATCAAATATATAATTATACATTAAATTATTAAATCAACACTTGATTTAATAATCCGGCTATATCACATGCAACCGACTAATATCAAATGTATCAACTTGTCGAATCAACACTTGATTCGACAGCCCGGTTATATCACATATAACCGACCGATATTACATATCATGAGAATAGAATACGGTATCACATACGCGTATTAATCTCGGTCCCGCACATATCATAAATGTGCTCCTACTTCGTTTTGCTTGAGCCAGGAAACTTCTGTGTAGGACTCTAAAGACTCGTCAATACGCCGACAGTAGGTGGTGATTATATCAGTCACTCACAAGCCGCAAGCGGTTTACTAAACGAAATGGCCACCCGGGTATTGAGCGATCAGAAGATCAACAAGCAAGCCTGCTCATACTCCTGTGAATCCAATAAGTAACACTACCGTACAGTCCGGTCTCTTCATCTGATATGTCGCATATCACAGCCTGGGGGGTGGTAAACGTCAGACCCCAATAGCCTGATAAGTCATGCCGATGTGAGGCTCATAACGGTTCGAGAAACTACTGATAACACTTACCAGTAGATCTCAGCAACCCTAGCCAGGTATTTCCTGTTATGGCCAATCAAGTATAGCGCAACATCAACCCCCAATACCGGGAGAGATGCAATCCCCTCCTATCGCTCATTGCCTCCATGTGACTCGGGACTGTACCCAAAAACCACTATTTTGCATGATCTCTTGAACATGATAAGGTGGAAATGAAAGCACGGTGGGAATCACACAAGACTCTATGACGATCTCGGGTCGACAGACTAACCTGTACCAGTGTCACCAGAGAACTGCTATCTGACGATAGGTATAATACCATCTAGGACTTCTCGGCGAGTCCGTCCAGTGTACCCAGTCTCCATTGAGCACCCGTATACCATCTCTGATGTCAAACGCCAATGGATATGGGATCATCCATCGCCCATCACATGGGTCGAGAAGCGTATACGCTAGTCTACTCTGGAATATCGATGCCCCGTCTCGATACTCCCACGACTAGGAACTATTGAAGGATGTACTTACCGACTACCTCTGCCCCACTAGTATGATCTGCATCATAATCTTGGTAGTCAAGTACTCATCCTAAGGGCTTTATCAACATGTAATAGAGAGACAATAAGTGTACATGTTAAGATAAAGAGCAACCAGATAGCATACTATCATGTCGAGCAAGAAAGTCCTCCCTATATATGTCCAAGCATCCACTATAATATACATCACATGTATAATAATGGCCTCTAGGGCATATATATAACTAACAAAAACGCACTGAGGAGTCCTCATGACTCCTAAGGAGAAAATACACCTACGGGATCCTCTCGACTCGTAGGGAGAAAAGTCTTTATGAGACCCTCACGGCTCATAAATTTGAAAAGTCTTAGACGGCAGATCCAAACCTGTTTCCTAAGTCATCGCTACCCTACAAGGAGGTCAAGTTGGATTATCTATGAGCTGCATTTTCCAAAGTTACATGCCACCGAAATGAAGAAGCTACTTACGGGTCCTCACGAGCAACAAAAAAAAATACCCGAGTAAGATCCTTGCGACTCACGGAGGTAATGAACACTTAAAAATCCTCACGATTTCTAGGGAGAATGTGCTCTTCCGACGACAATATGACCTGGGAGATTAATTGAGGACGTCTTGTTCAGCCCCGAAGGGATCCGAGACATGACAGCATGACTGCATATGTACTTGAATGGAGCTAGTGTTCAAAGCATGCTGATTTGAGTATGTGTAAGAAGGATTAGCGTACAACACAACAATGGCGATCGCACTTAACAAAAATTCCTAAGGGTAAAGTATAAAGCTCATGCATAGAGGCGAGATACACGTACGAATATATGACGAGGAGTAAACATTCAGCGGAAAGCATTCAACAGGAAATAATAAGAGAAGTACATTGAAACAAACATACTACTCTATAGGGAAGAGATCATCAAATATAGGATTAGAGATACAAGGGTAAACAAAACAATAAATAAAATTCTCCAATTCTCTCTCTGCCCTCTCTACCATATCGAAGCGGCGGTCTTCGCGAGGAGTTGTTCCCCATCTATTAGCGCCATGCTCATCGGTGAAGGCAGACATGATGGCCCTCCAAGCTCGTATCTGTCTCAATAAATGAACCGAACGATCCTTCAGAGGTTGAGTAATCAAGTGGGTCTCGTGGAAACACTCAATCTTGTCCTCCGCCGCATCGAGAGTCGCCGGAGTCATCTGCACTGGATGAGGAGGGATATCATCAAGCACGGACGAGAAAATCATCCGGAGCCAAATGGAACCCATATGAAGAGGAGAGCCCCTACGAGCCAGGAGCTCGTACAATATCGCGTCACATTGGTCATCAGTAAGAAGAGGATCCACTAACCGTGCGGCAAAACGAGAAATAATCTCCTCGATGGGCACCACCCAGGGTTGCCGGCGAGCGTGGGGACGGTTGCAAGCCATAACTCTTGGTTTGTTTCTAAAAAATGATTACCCTAAGGTCTGAATGATTCTCTTTCTGTGAAGAAGGAGGAAGGCGTAACTTCAGGTTATAAAGAGAAGCATTCAAATCTATGCACGGAAAATTATGTGCATGGTGGAAATATTTCCAAGGCCGGAGAAAAAAGGGCATGGGGAACAAGATAGTTGACCCATAGGAATTAGAGTAAGAAGGTGAACCGATCCCAGCAGTTCATCTACAGGGTTGTTGTAACGTCTTCAAAATAATAAAATATGATTTTTGGGAAATTTTATAATTTAATATTATTTTAATGAATATTTTAATATTCTGGTATAATTAAATACAGATAAATGGGGAAAAATTATGGAAAATTCTAAAATAAGTTATTTTAAGGAATTGCTTCGTTTTCTGTGCATGCCCCCATTTCCTCTAGTTTTGACCCTGAGTATGTCTAGTTTTGACTGATTCCATCTAGGGTGAAATCTGGGTTGATTTTCCTATGTTGGTGTATAATTTGGGACTTGTTTTGGCATGGATTTTGGTATTTGGTGATTCATTCCTGTCGGGTGGCGTTTGGACGTCAACGACAAGTGGATTTTGATTGTGTTTACATGCGAGTCGATAGGTTTTTACCTATGCGGGTAGCGTGTGCTATTTTGGTTTCCGATGTGATTTTCATGTGCTTTAGCATTGTGATATACTTGTAGGTACCCCGCGTGATGTTGAGGCAAAGGAGGTGAAGATAGCGACATCGGCTTTGGCACACGAGAAGCAATGTGAGTAGATTTATATCTGTGGGGAGAAGTCGGGTGGATGGCGTATAGCACCCCCGCAGTCCGTGGTGATGTATACGAATACGTATACACACGAATATTTATTATGTGTTGTTTAGGGTTATTGATGGTAATAATGATATTTTGATGATAAGAATATATTGGTTTGGTTTAGTGCGAACCCTAGAGTAGTGGTTGCACTCACACATACATTTACACACATACTTGCATTCATTCTTTCATTTATTAGAGTGCATATGATGGTGCGTATATCTACACATGGGTATGGGACTATGTGTTTATATACTGGATTTGAGGATAGTATTTGGGATTTGAGATGAGTCGATGAGATTGGGCTTGAGGCCAGGAGATCGGTGATGTGATTTGGTTCGTATCGAGATACGACACGATGTTTTAACGGGTCTTTTGACGTAGTGATTCTTACACCTGCATGCATACATTGAGGGTATCAATATTGTACTAGACGTAGATCAGTACCCCGATCATGACATTTGATAAAGAGGATACCAGATAAATAGTATGATGAATGTGATATTGACCCGTACCCAGATTTGGGATGCCGTACGACGGATTTACGTACAAGCTATATTTTGATGATTGATCCGCACTCTTGACTTGGGATGTCTGATTATAGATAGGGTATCGGATATGATATTATTGAGGCGGGATCACCGACTAATATATATACATGTATGTATATGTATCGACTCAGATGTTAGGCGGTTTCCTCACCCGTAGCTCTACTTGTTAGTTCAGCCGTATAGTTTAAGATGGTTGTTAGATTAGATTAGACTCCTACCTATTTCAAAAACTAACGAATCGTGGGTATTTTAAAAGACAGCCCAAGGGATCCTACGGATATTTCAAAAGACGTATCTTTTCATAAAAACACCGTAGCCCCTATTTTCAAAACCCCATGATTCGTGTTATTTCAAAAGGCACCAATTGTAGAGGTTATTTTAGATTAATGCAGATTAGTTATAGTTGCGTCTAGTATTCAGCTTCCGCTCATTATTGTGGTTCGCATCGCATCGCATGCTTATATTATGTTTCATACTCCATTATTGATGTTATGCTGTTAGGACACCAGCACCATTACCGATGATGCGTATGTACCACGTACACTTACTTGCCGGCTCACACACATCTCCATCGGTAATTGCCATGTCACGTACACCTTAGAAAATATTATTGCATCGACATAGGTTGTTAGCTAATAATTTAGACATGATATTAGTGTACTTGCCTTATATGCTAGATTAGACATTGTAATTATTAGTTGTTACATCATGCATGTTATTATTCATGGATTTTTATGCCTGTATGCACTGTTTACATGCTATTGAGGATTGGATTCGGATTTCCATGAGATTTTCTGGATTTGGGGGAAAACCGCAAAACTTATATAAACTTCTTTTCTCTCTTTAAAATAAAAAGTGCGGTTTTTCCATGATGTATGAGTCGTCCACCATGAGTTTGCTGATGGATTTGGAAACCCGATTCGAGGAGACGGATGAACCGTTTCGGGTACATGGTGGACCCGGTAAGGTACCCCGGGGCAAGAAGCGCGTGGTGATGACGATGTGAGCCTGGCAGGGGAGCACTACCTACCGGTGATTTTACCCGACGCGTCGGATATCCGGAGGATACCGTCGTGGTCTTGAGATGGATGGTAGGGGCCGGTCTGGACTGACGGCGCCCTAGATATTATGATTGAGACATTGGGATTTCGAGATTTCGAGGTACAGAGACTGTGATACAGAGATATCGAGATATTGGGATTACGTTTTGTGCCGATGCTAGGCACTGTTTTATGCTGATTTCATTATGATACCTCAACTAAAAATACAAGGGAAATCTCACTAAATTATGAAAACAGTTTCTTCATTTACATGTATTCTGCTTTCATGCATTCATACCTCATATTCATGACATACTATTACCTGAGGCACTAGCACGAGCACTTGGCACTACATTCACGTATAGAGATTACATTGCCAGTTTAGCATGCTTCAGCTTTATTCATATTGAGGTTTCTTTATATCTGATCGTATTGACCTAGGTTGGGTCATGCATTCGATCTCTGCTTGTAGATATCTTTCTATTCACGAGTTGGCAACTCACCCCCGTTGTGCCCCAGTTCTTGCAGGTTTGCCGTACAGTTCTATAGCGGCATTTCTGGCACACTGCTTCCTTTTGGGTGATTTGCTTGGATAGGTGGGTTCTTTTGTATCAGAACCGCCGTTGTATTTATATTATTCATTGTATCTAGAATATCCATCAACCAAAACTCGTATATTGTTTCAGACCTAGACTAGTGATGTATTATTCGACCATAGAGTCGCGCTTAGTAGTGTTGCGGTTTTCTTGTTGCTTTTGAGCTTTCTTTTGGATTTGATCCTCGCCACTTGGCATTGTATATTATTGTTGCATGTGTGGTGGTGACCGTCGATTGACGAAGAGCTAGCTCCCGCTTGGGGATGCCTTTATCATTGCATATATTGTTATCCTTGTTATACCCCATTCGGGGCCAGTTTTACAAAAGAAACTCTGCCGAAATTTTTAGAAAAGACTGTACTGTTTTTAAAAATGCATATTCGGCTTAGTTATTTAAAAACCTTGATTTCAAACATGTTTTTCTTCACTTCTTTAAACCAGTTTCTTTACTTATTCTTAAAAATGGTTTTAGATTTCTGGGCTTTTGGCTTACTTGGATTAGATGGAGTCCTATAGACTTCATATGGTTCAAGGGCCAGTCACGTGCTCTTTCGGGTCGTGACAAAGTTGGTATCAGAGCGCTAGGTTGACCTTGGTTCGAGTCTAAGTTTGACTATGTGGAGCCTAGGGCGTTTATATATATACGGAACTTAGGCTTGACCTTACGGAACTTAGACTTGGTCGAGGGGGTATTAGACCCGAACTTTCGTCGTGTAGGATGACCCTTGGTTGATGGAATAGGTAACTAAAGTAGAGTGACGTACCGTTGGTATGTTCCGCGGCATACTTACGACACGCCATTCCGCTTAAGGAACCTTAGGATGTACATATTTTCGAGATCAGTGATCCTCTTTATATCCAGGATTATACATCCATTTGAGATCCCCGATTCTATTAGTTTCATGATCATACCTTTATTGATGCTGTTCCTTCCCATGATCATGTATCCACTTTGGATCTGTTGTTTCCTTTCTTGCCATTGATGTGCTCTCCTTGATACTCGATTGAGGTTCCTGTCACCATGTTTGAGGGCAGTTGGGCTGCTGCTAGGGTTACGGCCGGTGTGAGCTCGTTTGGTACGAGGGCCGACCATTGTGTTTTCTGGTGACATGGGAACGTCTCGAGTTAGTGTTGGTGATTGTGACCTCTAGTGGAGGCGAGTGCTTGGTCTTGCACCGGATGATCGGGCCATTGTTAGAGCTGCCAGTTGAGAGAGGACTGTTGATGTACAGCATACCTCAGAGATTGTGATGTCGCCTACCGTGCAGACAGATGGACCAGCTGTTGCTGAGATTGACAGGATGTCTCTTCCGAAGCTTACGAGCTGAGATTGCCGTAGCTTTCAGGCAGATATGAGACAGATGATAGCTAGTCTACCCGATTTGAGAGACGAAGGTGATTCGTCCGATTTTGCGCCGGAGCGGGCCCTGATGAGTTGAAGATTTCCAGTGTGGAGAGTCTTACTCAGATCTAGAGCAGACCGACTCAGAGATGACCGCCTATGTATTGCCTTTCCTGGAGGATTGAGGCGCTGTTCGGCGTACAGGCGAATAAGCCAGTTGCTGCTGCAAATGACGAGATGTCGCCCAGATGGTTGGAGCTACTGCAGCGCGAGCATATACTTAGAGAGATGATAGCGAGTCGCTAGTCACCTGAGGATGAATGACTAGGACAGGTGGTTCGTTTGTTTACCGATGCGAGGTCATCAGATAGATTGTTTCCAGCTAGAGACGACTTCACGCAGGTTCGTTGAGAGTCGATAGAGACGATCGAATGTCAGGAGCCCATTTTCCAAGTTTAAAGTATACAGAAAGACATGCAGGTGATTCTATGGACTCTCTAGAAGAATGAAACCCTAACTCGACTTAATGACCGTGTGAAAGCCTTTGAACCTTCGGGTTTGCGGTGGTTCCTCAGCGCCATTAGTGAGGCTTGGGTTTGCCCTTCTACGGCTGGACCACCGACGCTGTGGCATGTACTCGATACTATTAAACTGTACCCATGATGTGATCTCTTGGGGGATTATGAGGATCTGACGAGTCGATCGGATGGTTCGACATCTTTCGGATATCGTGATGGGACACTGCTTGGGAGACTCCAGATGCGAGCGTAGCCGTCGGAGCGCAGTTCGTGTAGCCACGATGAGTTAAGTCCGAATCAGTCGACATTGAGCAAGGTGGAGTAAAGAGTTCGTACGAGATTTCGACGAGATGACGTCCCACTCCGCTGACATTAGAGATGTGATATGCACCCCGAGGCGTGGTATATGGATGTATCTTCCAGAGAGAAGCGCGATAGGTATGCAGCCGTTCCGGAATAAGCTTTAGCTTCAGCATTGGATGATGACTTCCGGGCATTTCGGCAGGATTGAGATTTGAGAAAGGAACCTCGACAGGACCTTTCTGGAGTACGTTACGAGAAGACCTAGACCAGGAGTGGTCGTATTGCGCACACCCAGCAGGACAGAGTTCGGCATTGTCGACGAGGTAGTTGACCATGTTCGGATAAAGGAACTTACCCAGATGCGTTGCAGATCGATCAGGGACAGACGAGTGATGAGTATTCCTCCGATGGTTGGGACGTGTTCCCGAGGACCTGTTCGGCCTGACATCCTCTACAGAATGATGAAGCTACAGAATATGCGATTTCGTGTCCGTGCGAGAGACTTCAGATTGACCGAGGCCGACGCCAGTGATACGCTGCCTTACGAGCGGTCATGAGGATTGACCGAAAGGTGACCAGGAAAGTGCCAGAACGGAATCGTTCCTGTCAGTACTCCTGACCGGGCCGATGAGCCGATGGATTGCGAGATTGGTAATCTACAGGAAAGATCAGGAACCAGAGGCAGAGGACGCCAGCCGCGAGCAAGAGGCAAGTAGATATCTTGCGCAGCTAGCATCGGATGTTCCGGTACCTTCTTGACCCTGAAGGATGGTATATCGACGACGGTAATTATGATTTGTGATTTTGTGATTTGATTATCACGTATCCGTTGCTTTGGATTTCGGTATTTTGGGCGATCTATTCACATGATTTAGTCTTGATGACTGAGTTTCATGATATTTGATTTTGTGCACCATGGTTGCACCTACTGGGTATTTATACCTTGTACATAGTTATTACTCTTGAGCTGTTGATTGCGATTTCATGCCTATTTTATGCTGGTGATTTGATTTACGCTTCCAGCAGAGTTTCATGTAATTTTAGTGTTTTGATTTTGCACTCGGTATAGCTTATATGTGCTTGTAGTGTATCGATATGTGTTTTGTGCCCGCAGCTGCACACGTTTATGATTTTCTTCATATCTGGATACACTTGGTGTTGCTGCTTACGTATTTGAGTTATTGCTTGGTATTTGTGCATGGGATGCACCAGTTCTATACTTCGTGCATTTGTCGCACCAGTTTTATGTTTCTTGCGTTTATCGCATCAGATTTATATTTCGTGCCTTTGTTGCACCGGATTTATATTTTGTGCATTACGATTGCACCTGACTTCGATTTGATGCCTTTCGGTATGTCGATTTTGATTGTGATATTGATGTGGATTCTTGCACTCCGTGCTTTTGACTGGACTTACGCATATTCGACGTTGCTATTGGATTTTGTGATTCCGTGCATATTGAGTGCGCAGGGTCTAGATTTTCATTCGTGCATGATGGATGCACCGATTTGGATTTTCGCGCATGTTGGGCGCATGTTTTGAGATACGATTTTGGGGCACACCAGATGCACTAAATCGAGATTCTTCGTGCATGTCAGATGCACCTGTTTTGGCTGCCAGGCACACGTTGCCTATGACAGATGCTTCGTGCACACCCGTTGCACCTAGATGTTGTTTTGTGCACATGTTTAGCACATATATGGATTTTGATTTCCGTGCGCACCAGACACACAGGGTGGTGTTATGTGATTTTTGGGATTTATTCCTTTTGGAGCAGTACATTTTTATGATGTTGGATATTTGCTTTCATACTGAGCAGGACTAGTCAGTGGGCAGTACCTGGATATATTTTGCATGCATCGATAGTTATCGAAGGGATTTCCGAAAAGCGAGCTATAGTCTCAGTATATACCTACGTGTCCGATATGACACGAAACGTTTTAAAAACAAGGAAACCCTTCTAAACTGTTTTCAAAACGGCGGAACGTACCTATTAAACAAAGGATATATATACACATATATAGTTATTTTCTTATGAGAAACGTCCGCCACTGTGCAGTGTTACGCGCATCGCACAGCGACTTAAAAAGATTTGGCATACATTTGCATCAGCTATTTACATGTATAGATTGGATGTCTACATGTATAGTCTTGGTCCATATCATATTGATTTTGTATTGGATTTGACATTGTGTCGTTATCATGACTCCGATGATTGCGGATGCTTGATGGAGTGTTGCTTTTGAGTTATCTGCTCAGTACTCATGCGCATGCATTGCGCTATGATGTTTTATGTATAGATGATTTCGGAACCCCGATGACTTGGAATTTGTATTGAAATATTTTAGTATTTGGGGGTTTAAATTTAAATTCGGGGACCGAATTTCTTTAAGGGGGGTAGATTGTAACGTCTTCAAAATAATAAAATATGATTTTTGGGAAATTTTATAATTTAATATTATTTTAATGAATATTTTAATATTCTGGTATAATTAAATACAGATAAATGGGGAAAAATTATGGAAAATTCTAAAATAAGTTATTTTAAGGAATTGCTTCGTTTTCTGTGCATGCCCCCATTTCCTCTAGTTTTGACCCTGAGTATGTCTAGTTTTGACTGATTCCATCTAGGGTGAAATCTGGGTTGATTTTCCTATGTTGGTGTATAATTTGGGACTTGTTTTGGCATGGATTTTGGTATTTGGTGATTCATTCCTGTCGGGTGGCGTTTGGACGTCAACGACAAGTGGATTTTGATTGTGTTTACATGCGAGTCGATAGGTTTTTACCTATGCGGGTAGCGTGTGCTATTTTGGTTTCCGATGTGATTTTCATGTGCTTTAGCATTGTGATATACTTGTAGGTACCCCGCGTGATGTTGAGGCAAAGGAGGTGAAGATAGCGACATCGGCTTTGGCACACGAGAAGCAATGTGAGTAGATTTATATCTGTGGGGAGAAGTCGGGTGGATGGCGTATAGCACCCCCGCAGTCCGTGGTGATGTATACGAATACGTATACACACGAATATTTATTATGTGTTGTTTAGGGTTATTGATGGTAATAATGATATTTTGATGATAAGAATATATTGGTTTGGTTTAGTGCGAACCCTAGAGTAGTGGTTGCACTCACACATACATTTACACACATACTTGCATTCATTCTTTCATTTATTAGAGTGCATATGATGGTGCGTATATCTACACATGGGTATGGGACTATGTGTTTATATACTGGATTTGAGGATAGTATTTGGGATTTGAGATGAGTCGATGAGATTGGGCTTGAGGCCAGGAGATCGGTGATGTGATTTGGTTCGTATCGAGATACGACACGATGTTTTAACGGGTCTTTTGACGTAGTGATTCTTACACCTGCATGCATACATTGAGGGTATCAATATTGTACTAGACGTAGATCAGTACCCCGATCATGACATTTGATAAAGAGGATACCAGATAAATAGTATGATGAATGTGATATTGACCCGTACCCAGATTTGGGATGCCGTACGACGGATTTACGTACAAGCTATATTTTGATGATTGATCCGCACTCTTGACTTGGGATGTCTGATTATAGATAGGGTATCGGATATGATATTATTGAGGCGGGATCACCGACTAATATATATACATGTATGTATATGTATCGACTCAGATGTTAGGCGGTTTCCTCACCCGTAGCTCTACTTGTTAGTTCAGCCGTATAGTTTAAGATGGTTGTTAGATTAGATTAGACTCCTACCTATTTCAAAAACTAACGAATCGTGGGTATTTTAAAAGACAGCCCAAGGGATCCTACGGATATTTCAAAAGACGTATCTTTTCATAAAAACACCGTAGCCCCTATTTTCAAAACCCCATGATTCGTGTTATTTCAAAAGGCACCAATTGTAGAGGTTATTTTAGATTAATGCAGATTAGTTATAGTTGCGTCTAGTATTCAGCTTCCGCTCATTATTGTGGTTCGCATCGCATCGCATGCTTATATTATGTTTCATACTCCATTATTGATGTTATGCTGTTAGGACACCAGCACCATTACCGATGATGCGTATGTACCACGTACACTTACTTGCCGGCTCACACACATCTCCATCGGTAATTGCCATGTCACGTACACCTTAGAAAATATTATTGCATCGACATAGGTTGTTAGCTAATAATTTAGACATGATATTAGTGTACTTGCCTTATATGCTAGATTAGACATTGTAATTATTAGTTGTTACATCATGCATGTTATTATTCATGGATTTTTATGCCTGTATGCACTGTTTACATGCTATTGAGGATTGGATTCGGATTTCCATGAGATTTTCTGGATTTGGGGGAAAACCGCAAAACTTATATAAACTTCTTTTCTCTCTTTAAAATAAAAAGTGCGGTTTTCCCATGATGTATGAGTCGTCCACCATGAGTTTGCTGATGGATTTGGAAACCCGATTCGAGGAGACGGATGAACCGTTTCGGGTACATGGTGGACCCGGTAAGGTACCCCGGGGCAAGAAGCGCGTGGTGATGACGATGTGAGCCTGGCAGGGGAGCACTACCTACCGGTGATTTTACCCGACGCGTCGGATATCCGGAGGATACCGTCGTGGTCTTGAGATGGATGGTAGGGGCCGGTCTGGACTGACGGCGCCCTAGATATTATGATTGAGACATTGGGATTTCGAGATTTCGAGGTACAGAGACTGTGATACAGAGATATCGAGATATTGGGATTACGTTTTGTGCCGATGCTAGGCACTGTTTTATGCTGATTTCATTATGATACCTCAACTAAAAATACAAGGGAAATCTCACTAAATTATGAAAACAGTTTCTTCATTTACATGTATTCTGCTTTCATGCATTCATACCTCATATTCATGACATACTATTACCTGAGGCACTAGCACGAGCACTTGGCACTACATTCACGTATAGAGATTACATTGCCAGTTTAGCATGCTTCAGCTTTATTCATATTGAGGTTTCTTTATATCTGATCGTATTGACCTAGGTTGGGTCATGCATTCGATCTCTGCTTGTAGATATCTTTCTATTCACGAGTTGGCAACTCACCCCCGTTGTGCCCCAGTTCTTGCAGGTTTGCCGTACAGTTCTATAGCGGCATTTCTGGCACACTGCTTCCTTTTGGGTGATTTGCTTGGATAGGTGGGTTCTTTTGTATCAGAACCGCCGTTGTATTTATATTATTCATTGTATCTAGAATATCCATCAACCAAAACTCGTATATTGTTTCAGACCTAGACTAGTGATGTATTATTCGACCATAGAGTCGCGCTTAGTAGTGTTGCGGTTTTCTTGTTGCTTTTGAGCTTTCTTTTGGATTTGATCCTCGCCACTTGGCATTGTATATTATTGTTGCATGTGTGGTGGTGACCGTCGATTGACGAAGAGCTAGCTCCCGCTTGGGGATGCCTTTATCATTGCATATATTGTTATCCTTGTTATACCCCATTCGGGGCCAGTTTTACAAAAGAAACTCTGCCGAAATTTTTAGAAAAGACTGTACTGTTTTTAAAAATGCATATTCGGCTTAGTTATTTAAAAACCTTGATTTCAAACATGTTTTTCTTCACTTCTTTAAACCAGTTTCTTTACTTATTCTTAAAAATGGTTTTAGATTTCTGGGCTTTTGGCTTACTTGGATCAGATGGAGTCCTATAGACTTCATATGGTTCAAGGGCCAGTCACGTGCTCTTTCGGGTCGTGACAGTTGTCTAGCACGGCAGCAAGGTTTCGGGAGGCATCGTCCATGCCAATTTCAAAAATTTTCCGTTCTATCTAACCCTAACCCTAGAATCATTACTAGAAAATCCGATGATACGATATGTAAACACTTTACAACTAAGTGAATACGGAATACAACCTTTGTAGTCTGGTCCTTCACTTCAAATGCTCTGTGTAGATGTCCCTTTGCTGCGAGTAATTATCTCCCGAACTCTTGAGAGGATCAGCAAGGTGAAAGATGCAAACTTGCTCGAAGTCTTTGAGGCCGAAGATGATCTACGTCGAGGAGACTCAAGCTCATGCTATCTCTTCACTAAATTAGGGTTTAGTGAAGCAAACACCCTAGACTAAATGGCTAATAGTAGAGGATGATGAAGTAGGAAGTGGGCTCACTTTAGATTTATTTTTCTCACTATATTTCATCACTTTTCATGAAGCTAGAAAGCTTCAATGAGATGATGAAGAAGATGATGAAGTGATGAACTAAAAAAAATCACATGAGTTTAGAAATGCAACCATGGTGAGTGTATGTCATGCAATAACTATTGTAGAGACTAAACCATAGCTATGAATTAAGGTTGGGTTAATAAATATCTTAAGCTAGACAAAAGAGTGGACTAAGTCAATGAAACCTACAAGCTTTGAACCATGACGAAAAACCACTAATTTTGAATTTGCTTAAATATAATTATGAACCCTAACTTTAACCCTAGTATGATATAAGTCTCATACATACATGTTGCATGTGTAACCTAGCATGACACAACAATATATATCACATATATACTTATGTGTGCAAAGAAAATAATACATATATCACATATATGTAAAGTGTATCAAAAGTGAGAAAAGAAATCTTAAGTGAGGTAATACTAGTTAATGTAATGTAATATATCAAATATATAATTATACATTAAATTATTAAATCAACACTTGATTAAATAATCCGGCTATATCACATATAACCGACTAATATCAAATGTATCGTTTTATCGAATCAACACTTGATCCGATAACCTGGTTATATCATATATAACCGATCGATACACAAATCGCAAGAATAGAATGCGGTATCACATACACGCATTAATCTCGGTCCTTCACATATCACATATGTGCTCCTACTCCATTTCGCATGAACCAGGAAACCTCTGTGTAGGACTCTAAAGACTCGTCAATACGCCGGCAGTAGGTGATGATCATATCAAACATTTACAAGCCGCAAGCGGTCTGCTAAACATAATGGCCACCCGGGTATTGAGCGATCAGAAGATCAACAAGCAAGCCTGCTCGTACTCCTGCGAATCCAATCAGTAACACTACCGTACAGTCCGGTCTCTTCGTCTGATATGTCGCATATCACAGCCTGGGGTGGTATAACGTCAGACCTCAGTAGCCTGATAAGTCATGCTGATGCAAGGTCCATAACGGTTTGAGAAACTACTGATAACACTTACAAGTAAATCTCAGCAGCCCTGGCCAGAGATTCCTGTTATGGCCAATCGAGCATAGCGCAACATCAACTCCCAATAGCGGGAGAGATGAAACCCCTCCTATCGCTCATTGACTCCATGTGACTCGGGACTGTACCTAAAAACCATCTTTTCGCATGATCTCTTGACCGTGGTATAGTGGAAATCAAAGCACAGTGGGAATCACACAAGACTCTATGACGATCTCGGGTCTACAGACTAACATGTACCAGTGTCACCAGAGAACTGCTATCCGACGATAGGTATAATACCATCTAGGAGTTCTCGGCAAGTCCGTTCAGTGTACCCAGACTCCACTGAGCACCCGTATACCTTCTCTGATGTCAAACACCAATGGTTGTGGGATCATCCATCGCCCATCATATGGGTCAAGAAGCGCATACGCTCGTCTACTCTGGAGTATCGATGCCCTGTCTCGATACTCACACGAATAGGAACAATTATAGAGTGTACTTGTGGACTACCCTTGGCCCCACTAGTATGATCTCCATTATAGTCCTGGTAGTCAAGTACACATCCCACGAGCTTTATCAACAAATGAGAGCAAGACAACATCACTTATACAAGTCAACATGTTAAGACAAAGAGCAATTAGATAGCATACTATCATGTCAAGAAAGAAAGTCCTCCCTATATGTCCAAGCATCCACTACAATATACATCCCATGAATAGTAATGGCCTCTAGGGCATACATATAACTAACAATCTCCTACTTGCACTAAGGCCATTTGTTGTAGTATCGAATACCCAACAATATAGCAGTGGTTGTAGTATCCCATACTCAACCCTCCCAAAATATATCAAATAGTATTTAGGGAAGCAAGCCTTGGTGAGTGGATCCGCCGTGTTAACCTCAAAATCTACTCTCCTATTTCGATCCCTTGGAGATCAACCATCTCCCTGATCAGGTGATACTTGCCTCAGAATATGTCTGGATAGCTGATGGGACTGGTGTTCCTAGGCCAAAGCCATAACTCCGTTGTTGTCACAATAACAGTTATTGGACGATCAATGATAGGAACCATGTTCATCTCATGAACAAGAAATGCCCAGGCAGCCACTTTGGTAGTATCGTTGGTAGCGATGTATTCAGCCTTTATCATCTAGTATGCAATGGTATCTAGCTTGGAACTCTTCCAACATACCGTCCCTCCACTGAGGGTAAAGATAATACTTGTGACTGACTTTCAGTCGTCCTTATCACTCTGGAAGCTCGAACCAAGAAATTTCCTTTAGTGCTTTTCAAGTACTTAAGAATGTCCTCCACAGCTGTCCAGTGATTTTCCCAAGATCCGATTGATTCCTAATCACTACACCTAGTGAGTTAGCTATATCTGGTCTGGTACATAACATCGCACACATGATAGAGCCTACTGCCGAAGCATAGGGTATCCCTTGCATGAGAGCTCTCTCCAAATCAGTCTTGGAAGAAATCTTTTTGGAGAGAGTGATTCCTCAGTAAGTGGGCGAACCACCATGCTTAGAATCTTCCATACTAAATCTCTTTAGTATGGTGTTAGCGTACCTGGATTTGGGACACTCCTAATATCCACTTAAATCTATCACCATAGATCATAATTCAGAAGATGTAGTAGGTATCATCCAGATCTTCTATTGAGAATCCTTGTGATAAGAGGAGCTTGACCGAGTGTAGCATAGGAAACCATTTCCTATCAAGAGTATGTTATCTATGTACAATACGTGGAAGACAATTTTACTCTCTACAACCTTCTTCTATATACAAGGTTCATCTACCTTTTTGATGAAGTCAAACTCTTTGACTACCACATAAAAACAGATGTTCTAACTCCTTGATGCTTGCATCGATCCTAATAGACTTAAGCATAGCTTTGAAAGTCTCAACTTTTCCATTTACACCAAGGATCTTGTTCTCCTCCGAAACACGGAGACGCGACCGCATAGGTCCTTCTAGCCTAAATTTCGAGGGCAGATGCTATTTGGTGCTATCCGTCTACCTCTCCGAAGATGCCAAGTTGATTTATGACACCATGTATCGAAGGTTTAAACAGATGCGGCCGATATAGCAGACTTCGTCAGATTCTCCCTCATTGAGGGGTTTTTGATTGCGGGGACGCTCTTCCCCACAGGCGCAAGCCCCTGTAGTTAATTACGCTACCGCATCGCGGTAACCACTTTCTCCTTCTCCAGATGGTCACTTCATGTCGTTGGTGTTTGTTTTGTTTTTGGTTGCCCGTGGATTGTATACGAAGATTAATTTATGGTGTCGCCCGTAGGGCGTGGATTAGTCCAAATTCGTATTTTCTTTGATTTGGGTTTGGGGTTGCATTTAAGGATACGTTAGTCTCATTTGATGCTAAGATCTACTTAAACGTTAGTTAAGGATACGTTAGTCTAATTTTAGACTAAGATCAACTTAACGAGATCATTTAGATCCAAAAAAAGAGCATTTGAGCTCTATTGTTTAGTTTAGGGACATTGCGGTCGATTACCAGTTTAAGGACATGGTGGTCCAATATTAGTTTAAGGACATCTCGGTCCAGTTTAAAGACATCATAGTCTGTAAAGATTAAGGACATCATAGTCCATGAGTTTAAAGACCTCACAGTCCAGGTTAAGGACATCATAGTCTATGGGCTTAAGGACCCCACAATCCAAGTTAAGGACATCATAGTCCATGGGCTTAAGGACCCCACAGTCCAGGTTAAGGACATCATAGTCCATGAGTTTAAGGACCCCACAATCCATGGAATGATTGGTTATCGGGACCCGACACCTCTCTGAAGACGTTGAAGGATTACAACGACAAATATCAAAGGAGTGAAGAGATGTACCCTTGAACCAAAGTTGATTTGGAAATCTGTAGTCCAATTTGGAACTAAGATCTATTAATTAGATTATGAGCACATTGGCTCAGTTAAATCTGAATTGAGGATTTATGGCCAACTTGGGCTAAGTCCAATTAGGTTCGAAATGTTGGACCTTTGTTCGGACTGTTGAATCATTTGTCGGGGTTCAGCCCCCCCATTATTTAGCAATGCTAAACAGGGGTTTGGGGACTCTGACAACATTTTGTCTTTGGCTGTGCACTAACCATTCATTATAGCTCTGGATTTTAAGGTTCAGTTGAAGGGGAGATTTGCCTCTGGAAAACTTATCCAATTTAGGCTAAGCTTGGTTTTTAACATAGTGTTAAACACTAGAGGATATTTGGCGATCACGTGTTCCTACGTGATGCGCTTAAAACAGTGTTAAACACTAGGGACAAAACACTCAAAATAGTGTTAAACACTAAAAAATGAGGCGGTCACGTGGAGTCACGTGAGGCGCCAGAGAATTGGGCCAAACCTCTTTTATTTTCTTCCCAGAATATTCAAATAAGTGTTAAACACTTTTAGTCTTCGAGTTCATCACGTGTGAGCACGTGATGGGCATCCATGCACTGGATATTAAAGGGATTTGTTAGGGGTCACGTGGGGACACGTGGGGCATTGCCTCCAAGCTTGTTCTTCCTCATTTTGAGGAGTTTGTTTAAAGGTTACGTAGGGACACGTGAGGCACCCAAAATATATTCCGCCCTTCTTTATTTTTGAGAAGTCTATTTAAGGGTCACGTGGGGACACGCGACCTAGTCTTGTTCGTTTTCTTTCTGATCATTGAGGGGGGAGGGTCACATGTTGCCACGTGATCAAGTTGGGCACTGACTTCTTTTACGTGCATGAAAAGTCCAAGTCCCTTATTTAAGAATTAAATTCTTTTGTAGGGTTAAACTCTAATTTTGTTTAGAGGAATTAAATTCCTATGTATTTGGAAGAATTAAATTCTCTTTAAACTCGATTCTCCCTCTAAGCTTCGGATCTGCATGGCAGAATCTCACCGATGAGAATTAAATTCTCAACTTATGGGGAGATCTGCTTCTGCAGATCTTCAACAAAAAGAAGAACTAAGTTCTTGTATTAAGCGTTAAACCCTATTTTGTTTGAAGGAATTAAATTCCTGATTGCTTTGATGTGAGAATTGAATTCTCTAAACTTAGATCTTCCTTTGGGTTTTAGATCTGTATGGCAGAATCTCCCCGATGAGAATTAAATTCTCAACTTATGGGGAGATCTGCTTCTGCAGACCTTCAACAAAAGGAAGAACTAAGTTTTTATTCAGAAGAGTTAAACTCTTAGTTTGAGAATTAAATTCTCTTTTATTTTGCGAGAGCTTGTAGAATGAACTTCTTTCTTTTCTTCTCACCTAGAGTTTTTTCTCTGAAGAGATCTTCTTTTCTCTCTTGAGAATTAAATTCTCCTCTCTTTTTTCTCTTTGTTGTTGTGTATCTCCCAAAAAAAAAAGAATCCCCCCCTCTTCTCTTCTTGGCTCCTATTTATAGGAGAAAGAAAAGAATCAGTTTGTTTAGTCAATCTTTCATTAAAAGATTTTACTTGATTTTATAACCAACATGATCTTTTAGATTACTCAGTGAATTTTATTCACCATTGCATTTTTAATCCAAAAGATATTCTGTTTGTTATTCTTGGTGAATTTCAGGGAAATCTTTCCTTGTATAGAATCTTTCTATAAATTGGTGATTTTTTAATCATCACTGGATTTTTAATCCAACGGTGCTCCACTTTACAGAGCAGAATCTTTTTTGTTTGGAAAGATTTAGGGAAATATTTTTCCAGTTAGGGTTTTCGATTCCCTCTAAATTAGAATTTAATTCTATTAGTTCAGAATGCTTAAGAGCCTATCACATGTTGGCACGTGATCCCACTGTTTGATCATTTTTTTAAAATATAATTTAATTCTATTAATTAAAGAGCTCAGGAACCCATCACGTGTTGACACGTGACCCCCCTGATTAAACATTTTTAACCAGAATTTAATTCTGTTGTTTTAAAGAACTAAGAAATCATCACGTGACCCTTGGTCACGTGTAGACACGTGATGCCCCATTGGGATCTTTCCTTGCTATTTTATTATGCCTTTTAATTCCTTCAGTGGGTTTTTTTGAAGACCCATCACGTGTGGGCACGTGACTCCACTAATTGCTTGCTTGATTAGAACTTAATTCTATTTCAGCAGAATCCCCAGGAAACCATCACGTGTCAGCACGTGACCCCTGGTCACGTATGGGCACGTGATGCCCTATTGGGGTTTTTTCCTGATATTTTATTAGAGAACAAATGCCCCCACAGTGTTGTTCTCACGTGTTTGCACGTGAGTGCAACACTGTCATTTTTTGTGGCCGTTAGATCTGCCTAGGGAAGGGGGGAGATGAACCGTTTCCCATCACATCCTATAAATGTAGGGGTCCCTTCAGAAGCGCCTCCACTTTTTCCATCTTCTTCCTTGCTCGTTTTCCTCTGAGAATTTAATTCTCTTTCCCAGAACTCAGTTCTCTGTTTCAAAAAATTCCAAAGTTTTAACTTTGTCAGCAAAAGATTTCCTTTTTCAGGTAAGGATCTTGAACGGCTGAAGAACTTCATGTAGAAATTTTCTTTGGAATTTAAATCCACACCAAGGGTTTTTACCTTTAACAAGAACCCATCTTTCCAAGCTCTTCAAAATAATGTCCAATCTTTAAATAATAAACTCCTTTTGTTAGGGCTTCTCTGATCTCAGGGATCGATGGTGATACTTGTCTTCTCTCTGGAATTTAATTCCATTCCAAAGAGCTTTAGCTCTGAAAATGTTTTCTGGGAATTTAATCCCCCTATTCAAAAGGAATTTAATTCCTCTAAACAACTCAGTTCTTCACATAGAACTTCTTGGGATTTTCTTCCCCTGAGTTGTTCTTTGCAAAAATGCTTCCAGAGAGACCCTTCATGATTTGCATAGAGTTCTTGCAGTGGGTTTCCTCCTTGGGAAATGTGTAGAGTTGTTTGCAATCCACTGTTCATTTATTGAGAATCTTCTTTTTATTCCTATAATGATTACCCTGCCTCATCATTAGTGAGCCGCCATTTTGATTTTGTGGGGCCCCTGTGTTTTGTAACCAATGGTCCCATAAAATAAGTTGTCTATCGTTTTCTTCCACTGTCCTTTTATATATATTTATAAATATATATATATATATATATATATATATATATATACGTGTGGGCTTCATTAACAGTTTCCTCTGGCTTCTCTTCCGTACTTCCCTTTCACTCGCTCGGAGGCTGTCTTTCCTCAGTCACCGTCTGATGAAGAGGTGATGGCGATGATTAGAGCTCACGACCCTAATTGCACCAACTTGCTTTTATGGGGGACTTGGTACGGTCATATCATCCGTGGTCACCGCAGCTTTTTTTGTGAGATACCAACAGAGCCTACCTACCCATTTTTGCCGATGGAGCGTCTACGGACCGCCTTTGCTGTAGAGATGTTGAACTGGACCCCTACGGGACGGCTCGAGCCGTCAACAACTGGGATTCCAAACCACCCTATGCCAGCTATAGACATTTTAGGGCGTCGTATCTGCCAAGGTGAAGCCCAGCCCTGGGGACAGGTTTACAAAATAGGGCTTACTCCTCGACAACCCACGGGTTACCTTCTCTATGCTCGTTATATCGTGTCTGCCCATCGTACGCGACTGCAGAGGGTCGGGCTCTATCAGGCGGTGTACGCGTCTCTCTTCCACTATCAGTCCCCCCATGTCTGGTAGGTTAAGGCTTTCTTAAATCAATGGAATCTTCCCACGAACACCTTCTTGCTAGGGGACCGCGAAGTTTCAATTTCTCTGGAAGAGTTTCGCGAGATCTCGGGGTTGCCGATCAGGGGGACGCTCTATGAAGAACTGCTGCCTCCTGATGAGTATGTTTTCGAAACTGAGCTTGCTATGCTTGACGGCTTGTCGACTGAAAATGCCGTCCGCCACAAGCACCCAAGTCTAATCAAGGCTCTGGGAATTTTTGAGAAGCTATTCACAGAGTCAGAGGAGCAGGGCGTCACTTTCAAAAGCTTTATCGCCTGCTTCCTTCGCGGCGTTCTATCAAAGACGGCTCCGAAGTTTGCGAGTATCAACGACCCCTTCTGGTTCGGTTTAAATAAGCTACCGGCTAAAGAAGAGGATTTGCCAGAGTTCTACATTCTAATCCTGTCGGCTGTACCTTTTGAGTCGATCGCAGCTCCTAGCATAGATGAAGAGACTTCATGGGTTTTATCAGCGTCTGGCTCAGCTGGTTCGTCATTCCAACACACTGTCGATTCATGAGAGCTTCGGTCATTTACCCTGCTCATCACATCGCTGGAGGGACGCGACTAGCCGTGGGCATTGCGGGGCTAGCGCATCTGTATCATGGGCTAAGCACTGCAGCCAATACCTCAACACCAGGCGTGAACTTAGTGAGTTTCTCTCTTCATTACTTTACGTCATGGATTGAGATGCATGTGCATAGGGCATTTGCCGCGTATCAGAGACCCAGCTTTTATGATGCCTACACTTTTCCGCGTACCAGTCGAAAGCGACACCAGTCAGGCTGTTGACAAACTGACGAAGAAGGAGCACATCATTGCCCCCTGTATTTCCGCACGATGCTTTGAAGTGGGCGACGTGCTGATTGGCATTTCCCGTTCCGTCAAATCTTCCGAACTTAGGAATGACATAACCGCTCGGGAACTCGATCAGATCGTACTGTGCGGGATATGGCTGCCCGCTACTGCCAATTTCTTTCTGAGCTTCAGCTTCGGCCACCAATGTTTTAACCTTGCTGGTGACCAAATCCATTATCCGATCTTGTGTTAGTGGGATGGTGTTATCTGGGGCCAAGGCGTCCCCAGAAGCGGAATGTGGCCGGCTTTCGTGCGGCTCGACCAATCTTGGACCCAAAGGGACAGGCATCGGCCGCTTCGGATTGTCATCATCCGGCTCATGAGTAGCGACTTGTGCTTGATTGGGAAGTGCTCGAGCAATTTGAGCCGTAAGCTGCATCACAACGTTCGTTAGGTCATCAATTTTTGAATAGAGCTTGGCCATCTCTTTATCTTTGCTCCTGAGCTGTTTTCGAAGCTCTTGAAGCAGCTCTTGCTCCGCGGTCCTGGGGAGGAAAATCGGCTCTTCTTCGCTGTCCGAGCTTGACTCTGCCTGGACCGAAGGGTCCTTCTGCCTATCGTCCTCATCAAGAGGGTTTTCATCATCCAGCGGAGTCGGCTGTTCTTGGGAAGCGGCAACCATATTCAAGCCAGATTGGGCTTGGGATATGGTGGCCCCATCCTTGCTTTTGCTGCGAAGGTTGTCGCTGGGGCGTCCGCCTGCCATATAGACCATATGGATAACATAACCAGACATCTTTTTATTATCGGCTACTGATTTCTCGGATCGCTGTCTTGACCCTCCTGTTTTGGTAACGGGCAGTCGACTGAAGGCGGCTGGCCTGGCCGGATTCTTGAATGGTGCCGACGCTTCCTTTTTGGTTTTGCCCCGCTGTTTTCGTGCGGCACAGAGCGCCTGATAGACTCTTGAAGAGACAGTGTCATACTTTTTCTGTTGGGGCCGGAACACGTCTCTTCGTAGCGACGTTTGGACCGCTGTCTTCTTGATTCTGGCGGTCATAGCATTTTTCTGAACCCACTTCAGAGATTCGAAGGAATTGCTGATTTTTACGGCCGACTCAGCCGTCGTCGCGGAGTAACTCTGCTCTTGGAACCTCATAAGATTCCACTTGGTCGAACTCCTGGCCCTCTTGTTGCCTCGATACCTGAGCCGCTTCTGCCTTAACTTTTCTGTTTTAAGCATTTGGCAGACTTCGGCTCTTCGGGAAGACGCCGTAGACTGGGCGATGGAGGATTTTGGAGATACGCTCGATCGCGCATTTGTTGGAGTCATCGCCTGAGCTCGTCCACAACATTTCCTGTTGCCCTTTGTACCGGAAGTCTTGCCCCCAGCTGGAGCGCCAGAGAGTCGTTCAGACACCGTCTTAAGCTTCGGTTGTGGTGCCTTAGCGATCAAAACATTCAGCCTCTTGCCCCTTGAGACCGGCTTGGCCACTTGTTCTGCCGGGATTTCTGCCAGATGAGCACTTCCGGCAGGGTAGATGATGACGGAACCAAACTGGCGGGGCAGTTCCTCCCACTGTCAACTGAGGCTTGAGGGGAGAACCACACGAGCATTGATCTTGACCACGTACGAGATCGGGGTCGCGTTAGAAGCTGAATTCATCTTGGGAGACATTGTCGTTGAAAGTTGATTGCTGCATGGAAAAAAACATTATTTCAGTACAAACATCGGCATATATGTTAAATGAGTTCGCATGAACGCTTGACCCGAGATATGGGAGGAGAGAATGGTCCTATCGGGCGTGCCAGAATCTGTAGGGTGTTTTTCGTCACCCCATTGAGATGGAAATACGAGCGTGCTTGTCAGGCACATTACAGATTCCCCCTGCCTAGGGTAGTCCGGGGTTTATTGATTGTGGGGATCCAAATTTCCGGCAGCCGCGGACTTAGCTGCCGTTAATTACCCCTCGCCTTTGGAGCGAGGGAACCTCCGATTAACGGGTCAAACAGGTCATGCGAACGCAATGTGAAGTGTATCTGTGTTGTGTTTTTAAAGGGGGTTTTGGATATATCGGGGGCCCCGCAGAGTTTTTACGGGGGTCCCGCTTCCTGGACAATGGGCTGGGGGTCAAGGGGGCTAGCAGCCCCCTTGCAGGGTGCGAGGCAGCGCCCCGGCCTAAATTTTTTTGAGAGGGACAGTGTTGTAGAGTATGTGTGTGTATGAAAAAGGGAAAGGGCATCCAAAGGATGCGTGGGGGGCCAGCGCCTCGCGTGTCTAACACGCGAACGCTGGGCGCTTAAGCGCTGGGCGCTTAGGCGCTGGCGCACAACGTGCCCGACACGTGGGCGCAGGGCGCTAGGCTCTCAGGCGCTAGCGCACCACGTGCTCGGTACGTGGGCGCTTGAGCGCAAGGCGCTCGGGCTCCAGCGCACCACGTGCCCAGTACGTAGGCGCTGGGCGCTTGAGCGCTAGGCGCTCGGGCGCCAGCACACCACGTGCTCGGCATATGGGCGCTGGGCGCTTGAGCGCTAGGCGCTCGGGCGCCAGCGCACCACGTGCCCGGCACGTGGGCACTAGGCACTCCCGCACCACGTGCCCGGCACATGGGCACTGGACGCTTGAGCTCCAGGCGCTGATCGCTAGCGCACCACGTGTCCGGCACATGGGCACTGGGCGCTCGAGCGCAAGGCGCTCGAGTGCTAGTGCACCATATGCCCGGCACGTGGGCGCTGGGTGCCTGAGCGCTTGGGCGCTGGGCGCCTGAGCGCTCGGGTGCCAGGCACTCGGGCGCTTGGGCGTCGGCGAAGAAAATGGGCTTTTAGTCCCAGAAATAGGATTTAAAATCCCAAAAGAGGATTTAGAGTGGAGTTAAACTCCTAAGATGTTTTGGAGTTGATGAATGGGGTTCTTCTTTGGAGCCCTGGGTCTTCCCCAAAATGGGGTTTTCGGAGATGGGCCTCCTTCTTCCTTCTCTGTTGACAGGATCTTGAAGATCAAGAGATGTGTGATTTTAAAAATCTCTTCTTTTTAAGATCTGATGGGAGATCTAAGCCCCCCTTTGTGGGTTTTGTGGTGAAAAATTATTTAGTTTTGGAAAAGGAAGAGTAAAACTCTTGATTTAATTCAAAAGAAAGAAGAAGGTTTAGAACCTTGAGGAAGGAGAAGATCACAGATCTTGATTTTTTTGGAGAGAGAATAAGTTGTTGTGATTTTTTCATTATTCTTGCCTTTATACACTTTACATATAGCCCTTTGGGCTTTACAAAAATGCCATTTGCCCATCCCATGGCTCATGTGCCATTTCTTTTTGCACATAAGCCATGGGCTTTACAAAAATTTGGCTTTATGCCCATTTTTCTTACATTTATTCATAAAATAAAAATACAAGAAATATAACAAAATTATTTATTACAAAATTTTTATTTTGGCATGAGAGGAGGCCGGCCGCTTCATGTTCGGGCTCACTCCGGGCATTGGCCCACTTGACCTGGGCTTGGACCCACCTGGCTTGGGGTTGACTTTGATTTTGACTTGGTCAACCGAGGTGTAAATTTTTACCCCAACAATTTCTTTATAGGTTCAGATCTGCCTCCTAAGGCTTTCCAACTTTATGAGCCGTGCGGGTCTCATAAAGGTATTTCTCCTTACGAGTCTTGAGGATCTCGTAAGTGTAATTTCTTCTTAGGAATCGTGAGGATTCCTAAGTGTTTTCTTCTCTTGAGAGTCGTAAGGATCTCAGAAGAGAACTTTCTTTCTTACGAGTCGAGATGACCCGTAAGTGATTGTTTCCTTTCTTGTCGGAGTGTGGCCTGTAGAAAATCTATCTTGACCTCTCTGCGAAGCAACGATGGCTTGGGAGACAGGGTTAGGATCTGCTTTCTAAGACATTTCAACTTTATGAGCCGTGAGGGTCTCATAGAGAAGTTTCTCCCTACAGGTCGAGAGGATCCCGTAGGTGTATTTTCTCCTTAGGAATCGTGAGGATTTCTAAGTGCGTTTTCTCTTAAGAGACGTAAGGATCTTACAAGAGAATTTTCTTCCTTACAAGTCGAGAGGACCCGTAAGTAATTGATGAGCTGACTTGCTCCCGGATCAAAGAATTGTTCTGACGGGGAAGTCGAGGGTTGACTTTATCCACATTTCACGGAGTCAGGTGTTGACTTTATCCGCATTTCACGGAGTCAGGATTTGCTCTGGGCGTTTCCCACGAGGTCAAGATTGACATTTGCCGTGTTCCACGGGACCAGAATTTGCTCTGGATGCTTCCTTCGGGGTCAGGATTGACATTAGCCGTGTTCCACAGGACCAGGATCCACTCTGGACGCTTCCCACGGGGTCAGGATTGACATTAGTCGTGTTCCACAGGATCTGGATTTGCTCTGGATGCTTCCCACGGGGCCAGGATTGACATATACCGTGTTCCACAAGACCAGGATCTGCTCTGGATGCTTCCCATAGGGTCAGGATTGACATAAGCCGTGTTCCACAGAACCGGGATTTGCTCTGGATGTTTCCCACGGGGTCAGGATTGACATTAGCCGTGTTCCACTAGACCAGGATTTGCACTGGATGCTTCCCACGTGGTCAAGAATGACATAAGCCATGTTCCGCAAGGACCAAGATCCGCTCCGGACGCTTCCCACGGGGTCAGGATTGACATAAGCTGTGTTCCACTAGACCAGGATTTGCTCTGGACGCTTCCCACGGGGTCAGGATTGACATAAGCCGTGTTCCAATAGACCAGGATTTTCTCTGGACGCTTCCCACAGGGTCAGGATTGACATTAGCCGTGTTTCGCAAGTACCAGGATCCGCTCTGGACTCTTCCCACGGGGTAAGGATTGACATAAACCGTGTTCCACAAGGACCAGAATCCGCTCTGGACGCTTCCCACAGGGTCAGGATTGACATAAGCCGTGTTCCACTAGACCAGGATTCGCTCTGGACGCTTCCCACGGGGTCAGGATTGACATTAGACGTGTTCCGCAAGGACCAGAATCCGCTCTGGACGCTTCCCACGGGTCAGGATTGACATTAGCCGTGTTCCGCAAGGACCATGATCCGCTCTGGACGCTTCCCACGGGGTCAGGATTGACATTAGCCGTGTTCCACGAGACCAGGATTTGCTCTGGACGCTTCCCACGGGGTCAGGATTGACATTAGCCATGTTCCGCAAGGACCAGGATCCGCTCTGGACGCTTCCCACGTGGTCAGGATTGACATTAGCCGTGTTCCACGAGACCAGGATTTGCGTTGAACGCTTCCTAAGGTGTCAGGATTGACATAAGCCGTGTTCCATGGGACCAGGAGGGGTTGACTCTCGGTTGTCTATGCATCGTCGAGTCATGGAACTGGGAACTTTGCCGCAGCTCCGATTTGCTGATGTTGCGTTTGTTGTAATGAGGAGAACGTTGAGATGATCTTCAGGCTGTCTGTGAATCGTCGAGATTTGGCTTCTTTTTCTGATGGAGCCTGGTAGGAAGGTATGGTTCCCCTTTTATTTGTGCCCCTGGATTATATACAGGGATCAATGTGATCTCACTTATAGGGCAAAAAGTTTTGTTTTATATATTTTTCATTCCGCGATACTCTATCATTTCAGCTTTTATATCGCGGAAGTCGCGATTGCCCAATCATTTCGGCTATTTTTCGCGGTGCCCAATCATTTTTACTCTCTGTTTTTTATTACGAGTTGCCCAACCATTTCGGCTATTTTGTTTGCATACATTTTTACTTGCTGATTTTGTTGCAAGTTGCCCCATCATTTCGGCTATTTCATATGCATTTGCCTCATTGACTTTTTGCCGCGAGTTTGGGATTTGATACCGATTTAGGCATCAGCATCGCTACAACTAGGATATTGCCAGGAGCGAATCATCATTTGCCTTTGTCGATATCGAACAAAGGTGGCTTAGTAAACAGGGTTAGGATCCTGTCGACTAAGGCTTTTGACTTCATGAGCCGTAAGGGTCTCATAAAGGTATTTCTCCCTATGAGTCGTGAGGATCTCGTAGGTGCGTTTTCTCCTTAAGAATCGTGAGCAGTCTTAAGTGTATGGTCTCTTATAAGTCGTAAGGAACTTATAAGAGTGTTTTCTCCTTATAAGTCGAGAGGACTTACAAGTGTCTTTTGCCATATGAGCATATCCCCATTCTCTGGTGGGACTTTGTTAGGGAAATTCTTATTCGCGCCCGTAGATTGTATACAAGGGTCAGCGTTGAACCGCTTGTAGGGCAAAATCAGGGTGTATGACTGCTTAAGAACAGGTTCAGATCCCTGTAACTTAAGGCTTTTGAATCCTATGAGCCGTGAGGGTCTCAAAAGGGAATTCTCCTTACGAGTCATGAGGATCTCGTAAGTGCGTTTCTCCTTAGGAATCGTGGGGATCCCTAAGTGTGTTGCCTTTTTGTGAGTCGTAAGGATCTCACGCATGTGGTTTCTCCTCACAAGGTCGAGAGGGCCTTGTAAGTGTCTTTTAACGAGATTGCGCCCTTTTGGGTTTTCACAAAACTCGCCGGTAGACCTGCTGTTTTTACTCACGGAGCCCTTTCGGGTTTTCATCCGTGCTCATTTTGCTTATGGACATACCGTTTTCTTTTTCTTTTCTTTTTTTTATTGTGTCAGCCTTGGGATGCTGCGGTCCGTAGTAGTTTATCGACGTCTCGGTCAACAGCCAGTTTTAGGACATAGTGGTCCATCATTAGTTTCAGGACGTTTCGGTCCGAGAAAAAGAAGCCGGCTACTACTTATAGAGTTTGGGCTTAGGAAGATAGCGAGTGGACATAAGCGCCGTCATCTATCGTTGACCTAGGCCGTGACTCGTCAGGCGTAGTATTTTTTTAGGAAGCGACCGTTTATTGGCCTGAAAGGTCTTTCACCATGCATGTCCATGAGTAAATAGGCTCCACCCTGGTAAACTTTGTCTATGATATACGGGCCTTCATAGTTCGGCTCGAATTTCCCCCGCTTGGCACGATTAGGGATCATAGGTCTCTTGACCACTAGCACGAGTTTGCCTTGGCGGAATGTTCTCGGCCTAGTCAATCTTTCATATGAGCACGTCATCTTTGCTTTATAATCCTCCAGATTTTGTTGCGCCATGAGCCGGGTTTCATCAAGGACGTCGAGCTCCTCAAGCCGAAGGTGAGCATTTTCTTCTTCTGTTAGCTCGTGAACCGCCACTTGTAGAGAGGGTAACTCTATCTTGAGGGGGAGTACCGCTTCTGTGCCGAATACTAATACATACGGCGTTGTGTTTGTGGCCGTTTTGAACGTAGTTCGATACGCCCAGAGAGTTTCATGCAGTCTTTTGTGCCAATCCTTCTTATTTCAAGACACCGTCTTTTTCACGATCTTCGTCAAGTTCTTGTTGAAAGCCTCAGCTTGTCCGTTAGCTCGGGGATTATAGACCGAAGAGTATCTCCAGTCTATATTATGTTGTTGTGCGAAGCGGCTGATTTTGTGGCTTCTGTAGGCTGGCCCGTTATTGGAGATAATCCATCGCGGAGTGCCGAACCGGTAAATGACGTGTGTCTTGAAGAAATGGAGGATATTCTCTGTCTTCACTTCTCTTAGTGGTACTGCTTCTGCCCACTTAGAGAAGAATCAGTTGTCGCCAGTATGAACCGATGTCCTCTCGACGATGCTGGATCGATGGGCCCGATTATGTCGGTTCCCCACATTTCGAATGGCCAGCTAGCCACCGTTAGATGTAACGGATTTGGATGCTGGTGGATAAAGTCCCCATGAATCTGGCACGAGTGGCACTGTTTCGCGTATTCTAGGCAGCCTTGGATCATCGTGGGCCAATAGTAGCCCATCCTTTTGATCTTTAGTTTCATCTTCGGCCCGTCTTGTTGAGAACCTCAAAGTCCGTCGTGGGTTTCTTGAACGACTCTCCTTGCCTCTTCAGGCCTCAGGCATCTTAGCCACAGAGAATCAAATGATCTCTTATACAGAGAATCATTGACGAAGGCAAAAGATAGAGCTCGTTTCATGAGCTGATGCCTTGACGACGCGTCTTCAGGTGCTCGATGGGATTTGAAGTAATCTATAAAGACTTCTCTCCAATGCATAGCCTTTACCTGGTCTTTTATTTGCAGGGTCGTTTGCTCGGTCGCTCCATTTTCTTCGGGCGACTCCGGAGATATTTCTGCCGGTGCAAGAACCCGACGGCTTTGTACCACGATCCTCACGTCATCGAGGTTCTCGTCGGCTAGTTCTTTAGCGAGCTTGGCTAGTGCATCCGCCTTGCTATTTTCCGCACGCGGTATGCTTTCCAGGGTGTAGGAAGGGATTCGAGTCAGCAGCTGTTGTACTCTTTCGCCGTACTTCACCAACTTAGGCTTGCACGTTTGATAATCGCCATTTACTTAACTAATGATCAGGTGGGAGTCTCCGTATATGAGGAGGTTCTCAATTCCCATGTCGATGGTGATCTCAAGACCTGCTATTAAAGCTTCATATTTGGCTTCATTGTTCGTCATCGGCTCTGTTAAGGAGAAGGCAAAGCGCATTATCCCTGCTTATGGAGTCACGAAGATGAGGCCTACCCCTGATTTGATTATAGGGGTGCTTTGTTTGCGCTTCATCATGGAAGATGCTCCATCGAAATAGAGCCCCCATTGGGTATCATTCTCTCTTCTCTCCCCGTCGATCGTGTCAAACGCGTGTTCATCTGTCAATTCGCAGTTCAAGGGAGAGTCGGCAGGTATCGGATGCTCAGCGAGGAAGTCGGCGATGGCTTGGCCTTTCACTGCCTTGAGAGGACGATAAGTTATCGAGAAATCCATCAAGAGTAGGGCCCATTTAGCGAGCCGCCCTGTTAATATAGCCTTTGACATCAAATATTTGAGAGGATCCACCTTTGATATGAGATGGACCCCATGTGCCAACGCATAGTGTCTGAGCTTCGTTATCGCGAAGATCAACGCCAGGCAGTGTTTTTCAATGGGTGAGTAGTTGTTTCCTACCCCAAGGAGAACTCTACTCAAATAGTAGAGGGCTCTCTCCTTCCCTTGGTCGTTCTCTTGTGCCCACAGCGCGCCTAAGGAACCTTCGAGGGCTGTTGTATATAGGACGAGAGGTTTTCCTTTAACGGGAGCGGCCAGTACTGGCGGATTCTGCAGGTATTGCTTGAATTCGTCTAGTGCGCTTTGGCATTTGCGATCCCAGACGAACGGGGTCCCCTTCTTCATTAGGTGACTGTAAGGACGACACTTGCCGGAAAGATTGGCTATAAATTGCCGGATATACACGAGCTTTCCTTAGAGAGACCGTAGTTGCTTGAGAGTCTTTGGCGGAGGCATTTCCATGATCGCCTTGATCTTTGAGGGGTCTATCTCGATGCCTCGGTGTCGGACGACGAATCCTAGGAACTTCCCCGATGAAACTCCGAACACGCATTTGAGAGGGTTCATCTTCAAGTTTTATTTCCGAAGGCTCTGAAACACGATCTTCAGATACTCTAAATGTTCCTCGTATGATTTGCTTTTAATTACGAGGTCGTCAATATTTAATGTATGAGGTCATCAAAAATCTTCGTCATGGCCCTCTGATAGGTGGCACCAGCGTTCTTTAGACCAAAAGGCATCACCTTGTAATACCCAAAGGGGTCCGGAAAGCGGTATGCTTCTGGTCCTCGGGATGCATCTTTATCTGATTGTATCTTGATGAGCCGTCCATGAAGGAGAAAACTTCGTGAGTGGACGTATTATCTATCATCAACTCAGTGACTGGTACTGGAAAGTCGTCCTTTGAGCAAGCTTTGTTGAGATCCCGAAAGTCCACACATATGCGCACCGTCCTATTTTTTCCATCACCGGGACGATGTTGGCGATCCAATCTGGATATTGAACCTCTTGGATGAAGCCAGAGTCGATTAGCTTCTTGACCTCGGCGTTGATGCTCATCTCAAGCTCGAGCCGCATTCTTCTCGGTGCTTGTTTGATCGTCTTGATATCTGGAGAAATCGCCAATTTGTGGACAGCAATCTCTGGATTAAGTCCCGACATCTCTGAATAGTTCCATGCAAAGCAATCTTTATACTGCATGACCACGTCTTTAAGCGTAGCCTCCTTTTCTTCAGACAACAGTTCACTGACGAACGTCGGCCGTGGGTCGTTTGCCGTTCCCAAGTCGATTTTTCTGAGGTCATCTGCAGTAGTATGTATCCCACCTTCCAGCTCCTTTGGCGCTGGTGGAAATTCTGAGATCAACTCATCTTCATTTTTTTCGAAGCACCAAGAAAGGTCATCCATATTCTCGGGTTCTTCTTCTGACAGCGTTATCACGTGGCAGGTACGAGATCGCTTCCAAGACCGATGTTGGTCTGGTTCTACTCTCATCGCATAAGTGGCTTTTGATTCATGCTTCCGTGGTGGACTTACCCTCCAACTGTCGGAAAGAGCGAACCTGCCTTGTTGATATTGGTCTTCGACCCAGTTCTTGAAGGTGAAGCAGTGTTCGAGAGGATGTCCTATTGGTCGGTGATAGGAGCAATAGTCTGGGTGAGAGACCTTGTCTATTTGCTCGGGGTGCTTGGACTCCGGTAGTTCATCATCTGATGTTTTATGACAAGATCGAATATCTTCTTAGTCTTGTCCTGGGGAAAAGAATATGCTCGACCCATCTTCTTTATAAGAGACAGATCCCAGCTGATCGATTCTTGATCGTGTGGCTTCTTAGATCCGCTACGCTGCTGTCGAACGTTTTTTCCGTTCTTTGATTTATTTTTGCCTCTGCGCCGGGCCTTTTGTATGACGGGTTGGCGACGAAGAGTATTGTCATTCTTCGCGGCCTGTTGAAGGAGGCGCTGCGTCCTAGCTTTTTCTTAAATGGTCATTTCGCGGTTATGGTCATCTCGGACCTTTTGATCCGCTTCCCTTATTAGCTTGTCCATCTGTTCTGGCGAGACCTCATTTTGGTTCAGGGTTAGCGTCTTTTCACAGAACATCTCCTGCTTCGTCAAAGTCATGTATGACATAGCAGCGATGGAATCGTTCCCGTTTTTTGGATTGAACATATCCAAGGCCGATCGTTTCCATTCTCCCATTGGGCAATTTTCGCTGAGTTCCGGGGACGTCCTAGATCTTGTTGTAGAACTGAGCTTGTCGAGCAGTCTGTTTGAAAGGTATGCCTTGGCGCCTCAACAACCTTCTTAATCCTTCTGTGTAATATCTGGGCAGACGGATGGGCTGGAGCCTGTCAAGTATAGAATCGGCACCATGCCAAATTTCTTTTTCCACTTTGGTTTCCGTGGATTGATAAAAGAGGATCGCCTTTTCATCTCTTCGCCTGGGAGGGACGTAGAATGTATGCAGTTCTTGCGCACTATACGTATCAAGCGCATCAAGCTCTTTGTAATGCTCTTGCGGAACCATGGCAATTTGCAGACTCCGATCATCGCCAGCGAAGGCTTGTATTGATGGCCGAACGGAAAATACGGCATTGACTTCGTCTTCTGAGTCGCTGCCGAAGATCAACATAGGGGTGGACGGTCCCGGATTGTTGCATTGGGGTGGCCCTGAATAAACTATTTCTTCTTCCTCCTCAGTATCACTCCCGAAGACCGGAATAGTGATGATAGCTTTGTTCTTCGGTTTGTGACATCTTTCCGTGTCCTCGAAATCTGGTAAGAAGTATTTTGCATCTTCGTACTTTCGGACTCCATTCACGGAGAATGGGTTTAGTTCCCCTGTCACAGTATAGTCGAGACCATCCTTGAAATACTTCATACACTGATGTTGTGTAGAAAGGATGATGTTGTACTCGTGTAACCAAGGCCTGCCGAGCAAAGCGTTGTAGCAAGTCTTGGCGTCAATGACATGAAACTTGATATCTGTGACAAGCAGCCCAAAGCATAGTATCAATATTAAAGTCCCGAGCGTCCGTGATAACTAAGAGTCAAACCCGGAGATGGTGATTTTATCATGAGCGAGGTGTTGAACGCTCATGCAGATTTCCTTCAACACACTTACATTGAGGAGATTGATGGAGGACCCATTGTCAACCAGGATTTTTCCTATCTTGATATCCTGACAGTATCCGGAGACATAAAGGGGACGGTTATGCTCCCATGTCCCGAAGAGGAGATCTTCATCGCCGAAGGTGATATCGGCTGTGTGCACTTCTTCCAACTCGTCTTTCATCTTTTCTTCGGCGAGGAAAGCTTGGAATTGCTCGGGCTCTTGTAGTGCCTTGATCAAAGAATCTCTCGCCTCTTTGGGTAACAGAAGGGCGTCGAGAATGCTTAGCTATGACGGTATTTTCCTCAGATGTGCCAGAACGTTGTAATCCACCTTAATTTTCTTAGGCGGATCCTTGGCTGTCAGCTCTTCGACGGCTTGGTCATCGAGGATGATATCCTTAGGGACCTTTTCTTTTCCCTTATCCTCTTTGTTCGACCCCTTATTCATGGGTCCGAGATTCTTTTCAGGTAATGTGCGATTGCGCAACTGAATGTTCTCGCAGCACTTCGTTCCTTCCTCTTTTCCCGAGGTGGATTCTAAAGTGAGGGCCAAGAGTCATTTCTTCGTCAGAGTCGCTCCCGAAGGTGAGAACTTGCGATCCCCCGTAGTCAACCATATGACAGTTGTCGGCAGTTCTTTTGCGCTCCTCGGTCGTATTTCTTTGTTCCCGATGAGTTTTGCGTTTCATCCGCTTGAAATGTTATCGGTGAGCAACATATCCCTGCCACCAGATTTTAAAAGCGTTGCACTTTTCGGTGGGGTGCGCAATCTTTCGATGATATAAGCAGTAGCTAGGATGTATATCCGCTTCATCAGGAGTGTTTCCTTCGGAGGGTGGCAGCTTCATTCCCATCGATATAGCTTTGGCGAACCTCTTCCTCGTCTTGAACCTGCTTTTATTTACGGCAGATGTACTTTGATCTGGTGGGAGTGTTTTAACCCTTTCATCCAGTCGCCGGAGTTTGGCCTTTTCAAATATGTTCATCTCGGGCTCTCGATCAGCTTTGCTTTTCAAAAGAGCTTCGTTTAGGAACGCATCAATCATTTCGTCTGATGGTCCAAGAAGTTCCGGCTCAGGATCTGCCCTCAGTTTCTCTGTGTAAGGAGCTTCTTCATCGTCTATCGACGAATGAGAGATCACATGGCAGCTTGTCACATAATCTTCAGGCTTATCCGACGAGTCTTCTCCATATCATCATCTCCGTCCTCAAGGACGCGGCTGAGAAATTCTTGGAGTATGACTGGGGTCCGCGCCTTCTGGTTATATTCTTCCAACGCGTCGATATGTTTTTGTAGGTCCGTGTGCTCATCATTAAGCTTTACGGGCTTTTTGGTCTTCTTCTTATTCTTCGAAGACTTTGACGGCTGGGTGGGAGCGCTTTGGCTATCACCACCAATTTTTAGAGTTGGGCGCGGTTTCAGCATTCCCTCGATGATCTCGGGTTCCAGTGGATTTTTCCACCTGATTGCCGGGCATATTTGGAGATCCTTCAGCATTCTTTTAGTCTTGGCTGAAAGAACGACCTCCCATGGAGCTTCTTCTACAAAAAAGCATGATGCCCCCGGTGTGTCCGTCCTTTTAAGAGCGTGCGGCTGCGGAGGGCTTACTTTCCAATTCTCGGACAGTGCAAACTTGCTCTGTTGGTATTGGTCTTCGATCCAGCCTTTAAAGACGAAGCAATCTTCAATTAGATGGCCTATCGTTTGGTGATAAGGGCAATAATTGGGATTATTAGCCTCACCGGGTTGCAATGGGCGTTTTGGACTCGGCAAATTAATGAGCCTGTTGCGCACCGCCAACTCGAACAATCTCCTCGTTTTGTCCCGGAGAAACGATAAGGGCACTTTATTTTCTCATTATAGAATCGCCGTCTCTCGTCTAGGCGATCGGTTAATTTTGGACCACTGGGCTGCTGTTGAGCATTGCCGACGAAGGTCGCTTTCCCTTTCCCTTTTTCATTCCACGGCTCCGGCTTCGAAGAGGAAGGCATGTGGCCCATCTGGTCCATTTGGGCCAACATATCAATCAAGGACTGGAAAGTGGTTGGCTTGAAAATAATCATGAATTGGGAGATGGTCGCTTGAGGGTCGAGAGTACCCACAAACATGCCTACCGCAGGCGCTTCTTCGATGCGCTGCTCGCACTTCGACCATAAGTTCCGCCACCGTATTGCATATTGAACCCATGTTTCGCCTGGCTTTACCCTGGCGTTAATCAATGCGGTGATCGGGGTGCGCTCGCTAGCGCTTGCGAATCTCTGTGTAAACAGCAGTTCCATCTCCGCAAATGTCTTGATAGAGTCATTTGGAAGTTCAGAATACCACTCGAACGCCGTCTCCGACAAGCTGCCAACAAATTGGCGGAGCAGAAGTTTATCATCACCTCCAGTGTTGCCGCACAAGGATCTGAAATAAGCGATAGGCTGATGCGGATTTCCCGTCCCCTTATATACGTGGAATTTGGGGATCGTATATCCTGGCGGGTACCTTCTTTGGTGATACCAGCCCGGATAGGGTCGTCCAGTCTTAACGATCTGCCCAGCCGCTTCATTCACCTAGTGAGCACGTATTTGCTGAGCAATGTAATCATCCAGAGCGGGCTTGGAGATGGTCTCCTCCGTGGCTGCTTAAAGAGCCGAAGGAGGGTTCGATGTCTCTTCTCTGTCATCTTCAATAATAATCGGGGGGTCTTCAGCTGGAGGTTCCGGCTGTAACATCATCCTAGCCATGTCTTGGAACAAAATAGTCATTCGTTTTATGTTGGCCGCCTGTTCCGCGGCCACTTTTTCTTTCCTCTCGAGCATTCTTCGGGGGAATTCAGCATCAGTTTCTTGTTCCTGGCGCTGCTCAGAGGTCCCTGGATTTTCTTTCGACCCAATGAGTGCGGCCATTGCAGTCAGCATCTCCTGAAGTTTTTGCTGCTGTTGCTCCTAAGCCTTTATTATCGATCGAGTAAGCGGTCGATGACCCGTAGAAGCACGGCTTTCCACTTTTTCGGAAGCCATATAAACGGTGTGTGTTACCATGCCCCCAGACTTGGGGCGTTTAGATTCAGCGTCCTTACGGTTCGCCGCGGTCACAGGGGCTTTCTTCGGCCTCCTTCTCTTGTGAGCAGTTGAAGTTGAGGGATCCGTTGCAGCGGGAACCCAGACGGATGACATCTTCTTTTATACCACGGGATGGCTCTCTTCTTGCCGAGATTTAATCTTCTTTGGTCAGCGAGAGTAGTCCTGGTCAATCACCGATTCCTGGACCTGTCGCCAGACTTTGTAAATTTTGGAGGACAGCCGCTGAGGGGGCTGCTTGTTCATAACATAATATTGCATTTTGTATTCCCCATTCTTATGCATTTTGCAATGAAAACAGGTGCTTTTGACCCATGTCTGCTACATGTTACAGGTTACAGGTTCTGGGAGCAAGAACAGTGAAAAACACAAAAGACGACACAAAAGAAGGATTTTTGACCAACAAATAGGAAGATCTTAGTAAAGCCCAGCAGAAGAACGGTTCACCATCAACAAGGCAACTCAAGATCCAAATTGCAAGAAAGACGGGTAAAAGATCCAATGCAAAGAGTTCACTGAAAATCTGGAATTACTGCAGAAGCCTAACTGATGAAAAGAATAAATAAACAAGAAGCCCAGAAGAACCAAAAGAAGCCCAAGAAAAATACAAAGCTGATCTCATCATTGGGCCGCGGAACCGCGGCCCAAGCGTGCCCATGCCGCGGTTCCACGGCTACCTTAAGCCCTAGTGCGCATAAAGTTTTACCATAACTCCTTGGCGGCTGTGAAAAGATTTTCTAGGGGTATATTTGTAACTTTAGACATGCGGTGCAATCTGTAGCCCTAGGGTTTCTATGTCCTATAAATAGAACCCAAGACCTTGTATTTTCTTATGCCTCTACTCATGAATAAAATTCTGTTTTCTTGAAGTTAGAGCGCATCACAGTAAGTAGGTTATTTTCCTTGCAATAGTTGTAGTTTTTTATCTGTTCTTATTTTCTCGCCTTAGTTTAAATTAGTTTAGTTTTTATTAACTTGCAATCGATGTCTTCTTTCTTTAATAAATTCTTGTTTTCTTTTATCCCCTCAATGAGCGAGTAGTTTCCTCGCTTGTTAGGGTTAGGAATAGGGAAGGATTTGAGAGATGAAGATCTCTCATCTCTTTTCATTGCTAAACTTTTATGAACATTAGAACTCCATGCATACCTTTTGATTCCGCTCCCTACGGCACTTTTACCCTCAAGGTAACGGTGAACTCCGTAGTTTAAAGGCCCGGATCTTAAGGTTTTCCATGGAGGTTAGGGTGAAGATTAAGAAAGGAAGGACAAGGATCTAGAGGAAGAATCAATCTTCCCAATCATCCTAATCCCCTTTGTTAATATTTACCATAACTTTAATATGATACATTTAATTAATAGCAATGGAAAGAGATGTAGATCTTTGTTTACCAAATTTTCCCTAGACCTAATCCTAGCAAGTTTCTAATCCTAGTCTCATACAACTTCAATTTTTTTGGTTTAATTATAAATCCAAACACCATTTTGAATTAACTCGTAAGAACTTAAAGGAAATTTTCACATCCCTGTGGACCGACCCGTACTCACCGGCTAGCTTCAAGCGACGCCGTTCTTGATTGCGGTAAATATTTTTGATCGACAAAACCTCTCTTAATCAAATGGCGCCGTTGCCGGGGAAGGCGTAAAAATTTTCTTTTTGTAATTTCGGGTTAATATAAAATCTGAAAAAAATCATAAAAATCTGAAAAATAAAAAATATAAAAAAAAAATATATCTTCTTTTATTGTTTGAAGGGTTCTCTTTGTGAATCTTTGCAGGTTTGACGGATCTGAAACAACACAGAAAGGGAAACAGAAAAAGATACATCAGAACAGGAGGATATTGGAAGTACAGAGCATCTGAAGAAATCCAGAGACCTGAAGCCTCCAAACCACCGCGCTTCCGCCGCATAACCCCACCTCGCGCCGCGCTTCCGCCGCATACTGGAGCCTTCTCTGAGAATTTTTGCACTGTTTGTTTCCTTATTCTCCCCTCTACAAATCTCCATATATCTTTTGCCAAATCTTCTGCAGGATTCTTTGCACTAAAAATCTTCTTCTCCCTTCCAATAATTGATTTTCTGCAGGATTCTTTGCGCCGCACTAAAAAGCAAATTGATTGCAAGTGATTTACTGCTTTGCATACTTTAATCTGACTTTAAGGGGCTATTGACCAATTCAGATTGGGTGGGGATTTCATCACCCTTCCCAGGACCCCAGAAATCACTTAAAGCATTTGCATTGACCACTTTTAATTTAAAAAATATTAGACTCAGCCCTAAGGACGTCGAGCTCAATAGGACAGAGGACTAGTATAGGCATCGGCCGTTTATCCTAACCGACATTGCGGTGACTAGGCTGGTGGTTTTTAATTAGGCCCACTGTCGTGGTGGTTCCTTCCCACTTACCTGGCCGTACTTGTCCGTGAAGAGGCGGTTTGAGGTTCTATCTCTAGCCCTTTGGAACAGTTAGGAGCTGTCTAGCTGACCTAGGTGACCCTAGACTTAGGCCTGATTGTGCATGTGTGGTTAATTGCATTTGTGTCACTAGTCTCTTTTCAAAATCTTTTTGCAAAAGCACACTTAAAAAGAAAAAGGAAAATCTTTTCAAAACTTGCAACTTGTCGCTAAAGAATCTTTGCACTCACTTACACCACTTCTTCTCATTGACGTTTTCTTACCTTCACATTCTGTCTTTCATCTTTCGACTACACTAACCCTTTTAGTGTATGTCCGGTTGGACTAGGGACCCTAGCGCCCGATTAGTCCGTGTTTCGTTGGTACCGACCGACGAACCTTTCGACTCCGAAGTCGAAATCTTGTCCACTTCTTCACTTTCACCATCACATTCTTTCGAAGGTATGTCGGGATACGATCCTAACAACACCTTACAGACGGGAAGGATTCCACCTCCGCCAGGTGCGAATAACCCGAATCTTCCGCCTGTCGAAGCGCCCGCACGAGTCGCGCTCCAGGATCTTTTCTACCCCATCCGCACCGCCCTTCCTACTTGTCTTTCCCTTCCACCGGCTAATGGGGACAACTTTGAGATCAAACCCCACTTTATCAACATGCTGCCTAAGTTTCATGGTTTGGAATCCGAAGATGCATATATCTTTATCAACAAATTCCAAAACGTTTGCGCCATGATGAAAACTACCCAATTAAGTGATGACGCTATAAGGCTAAGGGTCATTCCTTTCACCTTATGTGACCTAGCCGAGAAGTGGCTATACAGCACCGCATCACACTCAATTAGAAATTGGGACGAGTTTGTGAAAGCTTTTCTTAAAAAGTTCTATCCTCATCACAAAACTGCAAAAATCCGTAATGAAATTATACAATTTTCACAGCTTCCTGCCGAACCATTTTGGAAATGTTTTGAAAGATTCAAAGACCTTCTCGTTCAATGCCCTCACCATGGAATCGAAAGATGGCAACTTTGCCAAACATTATACGAGGGATTGAACCCAGCAACGAAGCAGTTGCTAGAAACCATTAGTCAAGGTCACTTTCTGTCCAAATCTAGTGAGGAAGCGTGGCAGTTTCTTGAGGATATTAGTGAGCAAACAATTCAATGGGAGAGCACCAAGACCTCATCATCTTCTTCTATTGGTCAACCTAGGGCAGGCATACATCAAGTAGAGATGTCAATTGCTATGAAGGCCGAGATGGCCGCTCTTACGAAAAAGCTAGAAGCGCTTGAGACCAAAATCTCAGCACCTTCTCCTGCCCCTGTCATGCCCCCACGAACTGTTTGTGCTTGTTGTTCGGATCCATCACATCTCACCGAAGAGTGTCCTTACACTGCATCCACTCAAGGACAAGATCAAGTCAATGCTGCCTTTCAGCAACGACAAAGAAATGATCCATACTCTTCAACATACAATCCGGGTTGGAAGAGCCACCCTAATTTCGCTTGGAACCAAAATCAACAAGTCCAAGGAAACAACAATTTTCAAAGAGCTCCTCCTCCACAACAACAACAAGCACCTCCACAAGCTCAATTTCAGCAGCCTCCCCAACAGCAACCTTACCCTAATCAGATGAACAATTTTGTGCCCAACAATTTTGTTCCCCCTCAAAATGCTGTTAGCTCGCTCGAAAGAAGTCTAGAAGCATTCCTAAAGCAATCTGCACAGTCCACAGCTAGGATAGAGACTTCTGTTCAATCTTTGGTGCAAAACAGTGCCTCACATGATCAAAGAATCAAAGCTATTGAGGCACAAATTGCACAACTCAACACAGCATTGAAAGAGCGAGAGAAAGGAAAGCTTCCGTCTCAACCACTCCCAAATCCTGGTCACGCACATGTTGCACATGAACAGCAGAATCATAACGTGAATGCTGTGATCACGTTGAGATCCGGAAAAGTGCTGCAAAACAATGTGGGTATTCACCGTGACACCTCTGCCGGTGCTTCTTCATCTTCCTCTTCTTCTTCGTTAGAGCCTATTCTCCATCCTTCACATGGCTCTACTTCTTCTAGCTCGAACGGACCCTCTTCTCACAACACGAACACATCTACACGGGGTTCCGTTCCAACTCAACAATCGGATCCGCAAAAATTGGACTCAACAACTTTTCAAAATGTTCCTTTTCCAAATCGGTTGAGATCCAATAAACCAACTCCACAGATGGAGAAGATTGTAGAGTTGTTCAAACAGGTTAGCATAAATATCCCTCTTTTGGATGCAATCCAACAAGTTCCTTCATATGCAAAAATCTTAAAGGACTTATGCACCAAAAAGAGGAAGTCACAAGTACCAAAGAAAGTTTTCGTGGCTAGTGCTGTTAGCGATGCTCTTGTCAATTCTTTACCCCCAAAGCACAAGGACCCCGGCTGTCCTACTATTTCGATCACAATTGGGAACAAGACCATCAATAGAGCACTATTAGATCTTGGTGCTAGTGTCAATTTGCTACCTTACTCGGTGTACGAACAATTAGGCGTTGGAGAGCTCAAGCCTACTCATTGCACTCTCCAAATGGCCGACCGATCAATCACCCACCCTAGGAGAGAGTTGGAGGATGTGTTAATTAGAGTAGGGGATTTCATTTTCCCCGTAGACTTTATTGTTATGGATACACAGCCTGTCGCTAACCCCCGTAATCAAATTCCGGTGATACTTGGTCGACCATTCCTCGTGACTTCTAACGCGGTAATCAACTGTCGTAATGGTTCAATGAATCTATCTTTTGGCAAGATGACAGTTGAACTTAACATTTTCAAGTTAGGAAGTCAGCCTTGCGAGCCTAATTCTAGCGTACTTGATGTGTGCTCGATCAATGAGATCGCGGAGGAGGACTGTGAGTTCGAGAATTTCATGTTTGATCACAGTAATATTGACGCCACTAGTGCGTTCCTCCTAGAATCCGACACAGATTTCACGACGGACAAAGATTATGAGTGTTTCACCTTTGTTGATAATCTTGAAGACTCTCCACCCGAGTTTGAGTCTTTTGCTTTTTCGGATGAGTTAGTTGAACCATCCGACTCGGTAGCGTACACTCAATTTGAACCGTTGATGGAATCCTTCGAGTTTGAAACAGTTACTCCATTGTTACCATCCATTGTTTCACCACCTAAACTCGAGCTAAAGCTTTTGCCGTCGCACCTAAAATATGCTTATCTAGGTAAAAATGAGACCTTACCAGTTATCATATTGGCCTCTCTAGCTCTTGAGCAAGAGAAGGCTCTTTTAACGGTCTTATACAATAATCGGCAAGCTTTCGGCTGGTCTATGGCGGACATCAAGGGGATTAGTCCCCTCATAGTCGAACATCATATACACTTGATGGATGATGCCAAGCCGGCAAGGGATCCACAAAGACGCCTCAACCCCATCATGAAAGAGGCGGTCAAGAAGGAGATTGTTAAGTGTCTTGATAGCGGTATCATTTACCCTATCTCGGATAGCCAATGGGTTAGCCCCATTCATGTCGTGCCAAAGAAATCGGGCATCACGGTCATCACCAATGAGGTAAATGAGTTAATTCCCACTCGCACCCAAACTGGGTGGCGAGTTTGCATCGACTACCGAAAACTCAATGCCGCGACAAGGAAGGACCACTTTCCTTTACCATTCATTGACCAAATGCTAGAACGATTGGCGGGGCACGAATTCTACTGCTTTTTAGATGGCTATTCCGGTTATAATCAAGTCCCCATAGCCAAAGAGGATCAAGACAAGACTACATTCACTTGTCCCTTTGGCACATTTGCTTATCGTCGCATGCCCTTTGGGCTATGCAATGCACCCGCTACATTTCAGCGGTGTATGATGGGGATCTTTTCGGACATGGTGGAGAAGTTTTTGGAAATCTTTATGGATGATTTCTCCATTTTTGGTGACTCCTTCGATGAGTGTTTACGGAATCTTGACGCAGTTCTCACCCGCTGTAGAGAAAAGAACTTGACTTTGAATTGGGAGAAATGCCACTTTATGGTACGAGAAGGCATTGTCTTAGGACATGTGATCTCGTAAAACGGCATAGAGGTTGATAGAGCTAAAATCGAAGTCATTTCTAATCTTCCTCCTCCTAAATGCGTCAAAGATATCCGAGCTTTCCTTGGCCATGCCGGTTTTTATAGACGGTTCATCAAAGACTTTAGCAAGATTGCTAGACCCTTGACTCTCTTGTTGGCCAAGGACACTACTTTTGTTTTCGACTCAACTTGCATAAAAGCGTTCGAGCCTTTGAAACACTCACTCATTTCTGCGCCCATCCTTTCATCTCCAGACTGGACGCACCCTTTTGAAATTATGTGCGACGCTTCAGATTTTGCTATTGGTGCTGTTCTTGGACAGCACATTAACAAGTTGCCGCATGTAATTTACTACGCTAGCCGAACATTAAATGAGGCCCAATTAAACTACACAACAACAGAAAAAGAGTTTTTAGCGGTTGTGTTTGCACTTGAAAAATTTCGGCCTTATTTAATCGGCTCTCCAGTTATAGTGTACACGGATCACTCAGCTCTTCGCCACCTTTTTGCGAAGAAGGATGCTAAGTCTAGGCTGATACGTTGGATCCTTTTGCTGCAAGAATTTGACCTTGTTATAAGGGACAAAAAGGGATGTGAAAACGTAGTGGCCGATCACCTTTCACGACTTCCTTCTTCGCCTACACTTGAACTGCCTATCACTGATGCTTTCCCCGATGAGCAACTCTTGACCGTTTTTTGCGAACCATGGTTCGCCGATATTGTAAACTACTTAGCCACCGGCTTGATACCTAACGATTGGTCGAAACAAGACAAACTAAGATTTTTGTCCCAAGTAAAGCACTTTTACTGGGATGAACCTTATCTTTTCAAATATTGTTCCGACCAAATCATTCGCCGGTGTGTACCTGAAAATGAGGTCAAGAGTGTGCTGTCTTTTTGCCACGATCAAGCATGTGGCGGGCACTTTGGCCCAAAGAAGACAGCGGAGAAAGTTTTGCAGTGTGGTTTCTATTGGCTACGACTCTTCAAAGATGCATTCGAATACTGCAAAACTTGCTCCCGGTGCCAACACTTGGGCCGGATATCGCGGAGAAACGAAATGCCGCTCCAACCGATTTTGGTTGTAGACATTTTTGATGTTTGGGGTATAGACTTCATGGGACCATTTCCTAACTCTTTTGGAAATGTGTATATTCTTTTGGCTGTTGACTATGTTTCAAAATGGGTCGAGGCTGTGCCTAGTCGAACGAATGATAACAAGGTTGTCGTTCGATTTCTAAAAGAACACATCTTTTCTCGATTTGGGCACCCTCGCGCAATAATAAGTGATAATGGTTCTCACTTTTGCAATAGGACTTTTGAGTCCCTAATGCGCAAATACTCTATCACCCATAAGCTGTCAACGCCATACCATCCCCAAACATGTGGGCAAGCCGAGATCTCGAATCGACAAATTAAGCAAATCTTGGAGAAAACGGTTTCTAAAAACCGTAAAGATTGGTCACTAAAATTGATCGATGCACTATGGGCTTTCCGTACTGCATACAAGACCGATCTCGGCATGTCTCCATACCGGCTTGTTTACGGGAAGACTTGCCACCTTCCAGTAGAAATTGAGCACAAGGCATTTTGGGCCATTAAAGAGCTGAATCTATCTTTAGGAGATGCTGGCAGCAATCGAAAGCTGCAATTGAATGAATTGGAGGAGCTGCGGGATGAGGCATATGATAATGCCGTGATTGCTAAGAATCGAGTTAAGGTATTTCATGATAAAAACCTTTTGCGAAAGACATTTAAACCGGGTCAAAAGGTTTTATTATATGATACTCGGTTACACTTTCATCCCCGCAAGCTCCGTTCTAGATAGAGAGGACCTTTTGTAGTCCGCACCGTTTATCCGCACGGTGCGGTTGATCTTGAGAATCCAGAAGACGGTACTTTATTCAAAGTAAATGGACATCGATTGAAACCGTTCTTCTCAGCGGACCCTTCGGAGGAGCTCCTGTTCTTGCAGGAGCCGATTTACACCGATTGATTTTCCTCCACCTTCACCCTCGAATTTCCTTTTTTCCAAAACTTTATTTCAAATAAGTTTGGGGGTGTATATAATATGTAAATATAATAATAAGCAGGAACTCGCCGATATTATCAACCCACTTGGTGCAGCATGACAGTGAGGACACTGTCCATTATAAGTTTGGGGGTATGTTCGGTAAGTTTTCCTTTTGCATAGAATATTGTATATATTTTTCCCTTTTTGCATATTTAATTTCTGCATTGCATTTTTATAAAAATCATAAAAATTTGAAAAATTTGAAAAATAAAAAAAAATTTAGAAAACAGAAAAACCCATAAAAATTGAAAAATTTCAAAAAGTATAAAAATTAATGTATTCAATTCTGGTTAATTGACTTGAGTTTGATAAATAGGTTAACTGGCTAGGAAAAACTAAATCCTAGACTTAGCAAATTAAAGACCCTAAAAATAACCTTCCTTAAAGTTTAACTGTGGAAAGCATATGTCTTTGTAGGTTATTTAGAAATAGGCAAATTTTGGGTTCAGTTCTTGGGCTAAGTCGAAACGAAGGAAAAGTATTAAAACTTTTATTAGAGTATAAGTTTGAAAAATAGTTCCTAGCTTAAGTCTAGATTCTGAAAACATGTACCCTACAAAATGCACAAACACGCACCTTGAAATTCGGATTAGTAGAAGAGACCTTGAAATACTCTTGTCTAACGTCCTTAGCACAATGAAAAAGAAAAAAAAAGTGGATGAAGAAAAAAATGGACACTGGTTTTTGTGATTACTTAAGGCTGAAAAAAAAATATAGAAAAATATTTAGCAAAGGTGCTACTGCTAAAAGCCTTGGGTGTTGCAAAACTAGGAAGTACGCCTTAAAGTGCTAACGCATCTTGTAATCGGTTGTTGGTACCTCAAGAAGTATTAACAGTCGCATGAAGGATGTGAAAGCGAAGTCTCACAAGTGCTTTGGACAATGGACGGGAGTACGATTGCTTGATTTGAATTTCCAAGTGTAGGGGTGATACTTACACACACGTAGGGATATGTGATTGGAGTTTAGATAAGAGAAGGGAATGAAGAATAGAACTTGTGTCTTTAATAGAGTTGATAGAAATTCCTAAGTAGAGATGGAACTCTAGAAGGAAAACTTAAGAAATGCCGAAAGCTAGGTAATTCTACAGGATATATGTAATCTTAAGTTAAATAATGAGGAAGTGTGAAGAATATGGGTGGATAATTTGCGGGTCGACGATAATAGAATTCCTTGTTAGAAAACCTAATTGGAGAACAAAGGTCGAGAAACCAAGTTGATTGGATTTTGTGGGTAGTATCCGCTGAAAACCCTCAGGAGACAACACTCCTCCTACTAGGGACACCTAGAGGTTTAACGGCTTGTTGCACGAGCTCAGTGCAATCGCGTTTCCCTGCGAAAGTGCGGCTAGGTTAAATTTTTATTTAAATAATCAGTTTGCTCGAGGGCGAGCAAAAGATAAGTTTGGGGGTATTTGTTCATAACATAATATTGCATTTTGTATTCCCCATTCTTATGCATTTTACAATGAAAACAGGTGCTTTTGACCCATGTCTGCTACATGTTACAGGTTACAGGTTCTGGGAGCAAGAACAGTGAAAAACACAAAAGACGACACAAAAGAAGGATTTTTGACCAACAAATAGGAAGATCTTAGTAAAGCCCAGCAGAAGAACGGTTCACCATCAACAAGGCAACTCAAGATCCAAATTGCAAGAAAGACGGGTAAAAGATCCAATGCAAAGAGTTCACTGAAAATCTGGAATTACTGCAGAAGCCTAACTGATGAAAAGAATAAATAAACAAGAAGCCCAGAAGAACCAAAAGAAGCCCAAGAAAAATACAAAGCTGATCTCATCATTGGGCCGCGGAACCGCGGCCCAAGCGTGCCCATGCCGCGGTTCCGCGGCTACCTTAAGCCCTAGTGCGCATAAAGTTTTACCATAACTCCTTGGCGGCTGTGGAAAGATTTTCTAGGGGTATATTTGTAACTTTAGACATGCGGTGCAATCTGTAGCCCTAGGGTTTCTATGTCCTATAAATAGAACCCAAGACCTTGTATTTTCTTATGCCTCTACTCATGAATAAAATTCTGTTTTCTTGAAGTTAGAGCGCATCACAGTAAGTAGGTTATTTTCCTTGCAATAGTTGTAGTTTTTTATCTGTTCTTATTTTCTCGCCTTAGTTTAAATTAGTTTAGTTTTTATTAACTTGCAATCGATGTCTTCTTTCTTTAATAAATTCTTGTTTTCTTTTATCCCCTCAATGAGCGAGTAGTTTCCTCGCTTGTTAGGGTTAGGAATAGGGAAGGATTTGAGAGATGAAGATCTCTCATCTCTTTTCATTGCTAAACTTTTATGAACATTAGAACTCCATGCATACCTTTTGATTCCGCTCCCTACGGCACTTTTACCCTCAAGGTAACGGTGAACTCCGTAGTCTAAAGGCCCGGATCTTAAGGTTTTCCATGGAGGTTAGGGTGAAGATTAAGAAAGGAAGGACAAGGATCTAGAGGAAGAATCAATCTTCCCAATCATCCTAATCCCTTTTGTTAATATTTACCATAACTCTAATATGATACATTTAATTAATAGCAATGGAAAGAGATGTAGATCTTTGTTTACCAAATTTTCCCTAGACCTAATCCTTGCAAGTTTCTAATCCTAGTCTCATACAACTTCAATTTTTTTGGTTTAATTATAAATCCAAACATCATTTGGAATTAACTCGTAAGAACTTAAAGGAAATTTTCACATCCCTGTGGACCGACCCGTACTCACCGGCTAGCTTCAAGCGACGCCGTTCTTGATTGCGGTAAATATTTTTGATCGACAAAACCTCTCTTAATCACTGCTCCAGCTTCTTCTCTGTAGCATTCTCCACGGGTGGAGGAGATCTATTGAGCACGGCAGTCGGAAAGTTTTTGCGCACCCTCCTTAGCGGTTCAAAGTTGTTCCCAGTTGGAACAGCAGCATCGATTTCCACCGTTGGAGCTGGCGGAGTCAGTCCGGAAGGGGAATTGCCCCCAGCCTTCCTTACTCGGCGCCAGTGGCGACGTCGAGCGTATCGAACCGTTGGGATTGTCTCATCTGTAGGGGTGACTTCCTCATGCCCCCTGTGTTGGCGAAGGGTTGTCGCTGGCGCCAGCCTCTTGAAAACTGACGTCCGTTGAGAAGCAGTGTCCAATCTGTCAAAGACAGACCTTTGGGCAGGGGAAGAAGCATTGAGGACTTCACCTGGAGCGGGAGCCGGAACAGTCAGTATTGTGAAGACCGACCCTTTGGCAGGAGAAGCCACCTTGACGACTTCATGAGCAGGAATGGCTATCCGCTTGGGGATAACTCTTTCCGGTATCGCGGGCTTCTTCATGGGCCCAAATGAGCTTTGGCCCATTCTGTCAAAGACTGAAGCGTTGGAGCTGGACGACCCGTTGAGAGGGGCCGCAGTAGTGGCAAGTCGATCAAAGACCGACTTCTTTGGGGCTTCCTGCAACGGCAGCGGGGCATTGAAGTTCATGGGTGGGAGCATGGTCCCGAAGAATAGTCCAGTGGTGGCCTGAGTCACCTGGTCCACTGGCATTGTAAAAAGAGAGGCCGCCTGAGGCCCATAGGTCACTCCTCCTGCGGGGACAGAGTGAGAGTTATTGCCATTGTTGCAGCTTGTGCAGTTAGAGGCCATTGATGTTCTTCTTTCTGCACGAGAGCAAAACCAAATCTTAGTACCTTGAACTCAAGGGCAACCATATTAAACCGTGATTCGTTCGTGAACACGACACACGATGTGTGGAGTGGAAAGAGGAAAAGGTCCCACCGGGCATGCCGGAATCTGTTCTCCTCCGAAACACGGAGATGCGACCGCAAAGGTCCGTCTTGCCTGAATTTCGAGGGCAGATGCTATTTGATGCTATCCGTCCACCTCTCCAAAGATGCCGAGTTGATTTATGACACTATGTATCGAAGGTTTAAACGGATGCTGCCGATGTAGCAGACTTCGTCAGATTCCCTCTCATTGAGGAAGTTTTGATTGTGGGGATGCTCTTCCCTGCAGGCACAAGCCCCTGCAATTAATTACGCTACCGTATCGCGGTAACCACTTTCTTCTTCTCCAGATGGTCACTTCATGTCGTGGGTGTTTGTTTTGTTTTTGGTTGCCCGTGGATTGTATACAGAAACTAATTTATGTTGTCGCCCGTAGGGCGTGGATTTGTCCAAATTCGCATTTTCTTAGATTTGGGTTAGGGGTTGGGTTTAAGGATACGTTAGTCTCATTTGAGACTAAGATCTACTTAAACGTTAGTTAAGGATACGTTAGCCTAAGTTTAGACTAAGATCAACTTAACGGGACCATTTAGATCAAACAAAAGAGCATTTGAACTCTATTGTTTAGTTTAGGGACATTGCGGTCGATTACCAGTTTAAGGACATGGTGGTCCAATGTTAGTTTAAGGACATCTCGGTCCAGTTTAAATACATCATAGTCTGTAAAGGTTAAGGACATCATAGTCCATGAGTTTAAAGACCTCACAGTCCAGGTTAAGGACATCATAGTCCATGAGCTTAAGGACCCCACAGTCCAGGTTAAGGACATTATAGTCCATGGGCTTAAGGACCCCACGTCCAGGTTAAGGACATCATAGTCGATGAGTTTAAGGACCCCACAGTCCATGGAATGATTGGTTATCGGGACCCGTCACCTCTCTGAAGACGTTGAAGGATTACAACGACAAATATCAAAGGAGTGAAGAGATGTACCCTTGAACCAAAGTTGATTAGGAAATCTGTAGTCCAATTTGGAACTAAGATCAATTAATTAGATTATGAGCACATTGGCTCAGTTAAATCTGAATTGAGAACTTATAGCCAACTTGGGCTAAGCCCAATTAGGTTCGAAATGTTGGACCTTTGTTTGGACTGTTGAATCATTTGTCTGGGTTCAGCCCCCCCCCCATTATTTAGCAATGCTAAACAGGGGTTTGGGGGCTCTGACAATATTTTGTCTTTGGCTGTGCACTAACCATTCATTATAGATCTGGATTTTAAGGTTCAGTTGAAGGGGAGATTTTCCTCTGGAAAGCTTAGCCAATTTAAGCTAAGCTTGGTTTTTAACATAGTGTTAAACACTAGAGGATATTTGGCGATCACATGTTCCCACGTGATGCGCTTAAAACAGTGTTAAACATTAGGGACAGAACACTCAAAATAGTGTTAAACACTGAAAAATGAGGCGGTCACGTGGAGTCACGTGAGGCGCCAGAGAATTGGGCCAAACCTCCTTTATTTTCTTCCTAGAATATTCAAATAAGTGTTAAACACTTTTAGTATTCGAGGCCATCACGTGTGAGCACGTAATGAGCATCCATGCACTGGATATTAACGGGATTTGTTAGGGGTCACGTGGGGACACGTAGGGCATTGCCTCCAAGCTTGTTCTTCTTCATTTTGAGGAGTTTGTTTAAGGGTCACGTGGGGACACGTGAGGCACCCAAAATATATTCTGCCCTTGTTTATTTTGAGAAGTCTGTTTAAGGGTCACGTGGGGACACGTGACCTATTATTGTTCGTTCTCTTTCTGATCATTGAGGGGGGAGGGTCACGTGTTGCCACGTGATCAAATTGGGCACTGACTTCTTTTACAGTCATGAAAAGTCTAAGTCCCTTATTTAAGAATTAAATTCTTTTGTAGGGTGAAACCCTAATTTTGTTTAGAGGAATTAAATTCCTATGTATTTGGAAGAATTAAATTCTCTTTAAACTCGATTCTCTCTCTAAGCTTTGGATTTGCATGGCAGAATCTCCCCGATGAGAATAAAATTCTCAACTTATGGGGAGATCTGCTTCTGCAAATCTTCAACAAAAGGAAGAACTAAGTTCTTGTATTAAGGGTTAAATCCTATTTTGTTTGAAGGAATTAAATTCCTGATTGCTTTGATGTGAGAATTGAATTCTCTAATCTTAGATCTTCCCTTAGGTTTTAGATCTGCATGGCAGAATCTCCCCGATGAGAATTAAATTCTCAACTTATGGGGAGATCTGCTTCTGCAGACCTTCAACCAAAGGAAGAACTAAGTTCTTATTCAGAAGAGTTAAATTCTTAGTTTGAGAATTAAATTCTCTTTTATTTTGCGAGAGCTTGTAGAATGAACTTCTTCCTTTTCTTCTCACCTAGAGTTTTTTCTATGAAGAGATCTTCTTTTCTCTCTTAAGAATTAAATTCTCCTCTCTTTTTTCTCTCTGTTGTTGTGTATCTCCCAAAAAAAAAGAATCCCCCTTTTCTCTTCTTGGCTCCTATTTATAGGAGAAAGAAAAGAATCAGTTTGTTTAGTCAATCTTTCATTGAAAGATTTTAATTGATTTTGTAACCAACATGATCTTTTAGATTACTCAGTGAATTTTATTCACCATTGGATTTTTAATCCAAATGATATTCTGTTTTTTATTCTTGGTGAATTTCAGGGAAATCTTTCCTTGTATAGAATCTTTCTATAAATTGGTGATTTTTTAATCACCATTGGATTTTGAATCCAACGGTGCTCCACTTTACTGATCACAATCTTTTTTGTTTGGAAAGATTTAGAGAAATATTTTTCCAGTTAGGGTTTTCGGTTCCCTCTTAATTAGAATTTAATTCTATTAGTTCAGAAGGCTTAAGAGCCTATCGCGTGTTGGCACGTGATCCCACTGTTTGATCATTTTTTTCAATATAATTTAATTCTATTAATTAAAGAGCTCAGGAACCCATCACGTGTTGACACGTGACCCCCCTGATTAAACATTTTTAACCAGAATTTAATTCTGCTGTTTTAAAGAACTAAGCAATCATCACGTGTCAGCACATGACCCTTGGTCACATGTAGACACGTGATGCCCCATTGGGATCTTTCCTTGCTGTTTTATTATGCATTTTAATTCCTTCAGTGGGTTTTTAAAGACCCATCACGTGTGGACACGTGACTCCACTAATTGCTTGCTTGATTAGAATTTAATTCCATTTCAGCAGAATCCCCAGGAAACCATCACGTGTTAGCACGTGACCCCTGGTCACGTGTGGGCACGTGATGCCCCATTGGGGGGTTTTCCTGATATTTTATGAGGGAACAGATCTTCTCAAGATCAATTTGCTCCCAATATGTTTTACCCCTTCAGGTGCAACAATCAAAGTCATACTTTGTTGGTGTACATGGATTCCATTTTTGATCGCATAGCATTCAGCCATTTCACAAAGTCCCCACTCGTGACGGCCTGTCTGAACCTATTTGGGCCATCATCTACCATGATGCAATCCCCCCTCCCACTGTCAACGAGAATACCGCAGTATCTCTCAATTGGATGAAGAACCCTACCAGATTCGCGGAAAGGCTAAGTTTCTTCGGAGATTATTGAATTTTTTTGTTTCACCAAATCATCAGCTGTTAGTTTGTCTAGCTGGAACTCCTTCCAGTTCTACCTCATGACCAATAATTTCTTCACAAGAAATTCCTTTTCTAAAAAGGTGGCATACTGATAAACAAAGCATCTTTTGCTCCTCAGTGTGGTAGAAGATATTCCCTCACAAATGTTCGGGATATCCTAACAAACTTATACAGAACTGACCATGCCTCGAGCTTGTCCGGATTCTGTCTTTCAACATAAGCCGGACAACTCCATATCTTAACTCGTTTTAAGACATGGTCTCTTCCCATTACATATCTCATATGTAGTGGTAAGCCCTGATTTGGATAGAACCCCATTCAATAGGTATGCAGCTTCTCAAGTGCATAACTCCAAAAGGAAACAGGTAACTCAGTAATGCTCATCATAGAGCGCACCATATCTCATAGGGTGCGATACCTCCAACCCGATACACCGTTGTGCTGTGGTGTAATCGAAGGAGTAAGCTGAGAGAGAATCACATTCTCCTTTAAGAAACTCCAAGAATTCCTTGCGCAAGTATTCTCCTCCTCGATCACATCGAAGGACTTAATACTTCTACCCGTTCGGTTCTCAACTTCAAGCTTATATTCCTTGAATTTTTCAAAAGTTTCAGACCGTGTTTCAACAGGAACACATGTCTGAATCTTGAGAGATAGTTGATGAATGTAATGAAGTACAAGAACCAACCCTAGCATTTGTAGACATCGGACCATATACATCATCATGTATCCGTCCCAAGAGTTTAATAACTCTTTCTCTGTTTCGAGTAAACGGAGTATTGGTCATATTACCTTTGAGGCAAGACTGGCAAGTAGCATAAGATGAAAATTCGAACAAATTCTCATATTCATCCTTATGTAACTTAGCTGGTTGTGTCGCATTGATATGACCTAGTCTACAATGCCACAAGAAGGATTCGTTCATTTCTGAACTACTCCTCTTGTGTGTGTTCTAATTACTTTGAACTGTGGTTTGATTTAAAACGTATATGCTATTATATAACGTGCCTGATCCAATCAACTCTTGATTAAGGAAAATGTTCACAACATTATCCTCTTATACAGAATTATATCCTTCTTTAACTTAATAAAGAATCTGATGTAATGTTGTATATCAGGTTCAGTATCTAATAACATTTGTTTAGAATCAATGTATTTATACAAGGTGATATCTGCCAACTAATTTGGCTGCAACAATTGCATCATTCTCTAACTCTTAGAGATATATCACCTATTCTCAGTTCTCTACCTTTCTATAGCCCATGTAACTCTTACATATGTGGGATCCTGATCCGGTATCTCATACCTAGGACGTAGAGGATACTTAGTAACGGTTCTTGGTAATGAACACACCTGAAGAAGATGCATCAACATGCACGTTCATCAATTGGGTGGCATGGGAGTCCGAATATTCCCCTATTTTCTGCTCGGACTTATAACAATTATAAGATAGAGCGGAACCAACGTACCCTAGCACAATATAATAAGCAGGTTCGGTCAATGCATCTATATTATTATCTTGTTTAAGGTGTAACATGGTCGCTACCAGGAGAGAGAGAAGAAAACACTCTGCGTGCGTTCTTACAAGATCAGATTAGTTATTATTTTATCTAATCAGGATGACTCCCACTGTTTTTGTCAAATCTTCCTTCAACCCCTAAAAGGTAAGACTAGCCGGGATTAATTACACCCTACAAGTTCGCCAATCTTTCGGCCAGGCCAGTGTCGATACATTGAGGGAGGTTCCCCGTGCTTTCGCACGGACCTAATTAAAATAGACCTCGTTTTCCCAGGGGCATAACCCTATTAACACCTTTCTAGACACCTACTTGATCGGCTAATTGTAATGTGTAAAACTCTCCCAGGAGTAACTCTTACTCACAGTGGGTATCGGGATCCAACTATTTCATAGAAGGTATGCAATCTCATTGCAAATTTCAACACTTGAAATTCACGATAATGTTTTGTCCCTAGCGTCCTATGACCTTGACGAAAGCCAACAAACCATAGTCCACTAGTCAAGTTCAATCCGTATATTTCTTGATTGAATTAAACCCACCCGCACGACCCTTGACGAAAGTCAACAAAGTCGTACGACTACCCTAATCCAATCGCATCATATGCTTAAACAGATAAGCACTAGTTAGCTACCGCACACTACGCCTTGACGAAAGCCAACAAACGTAGCACGAATACTAAGTAGTACTTAGCTGAAATGATGGAGAGCTACGCAGGTTTTTAAGAAAACCCTTTGCGTAATGAACTTGATATCGTTGTAGAATCGAGTGAATTTTAAAAAGGAGTGTTTTTAAGATTTTACTAGTTTTGCTAAAGAAGTCACTCCCGGTGAAAGGATCTCGGCTCTTTACTTATCGAATAAGGTGCAGGATATTTCACAAATACCACTATGCAAAGCAAAAACTATACAAGCAATCAAAAGACAAACCAAGTGGGTTGTAGCTTCTTCCAGTTTTGCTAAAGAGGTCACTCCTGGTGAAGGGATCTCAGTTCTTTCCTTATCGAATAAGGTGCTAAATATTCTACAAGGAATACCACTATGCAAAGCAAAAACTAGATCTATCAGTTTTTAAAACAAGTTTCTACAATATCTTTAGGTTTCTTTTATTTCATTAATCTCATTAATGAAGTCCCATTTACTATGCTTCCCAAGCATCACATATGAAACGAAAGCAGCAATATTAATTATATCTCATATATATAATATAGGCATTCGTCTCAGAACATATCAAGTGATCACATCACAGATTATCAGCAGCAGAAAAATCACATATGAAATATTGGATATACTAGGAACTCCGTGTTTTATTTAAGCCAGTAAAAAAATGCAGATTCCACGGTCTTGATGAATGGCCAAACCCATATCCCTAGACCCCTACGAGAGCGGCAAGCAACCCTACCAATTCCAGAGTTAGGAGACCCGGTCTCGACTCCTCGGGATGGTTTCCCACTGGACCCTAGAACCTGGTTACTTGTGCTCCCCGCCTCAGGTCTATCCTAATGTGGAAAAGTAAATAATATACATCAATGGTGACATCATCCTCAACCCGGAAGTGCCCCAATAAAAGAATATTACATACAAGATTTTACATGAATGAAAATAAAAAACTCTCATCTCACATAAAAAAAAACCCGGCTATTCAGAACACGAAGATCCAATATAACATATCACAGCAACACATAACATCACATGTTATCAACGTAAATAAATTTGCGTATCCCAGTTGTTGTTGACATATAGCACCGAAATCGACGATACACCACATATTACACTTACGGTCGCAAAAAAAAAGTGAAAAACTACAAAAGTTGGAATCTGCAACCACCTTAGACATCATAAACCCAATGTATCACATATATTAGATTTCATGCCTAACCAAATGAATTCCTTAGACATCACATGCCTAACAATTATAAACCCCGCATTTTAGTCTCGATATTAAAAACTCTTTCCAATAACCTGTTGGATAATTCAATAAGATTCCCGATAATCTGATCGAATGCCCGTCGGAAACTTTAGTAGACGGCCGCACCCCCGATACCGTCGACGAAATGCACTAAGGCGGAACACCGTAGTCGCGAGCACCCAAACGGATGCTTTTGGCGACGGGGTTCTCCTATAGTCATTTGGTCAGGGCTATGGGACGTGGCTATCTAGTAAGGTTACCCAGCGAGTATCCGCGTACGCTACGTGATTGCAACAGACTTTTGATCACATCAAAATCCCATGGCGACTGATCAAATGAGACAAAACTGCTAGATTTATATAATTCAAACTAGTTATCTCATAACTAATTATGTGGATTCCAAATATTGTATCACAATCACAGATAGCTAGACGACGTTAAACTTTTCGATCAAATAAACAAACACCCAAAATTTCCCAATAAGCTCAACACCTGAGCGGAGTCTAAAAAGGCACCCAGAACATGCCACAGCACTTATGAACCAGCCGTAGAAGGGTCGACCAATGCCTCACCTGTGGCACCGCTGAACTACCACAAACCCTAGGGTTTGATGGCGGTTCTGACGGGCACAGAATTGAGTTAAGGTTTCTTTATTCTAGAGGGTCCACAGAATCGCCGGCATGATTTTCTGAATATTTTAAACTAAGAAAAATCCAACACTTGGAAAATTTCCAACGAGGGAAAATATGAGTTATTGATATCCGTTCGAACAATTTAACATCGTATAAATAACACGAATACATGTTAGAATTACGACTAAGAAACACTCCGAATTTCCTATGAAGAAAATTAACATCACATGCAATTTTAGCAAAAACAAACAACACCTGAAACACCAAAACCCAGAGACTGGAACACCACCAAAATTTGAAGCCAAAAAGCCAAAATTGACCCGAGGAGCTCGGAATTTTGGGTGATGTGGCCGGCCACTTCAGGGTGTAATTAGACCAAATTTTGGTAGTGTTCATGCTGTATCTCATATACCATTCTGTACTTGTTTAAAAAAAATTCAGAGGACCTTTTAAATTTGACAGAAACTAGGTTGCAATATTTAAAGTTTCAGAGTCGTTTCGGTTTCGTAATCTAACAAATATCGTCTAATTTTCTAGCATGGTTCTGATACTACTGCAGGGTTATCTAACATGGCAGCAAGGTTTAGGGAGGCATCATCCATGCCAATATCAAAAATTTGCCGTTCTAGCTAACCCTAACCCTAGAATCGTTACTAGAAAATCTGACGATACGATATGTAAACACTTTACAACTAAGTGAATGCGGAATACAACCTTTGTAGACCGGTCCTTCACTTCAAATGCTCCGTGTAGATGTCCCTTCGCTGCGAGTAATGATCTCCCGTGCTCTTGAGAGGATACACAAGGTGAAAGATGCAAACTTGCTCGAAGTCTTCGAGGCCGAAGATGATCTACGTCGAGGAGACTCAAGCTCATGTTACCTCTTCACTAAATTAGTGTTTAGTGAATAAAACACCCTAGACTAAATGGCTAATAGTAGTGGATGATGAAGTAGGAAGTGGGCACACTTTAGATTTATTTTTCTCACTATATTTCATCACTTTTCATGAAGCTAGAAAGCTTCAATGAGAGGAAGAAGAAGATGATGAAGTGATGAACTAAAGAAAATCACATGAGATTAGAAATGGAACCATAGTGAGTGTATGTCATGCATTAACTATTGTAGAGACTAAACCATAGCTATGAGTTAAGGTTGGGTTAATAAATATCTTAAGCTAGACAAAAGAGTGGACTAAGTCAATGAAACCTACAAGCTTCTACAAGCTTTGAACCATGACAAAAAACCACTAATTTTGAATTGCTTAAATATAATTATGAACCCAACTTTAACCCTAGCATAGTATAAGTCTCATACATACATGTTGCATGTGTAACCTAGCATGACACAACAATATATATCACATATATACTTATGTGTGCAAAGAAAACAATACATATATCACATATATGTAAAGTGTAACAAAAGTAAGAAAAGAAATCTTAAGTGAGGTAATACTAGTTAATGTAATGTAATATATCAAATATATAATTCTACATTAAATTATTAAATCAACACTTGATTTAATAATCCGGCTATATCACATATAACCGACTAATATCAAATGTATCGTTTTATCGAATCAATAACTGATCCGATAACCCGACTATATTATATATAACCGATCGGTACACAAATCGCGAGAATAGAATGCGGTATCACATACACGCATTAATCTTGGTCCCTCACATATCACATATGTGCTCCTACTCCGTTTCGCATGAACCAGGAAACCTCTGTGTAGGACTCTAAAGACTCATCAATACGCCGGCAGTAAGTGATGATCATATCAAACACCCACAAGCCGTAAGCGGTCTGCTAAACGTAACGGCCACCCGGGTATTGAGCGATCAGAAGATCAACAAGCAAGTCTGCTCGTACTCCTGCGAATCCAATCGGTAACACTAGTGTACAGTCCGGTCTCTTAGTCTGATATGTCGCATATCATAGTCTGGGAAGGGTATAACGTCAGACCCCAATAACCTGATAAGTCATGCCGATGCAAGGTCCATAACAGTTCGAGAAACTACTGATAACACTTACCAGTAAATCTCAGCAACCCTGGCCAGGGATTTCCTGTTATGGCCAATCGAGCATAGCGCAACATCAACTCCCAATACCGGGAGAGACGAAACCCCTCCTATCGCTCATTGCCTCCATGTGACTCGGGACTGTACCTAAAAACCACCTTTTTGCACGATCTCTTTACCGTGGTATGGTGGAAATCAAAGCACACTGGGAATCACACAAGACTCTATGACGATCTCGGGTCTACAAACTAACCTGTACCAGTGTCACCAGAGAACTGCTATCCGACGATAGGTATAATACCATCTAGGAGTTCTCGGCGAGTCCGTTCAGTGTACCCAGTCTCCACTGAGCACCCATATACCTTCTCTGATGTAAACACCAATGGATGTGGGATCATCCATCGCCCATCATATGGGTCAAGAAGCGCATACGCTAGTCTACTCTGGAGTATCGATGCCTTGTCTCGATACTCCCACGACTAGGAACAATTATAGGGTGTACTTGTGGACTATCCTTGGCCCCACTAGTATGATCTCCATCATAGTCCTGTTAGTCAAGTACACATCCTAAGGGCTTTATCAACATGTGAGAGCAAGACAGCATCACTTATACAAGTCAATATGTTAAGACAAAGAGCAACCAGATAGCATACTATCATATCGAGCAAGAAAGTCCTCCCTATATATGTCCAAGCATCTACTACAATATACATCCCATGTACAGTAATGGCCTCTAGGGCATACATATAACTAACATCATGAACGGTGGAAAATATGATAGCGTTGCACTCACGTGCAAGCCATGTGAAAACAAAGCTGTGGGGGAATTTGTTCCCTTATAAAAAAAGAGAAAAGAATAGAAAAGAAAAGAAGAGAGAAAAAGCGATGGGAAAAATTCTCCCTAATAGAGCATCACGTGCCCACACGTGATGAGCCTTGGAACAAAGATTATATGCATTGCGCTTGAAATTAAGGCTAAAATTGAGCCTCACGTGCAAGCACGTGAGTATCTATATACAAAGTATATAGTCGCCTTTTTTTAAAACAAATAACAGGCCAGAGAAGCTCACGTGTCAGCACGTGATGCCTTTTTTGGGCTGTTGCACACAAGCAAATGAGTTTAACTCTGTGGGGTCATGTGCTGGACGTGAGTGGTCTCAAATGCCTTCTGAGCCAATAGAATTAAATTCTAAGTAAAGAGATCAAAACCCTATTTGGAAAATATTTCCTTGAATCTTTTTAGACAAGAAAGATCGCTCTCTGTAAAACAGAGCACCGTTGGATTAAAAATCCAGTGGTAATTAAAAATCACCAAGCTATAGAATAAGCTCTGTATGGGAAAATATTTCCCAAATCTTGTTAAAAACAAGAAAAATATTTTCTGTAAAACAGAAGTTCTTGGATCAAAGATCCAACGGTGGATAAAATCCCCAAATCAATTATGATCTTTCAATGAGTGATTTTTTTAACAAAATCAACAAACTTGCCTCTACTTTATAAAGGACCCAAGACTTCAAGTCTTGCACAAGAGGAGAAACCCCCCATAAGATTTAAGAAAACAAAAAAAAAGAGAGCAATTCTCTTTTAAGAAAAGAAACCCTAGGTAAGAAGAAAGACCTAGAGATCATTTTATCTCCTTTACACTGCTCCAAGAGTTTAACTCTTTTTTAAAAAAAAAAGAACTTAGTTCTCCCTCTGGTTGAGGTCTGCAGAAGCAGATCTCCCCACAAGTTGAGAATTTAATTCTCATCAGGGAGATTCTGTCGTGCAGACTCAAAACATAGAAGAATGAACTAAATTTGAAGAATTTAATTCTTACAAAAAAATATATAGGAATTTAATTTCTCTGATAAAACTACGGTTTAACCCTCCATAAGAATTTAATTCTTATAAAAATAAGAGACCTGAAATTCTCAAAACTCAGATCAAGATCTCCATGCACATAAAGGAAATAATTAGTGTTCAACGTTATAAAAATAGATCACGTGCTCCCACGTGAGCACCTCCGAGGAACAAAAAGGAACGGCTGAGATCGCCTCACGTGATCCCACGTGACCCCCTAAGAGTGCTTAGCACTTTCAAAAGGAAAAAGGGAATAAATCAAAGACAGGTCCCATTTTGGGGCGCCTCACATGATCCCACGTGACCCCCTAATAGTGCTTATCACTTTCTAAAGGAAAAGGGGAATAAATCCAAAAACCATTCCCATTTTGGGGCGCCTCACGTGACCCCCAATAGTGCTTAGCACTTATAAAAGGAACAAGGGAATAAACCCAAAGAAGCAGTGCCCAATTCTCAGGCGCCTCACGTGCCACACGTGAGCGCTCCAAACTTCAGTGTTTAACACTGCTTTTGAGCCTCACGTGGGAGCACGTGAGCGCCGAGAAGATGTTAGTGTTTAACACTATGAGAGGCTAACCTTAGCCCAAATTAGCCAAGTCTCCCGAGGCCAAAACCTTTTGACCATCAGTCAACCGAGCCCTCCTATACTCAGATCCCCCCAAATCGATCTTAGTTCCAAGGATGACTAATGATCTCCTAACACATGGTATCTAAAATGATGTTCATTCCACTATGATCTCTCCCTTAAATCTGGAGTTTGGTTCAAGGGTACATCTCTCCATACCTTTGATACATGTCGTTGTAATTCTTCAACGTCTTCAGAGAGGTTGAGGGTCCCGACAACCAACAGCTCTTTAGTGCACTCCCAAACCCATGAGCACATTCCAATGGACCGCAATGTCCTTAAACTAGCTGTGGACCGCAATGTCCTTAAACTAGCTGTGGACTGAAACGACCTTAAATTAAACCCTCACACCAAAAATGGTGATCTACGGACCGCAACGTCCGTAAACTAACAACGGACCGTAACGTCCGTAAACTAAAGCAATAGAGCCCAAACGCTCTTTTGTTGGATCAAGAACGATCCTAAACCCCCATAAGTAGATATTAGTCCAATATTGAACTAATGTATCCTTAACAAACATTTAAGTTGATCTTAATCTCAAATGAGATTAGCGATCCTTAAATCATCCCAAACCCAAATATAAGAATATACGGATTTGGACTAATCCACGACCTACGGGTGACAACATAAATTAGTCTCCGTATACAATCCACCGGCAACCAAAAATAAACCCAACACACATGACATGAAGTGACCCTCTGGAGCAGGAGAAAGTGGTTACCGCGATGAGGTAACGTAATTAACTCCAGGGGCTTGCGTCTGCAGCGAAGAGTGTCCCCACAATCAAAACCCCTCGCAAATGAGGGGGAATCTAACGAAGTCCACTACAACGGCCGCATCCATCCAAACCCCCGATACACGATGTCAACTTAGCATCTTCGGAGAGGTGGACGGATAAACCCAAATATCATCTGCCTCCAAATTCAGGCAAGACGTTTGTATTCCCGTTTTCGGCGGTAAACAACTATTTCTCTAGTATTGAATAATTAAAAGATAAAATGAATTATTTTTAAAACTCCATCCATTAACTACTAAATCCTCTAAACCCCACAAGCCTTTTTCTTATAAACTTTTCAAATCTTTTAGTATAAAACGATCAAAATCCCGCCTTTAAGATAAATAGTTTACCATTTTCCTGTGGACGACCCGTACTCACTATCAGTTAACTATTATGACACCGTTATTGATTGCAGTAATTTACAACACAACAAAGACACACTTTTCAAACAAATCAGCCATATATTGACTCGTGACCCTAACTGTGTGTGCTAGATCCGGGCGGGTGCACACCATCACATATATGAGACCTCCGACCGCACTCGTATACGGTACTCGAGATATTTATTCTTTTTTCACATCTATACTGGGTGATTGTTTTGCCGAAAGTTTGAAATGTGCTACTAATGGAGTAGCTATAAGCTTAGCCTTCTCCATGTCGAATCGAGTAAGGACTTTCTCTATGTATTTCTTCTGAGAATAGAGCAATTCCCTTCTTTTTCTATCCCTGACAATCTCCATGCCAAGGATCTTCTTCGCAGCTTCCAGATCCTTCATCTCAAACTCCCGACTCAACTGTTGCTCTAATTTTTCGATCAGCATGTCGTCGACATATAGAAGATAGATCCACGTACTATCATCACACGTTCTAAAGTGTATGCATTGGTCTTGCAAACTCCTCCTGAACCCGATCATCGCCATTAAATGTTGAAACTGCTTATACCATTGCCATGGAGAATGCTTCAATTCGTATAATGATTTCTTAAGATTGCATACATGACCCTCTTTGCCTTCGACTCCAAATTCTTCAGGATGGTGCATATAAATATCTTCTTCTAGATTTCCATGCAAAAATGCAGTCCTAACATCGAGCTGCTCCAACTCCATATCGTAAACGGCCACCATAGCTAAGAGAATACGTATCGAAGAATGTCTTATCATTGTGGAGAAGATTCTTATTAAAGTTTACTCTTCCTTTTGAGGGTACCCCTTACCCACAAGTCTTTCCTTGTATTGGACACCACCCTCTTCTGAAAAACCCTCCTTTAGCTTGAAGACCCACTTGTGTCCTATGACACATTTGGCTTTTGGCAATGGTAATAGATCCCATATACTATTCCGTTTGAAGAGATTTCATCTCTTCTTCCATAGCGAGTCTCCATTTTGCAAAGTCTCATGACTGGGTAGCCTCTTTTTAAGAGAGCGGTTCTTCATTTTCAATCGTCAAGGCATATGCTGTCATGTCTTCAAAATCGTAAGTCGGCCAATCTCCATACCGATCCGGTGGACACCTATCTCTCCATGGCCACTTCTATATTTGCTGAACTGGTGAATGTCAATCTTGTTGTGGCCTTTCTCCACCTGCTGAATCGGCTACTCCTGGGTCTGAGTTCTCGGTACCTCATCTCTAACACCCTAGAACAGAACCTTTGTACCACATGATTAGGTGATTTGGTCGTGCTCTCACCATCTTCACTTTGAACCTTCTTATTGACCATCGCGGATTCGTAGAAATCCATGTGTCTGCTGATTACGAATTTACTGGTTTAAGGACATCAGAACTGGTAACCCTTTATTCCATCTCCATAACCAAGGAAGATACACTTTCTTACTCTCGGATCAATCTTACTGCTCTTCTCATGAACTAAGATGTATACCCAAATATTCGGAGTATTGAGTAATCATCAGCATTTCCTGTCCATACTTCCTCGGGAGTCTTCAAAGCCATCATCGATGATGTTGACATATTGATAAGGTAAGCGGCGGTAGTTAGGGCATCGGCCCAAAACTCCTTCGGAAGTCCAGTGGTAATCCGTAAGCATCACGACCTCTCAACAGCGTCTGATTCATATGTTCTGCAATACCATTTGATTGTAAATCTCTGGGTGTGGTGTAGTGGCGTACAATACCCTCGGTTTTGCAGAACATCTTGAATTCATCAGAGGTTCACCACCATTATCGAACTTTACGACCTTCACAGATTTTCCAGTCTGCTTTTTTACTATAGCTTTCCAATGCTTGAACTTCTTAAATACTTCAGATTTGGTCATCATTAAATATATCCAAAGTTTCCTTGAGAAGTCATCAATGAAAAATACAAAGTATATGGCTCCTCCACGAGAAGGAATCGACGTCAGCCCCCACACGTCGCTGTAAATATAATCCAAAATACCTTTTGTATCATGCACACCTATGCCGAACTTCACCCGATATTGCTTTCCCAATACACACTCCAAAAAAGTCCAGCTTCTCAAAATTTACACTCCCAATCAAACTTCACTTGTGGAGCACCTTTAGATTTTGTTCATTCATATGGCCAAGTCGCAAATGCCACAACTGTGACGAATCTAGATATGTATCGAAAAATGTAAATGCGGACTCACTTGTGATAGTGTTCGCTTGAAGCAGATATAAGTTATCGTCCTTCCTTCCTTTCATGACGACCATAGACCCTCGAAGGATCTTCATAGTACCACTCTCGATCACGATCTTGCAACAAGTGAATCGAGAGCACCTAAGGAAATGAGATTCTACTTTAGATACAGTATGTACCTGACGTCTGTCAATGTCCTTTCAATCCTAACAAGCATCTTGATTCGGACCGTTCCTAGCGACTTTACGCGTCACATCATTGCCGATGAGAACCAATCCGCCATCAATGTCATAATATGTCGCAAAGTGACTCCCGTTTGTGTAAGTAGTCCTTGCACTCATTTTAGGGTTTTCAAACTAAGTGTAATAGGGTTGTAAAAAATCCAAGAGAGCAAGTTCTACACACTAGGATATATAGACTAAAGAATTGAACTTGCAAAGAGTTTTCGTACAAGGTTGGAATATACAACCTTTGTAGCATCTTTATATGCTCCGTGGATGAACTTGAAATCTAGCTAAGCTCCTAAATTGTAGGAAACAAGCTTCGTGAAGTCCTTACTTGTCAAAGATGGATCCACTTGCTCAACCCTAACTCCATCTTCACTTAAAATAGCTCCAATGGTGAAGAAACTTGGTTAACTAGTTTGCTAGGTTTATTAACCAAGTGATGTAGATTAGTGTCACTCATTATTTTCCTCACTTAGATTAATTTCCACACTCATTTGTTAATGGAGATGAATAATTAGAGAGCTTTTGAAGAGAGATGGAGAGGAGATGAGATAATGAGCTTAATTCTACATAGAAAAATAGAAACTAAACTAATATGAACCATATCCTTTCTCTCTCTTCCAAGTGTCCATCTAATTATCTTCCCTCTACTTGTCCATCCAAATTGGGTAGGTGTGTACCCTCTCCCGTCTATTCAAGTCAAGTCAAAACAAATGAGGTGGAAAAATAAATTGGAAATTATATTGATATGGAAACATATAAGATATAATTTCCATTTGCACTAAAATGCTAAAATTTAGATAAATAGAAAAGGTGATAAAATACTAGTAAATACATATATCCAATATGCGTATTAATATATTAAATCAATACCTGATTTAATATCTATCTTTCCAAAAGACCGGCTAGTAATATCAAACGTCCGATTACCGTTAGTGTATCCAATACATATATTTTAATCGAACTCTGGTACGCATCCAATACGCACATCTACATCATATCGCTAGAATTGGAAAAACCTTTGTGTGGGACTATAAATACTCGACAATACACTGGCAGTGAGTTACTGGATCCAATCAATAACCACAAGCACGTCAGTGACACTAGCCGTACGTAACAACTGCCTACGTATTGAACGAAAGGAGGATCGACAAGCAAGCTCTTCTGAACGCCTACTGAGCTTATAAGTGACAGTCACCGTACAGTCTGGTCTGTTCATCTAAGAGTGTCGCATATCAGGTCTAGGAGGTGGAAATCGTTAGACTCGCAATAACTCAATAAGTCATGCCGATGTCAAGCTCATCACCTATTGAGAAATTACTGATCTCCTTTCTGTAAATCTCATCCACCATGGCCAGGGATTTATGGTGATAGCCAACCGAACACAGCATGACATCAACTCCCTGTACAGGGAGAGATGAATTCTCTCAATCCGCTCACTGCCTCCATGTGGCTCGGGATTGTACCCAACTAAAACCTGTTCGCACAACTGAGTAGAGTCGTAGTAGGGTAGTAATCAAAGTACAGTGGGAACTCACACAAGAAATATAACGATCTCAGGTCAATAGACTACCATGTACTCATGTCACCATAGAACTGCTATCTGACGATAGGTATAATACCATCTAGGAGTTCTCAACGAGTCCGTCCAGTATAACTCATAACTCAATGAGCATCTGTATACAATCTTTGGTATCAGACACCAATGGCTGTGAGATCAGCCATCACCCCTCATCGGGGTTAAGAAACGTATACACTAGTATACTCTGAAATATCGATGCCCAGTTTCGATACTCCAACGACTAGGGATATTTAAGGATGTGCTATGGACTACACAGTTCCCACAAATATGATTGCTATCATAATACTAGTAGTCAAGCAAATATCATACGGGCTTTATCATTATATATTAACGACACGTATTAACAATCAAAACGTATATACATGAATGATAAAGACAAACCAGATAGCATAATATCGTCTCGAGAAAGACTTTTCTACCTGTATAGGTCCTCCCTCAATTATCATAATCGCCTGCCAGCAATTACAATAATTGTCTTGAGAACACTATATCCAACAATCTCCTATTTGCACTTAAAGCTAATTATTGCGGTATCGCATACCCACACATCTCGTGTGCTATCGAGTACCAAACTTCTCTATTAATCAGTCTCGCAAACCATTTTTGAGAAACAAATGTGTTCAAGAAATAGGCTCAGCGAGTGGATTCGCTACAATGTTTATATCTTTATCTTTCTATTTCTCAAATTCACGGAGATCAATTATCTCCCAAACTGAACGATACCTGCCTTAGAACTTGTCTGAATTGCTGATAGGACCAGGTTCATAAGTGAACATCTATATCAAAGAAACTTCATAGGTTGTGTCCTTTACTAATCATAATCAGCATCCGGCGCTATATCCACCTCAGTATCCTGCTTGGAACCCTTTCCAACATACTGCACCTCATAAGTGGATAAACTTATCGCTTTGACAGCCACTCTGTCATCCAGGTCACCTTAGAAGCCATAACCGGTAACCGCCTCCTGTAGGAGGCTGTTATTACCATATACCAAGAACATCCTAATATGTTCTTCATTGCTTCCATTTGTTTCTCCAGAATTGGATTATATCTGCTTACTACAGCAGGTGCAAAATCAACATTATCCAGATCTTGTATGTAGAAACACTTGTGAAATCCATAATTTAACCGATTGTAGTATAGGAACATCACTTCCTATCTAGAGTATGTCATCCAAATGCCAGGACAGTACTCCATACAACCTTCTTACCAGTTTCTTCTATTATTTTGATGAAGTCAAACATTATGACTATCACATCAAAATAGATGATCCATCTCCGCTATACCTGCTTTAGTCTATAAATATACATAAACAACTTGCACACCTTCTGCTGCTCCTACTAACTACAACAACCCTCTGGCAGTGTCATATAAACGTGCACTTCTAAATTCCAATTTAGAAAGGTGTTATAGTCATCCACCTGTAAGATCTCATAGTCATGAATAAAAGCAGTAGCAAGTAAGGACATCATCGCCATGATGCAAACCTCCCTGTCACCGTATACGAGGAAACCGAAGTACCTTTCGAGTGGCAGAGATGACCAACTAAATCTGTGGAATGGCTAATAGATTGTCGAATCCAGTTAAATGCTTAGGTTCTGCTAAATTTTCAGTAATCGTTTTTTGTTCTGAAATCACTTTCAGTTTTACCATACTCCCACTAATTTCTTTTGAAAAGAATCCATTTTACTAACAAACGTGGCGAGTCAAGAACAAAACAACTTTGATCATGAAAATGGTAGAGGTTAAACCCTTATGAATGCCTGGGATAACCCACAAACTACCATTACCGAAACGTGCCTTATGTATATCCGAATTCTGCTATCAACATGAACCGGATTACTCCATATATCTTAATAATCTTAAGATATAATACCATTATATATCTAATATATAATAAAAGGCACTAATTTAGATGGGACCAGATTCAAATGTTAGGCAACTGTTTGCAGTGTATATCACCAAATGGAAAAAGACCATACAACATTACTCATCAAGGAGCGCACCCACGGATGAGTAATCTGAGAGAGAATATGATTACAGAATACCTAACATAAGCATCCTCATCTTCGATCAGTTCAAAGAATCTTGAAAACTTCCAATATATTATTCTCTACTTCATTCTTATACTTATGAACTTCTCAAAATCTTTGAACTTTACATTTCAATGAATGTGTGTCTAAAATCTGAGAAAACATAGGTAAGGGGAATTAAGTATGAATACCAACCCCTTGTCCAAGTGGACATCGGAAAACATACATTAATATGTACAAGTCCCATTAGTTTTACTAACTCAAAGTTCGTGTGTTGTAAATTGAAAACTATATTTTGTTTAAAAAGAATTACACCATTATTCAATGCATCTTACCTAACCATCAACTTATAAATGTAAATGTTCTAATCACAATTTAAAAAATTCATATCTCACTTTATGAAATAAAGGTACAGATATTTCAATTTAAAATTGGTGCATAATAACGGATATTCAAAATCAAATATTTGCCGATAAGCAAAAACCGGGTGATTTCCCCTAGTATCACCAATTACTACGAATTCCGACATTGAGAATTAAATCACCCAATTACCAATACTTTACTCCTTCTAAACATCTAAAACGCTTTACAGATATGAGATCTAATCCGGTATCCATATACTCAAGAGTCAGAATTAATTGGGAAACGAAATTCAATTTCAACCACACAGAAAAACCAAAACATTAAAAAAATTTAAGGTGGTGACCGGGTATTCTTAGTAACACCTCTTCCAATATCAGACTCATGATAGTAGTTGCAATTTCTTTTGCCCTCACTTCAACTCCTTTATATGTCTTTTCATCTTACCTTCTGTATACCATAATTAGACTAGTTAGTTTTCTCCCTTCCCTACCTTTCAGCTGCTGCCTAAAATTTGGAAGAAGACTATCCGACAAGCATAACTGGTGTACTCTCCTAACAAAAAGAGTTCACAACTAAATAGAAGGTAACGGGGAGAGACAACCAAATTTTACAAATCAATTTGCCAATCCCCGGTTCCCAGTAGACGGAAACGATGATGTGGCCAGCCCGCGGCATATTTATTCAGATAAGGTCATTCCCTAAATAAATATACTAAGCATATTGAAATAATAATACAAAATGCAAGAATAAATGGAGACTGTACAATTTTCAACAAACATTTTTATTTACATTCAAACTTAAAATATTTACAGATACACGAGTTCAACTGAAAAAGTAAATACAATAAAAAAAATGCCTAAACAGGCGGCATACAAAAGCTGTAGAAAAAATAGATGGTCTAAAGTCTGAGCCGCGATCTGGTCGTACTCCTCCTATGTAGCGTCCACTTCCTCGGTAACTGACGAACATTCTAAGAAAATAAAAGTGGGTGGAATGCCTGTCAGTGAACTAGCTCTCGGCAAGTCCCAAAGGTAAAAGTGGAAAGTGACAAGTATAGAATAATCATGAAATAATGTATATGAAGAGTAAAAGTATATGTAAGTAAACATGGTATATATACTATAGGTCTCTATATGGTCATTATGTTAACGTTAAATTCTAAGTGTGAATATCAACGCAACCGTAGAAATATTCACGAACTCAAGAGTGGAGCCCCAGGGGTAAGGAAACACGGGCCCATTTCATGTACTAGTATCGGGATTCCAAGTTGTAGAGGAGTTGACCCGATCGAGATTCAAGTAAATAGAAAAAAATAGGTTAATACGAGACTCCTGAAGCTCCGTTAGATTCACTTAAGAAACTATCCCAAACATCCCGAGTATAATATATATTATAACTGTAAGATATTCTTAGTTAATTTGATTGGTTGATTATAACATATCATGATCGAAATCATAGATTGCAAAAGTTGAAGAATAAAGTCGAGTAAGTCAAGTAGAATGTGAGTCATGTCAATTGCAATCCTGGATCGAGTCAAGTTAGTCGGGTAGATTGATTTCGAGTTCACGTTCAAGTTTAGGTTCGAGTTTGTATTCGAGTTATAGTCATTTTCATATGAATGAATTTAACTTTTGAATTTCTTAAGTTCGGGAATAATTAGACAACTGCTGCACATGAACGACAGGAATTGTGTCTTTTCTCAAGACAATTACTATTGATAACTCCATTAATTTGCAGTGTTGTCTAACCTGAATAGGCAAGCCCTCACTTTCTCCGGCTCCCTGGGGTCAAGAGAAATGATACCGCTCAAACATATATTAATCTAGAGTGCTTAAATATTTATTATTATTGTTAACATTGTATTTATATTGTTTGCATTTCTCGATGGGATTTTATGAAAAATAATTTAATATTGTTTAAAAATAAAGCTCGAGGGTGATTTATAATATTTAGAGTTTTTATGAACATGTATTTTAATTTCAATGGTATTTTGGTGATAAAACCTAGTTTTTAAAAGTTTATGGTATTTTAATGAAAACTACTTCTTTTGTTAACTTGGTGGTATTTTATTAAAAGTTTAATCTTTCATTTAAAAATATATTCTTTTCCACTTTGTTTTTATTGAAAATACAGTTTCATAATTTTATATAATTTTTCAAAGTTTAATTTGTTTTAAAAAGTCCTATTTCTTTTAAATCATATTTTTATTTATTTCGAAACCGAATTCTCCATGAGGAACTCTGCATCTCGCTCTACTATCTCAAGGGCATTCGATAATCTGCACCATCTACAAGCGGGTTCCCTAAAGAGGGTTGTAGAGGCTTAATTACAAAAGGTGTAAAAATATCGATAAAAACCTTTTTGTTAAAAGCAATGGAATTTTATTGTAAAACGTATTCTTTAAATTAACCATACATCTAAAATATTGTGCTATGAAACCATAGCATATGTGATGAGATATGTCGTTACCCCGTGAATTTTCTAGAGGTATATGCTAGTTATCAAATAAAGAGTTATATTATAGTTCATGGTATTTTTATGAAATTGATCGATTTGTGTTTAATTCGCATGAAATTTTAATTACATAAAAAGTAAATAATGTGAACAATATTTTGAAGTGATATTAGAGAATTGGTATAATTTATTTGACCTATTCAAATTAATAAAAGTGTTTAACAGACGAGATTTTATGCTTAACTTCACTTTGTCGATATGATTTTAGAATGCGATGTGAGTCGAAATGAAAGGAAAGAATAGGATTTACCAGTTGTGTAGCGTTGAGAATAGAGTAAGGAAAAGAGAGAGTGTCTTCGTGGTGTCATGGTATCGTCGAGAGTGGCTCCGATTTTCAACGGAATGAAGTCGATCGCTAACTCTACTTGACTAGTCTTAACTCTTCTTGAACTTAGAGAATTCTGAGAGAATATTTTATAGAGATTTTCAGAATGGGAAGAGCTAAGGGATGGGTGTATTTATAGTGTAGAAGTGAGAGTGTGTGAGTAAAAGAATTTGAATTAAAAAGAATTAAAATAGGATTAATGAGGGAAATGAATGGTCTTTGGTTTAATTCAGAGAAATCAAACATTACAGATGAGTAGAGGGGGTTGACGAGGTACACGGGCGAAGCATGGAGCGATTTGGATCTATATCAACTGCCGGTAGCAGCCCAATGGGGAAAACGGTCGGTCGGATGGGGGCCATCTTTCTTAAGATTCGTGCCATATGTTTAACTCGTAATTAAAACCTCATTTATCATGTTTGATTTTTCTGAAACTTTTTGTTTCACCGTGTATTGCACGTGCAACTCTTGGGCTTCTAAAAAGTTAAAAAGAAAAAATTATAAAACAAATTAGGACTGATGGGAATCGAACACACAGGCTATGTCACAGCAGTAAAGAGTGTCAACCAGTGAGCTACAACTTGCTTCTAGCTTTTATTGAACAAAAATAACTTATAACTCCTAATCAGGCTGAAATACCCTTTCTATGCATTGAAACAAGTTACATTTATACAGAGATTTCAGAGTCGTTACATTCTACCCACCTTATAAAAATTTCTTCCCCGAAATTTACACAAAGACTAATTTTCAAAAGGGTGAGGGTATCTTACACGCACATCGTCTTCTCTCTCCCAAGTTGATTCTTCTGGCGAATCCTTCCTCCACATCACTCTGACTAAGTTCACCTCCTTGTTCCGTAGTGTCTTCACTTTTCGATCCAAGATCTTGACTAGCTGCTTCTCACAAGTCAGATTGATCTGTACAGTGAGCTCTGAGTGATCAAGTATGTGACTGGGGTCGCTCACATATCATCATAGCTAGGATATGTGGAACATATTGTGCACTCCTTCCAATGAGGGTGGTAGTGCCAAGCGGTATGTCACTTCTCCAACTCGTTCGAGTATGTGATATATCTTTGACTTAGTTTACCCCTCTTTCCAAAACGTATCACTCCTATGTTCGGAGAGATCTTCAGAAACATATGCTCTCCAGGTTGGAACTCCAGATGTCGACGTTTTGCATCTGCCCAATGCTTCTGTCGGTCCTGGGCTATGCATATATTTTCCCTGATCGTGCGAACCACATCTACGGTTGCCATGATCATTTCTGGTCTAAGGAGTTCACGATCTTCAATGTCTTCCCAACTCAGCGGGTAATAACACTTTTGTCCGTACAGTGCTATGAAAGGTGTCGTCCCAATACTTACCTGGTAGCTGCTGTTATATGAAAACTTCATAAGGTGTAGGTGATCTTCACACAAACCTCCGAAGTCTAGCATACAATCTCTCAACATATCTTCTAGGATTTGAATTGTTCACTCGGACTGTCCATCTGTTTGTGGATGATACGCCGTGCTGAAATTCAGACTCGTTCCTAAGCTTGTTTGAAGTCTGCTAAAATTGAGATCGGAATATAGTATCACGGTCAGAGACGATGCAGACAACTACTTTATGTAATCTCACTATCTCCAGCATGAGTTTATGGGTATCAAGACAAGTATGGTATATCTTGAAGGTTTAAATTTTACTTTAGATTTCTACTCACCTCCATATACTTCCTTACCAGTGTCTCGGTTGACTGGCCAACTCTGAATGGAATAAAATGAGCCGACTTGATGAGTCGATCCATAATAACCTAGATTGCGTTGTTACCCTTTGTGTTGTGAGGGAAAGCAGTCACGAAGTCTATAGTAATGAGCTGCCATTTCTATTCTGGGATTGGTAACGGCTAAAGTAGACCCGCGGTTCTATGAAGTTCAGCCTTCACTTGCTGACATACTAAACACTTTGCTACGCTCCTTGCTACTTCACGCTTCATTCCATACCATCAGTAGTGTTGTCGTAGATCCTTATACATCTTCGTGCCACCGGGATGTACAGAATATAGAGAGTTGTGAGCTTCTTTCATCAACTCTTCTCGAACAGGGCCGACCGACACGCATAAACGGCTCCCATACCGAAAGGATCCATCTTCGTGGGTGATAAATTCAGTTTGAAGACCAATTTCTACTTGTTCTCGGATCTTTTGTAGCTTGGTATCATTTGGTTGAGCTGCCATGATCTGATTGATAAGAGTGGACCGGACTTGTAAGTTCATCAATGATGAAGCGTTACCTGACATAATTACTTCAATCTCTAATCCGTGCAGTTCTTGCTGTAGTTTCCACTGAGCGGTGAGATTCATTACTAAAGGTTGGCGACTAAGTGCATCAGGAACTACATTCACCTTTCCAGGATGATACTGTAGGTTGATGTCGAAGTCCGCCATGAGTTCTAGCCATCTTCTCTGTCGCATGTTTCATTCCTTCTGAGTAAATACATATTTCAGACTTTTATGGTCGGTGTATATATCCACTCGTTCTCCTAAAAGGTAGTGATGCCAAATCTTGAGTGCGAAGACCATGGCTGCCAGTTCTAGATCATCTATTGGATAGTTGCTCTCATGGACCTTTAGTTGTCTTGGTGCAAAAGCCACAACCCTTCCATGCTGGTGTAGAATACATCATAATCCTTTACCGGACGCATCACAATGCACATCGAATCTGCCAGATTGTAACAACTCCAATTCTTGTGTACATAAAATTGATTTAAAGTTAATGTATACTTGGGTAATTTATATTTCCTGTGAGTACTATAACTATTTGATTTACTTTTGAACAGCCAAAAAGAGCTTGTAGCTCATTGGTAAGACCTTGCACTGCTGAACCAAAGCACCAGAGTTCAAATCTTATCAGCCACATTATCTTTTTAATTTGATTTCTTTTAATCTTTTTATAAGCACAAGAGTCTACACGTGCATAACCCGTAAAACCAAGAGTCACACATAAAACAAATGGGTACACGAGATAGACCAAGCGATAGGGGACACGTGGCAACGAGTCGAGGCCCGACTCGGCCGACTCAGGCCGGTGGGAATCGTGAATCGGCCGGCGGCACTGATTCTGGTGATTTGAAACCCCGATTTTTTTGACTCCTCCGTAACCTTTAGCCTACTCCATAACCCTCTACTATTTAAATTCCCTGCACAATAACAGAGCAAATTAAAACCCCATTTAATTCATTTTTTAATACAAAATTTTAATACATCTCTTCATTACCCTAAACCCTAATTTTTCCTATAAATACCACCCTCAAATCACCCCCCCCCCCCTCACTCTCAAATCTCTTCCCAAACTCTCAAGAAAATGTGCAAGTGGAGTTAGCAAAGGGCGAAGCTCCGGCGAACTTCCGACGACGATCCGAGGAGTTTCCGGTGACGAAACGATGCACCGATGTTTCTACAATCTTCCTCTTCCTCTTCCTCTTCTCTTGACCCTAATCATGTAAGTCCCCTTTCTCTCTCTCTCTCTTTTGCCATTCTCAAATTCTTAATTCTTAAAACGTGTCGGAAGCAGAGTTATCCGGCTTCCGATTCTCTTTTCTTTCAAAAATACAACATTTTCTTAATAACAAACCCACAAATTTTGATATATATTGTTTAATACTCATTAACTAAGACAATAGAATAAGTTTGACATTAAAATGATAATCACAACAAGTTTTATTCCACTTTAATAGTAAAATACCTTTATGTTTCATATCGACATGTTTATACCTTTTAACCATGCTAGTTTTAGAAAACTCATGAGGTAATGACCTACCTCCTCACAACACACATATGTAATATAACAATATGGAATTTGGGAACATGGAATTGGGAAAAATACGATTTTACACATAACTATCTCCGACTTATAAAAACCTTTTTCTACAAGATGTGTATTTTTAACAAATCTTTGCAATGTGCCGCTACAACCCATTTCAATGAACTCGTTTGGGATGGTGCGGATTATCGCACATTCTCGGGCTTGGTAATGCGAGATGCAGACCTCCGCAAGGAGCATACGGTCTCGAGAGATTTAAAAATATAATTTTCTTTAGAAAATGTGATTTCTATTATAAATAAATCTTATATTTTTAATAAATATATATATATATATATATAATATCAAAATATCTATTTTTAATATTTATAATATTCCACATTTCCAAAATTCAAGAAAAACATCTCATTTACAAGAAAATACCATGCAATTCCAATATTACAAATAAATACCATGTATTATGAAATTAGGTTTTATTCACTAGAAATGTCACCTTGATAAAATGTACATCAATGGAAACTCTAAAGACGATAATAAAATACTTGAGGTGTATTTTGAAAATTATACAAAATTATTTTTACATAAAAACCCCTCAAGTTATACTAATTTACAATAAGGACCCTAGTAAACATAGGTTTAAGCGGGACCAGTCTCTTAAGCATCAGGGAGCTGGAGATATGGGTGCTTGCTTATTTAAGGTAGACAAATTAACAAACAGAGTTATCAACACGGTAATCGTCTTTGGAAAAGACACAAATCCTGCCGTCCATGTGCAGCGGTTACCGATAATACCAAAACCTAATTCATGATTCAATTTCTTTTCTAATTGTCTGACTCAGACTGAGTCTCAATATAATCAATCTGACTTGAATGAGATTCAAGTATATATAACAGTTCAATATGAATCCATATATTCAATCTGTTCAATCTATCAATCTATACAACATGACTGAACCGAACGATGGATATATATCCATCTATATGATTCTCCAGTTACATCCATTTACTGATATCATGGTTTCGGCAAGTCATCCATCTATACAATTCAAATTACAAGACAAGACAATACAATACAAACAATACAATTAAGACATCGCAGGGTTTATAAGGGGTAGATTGGTACGGAAGGTGTTAGAAATGGCACGAGACGGCAACCATTAAGAAACCTAACCTGAATTCAATTGCTATTGTACCGTGGCTGAACGGTTCCTTGTATTATGTCTACCGTAGTCTCTGGTCTATTGAGACTCCTCTCGTATACACGGGTCTCTTCTGTACCAAGCTACAAACAACAGTGTTAACACTAAATATAACATTATAACAATATACTCTTTATTCTGTCTCTTCTATTCTTGTCTATTTACGGGACTTACCGAGCGATTTGTTCACTGACGAAATTCTTTTTTTTCTTCTTTGGAATGTTGTCAGGTGATTCGGACCTTCAGGAGATCAAGCCCACCAGTGCGGACTTGGATCAGCTAGCCTTCGACCCGGAGCTCTAGTTACTTGTACACTTCATTTCAGTACTTTCCATTTCTGTTATGCCACTGTTTAGGCATTGCTTTTCATTTCATGTATTTACTTTTCAGATGTATTGTAAAAAGAATGTTAATAAATAAAGTTGTTGTTCAATATATATCTATTGTTATTGTCTCTTGTGCATTTTACTTATATTTCTTAGATACGCTTAGCGTATTTACTTCAAAGTAAATATATAGCGGCCTCGTCGCGTCCTTTGCCCGTACACTGGGAAGCGGGGAGTGACAGATTTTGTTGGTGGCCCATGCAGGTTAGAGCTATATGGAACTCTAACATGCAGTTCAGTTCTGCGTGGACAACCTAAGCAATATAACAGAAGAACCAGAAACTGAAAACATTCTTTATAATTCATACTTCTTGAATCTTATCATTCCATATAGTTTGAATCTATTCTAACCCAAATTTTTCTTTCAAGGTTATGGATTCCCCAAACAATACTGGCACCAACTTCAACAACACTCCACCTCCCCTACCAATCACACCTGCCATCGCTGCTCCGATCAACGAGCAGACGGTTCTGCTTGAGGCGATCCGCAGCCTCCTGGAGGGACAGCAACAGCAGACTGCTATTCTTATAAACCGTCCCGAAGCGGAAGCACCTGGGGTGAAGCAATTCAGGGCCTTGCACCCCAAACAGTTCGCAGGAAAGGAGAGCCCTCTATAAGCTGAGGAATGGGCTCAGAGCATCGAAGATGATCTGGCAGCGGCACAAGTGCCAGAAATAGCTTGGGTTCGTGTTGCAAAGTTGCAGCTCACGGACAATGCACGGGTCTGATGGAAGGCGGAAGAAAGATGTCTTGATCAACCCATCGAATGGAAGACTTTCCGCGACATGTTCGACGCAAAGTACTTCCCTGAGACTGCCAGGTTCGACATAGAACAGCAGTTCATCCATCTGCAACAAGGTTCAATATGGACCAAGTCAGTAGATGAATATGAAGCAGAGTTCACCATGCTCAGTAGGTAAGATATGTCTCAATAATTTGATTTTTTCAATATATCACATACTACACAGCTAACGCAATACTTTAACAGATTTGCGGCACACTTGATACCGACGGATGAGATCAGAGCCCGTCGATTTCAACAAGGGTTAGATCCAGAGATCAAGGCTACATTAGCCACAGGAGCTTTTCCGACCCACGAATCGGCTCTGAAAACTGCCCCCCGTTAAGAGGCAGTGGTAAAGATGAGAGGCAGATCTCAATCTGCTGGAGTTAAGCGCCCTGCCACCCGGATGGCAGGAAGAGCCTCATCAAGGCCACTATTTGTGCTAAGGAGACCGGGAGTACCAATCAATCGGCCCAGCCCAACATTTTGCACATACTGTAGGAGGGATGGGCATCTGATGAAAGACTGTCGGCATGCAAATTGCCAATACTTAGTCTGCGGTTCAGCTACTCATGATATTGGGTCTTGTCCCCGAAGACACAACCCAATTGCTACACCCAGGCCAGCAATCACTTACCAGCAGAGACCAGCCCTTCAGGCACCTGCTCCAAGACTCGGTCTCCCTGCTCTACCACCTAGAGGACCACCGACTGCACCTCCTCCTCATCAGTTCCATCAAGCTCAACGGAACGTTCTGAGGAATGCTCTTCCGGCCATGAGGAATGTACCACGGCGACAGGCTTTCACGATGACCGTGGAAGAAGCTGAGGTCACTGGCCAAGTCATCACGGGTAACCCTTTCTTCTCAAGCTTTTCTTTCAGTCTGAACACCCACCTATATATTTTTCTCTATACCTAAAACATATCCCACATAACTTAGGTACAATCTTAGTAGCCTCACTTCCTGCACTAGCACTCTTCGATACTGGAGCATCTCATTGCTTTATGTCGCAATGGTTCGTCCGAACTCATGCGATTCCAGTCACACCGCTTGTATCCAGTTGGAATTTTAGTTCAGGTAACGACGTTCTAAAGGTAACAATGGGATACAGCTTGTGTCCAGTAGTCGTCTGCAGCAGATAATTCTATGCTGACTTCAAGGTGCTGGACATACTGAACTTTGATGTGGTTCTAGGTATGGATTGGCTCGGAACATTTTATGCTACCATTGACTGTCGTCAAAGGAGGGTAGTATTCGAGATTCCAGAGCATCTGGTCTTCTATTTCAAAATTGGAGACCTTACCCTGGAGCCAAGTACTTACAAGGAGAAACCAAAGAAGGCGGTGATTGCAGCAATTCAAGTGGAGGAAGGATCAAAGCTAGAAGTGGTTCGAGAGTTCGACGATGTGTTTTCTGACGATATATCAGATTTGCCTCCCGATCGAGCTCTTGAATTCAGCATTGATTTAGTACCAGGAGCACAATCGGTGATCAAAGCACCGTATCGATTAAGTCTGAAAGGTTTGAAGGAATTCCGAACATAGTTGGACGAATTATTGGCGAAAGGATGGATTCGTCCCAACACTTCAAGTTGGGGATCACCAGTACTGCTTGTGAAGAAGAAGGAAGGTTCATACAGAATGTGCATCGATTATAGAGCCTTGAACGAAGTAACGATAAAGAACAAGTATCCGCTACCGCGTATCGACGATTTATTCGATCAGCTAAGTGGATCTTGTATTTTCTCCAAGTTAGATCTTCGTTCAGGTTATCATCAGGTGAAGGTCAAGGAATCTGATATCCACAAAACGGCTTTCAGAACTCACTATGGTCATTAAGAATTTCTTGTGATGCCATTTGGAGTGACCAACGCACCAGCAATATTCACGAACCAGACGAATCAAGTTTTCCTGGAGTACTTAGACAGGTTTGTTGTCATTTTCATCGACGACATCCTGGTGTATTCTAAGAGTGGGAAAGAACATGCCGAGCATCTACGAATTGTTCTGGAAACTCTACGACAGTATCAACTCTACGCCAAGTACAGCAAGTGCAAATTTTGGCTAGATCAAGTTGGTTTCCTTGGACATATAGTATCAGACGAAGGAATCTCTGTGGATCCAGCAAAAGTTTCAGCAGTAAGCGAATGGCCGACACCAAAATCAGTGAAGGACATTCGAAGTTTCTTGGGTCTACCTGGATATTACAGAAGGTTCATTGAAGGCCTTTCGAAAATAGCAACACCCTTGACCAAGCTCACACGTAAAGATGAAGAATTCGTTTGGTCAGAAGCATACGAACAAGCTTTCGTAGAACTCAAGTCAAAGTTGACATCAGCGCCTATTCTTGTTATACCGTACCAATCTAGAGGTTTCGAAGTGCATTGCGATTCATCCGATAAGGAATTAGAATGTGTTCTACATCAGCACGGTAAGGTTGTGTCTTATGCTTCAAGATAGCTGAAGATTCAAGAGCGCAATTATCCGACGCATGATTTGGAATTGGCAGTCGTTATCTTTGCTCTTAAGATTTGGCGCCATTATTTTCTTGGTGAACGAGTGAACATATACACAGATCACAAGAGTCTGAAATATGTGTTTACTCAGAAGGAGCTTAATATGCGGCAGAGACGATGGTTAGAACTCATGGTGGACTTCGACATCAACCTGCAATATCACCCAGGGAAGGTGCATGTGGTACCTGATGCCTTTAGTCGCCAACCTTTAGCATTGAATCTCACCGCCCAGTGGAAGCTTCAACAAGATTTGCATCAGATGGAGATTGAAGTAGTCATGCCAGGTAATGCTTCAAGTTTGATGAATTTACAACTTCAATCCACCATTGTCAATCAGATCAAAGCAGCTTAAGAAACTGATGCTAAATTGCAAAAGATCAGAGAACAAGTGGAGAATGGACTCGGAACAGACTTTATCATCCATGAAGACGGATCTTTGAGATATGGCAGCAGATTATGTGTACCAAAAGGTTCTGTTCGGGAAGAGTTAATGAAAGAGGCTCACAGCTCTCCCTACTCAATACACCCTGGAGGTACAAAGATCTACTTCAGAATTACTGGTGGCATTGCATGAAGCGTGAAGTATCCAGAAGCGTCGCTAAATGCTTGGTGTGTCAGTAAGTAAAGGCTGAACATCACAGGACAACTGGATTACTTCAACCGTTACCTATCCCAGAATGGAAGTGGCAACATATCACGATGGATTTTGTAACTGCACTTCCTCGCAGCACAAAGGGTAACGATGCGGTATGGGTTATTGTGGATCGACTCACAATGTCGGCTTACTTCATCCCATTTCGAGTTGGCCAATCAACTGAGGCATTAGCAAAGAAGTACATGGAGGTAAGAAAATAAGTATGATTTTAAATTTTTAAAAATGTACTATCTCTGATACCCATGAACTCATACAGGAAATTATGAGACTTCATGGAGTACCGGTATGCATTGTCTCCGATCGTGACACTAGATTTCGATCGCAGTTTTGGCAAAGTCGGCAAGAGAGCTTAGGAACAAGTCTGAACTTCAGCACGACTTATCATCCACAAACAGATGGTCAGTCTGAGCGAACTATTCAGATCTTAGAAGATATGCTCAGAGCGTGTATGTTAGACTTCAGAGGATCGTGGGAAAATCACCTACATCTTGTAGAGTTTTTATATAACAACAGCTACCAAGAAAGCATAGGAATGACACCTTTTGCAGCACTTTATGGAAGGAAGTGTCAGTCGCCATTAAGTTGGGACGACATCGGTGATAGAGAACTCTCTGGACCTGAGATAATAGTAGCAACTGTTGATATGGTTCGTACTATCGGAGAAAGAATGCGCATAGCCCAAGATCTGCAGAAGCACTGGGCTGATGCAAAGCGCCGTCATTTGGAGTTCCAGCCAGGAGATAATGTATTTCTGAAGATATCTCCAAACCGCGGAGTGATTCGATTTGGAAGATGGGGTAAGCTAAGTCCGAGATATATTGGACCGTTCGACAAACTCGAACGAGTCGGTGAAGTGGTTTATCGCTTGGCACTTCCACCTTCATTAGAAGGAGTGCACAATGTGTTCCACATATCCGAACTCAAAAGGTATGTGAGTGACCCCAGCCATATTCTCGATCATTCCGAGCTCACTATACAGCCCGACTTATCTTGTGAGCAGCAACCTATTGAAATCCTGGACAGGAAAGTGACATCACTTCGGAACAAGGAAGTCAACTTGGTTAGAGTGATGTGGAGAAAGACACTGTAGGAGAATCAGCATGGGAAAGGGAAGATGAGATGCGTGCAAGATATCCTCACTTATTTGTAAACTAGTCCTTAAAATAAATTGTAAATTTCGAGGACGAAATTTTTGTATGGAAGGTAGACCATAACAACTCCAATTCTTGTGTACATAAAATTGATTTAAAGTTAATGTATACTTGGGGTATTTACATTTCCTGTGAGTACTATAAGTATTTTATTTACTTTTGAAAAGCAAGAAGGAACTTGTAGCTCATTGGTAAGACCTTGCACTGCTGAACCAAAGCACCAGAGTTCAAATCCCATCAGCCACATTATCTTTTTAATTTGATTTCTTTTAATCTTTTTAGAAGCCCAAGAGTCTACACGTGCACAACCCATAAAACCAAGAGTCACACATAAAACAAACGGGTCCACGAGATAAACCAAGCAACAGGGGACACGCGGCGACAAGTCGAGGCCCGACTCGGCCGACCCGGGCCGGCGGGAATCGTGAATCGGCCGGCAGTGCCGGTTCTGGTGAGTTGAAACCCTGATTTTCTTGACTCCTCTGCAACCTTTGGCCTACCCCATAACCCCTGTACTATTTAAATTCCCTGCACATTTACAGAGCAAATTAAAACCCCATTTCATCCATTTTTTAATACAAAATTTTAATACATCTCTTCATAACCCTAAACCCTAATTTCCTATAAATACCACCCTCAAATCACCCCCCCCCCCCCCCGTCACTCTCAAATCTCTGCCCAAACTCTCAAGAAAATTCCCTAGATTTTTTGTGTGCAAGTGGAGTTAGCAAAGGGCGAAACTCTTGCGAACTTCTGACGACGATCCGAGGAGTTTCCGGCGACGAAACGACGCACCGATGTTTCCCCAATCTTCCTCTTCCTCTTCTCTTGACCCTAATCCTGTAAGTCCCCCTTCTCTCTCTCTTTTGCCATTCTATAATTCTTAAAATGTTTCGGAAGCGGAGTTATCCGGCTTCCGATTCTCTTTTCTTTCAAAAATAAAAAATTTTGTTAATAACAAACCTACAACTTTTGATATATATTGTTTAATACTCATTAACAAAGACAATAGAATAAGTTTGACATTAAAATGATAATCATAGCAAGTTTTATTCCACTTTAACAGTAAAATACCTTTATGTTTCATATCGACATGTTCATACCTTTTAACCATGCTAGTTTTAGAAAACTCATGAGGTAATGACCTACCTCCTCACAACACTCATATGTAACATAAAAATATGGAATTTGGGAACATGTAATTGGGAAAAATACGATTTTACTGATAACTATCTCCGACTTATAAAAACATTTTTCTACAAGATGTGTATTTTTAACAAATCTTTGCAATGTGCCGCTACAACCCATTTCGGGAAACCCGTTCAGGATGGTGCGGATTATCGCATATTCTCGGGCTTAATAGTGCGAGATGCAGACCTACGCAAGGAGCATACGGTCTCGAGAGATTTAAAAATACAATTTTCTTTAGAAAATATGATTTCTATTATAAATAAAACTTATATTTTTAATAAATAAATATATATGTAATTAATATCCAAATATCTATTTTTAATATTTATAATATTCCACATTTCCAAAATTCAAAAAAACATCTCATTTATAAGAAAATACCATGCAATTCCAATATTAAAAATAAATACCATATATTATGAAATTAGGTTTTATTCACTAGAAATGTCACCTTGATAAAATGTACATCAATGGAAACTCTAAAGACGATAATAAAATATTTGAGGTGTATTTTGAAAATTATAAAAAATTATTTTTACATAAAACCCCCTCAAGTTATACTAATTTACAATAAGGACCCTAGTAAACATAGGTTTAGGCGGGACCAGTCTCTTGAGCCTCAGGGAGCCGGAGATTTGGGTGCTTGCCTATTTAAGGTAGACAACTTAACAAACGGTGTTATCAATATGGTAATCGTCTTTGAAAAAGACACAAATCCTGTCGTCCATGGTTACCGATAACACCAAAACCTAATTCATGATTCAATTTCTTTTCTAATTGTCTGACTTAGACTGAGTCTCAATATATTCAATCTGACTTGAATGAGATTCAAGTATATATAACAGTTCAATATGAATCCATATATTCAGTATGTTCAATATATCAATTTATACAACTTGACTAAACCGAACCATGGATATACATCCATCTACATGATTCTCCAGTTACATCCATTTACTGATATCATGGTTTCGGCAAGTCATCCATCTATACAATTCAAATTACAAGACAATACAATACAAACAATATAATCAAGACATCGCGGGGTTTATAAAGGGTAGATTGGTACGGAAGGTGTTAGAAGTGGCACGAGACAGCAACCATTAAGACACCTAATCTGAATTCAATTGTTGTTATACCGTGGCTAAATGGTTCCTTATATTCTGTCCACCGTAGTCTCTGGTCTATTGAGACTACTCTCGTATACACTGGCCTCTTCTGTACCAAGCTACAAACAACAGCGTTAACACTAAATATAACATTATAACAATATACTCTCTATTCTGTCTATTCCATTCTTGTCTATTTACGGGACTTACCGAGCAATTTGTTCGCTGACGATATTCTCTTTTTTCTTCTTTGGAATGTCGTCAGGTGATTCGGACCTTCAAAAGATCGAGCTCTCCAGTGAGGACTTGGATCAGCTAGCCTTCGACCCGAAACTCTAGTTACTTGTACATTTCATTTCAGTACTTTCCATTTCTGTTATGCCACTGTTTAGGCATTGCTTTTCATTCCATGTATTTACTTTTCAGATGTATTGTATAAAGAATGTTAAAAAATAAAGTTGTTTTCAATATATATCTATTGTCATTGTCTCTTGTGCATTTTACTTATATTGTTTAGATATGCTTAGCGTATTTACTTTAGAGTAAATACATAGCGGTCTCGTCGCGTTCTCTGCCCGTACACTGGGAAGCGGGGCATGACACAGATCAATCCGGTATTACAAGAATAGGTGCAGAGGTTAACCACGACTTGAGTTTTATAAAAAACCTTTTCACATGCTTCTGAATACACGAATGCTTCGTCTTTACATGTAAACTTGGTCGGTGGTGCTACGATCTTTGAGAATCCGTCGATGAAACGTCTGTAGTATCCTGCTAAGCCTAGAAAACTTCTTATATCTTTGACTGACTTTGGTGTCGGCTATTTGCTGACAGCTGACACCTTAGCTGGATCCACAGAGATTCCTTCGCCTAAAATGATGTGTCCGAGGAATCCGACTTGGTCTAGCCAAAATTCACACTTGTTGCACTTGACATAGAGTTGATATTGTCATAGCGTCTCTAGGACAATTTGTAAGTGCTCGGCGTGCTCTTTCCGATTCTTTGAATACACCAGGATGTCGTCAATGAAGATAACAATAAACCTGTCTAAGTACTCTCGAAAAACTTAGTTTATCAGGTTCATAAAAATGGTTGGTGCATTAGTCACTCAAAATGGCATTACGAGATATTCATAATGTCCATAACGAGTCCTAAACGCCATCTTCAGAATGTCAGACTCCTTGACATTCACCTGATGATAACCTGAACGAAAATCTAACTTTGAAAAGCATAAGATCCACTTAATTGATCGAAAATTTCATCGATGCAAGGTAGTGGATACTTGTTCTTAATCGTTACTTCGTTCAGAGCTCGATAATCCACATGCATCATGTAGGTACCTTCCTTCTTCTTTACCAGCAGCACCGGAGATCCCCAACTTGAGGTACTGGGTCTGATCCAACCTTTCTTCAAAAGCCGTCCAACCGAATACAGATCTCTTTCAATCCCTCCAAACTTAATCGGTATGGAGCTTTTATTACTGGTTGTGCGCCGGGTTACAAACCAATACTGAACTCTAAAGCCCGATTGGGAGGTAAACCTGTTATGTCTTCATGAAATACATCCTCGAACTCCCTAACGACTTCTGGCTTTGATCCTTCTGCTTTCAATGCTTCAATCTTTGCCTTCTTTGGTTTTGCTTGGTAGATTCTAGGCTCCAAATTCTGGTCTCTACTTTAGAGATAGAACACTGGGTGATCTGGTATTTCAAAAACCACCCTCCTTTGGCGACAGTCGATAGTAGCGAAGAAAGTTCCTAACTAATCCATTCCCAAGACTACGTTGAAATTCAGTATGTCCAGTACCTTGAAGTCCGCATAGAATTCTTGACTGCAGACAACCACTGGACACAGATCGTATCCTAAGGTTACTTTTAGAACACCGTTCCCTAAACTGACATTCCAGCTGGATATGAGCGGTTTAATTGGGATCGTATGAGTTCTTACGAACCGTTGTGACATGAAGCAATGCGATGCCCCAGTGTCGAAGAGCGTGAGTGAAGGTAGGTTGGCAACTAAGATTGTACCTAAGTTGCGTGGGATAGGCTTAGGTATAAAAAATATAGATGGGTAGGAATTGAAATATCTTGAAAGGAAATAAGTAAGAGATTTACCAGTGATAACCTGACCCGTAGTTTCGGCTTCTTCGACCGACATAGTGAATGCCTGGCGTCGTGGCACGTTCCTCTGTGCCTGGTGTTCACCGCCGAAAGACGCGACCGGGACGTTGGGACGTCTGGCCTGAATTTTGGGGGCAGATGCTATTTGGTTTTATCCGTCCACCTCTCCAAAGATGCCAAGTTGATTTATGGCAGCGTATATAAAAGGTTTAAACGGATGCGGTCGATGTAGCAGACTTTTTCAGATTCCCCGTCATTTGCGAGGGGGTTTTGATTGTGGGGACGCTCTTCCCTGCAGGCGTAAGCCCCTGTAGTTAATTATGTTACCGCATAGCGGTAACCACTTTCTCCTTCTCCAGATGTTCACTTCGTGATCCATCGCTTTATCCGGTAGGATAGGGCGAAGCTCTCCGGCGTGTCGTGTGTGTTTGTTTATTTTTGGTTGCCCGTGGATTGTATACGGAGACTAATTTATCTCGCCCATAGGGCGGGGATTAGTCCAAATCCGTATTTTCTTAGATTTGAGTTTGGTTTGATTTGAGGATCGTTAACCTCATTTGAGATTAAGATCAACTTAAATATTTATTAAGAATACGTTAGTCTAATTTTAGACTAAGATCTACTTAACAACATTTAGGATCATTTAGATCCAACAAAAGAGCATTTGGGCTCTATTTCTTTAGTTTAGGGACATTACGGTCCATGGTTTAAGGACATCATAGTCCGTGGAGTTTAAAGACATCATAGTCTATAGAGTTTAGTTTAGGGACGTTGCGGTCCATAAGTTTAAGGACATCATAGTCCATAGAGTTTAAAGACATCATAGTCTGTAGGGTTTTGGTTTAACAGTTCGGGGATACGCCAAAAGTTATTGGTTATTGGGACCCTCCATTTCTCTAAAGACTTTGAAGAATTACAACGACATGTATCAGAGGTGTGGAGAGATGTACCCTTGAACCGATGTCCTGACTGAGGAGAATGGGATGAACATCATTTTAGATGCCATATGTTAGGAGCTCATTAGCTATCTTTGGGAGTGAGATCGGTTTTGGGGACCCTGAGCATGAGGAGCTCAATTGATTGTCATCGGGAGATTTGGTCTGAGTTTGGCTAATATTGGCCTTTCATAGTGTTAAACACTAGTATATGCTCAGCGCTCACGTGCTCCCACATGAGGCGCTTGAAGTAGTGTTAAACACTAAAAATTTGAGGCTCTCATGTGGGGTCATGTGAGGCGCTTGAACTTGACGCTATTTCTTTGGGTTTATTCCCTTGTTCTTTTCTGAGCGCTAAGCCCTATTGGGTCACGTGGGATCACGTGAGGCGCCCCAAAAATGGAAACTGCCTTTGATTTATTCCCTTTTTACTTTATAAGTGCTAAGCACTCTTTGGAGGTCACGTGGGATCACGTGAGCCAATCTCAGTTATCCTCTTTTGTTCATCAGGGGTGCTCACTTGGGAGCACGTGATCGGCCATTATCATGTTGGGTGCTAATCTTTTTACATGCATGGAGATCTTGAGTTTTGAGACTTTCAAGCCTACTGTTTCGTAAGAATTAAATTCTTATATAGGGTTAAACTCTAGTTTTACTAGAGGAATTAAATTCCTATATCTTCTTGTAAGAATTAAATTCTTTGAACTTAGTTCTTTCCTCTAGATTTGAATCTACATAACAGAATCTCCCCGATGAGAATTAAATTCTCAACTTATGGGAAGATCTACTTCTGCGGATCTCAACCAGAGGAAGAACTAAGTCCTTTTTAGAAGAGTTAAACTCTCGTGGAGGCGAAGAAGAGATAAGATGTTCTCTGCTTTTCTTTTTTTCTCTTACCTAGGGTTTCTCTTTCTGTCTTCTCTCTTGAACTTGAAGTTTATGGGGGGGTTCTTCTGTACCAGACTTGAAGTCTTGGGTCCTTTATATAGGGGAGGCTGATTTGTTGATTCAGTTAAGGAAATCTCTCAAAGATTTCTTAATTGATTTGAGGAATTTATCCACCGTTGGATCTTTGATCCCAGGACTTCTGTTTTACAGAAGACATTTCTCTTGTTTTTTAACAAGATTGGGAAAATATTTTCCCATACAGAACTTATTTTGTATCTTGGTGATTTTTAATCACCATTGGATCTTTGATCCAACGATGCTCTGATTTACAGAGCACAATCTTTCTTGTTTAGAAAGATTGAGAAAATATTTTCCAAATAGGATTTGGATCTTTTCTGCTCTTTGTTTGTTTTATAACCGGGTCCTACACGTTTTGTGTGAAAGACGATCGCGTGCTTGCACGTGAGGCTTTAATTGATGCTTACTAAGTGAAGCCGTACTCTGTATACAGATGCATCACATGCTTGCACGTGATACTCCACTAGCGGGAAGTTTTTCCTTTCCCTCTCTAAGTCTCTTTATAAGGGATCGATGATCACGTACTTACACGTGATGCTTCCATTAGTGGGGAATTTTCCCTTCCCTTTTTTTCTGAATTTTTATAAGGGAACAAATTCCCCCACAGCGTTGTTCTTACGTGACTTGCACGTAAGTGCAACGCTGTCAAATTTGTAGCCGTTGGATCTGCCTAGGGAACGGGGAAGATGAACCGTTCCCTATCATGTCTTATAAATGCAGGGGTCTCGTCTCTGCAATGCCTCCGTTCCTTCATCTTCTTCCTTCTTTGCTTTTTTTTGAGAATTTAATTCTCCTCTTCAGAACTTAGTTCTCTGTCCATTGAAAATTTCCAAAGTTTAACTCTGCCAAAAAGAACCCCTTTTTAGGTAAAGCTCTTGAACATCAAAGAACCTTTTTCTTAAAGAAAGCCTCTGGATTTTAAATCCATCATGAGAGCTTTGCTCTCCTCTAAAACCCATCTCTTAGATATCCAAAGATGTGATTTTTGAGTAATTACTCTCAATGTTTTGGGCATGGCATTTGATTTTTCATTTCCTCTTTATGGGGTTTCTGGAATTTAATTCCATTGCGTAAAAGGAATTTAATTCCTCACCGAAGAGCTTAGCTCTGAAAGATAAAGAGGGCCCTTCGGGAATTTGATTCCCCAGTGTTCTTGAAAATCTTTTTAAGGGATTTTTCCTTTATTATTTTTTTATCCATTTGACAGAGTTTGTAATGGGTGTTCTTTTGTGAGGATGTCCCAAGACGTTTAAACTCCAATGTGCATTTATTGAGAATCTCTTTTTTTTATTCTCACAATGATATCCCTGACTCGTGATTAGTGAGCCGTCATACTGATTTTGTGGGGTCCATTATTTTTGCAATCAATGGTCCCATGGAATAAACTTTTTGTCGTTTTCTTCTGCTGTTTATACACACACATACACACATGTATAAGTTGCATTAATAGTTTTTCTTCCCTTTATTTCAGGAACAATGGCTTCTCTTCCCTACTTTTCTTTTACTCGCTTAGACGCTGCTTTTCTACAATCCTCGTCGAACGAAGAAGCAATGGCGATGATCAGGGCCCATGACAGGGACTGTACCAGTTTGCTCTTGTGGGGAACTTGGTATGGGCATATCATCCGGGGCCGCCGCAGCTTTATTTGCGAAGTGCCAACAGAGCCTCTTCGCCCAATTTTTCTGATGGAGCATCCGCAGACTGCTTTTGCGGTGGAGGCAGCTGATTAGACTCCTATAGGCCGGCTTGAGCCGTCAACAGCTGGGATACCTAACCAGCCTTTTCCGGCTATAGACATCTTGGGGCATCGCATTTGTCAAGGTGAAGCCCAACCCTGGGGACAAATTTATAAGATAGGGCTTACCCCTCGCCACCCAACGCGCTATCTTCCCTAGGCTCGATATGTTCTATCCGCTCATCGTGCATGATTGTAGAAGGTCAGGCTTTATCAAGCGGTGTATGCGTCCCTCTTTCATTATCAGTCCCCTCATGTCTGGTGGGTTAAAGCTTTCCTGAATCAATGGAATGTTCCCACCAACACTTTCTTGCTAGGGGATCGTGAGGTCTCAATTTCTCTGGAAGAGTTCCGCGAGATTTTTGGATTGCCGATCAGGGGAGAGCACTATGAAGAGTTGTTGTCTCCCGATGAGTATATATTCACGACTGTGCTTGCTATGCTTGACGTCTTGACGACCGAAAAAGCTATCCGTCATAAGTACCCCAGTCTAATCAAGACTCTGGGTATTTTTGAGAAGTTGTTCGCGGAGTCAGAGGGACAGGACGTCATCTTTAAGAGCTTCATCGCCTGCTTCCTCCGTGAAGATGTCTTATCAAAGGAGGCTCCGAAATTTGCGAATATTAACGACCCCTTCGGGTTTGGGCTGAATAAGCTACCGGCCAAAGAAGAAGATTTACCGCAGTTTTACATCCCCATCTTGTCGGCCGTGTCCTTTGATTCGATTGCTACTCCCAGCATGGACGAAGAGACCTTCTTTGTCGGTTTTATCAACCTTTGGCTTAGCTGGTTTGCCATTCCAACGCATCGTCACTTCATGAGAGCTTCGGTCATCTATCCTGCTCATCACATGGCCGAAGGGACACGACTGGCCGTGGGTATTGCGGGGCTATCACACTTATACCATAGACTGAGCACTGCGGCCAATACTTCGACCCCGGGTGTAGATGTTGTGAGTTTCTCCCTCCACTACTTTACGTCGTGGATCGATATGCATGTATTGGGGGCATTCGTAGCGTATCAAAGGCTGGGTTTCTATGATGCTTACACCCTCCCGCGGCTCATGAGGTTGGTGGATGCTTCTGCTCCTGATCCAACTCAGCTAGGAGCCCTTCATGTGTTACTTAACCCGTATGCTAATGAAGGTGGGATGGTATTCAACGACCGAGTCCTCTCTGCTCCTTCGGGACCTGTTCAATAGCTATTCGATTTATCGAAAGGGGGAGCACCATCCTTAAAGCCTAAGGAAATTATGCACCGGTATTCGATTAGGCCGGGTTATTTGGTGTTCCGTCGAAATGATATGGCTCTTTTCATGCGGTACAATCCGCACCGCTTTGCTCGGCAATTGGGTTGTAACCAAGGTGTTCCCTTCGATGCATTTTTGGTGGAGCCCAGCTCGTCTCTGGGAGTTGTTCGTGACATCACCCATCACTTCATGCGGCTGAACACCGGCTCTCGTTTCATGATCCCTGAGGCCGACTATATTCCAAGGTGTGTAGGGTCTTTTACGGGTTGTTACCGCCATCGAGTTGGTCCCATCATTGCCGAGGAGAAGCGGATACTTTTCGGATATAGAGCTCCCGCCCCGACCCAGTCCACAGGCGTTCTGCCGCGACCGCGGACTGTGGTTCGCCCTCCATTGAGGGGTAACGGTGCCTTACTTATCCCTGAGGCGGCGGATGCGGAATCGACTCCTCCCACAGTTGGTATGCCAACGCACACTAGAGCCCAGGCAAAGGCTTCCGATAAGGCGCCAGCAGTAGTTTCATCAGTTGTGGCGTCTTCAATGGCAGTGTCATCATCAATAGTACCGCTAAAAGAGGATACTAGAGGCGAAATCGGCCAACGTCATGCCAAAGCGTCGAGGGGCACAAAGCGATCTTCTTCTAGCGTTAGCTCATCTCAAAAAGGAGGAAGAAAACGGTTGCTGGCTTGCTTGATCTCTTGCTGGAATCTGGGCCTACTATTCGAGATGAACCTATATCCATGCAAGAGCCGGATGATGGTCTTCTCTTTCTGGGTTCGTCTGTCGAGGAAGCCGCATAATTGGCTGAGCCTATAAGGCGCTCACAAGACAAAACTGAGAACGTGGGTGTCCCGAAGAAACCTTATCCTCCCGTCATATTTTACGAGGATCCCCCATAACTACGGAGGGTACATATGGGTCCCCTGCGACAGGAAGACGAGATAGCCCTCAAGTAGCCTATCTTAGCCGCTTTCGAAGATAAGCTGGCATTGAAGACCAGTGGCCATGAATCTGCATTTGAACCCCGGCAAGTACACTTCCTCAGGAAAGAACGATGGATTGAAAAATCCATACTAGAAGCATTCTGGCGCATCGGTATGTGTGCTTTACGTATTTTTTCTTTTGGCAAATATTTTGTATCGCTTTTTATATCTCCTTATCTTTGCGAAAACTTTGCAGGGACTTCAGCAATGACAGAGAATTTGAGCTCAAGTCGCGTCCTGACTGTGGACTCTGTAAATGTCTCCGATGAGGCACTAGTAGGTGCGGAGGAGGTTGTTACAGCTGCTATTCCTGCTGTGGAGCTTCCACTAGTAGCCTCCGTTCCCCCGGTGTCTGTTCTCCCAGAAGAGGTGCCCTTATCGGCCGTAAATTTAATGGATCTTTCTGGTGATGGCCTGGAGAGTGTGGAACGGGTAGTTGAGACCGCCGTCCCTTCATTGGAGCCTGAAGTGGCGGCCGTTGCCCCTCAATTGGAAGCTGTCACACCAGCAAATGTCTCCGGTGATGTTCCTGAGGGCATGGAGGAGGCTGCCGAAGCTGCTATCCCTCCGGTTCAAGGCGGGAAGAACATCGAAGGTAGTCTTCTTATACTTTGTTTTAATATTTTTTCCATTATCTGAACCTTTCCTTCATTTCAGAACTACGGGAATTGACGGCTTCTATTGTGGACCTGTCTCCCAGGAACTCCTTCCAGCGCTTACTTGATATAGCTGTCGTACGGGTGATATCCCCGCAAAGCATTGTCCTTTCTTTCGGGCAAGGTCTGTGTTCTTTGACCCTTTTGCTTTATTATCACTTCTTCTTTTTTACGATGATGCTAACATGCCCTCTGCAGTTCTAGAAGCTGATGATAAAGTGGAGATCCTTGATGGGCCTGGGGATCTTTCAAACCCCCCTTGCATGGATGTGGGTAAGTAAAACTCTACCCTTAGTATTGTTTTGTTTATTCCATGTTTGCTAGTCTTGCTGACTGATCATAAACTTTGACAGCTTTGCCAGCTCTGGCTCCGTTGGAATCCCGAATCTCTATGCCACCGGGACCATATGCCCGACGTGCGTCTGAAAGGATGGCGAGACAAAGCATTCACTCCTTGTCGGCCCTTATTGAAGATCTTCGTGCTGGAAGTTCTGTTACGGTCGAAGAATTTGCTGCCGAAGCCAATACTTCTTTGCCCTTCCTTGCTATTTATCATGATGAGGCATTGGTGCAAGTTTGGGTTGAGTATTGTCGTAGGGTGGAGTCTTGCTTACATAATATCGAATGTATACGCCTTCCTTCCGAGCACTTAACTGCCAAGGTGAGCTTGCGAGGGTGGATTGAGCGGTGCGCCGCTAATCTTCAATCTTGCGAAAAGAGGCTCAACCGGAAATTTTTGAAGAGGGAGCTAGCTTCAAATGCTTTGGGAGAACTTCAAGCTCAACTCACTGCTAAGACCATTCGTGCGTATGAACTTTGGCGGGTGCTTCAAGAAGCCATCACGGAGGTGGTAGCTATTGATAAAACCGTTATCTTTACCCGCGAGATGGTTGAAGCTCATAAAGTTGCTGAAAAGGAGCTTGAGGGTTGGCTCGCCTTGTATCAGGCTCAACAGTCTCGGGCGGAGGCCCGTCTCCTGGCAATAACAAAACTTGAAGTCGAGGCCCAGCAGAAGAAGGATGAACTGATGAACTTATTACACCGTCCGCCGGCTTAAAGATTTTTTGTATATTCTCCTTTTCTTGTATTCACTCCTGAATGAGAGAATATTTTGTATCCATTCTGATTCTTTTTATGACATGTATCTTGTATTCATTTTGAACTCATGAATAAAAGACATATATATATATATATATATATATATATATATATATATATATATATATATTTTATATCATGTTTGCATGTAACTCTGGTGAATGTGGCCCATATGTAGTTTATCTTGATCTTCTTATAGGGCAGCGATGGCTCAGGAAACAGGTTCAGGTCTACTGCCTAAGAGTTTTCAACTTTATGAGCCGTGAGGGTCTCACAAAGACTTTTCTCTCTACGGGTCGAGAGGATCCCGTAGGTGTATTTTTTCCTTAGGAATCGTGAGGATTCCTAAGTGTATATTTTCTCTCGAGAGTCGTAAGGATCTCACAAGAGAATTTTTCCCCTTTACAAGTCGAGAGGACTCGTAAATGGTTATTTTCCTCCTTGTCGAGATTCGACTTTGGAGAGTGTGGCCCGTGAATAGTATGCAATGGCCCATCTTGGACCGACTTACAGAGCCCCAGTGCTTAGGAAATAGGTCCTTATCCTTATTTCCTAAGGCTTTCCCCTACAAGTCGAGACGAATCGAGGGATCATTGGTTAACCTGTTTCTGCTTTCTGCGGTGTCGGGGTTGACTTGCTCCACTTTCTGTGGTGTCAGGGTTGACTTTCTCCGCTTTCTGCAGTATCGGGGTTGACTTGCTCCGCATTCTGCGGTGTCAGGGTTGACTTGCTCCGCTTTCTGCGGTGTCGGGGTTGACTTGCTCCGCATTTTGCGGTGTCCGGGTTGAGTTGCTCCGCATTCTGCGGTGTCGGGGTTGACTTGCTCCGCTTTCTGCGGTGTCGGGGTTGACTTGCTCCGCTTTCTGCGGTGTCGGGTTTGACTTGCTCCGCTTTCAGCGGTGTCGGGCTTGACTTGCTTCGCTTTCTGCGGTGTCGGGGTTGACTTGCTCCGCTTTCTGCGGTGTCCGGGTTGACTTGCTCCGCTTTCTGCGGTGTCGGGATTGACTCTAGGTTGTCTGTGAACCATGGAGTCTTAGAACTAGGGACTTTGTCGTGGCTCCAATTAGTGGTGTCGTGTCCGTATCCTGGTGGAATGAGGAGGAACGCCGTTGCTGATCTCTAGGCTGTAGGTGTTGCAGTCGAGATCTGACTCTCCCTTTAACAGAGTCTGGTGGGGAAATGTTGTTCCCCTTTCGTTTATGCCCATAGATTGTATACAGGGGTTAGTATGGACTCGCCTGTAGGGCAAAAGTTTCATCTCTTTTTTTTGTTTTTTTTCTTTCCGCGATGCTCTATCATTTCAGCTTTTTATATAGCGAAAGTCGCGATTGCCCAATCATTTCGGCTATTTTTCGCGGTGCTCAATCATTTCGGCTATTTTCCTTTTTCTTTACTCGCTGCTTTTTATTGCGAGTTGCCCAATCATTTCGGCTATTTTTGTATGCATATATTTTACTTGCTGCTTTTTTGCTGCGAGTATGGAACTCAAGACCTGATACCAACCTTAGCATCAGCATCGTTGCGACTGGAATATTGCTAGGAGTGAATCATCATTTGCCGTGAAAGGACTTGGAATTTGATACCAATTAGGCATCAGCATCGCTACCACTGAGATATTGTCAGAAGAGAATTATCATTTGCCTTGAAAGGACTTAGAATTTGATACCGATTTAGGCATCAACATCGCTATCACTGAGATATTGTCAGGAGCGAATCATCATTTGCCTTTGTCGGTTCGAACAAAGGTGGCTTAGCAATCAGGGTTAGGATTCTGACAACTAAGGCTTTTAACTTCATGAGCCGTAAGGGTCTTATAAAGATGTTTCTCCCTACGAGTCGTGCGGATCTCGTAGGTGTGTTTTCTCCTTAGGAGTCGTGAGGATTCCTAAGTGTATATTCCCTTATAAGTCGTAAGGATCTTACAAGAGTGTTTTCTCCTTATAAGTCGAGAGGACTTACAAGTGTTGTTCACCACATGAGGACATTCCTCGTCGTTGGTGGGACTTGGTGAGGGAACATTTACTTGATCCCGTGGATTGTATACAAGGGTCAATATCGAACTATTTGAAGGGTAATCTGGGGAATGTGAAAGCTTAAGAACAGGTTCAGATCCCTATAGCTTAAGGTTTTTGAATCCTATGAGCTGTGAGGGTCTCATAAGGGAATTCTCCTTACAAGTCGTGAGGATCTCGTAAGTGCAATTTCTCCTTAGGGATCGTGAGGATTCCTAAGTGTTTTTCTCCCTTGTGAGTCGTAAGGATCTCACGCGGGTATTTTCTCCTTATAAGGTCGAGTGGACCCTGCAAGTGCACAGAAATTTTTTTACGAGTCTGCGCCCTTTCGGGTTTTCACAAACTCACCGGTAGCCTTGCTATTTTTACTCAAGGAGCCCTTTCGGGTTTTCATCCGTGCCCATTTCTCTTATGGACGTACCGTTTTTGTTTTTTTTTTGCCGCGTTAGCCTAAGAATGCTGCGGTTCATAGTAGTTTAAAGACGTTTCGGTCCGTAGTTAGTTTCAGGACATTTCGGTCCGTCATTAGTTTAGAGACATTTCGGTCCGTTGAATGTTCGTGGCGAAGTTTTGCCGGATGGCACCTACAGAGTTTGGTACTCAGGAAGACAGCGAGCGGAAACAAGCGTCGTCATCTATCATTAACCTGGGCTCTGACTCGTCAGGCATAGTATTTCTTAAGGAATCGGTCGTTTATCGGTCGAAAGGGTCTTTCGCCATGCATATCCATGAGTAGGTAGGCCCCACCTTGGTAGACCTTGTCTATCATGTATGGGCCTTCATAGTTCGGCTCGAATTTCCCCCGTTTGGAACGATTGGGGATCATAGGTCTTTTGACAACTAGCACGAGTTCGTCTTGGCGGAATGTTCTCGGCCTAGTTAGTCTTTCGTATGAGCGCGTCATCCTTGCTTTATAAGCCTCTAGGTTTTGTTGCGCCATGAGACGGGTTTCATCAAGGGAATCGAGCTCCTCAAGTCGAAGATGGGCATTTTCTTCGTCTGTTAGCTCGTAATGAACCGCCACTCGTAGAGAGGGTAGCTCTATCTCGAGAGGGAGTACCGCTTCTGTGCCGAATACCAACGCGAATGGCATTGTGTTCGTGGCCGTCTTGAACGTTGTCCGATAAGCCCAGAGAGCTTCATGCAGTCTTTCGTGCTAGCCCTTTTTGTTTTTAGACACCGTCTTCTTTATGATCTTTGTCAAGGTTTTGTTGAAAGCCTCAGCTAGACCGTTAGCTCGAGGATTATAGACCGAAGGGTATCTCCAATCTATGTTATGCCGCTGTGCGAAGCGGTTGATTCTGTGACTTCTATAGGCCGGCCCATTATCGGAGATAATCCGTCGCGGAGTGCCGAACCGATAAATGATGTGTGTATTGAAGAAATGGAGAATATTATCCGTTTTCACTTCTCTTAGCGGTACTGCTTCTGCCCACTTAGAGAAGTAATCAGTTGTTGCCAATATGAACCGATGTCCTCTAGATGACGCTGGTTCGATGGGCCCAATTATATCGGTTCCCCACAATTCAAACGGCCAGCTAGCCACTGTTGGGTGTAGCGGGTTTGGATGCCAGCGGATGAAGTCTCCATGAATTTGGCACGAGTGGCACTGTTTCGCGTATTCGAGGAAGTCCTGGATCATCGTGGGCCAATAGTAGCCCATTCATTTGATCTTCAGCTTCAACTTTGGCCCAGCTTGATGAGAACCGCAGAGTCCGTCGTGAATTTCTTAGACGACTCTCCTTGCTTCTTCCTGTCCCAGGCATCTTAACCACAGAGAGTCAAACGATCTCTTATACAGAGTATCATTGACGAAGGCGAAAGACGGAGCTCGTTTCATGAGCTGATGTCTTGAGGATGCATCTTCTGGCGTTTGACGGGATTTGAAGTAGTCTATACAAACTTCTCTCCAATCCTTAGCCTTTTCTTAGTTCTCTATTTGTAGGGTCGTTTGCTTGGTCGCTTCTATTTCTTCAGACGACTCCGAAGATATTTCTGCTGGTGCAAGAACCCGACGGCTTTGTACAATGATCTTTACGTCATCGAGGTTTCCGTCAGCCAGTTCTTTAGCGAGTTTGGCTAATGCATCCACTTTACTATTTTCTGTACGTGGTATGCTTTCCAGAACGTAGGAAGGGATTTGTGTCAGCGGTTGTTGCACTCTCTCACAGTACTTTACCAACTTTGGTTTGCACGTTTGATAATCGCCGTTTACTTGACTAATGACCAGCTAGGAGTCTCCGTATATGAGGAGGTTTTCAATTCCCATGTCGACAGTGATCTCAAGACCTGCTATCAAGGCCTCATATTCTGCTTCCTTGTTTGTTCTTGACTCTGTTAAGGAAAAAGCGAAGAGCATTATCCCTCCTTGTGGAGTTATGAAGATGAGGCCCACCCCAGATTTGATTATAGGGGAGGTGTGCTTTCGCTTCTTCATGGAAGATGCCCCATCGAAGTAGAGTTCCCATCGGTTATCACTCCCTCCTCTCTCCCCGTCAATCATGTCAAACGTGTGCTCGTCTGGCAATTCACAATTTAGGGGTGAATCGGCAGGTATCGGATGCTCAGCGAGAAAGTCGGCAATGGCCTGGCCTTTCACTGCCTTGAGAGGTCGATATGTTATCGAGAATTCCATTAAGAGTAGGGCCCATTTAGAGAGCCATCCCGTTAGTATGGCTCTTGACATCAAATATTTGAGAGGATCCATCTTTGATATGAGATGGACCTCATGTGCCAAAGCATAATGCCGAAGCTTCGTTATCGCGAAGATTAACGCCAGGCAGTGTTTTTCGATATGGGAGTAGTTATTTTCTGCCCCCAGGAGAACTTGACTCAAATAGTAGAGGGCTCTCTCTTTCCCTTGGTCATTCTCCTGTGCCCATAACGCGCCTAACGAACCTTCAAGGGCGGTTGTGTACAAGATGAGGGGCTTTCCCTTGACCGGAGCATTTGCAGATATTGCTTGATTTCGTCTAGTGCGATTTAGCATTTGCGATCCCAGAAGAACGGGTTCCCCTTCATCATTAGATGACTGTAGGGCAGCATTTGCTGGAGATGTTAGCTATGAACCGCCGGATATACGCGAGCTTTCTTTGCAGAGACCACAGTTGCTTGAGAGTTCTTGGCGGAGGCGTTTCCATAATCGCCTTGATTTTTGACGGATCTATTTCGATACCTCGATGTCGTACGATGAATACTAGGAATTTGCCTGAGGAAACTCCGAACGCGCATTTCAGAGGGTTCATCTTCAGGTTGTATTTCCGAAGGCGCTGAAACACTATCTTCAGATGCTCCCAGTGCTCCTCGTACGATTTGCTTTTCACCACAAGATCGTCAATATAACATTCGACAATATCATGTATGAGGTCATCAAAGATCTTTGTCATAGCCCTCTGATAGGTAGCGCCGGCGTTCTTCAGACCAAAAGGCATCACTTTGTAGCAGAATATGCCCAGAGGAGTCTGGAAAGTGGTATGCTTTTGGTCTTCGGGATCATCTCTATTTGATTGTATCCCGATGATCCATCCATGAATGAGAAGACTTCGTGAGTGGACGTGTTATCTATTATCAACTCGGTAACCGGTACGGGAAAATCATCCTTCGGGCGAGCTTTGTTGAGGTCCCGAAAGTCCACGCAGATGCGCACCGTCCTATTTTTCTTCATCACTGGGACAATGTTGGCGATCCAGTTGGGGTATTGAATTTCTTGGAAGAAGCCGGAGTCAATCAGCTTCTTGACTTCGGCGTTGAAGCTCATTTCAAGTTTGAGCCGCATTCTTCTTGGCGCTTATTTGACTGGTTTGACGTCTGGAGATATTGCCAATTTATGCACAGCTATTTCTGGATCTAGTCCCGGCATCTCGGAGTAGTTCCATGCGAAGCAGTCTTTATACTGCATGAGCACATCTTTTAGCGTATCCACCTGCTCTTTAGACAGCAGCTCACTGACAAACGTTGGTCGTGGGTCATTTGCCGTCCCCAAGTCGATTTTCCTTAGGTTGTCCACAGTTGTATGTATTCTATCTTCCAACTCTTTTGGCGCCAGTGGAAATTATGAGATCAACTCATCTTCACCCTCATTTTCGAAGCACCGGGAGAGGTCATCCATATTCTCAGGCACTCCTTCTTCTGACAGCGTTATCACGTGACAGGTACGAGATCGTTTCCAAAACCAGTGTTGATCTGGTTCTACTCTCGCTATATACGTTGCTTTTGGCGCATGCCTTTGTGGTGGGGCTACCCTCCAACTGTAGGATAGAGCGAATCTGCCGAATTGATATTGGTCTTCGACCCAGTTTTTGACGGTGAAGCAGTCTTCAAGAGGATGTCCTATCGCTCGGTGATAAGAGCAATAATCCGGGTGATGAACCTCGTTTTCTTGATCGGGGTGCCGAGACTCCGAGAGTGTCATCATCTGATGTTTCATGACAAGGTCAAAGATTCTCCTTGTCTTGTCTCGAGGGAAAGAATATGCTCGACCCATCTTTTTCATAAAAGACGGATTCTGGCTGACCTTTTCTCGATCACGTGGCCTTTTGGATCCGTTTTGCCGCTGTCGAACGTTTTTTCCGTTCTTCAACTTGTTTTTGCCTCCGCCTCGGGCCTTTTTCTTATCTTGGGAATGCTTGGCGGGCTGACGGTGGAGGGCATTGTCATCCTCCATAGCCTGCTGAAGGAGGTGTTGCGTCTTTTCTTTCTCGTAAATGGCCATTTCGCGGCTGTGGTCGTTCCTAACCCTCTGACTCACTTCCCTTACTAGCTTGCCCATCTGTTATTCAAACGACGGACTCGGCATTTTTATGGCAGGACCTCGTTCTGGTTCAGCGTCAGCGTCTTTTAAGAGATCATCCTCTTCTTCATCAAGATCCTTTATGACATGGCAGCCATGGAACTGCTCCCGTTTCTTGGACTGGACATATCTAAGCCCGATCCTTTCCATTTTTCCATTGGGCAATTTTCGCTGAGTTCCGGGGACGTTCCAGATCCTGTTGTAGAATTGAGTCTATCGCCCGGTTTGCTTAAAGGGTACGCCTTGGCACCTCAATAACCTCTTTAATCCCTCTGCATAGTATCTGGGCAGACGGATTGGTTGGAGCCTGTCAAGCGCAGGTTCGGCACCACGCCAGACTTCTCTCTCGACTTTAGTTTCCGTGGATTGATAGAATATGATCGCCTTCTCACCTTTTTTTCCTAGGAGGGACATAGAATGTCTGCAGCTCTTGCAAACTATATGTCTTGAGCGCATCAAGCTCTCTGTAGCGCTGCCGCGGAATCATGGCGATTTGTAAACTCTGATCGTCCCCAGTGAGGACCTGCATTGATGGGCGAATCGAGAACACTGCGTTGACTTCGTCTTCAGAGTCACTGCCGAAGACCAGAATAGGGGTAGATGGTCCCGGCCTGATGCATTGGGGCAGCCCCGAATAGACTATCTCTTCCTCCTCCTCGGTATCGCTCCCGAAGACCGGAATAGTGGTGATAGCTCTTTGCTTATCCTCTGGTTTATGGCATCTTTCCGTATCTTCAAAGTCTGGTAGGAAATACTTTGCGTCTTCATATTTGCGGACTTCATTTACGGAGAATGGGTTTAGTTCCCCCGTCACGGTGTACTCGAGACCATCTTTGAAATACTTCATACACTGATGTTGTGTAGAAGGGATGATGTACTCATGTAACCAAGACCTGCCAAGCAATGCGTTGTAGCATGTCTTGGTGTCAATGACATGAAATTTGATGTCAGTGACGAGCAGCCCAAAGCGTAACATTAGTATTACAGAACCGAGTGTCCATGATTACTGGGAGTCGAACCCAGAGATGGTGATTTTATCCTGAGCGAGGTGCTGAACGTTCATGCAGATTTCTTTTAGCACCCTCACATTTAGGAGGTTGACAAAAGACCCGTTGTCAACTAAGATCTTCCTATCTTGATGTCATGGAAGTACCCGGTGATATACAGGGGGTAGTTGTGCTTGCACGTTCCGAGGAGGAGATCTTCATCGCCGAAAGTGATGTCAGCTGTGTGCACTTCTTCCAGCTCGTCCTTCATCTTTTCTTCGGTAAGGAAATCTTGAAACTGGTCGGGCTCTTGTAATGCCCTGATCAAAGAATCTCATGCCTCTTTAGACAAGAGAAGGGCATCCAAAACGCTTAGCTATGAGGGTATCTTCCTCAGGTGTGCTAGCACGTTGTAATCCTCTTTGTTTTTCTTGGGCGGGTCCTTGGCTGCCAGCTCTTTGACGACTCGGTCATCGAGGGCGATATCTTCTGGGAATTTTTCCTTCCCCTTATCTTTTTTGTTCAATCCTTTGTTTGTAGGTCCGAGATTCTTTTCAGGCAACGTACGACTACGCAGCTGAATGTTTTCACAGCTCTTTATCTCTTCCTCTTTTCCTGAGGTGGATTCCTTGAAGAGAAGGCCAAGGGCTATTTCGTCATCAGAATCACTTCCGAAGGTGAGAACTTGAGATCTCTTGGTATCAACTATGTGACAGTTGCCGGCGGTTCTTTTGTGCTCATTTTTCGTATTTCTCTGCTCCCGACGAGTTTTGCGCTTCATCCACTTGAAATGTTGTCGGTGAGCAACGTATCCTTGCCACCAATTTTAAAAGGTCACGCATTCTTCAGTTGGGTGTACAACTTTCCGGTGGTACAAGCAGTAGCTAGGATGAATGTTCGCTTTGTCAAGGTGTATACCGCCAGGAGTATTTCCTTCGGAAGATGGCAGCTTCATTCCTATTGACAGGGCTTTAGCGAACCGTTTCCTCATTTTAAGACTGCTTTTGTCTGCCGCAGGCGTACTTCGATCTGGTTGGAGCGCTTTGCGACTCATCCCTACCATGACTTCTTCAACTTGACGCCGGTACCTGGCCCTTTCAAATATGGCCATTTAACGCTTTTGAGCAGGTTTGCTCTTCTGATCGGCTTCGCTCAGCAACATGCCAATCATCTCGTCTGACGGTTCCAAGAATTTTGGCACCGATCCTGCCCCCAGCTCATTTACATTATCTTTTGATGCCGAGTGAGCTTCTTCGTCATTTATTGGTGAATGAGAGATCATGTGACAACTCGCCACATAATCCTCGGGTTCTTCTGACCAGTCATTTCCGTCGTCATTGTCATTATCTCCGCTCTCAAGGATATTGTTGAGAAACTCTTGGAGTGTAACCGGGGTTCACGCCTTCTGATTATATTTTTTCAGCGCGTCAATATGCTTTTGTAGATCCGTGCGTTTGTCATCAGACTGCACGGACTTTTTGGTCTCCTTCTTGTTCTTCGAAGACTTTGACGGCTGGGCCCGGGGGTTTTGCACATTGCTGCCAACTCTCGATGTTGGGTGCGGTTTCAGCATCCCCTCAATGATCTCTGGCTCCAGCGGGCTTTTCCATCTGATTGCCGGACATGCTTGAAGATCCTTGAGCATTCTCTTAGTTTTGTCTGAAAGAACAACTTCCCATGGAGCTTCTTCTATAAATGAGCGTGATGTCCCCGGCGTGTCCACCTTTTTAGGAGCGTGCGGTTGTGGTGGGTTTACCCTCCAGTTTTCAGACAGCGCGAATTTGCTTTGTTGGTACTGTTCCCCCAATCCAGTTTTTGAAGACAAAGAAATTTTCGATTGGATGGCCCAATATTCGGTGATAGAGGCAGTAATTGGGATTGTTGACGTCGTCAGGCTGCAGTGGGCGTTTCGGATCTGGCAAGATGATGAGCCTATTGTGCACTGCTAGTTCGAACAGTCTCCTCATTTTATCCCGGGGAAACGAGTAAGGACGTCTCAACTTCTCATCGAAGAATCGCGGTTGTTGCCTTGGCGAGCAACCGGTTTCGGATCATTCAGCTGTTGCTGAGCGTTAGCGACAAAGGTCGCTTTCCCTTTATCTTTTTCGTTCCGAAGCTCCATTTTCGAGGAGGGCGGTCTATGGCCCATCTGGTCCATTTGGGCCAGCTTGTCAATCAAGGCCTGGAAGGTGATCGGCTTGAAAACATCATGAATTGGGATATAGTCGCCTGCGGATCGAGGGTTCCTACAAACATGCCCACGGCAGGAGCTTCTTCTATGCATTGTTCGCATCTCGACCACAGGTTTCGCCACCGAATTGCATACTGAACCCATGTCTCTCCTGGCTTCACCCTGGCATTGATCAATGCCGTGATCGGGGTGCGTTCGTTGGCACTTGCGAAACGCTGGGTGAATAGCAACTCCATTTCTGTAAACGTTTTGATGGAGTCGTTCGGAAGCTCTGGGTACCATTCAAAAGCTGTCTCCGCTAAACAGCCGACGAACTGGAGAAGTAGCAATTTGTCATCACCTCCTGTATTGCCGCAGAGAGCCCTGAACTGAGCGACGTGCTGATGGGGGTTGCATGTCCCTTTGTACACGTGAAATTTAGGGATCGTATATCCCGGCGGGTACTTAATTTGATTGTACCAGCCTGGATAGGGTCGCCCAGTTCTGATGATTTGGCCAGTTGCTTCACTTGTCTGATGAGCTCATATTTGCTGAGCTATGTAAACATAAAGTGCGGATTTCAAAATCATCTCCTCCCTGGCTGCAGATAAAGCCGAGAGAGGTTTGATGTCTCCCCTCTGTCGTCTTCAATGATTATTGGGGGATCTTCGGCTGGAGGGTCTGGCTAGATCATCATCCCCACCATATCTTGGAACAGGAGCACTATTTGTTTTATATTAGCCGCTTGTTCCGCGGCATCTTTATCTTTTTTCTCGAGCATCCTTCATAGGAACTCGGCATCGGTTTCCTGCTCCTAGCGTTGATCTGACGATACTTCCGAGCTTTCTTTCTGCCTAGTAAGTGCGGCCATCTTTGTCAGCATCTTCTGGAGTTTCTGTTGTTGCTCTTAAGACTTAGTTACAGACCATGTAAATGGCCGATGACCCCCAGAAGCACAGCTTTCCTCTTTTCCAGAAGCCATGTAGACGGTGTGCACCACCATGCCCCTAGACTTGGGGTGTTTAGGTTCAGTGCCCTTGAGATTTGTCGCAGACACGGGGATCTTCTCCGGCATTCTTCTTTTATGGGTGGTCAAAGTTGAGAGGGCTGTCACAGACGATGCTTTCCGTGGTACGACGGCGGTGATATGGTCCTCTTGCCGAACCTTCATTTTCTTCTGTCGGCAGGAGTAGTCTTTGTCGATTACAAAGTCTTGGACTCTTCGCCAGACCCTGTGGACTTTGGAGGACAGCCGCTGAGAAGGTTGCTCCGGCTTCGCCTTAATAACATTTTCAGCGGATGGAGGAGACCTTTTTAGTACGGCAATTGGAGAGTTCTTGTGCATCCTCCTCAGTGGCTCAAAGCCGTTCCCAGTTGGAACGGCAGCATCAATTTCCACCATTGGAGCTGGTGGAGTCAGTCCAGAGGGAGAGTTGCCCCCAGTTTTCCTCACTCGGCGCCAGTGGTGACGTCGAGAATGTCTTGCAGATGAGACTGGCTCAGTTACGAAGGTGGCTTCATCATGCCCCCTGTTCTGGTGAAGGATTGCTGGGGTCAACCTGTCGAAGACCGACATCCGCTAAGAGGGAATGGTCAATCTTGCAAAGACCGACTTTTTAGCAGAGGAAGCATTTTTAACTACCCCGCCTGCAGCAGGAGTTGGAACGGCCAGTCTTGCGAAGACCAATCCCTTAGCAGGAGAAGCCCCTTTGACGACTTCATCTATCAGAGTTGGAATGGCTATCCGCTTCGGGATAACTCCTTCAGGTATTGCAGGCCTCTTTACGGGCCCACGGGAGCTTAGGCTCAGTCTGTCAAAGACTTATGCAGTAGACTTGGACGACCCATTGAGAGGGGCTGTGATAGTTGCAAGCCGGTCGAAGACCGACTTTTTTGGAGCTTCCTGTGACGGCACTGGAGAGTTGAAGCTCATTAGCGGAAGCATGGCCCGAAGAACAATCCAGTGGTGTCCTGTGTCACCTGTTCCATCGGCATTGCGAAGATGGAGGCCGCTTGGGGCCCGTAAGTTACTCCTCCAGATGGGATGGAGCGGGAGTTTTTGTTGCAGTTGGTGCAGTTGGAAGCCATTGATCTTCTGTTCTCTGCACAGGAGCAAGACACCAAATCTTAGTATCTAGAATCCACAGGAAACTATATTAAATTGCGATTTGCTCGCGAAACATGACACACGAAGTGTGGAGTGGAAAGAGGAAAAGGTTCCACCGGGCATGCCAGAATCTGTTCACCGCCGTAAGATGCGACCGGGACGTTGGGACGTCTGGCCTGAATTTTAGGGGCAGATGCTATTTGGTTTTATCCATCCACCTCTCCAATGATGCCAAATTGATTTATGGCACCGTGTATCGGAGGTTTAAACGGATGCGGCCGATATAGCAGACTTTGTCAGATTCCCCCTCGTTTGCGACGGGTTTTTGATTGTGGGGACGCTCTTCCCTGCAGACGCAATCCCATGCAATTAATTACGTTACCACATCGCGGTAACCACTTTCTCCTTCTTCAGATGTTCACTTCGTGTCATGTGTGTTTGTTTTATTTTTGGTTGCCCGTGGATTCTATACGGAGACTAATTTATGTTGTCGCCCGTAGGGCGGGGATTAGTCCAAATCCGTATTTTCTTAGATTTGGGTTTGGTTTGATTTGAGGATCGTTAATCTCATTTGAGATTAAGATCAACTTAAATATTTGTCAAGGATACGTTAGTCTAATTTTAGACTACGATCTACTTAACAAGATTTAGGATCATTTAAATCCAACAAAAGAGCATTTGGGCTCTATTGCTTTAGTTTAGGGACATTATGGTCCATGGTTTAAGGACATCATAGTCCGTGGAGTTTAAAAACATCATACTCTATAGAGTTTAGTTTAGGGACGTTGCGGTCCTTAAGTTTAAGGACATCATAGTCCATAGAGTTTAAAGACATCATAGTCTGTAGGGTTTTGGTTTAACAGTTCGGGGATGCGCCAAAAGTTATTGGTTATTGGGACCCTCCATCTCTCTGAAGACATTGAAGAATTACAACGACATGTATCAGAGGTGTGGAGAGATGTACCCTTAAACCGATGTCCCGGCTGAGGGGGAATGGCATGAACATCATTTTAGATGCCATATGTTAGGAGCTCATTAGCTATCTTTGGGACTGAGATCGGTTTTGGGGACCCTGAGCATGAGGGGCTCAATTGATTGTCCTCGGGAGATTTGGTCTGAGTTTGTCTAATATTGGTCTTTCATAGTGTTAAACACTAGTATATGCTCAGCGCTCACGTGCTCCCATGTGAGGCGCTTGAAGAAGTGTTAAACACTAAAAATTTGAGGCACTCACGTGGGGTCACGTGAGGCGCTTGAAGTTGACGTTCTTTCTTTGGGTTTATTCCCTTGTTCTTTTCTGAGCGCTAAGCCCTATTGGGTCACGTGGGATCATGTGAGGCGCCCCATAAATGGAAACCGCCTTTGATTTATTCCCTTTTTTGCTTTATAAGTGCTTAGCACTCTTTAGAGGTCACGTGGGATCACGTGAGCCAATCTCAGTTGTCCTCTTTTGTTCATCAGGGGTGCTGACGTGGGAGCACGTGATCAGCCATTATCATGTTGGGTGCTAATCTTTTTACATGCATGGAGATCTTGAGTTTTGAGACTTTCAAGCCCACTGTTTCGTAAGAATTAAAATTCTTATATAGGGTTAAACCCTAGTTTTACTAGAGGAATTAAATTCATATATCTTCTTGTAAGAATTATATTTTTTGAACTTAGTTCTTTCCCCTAGGTTTGAATCTACATAACAGAATCTCCCCGATAAGAATTAAATTCTCAACTTGTGCGGAGATCTGCTTCTGCGGATCTCAACCAGAGGAAGAACTAAGTTCTTTTTAGAAGAGTTAACTCTCTTGGAGGCGAAGAAGAGATAAGATGTTCTCTGATTTTCTTCGTTTCTCTTACCTAGGGTTTCTCTTTCTGTTTTCTCTCTTGAACTTGAAGTTTATGGGGGGGTTCTTCTGTACCAGACTTGAAATCTTGGGTTCTTTATATAGGGGAGGTTGATTTGTTGATTCAGTTAAGGAAATCTTTTATTGAGATATTTCTTAATTGATTTGAGGAATTTATCCACCGTTGGATCTTTGATCTCAGGACTTCTATTTTACAGAAGATATTTCTCTTGTTTTTTAATAAGATTGGGAAAATATTTTCCCATACAGAACTTATTCTGTATCTTGGTGATTTTAATCACCATTAGATCTTTGATCCAACGGTGTTCTGATTTACAGAGCACAATCTTTCTTGTTTAGAAAGATTGAGAAAATATTTTCCAAATAGGATTTGGATCCTTGTATTTAGAATTTAATTCTATCGGCTCAGAAGGCATTTGAGATCTCTCACGTGCAGCACATGACCCTTCACAGAATTAACTTAGTTCGTTTGTATGCAGCAGTCCAAACAGAGGGAAGGCATCACGTGGTAACACGTAAGCTTTTCTGCTCTTTGTTTGTTTTATAACCGGGTCCTACACGTTTTGTGTGAACGGCGATCACGTGCTTGCACGTGAGGCTTTAATTGCTGCTTACTAAGTGGAGCCGCTTACTCTGTATAGAGATGCATCACGTGCTTGCACGTGATGCTCCACTAGCAGGAAGTTTTTCCTTTCCCTCTCTGAGTCTCTTTATAAGGGATCGATGATCATGTGCTTACACGTGCTGCTTCCATTAGTGGGGAATTTTTCCTTCCCCTTTTCTTTCTGAATTTTTATAAGGGAACACATGGTTAAACACTCAGTATTGAGGTTGAGCGGTCTGGGTGCGGGGAGCTGGAGCTGGTAGAGCTAACCGGGTAGGAGGAGTTTGGATCGCCGATCTAGCGGGAGGGTTATTACTCCCTCGGTTCTGAGGGCATGCTCCGATAGTGTGAGTAAAAGACCCACAGATCAAGCATAAGTTGTTTGCCCTATGACAGTTCTTCACTAGATGCCCAGTTCTTTTGCAGTACCTGCAAAAGACTGGCCTGTTGTTGGCGAATGAACCACCTGGCTTCCGAGATGATCCGTTGAAAGCCGGCCTTGAAGAGGCCCCTCCTGCGATCCGATGCAAAGGGCGTTTCACACCGGCCGACTGCGGCATGCCTTTCTTCTTCACAATTTCCTCATAACGTCGGGCAACCTTTAAATCAAGCTCGTGGATTAGGAAATCCTTTGTAGAAAGTGCAGCTTGGAGTTCAAGGTCTAATCCCTGCTGGAATCGCCGTGTCCGGATCTCAGCAGTAGGAATGAGGTGCGCAACGAATCTGTTACAATCTTGTGTTAGCAGTGTTGTAAGTGAGATACAAAAATTTTAACTTGAGACTATATCTTATTTGCCGAGAATGGTAAACTCAGTATCATATTCATCCAAAGATTTCACCCACATCGAGCCTTGCTGTAAATGGATAAATTGCCGCTCCATGTCAAAGCGGGCAGTCTCCGGACAGTACTTGGCATCGAAGAGGTCTTGAAATGTCTTCCACTCTATTGGTTGCATGAGATGACTCTCCTCTGACTTCCACCATACCCTTGTATTATCAGTCAGTTGCAACTTAGCAACTCTTACCCAAGCTATATCCAGCACTTGAGCCACTGCCAGGTCATCCTCAATCGCCTGAGCCTATTCTTCTGCTTCAAGCGGGGTCTCCTTACCCAAGAAATTCTTTAGGTGCAGTGCCTAAAACTGCTTATGCCTCCACCTCAAGGCGAGCCGGTCCTTGATGTATAAGGGTTGTCTGCTCCCACTGTCCCTCCAATAGGCTCTTGATAGCCTCAAGAAGTTCCGTTTGCTCATTGATAGACGCTACGATGGTAGGTGATGGTGGTGGTGTAAGAGGTGGAGTATTGTCGTTGATGTTGGTGCTGGTATTGTTCGGAGAATCCATCACCTTAATATAAATGACAGATTATGATAGATTCAAAGAATTTTTAAATGAAAGTAATGTAAATGTTTGTTGAATTCAATAATTATTGAGATATATTGTTTACGACTTCATGCAGAACTGACCTGCATGGGCCACCAATAAAACCTATCACGCCCCGCTTCCCAGTAGACGGAAACGATGACGTAGCAAGCCGTGGCATATTTATTCAGAGAAGCTCATTCCCTAAATAAACATACTAAGCATATTGAAACAATAATATACAATGCAAGAATAAATGGAGACTGTACAATTTTCAACAAACATCTTTATTTACATTCAAACTTGAAATATTTACAGATACATGAGTTCAACTGAAAAAGTAAATACAATAAAAGAAATGCCTAAACAGGTGGCATACATAAGCTGAAGAAAAAATAGCTAGTCTAAATCCTGAGCCGTGATCTGGTCGTACTCCTCATCTGTAGCGTAACCTCCTCGGTATCTGACAAACATTCCAAGAAAACAAATATAGGTGGAATGCCCATCAGCGAACTAGCGTTCGGTAAGTCCCAAAGGTAAAAGTGGAAAGTGACAAGAATAGAATAACCATGAAATAATGTATATGATGAGTAAAAGTATATGTAAATGGACATGGTTTATGTACTATAGGTCTCTATATGATCATTATATTAATGTTAAGTTCCAAGTGTGAATGTCAACGCAACTGTAGAAGTATTCACGAGCTCAAGAGTGGGGCCTCAGGAGCAAGAAAATATAGGCTCATTTCATGTGTTAACATCGGGACTCTAAACTGTGGAGGAGTCAACCCGACTGAGATTCGAGTAAATAAAAAAAATAGGTTAATACGGGACTCGTGAAACTTCGTTGGATTCACACAAGAAACTATCACAAACACTCCAAGTATAATATATATTATGAATATAAGATATCCTTATTTAATTTGATTGGTTGATTATAATATATCTTGATCGAAACCATAGATTGCAAAAGTTGAAGAATAAAGTCGAGTAAGTCGAGTAGAATGCGAGCCATGTCAATTGCAATTCTGAGTCGAGCCAAGTTAGTCAAGTAAATTGATTTCGAGTTCACGTTCAAGTTTAGGTTTGAGTTTGTATTCGAGTTATAGTCATTTTCATAAGAATGAATTTAACTTTTGAATTTCTTAAGTTCGGGAGTAATCGGACAAACACTGCACATGGACGGCAGGATTTGTCTCTTTTTCCAAGACAATTGTCATTGATAACTCCGTTAATTTCCAGTGTTGTCTAATCTGAATAAACAAGCACCCACTTTCTCTGGCTCCCTGGGGCTCAAGAGAAATGATACTGTTTAAATCTATATTAATCTAGAGTCCTTAAATATTTATTACTATTGTTTACATTGTATTTATATTGTTTGCATTTCTCGAGGGGGTTTTATGAAAAATATTTTAATATTGCTTAAAAATAAACCTTGAGGGCCATTTATAATATTTAGAGTTTTTATGAACATGTATATTAATTTCAATGGTATTTTGGTGATAAAACCTAGCTTTTAAAAATTTATGGTATTTTAATAAAAACTGCTTCTTTTGTTAACTTGGTGGTATTTTATTAAAAGTTTAATCTTTCATTTAAAAATATTTTTTTCACAATTTGTTTTTATTGAAAATACGGTTTCATAATTTTATATAATTTTTTAAAGTTTAATTTGTTTTAAAAAGTCGTATTTCTTTTAAATCGTATTTTTATTCCTTTCGAAACCAAATTCTTCGTGAGGAGCTCTACATCTCTCTCTACTATCCCAAGGGCGTGCGATAATCCGCACCATCCACAAGCGGGTCCCCTAAAGAGAGTTGTAGAGGCGTAATTGCAAAATGAGTAAAAATATCGATAAAATCCTTTTTGTAAAAAGCAATGGTATTTTATTGTAAAATGTATTCTTTAAATTAACCAAACATACAAAATATCGTGCTATGTAACCTTAGTGTATGTGATGAGATAGGTCGTTACCCCGTGAATTTCCTAGAGGTATATATGCTAGTTATCGAATAAAGGGTTATATTATAGTTCATGGTATTTTTCTGAAATTGATCAATTTGTGTTTATTTCGCTTGAAATTTTAACTACATAAAAAGTAAATAATGTGAAAAATATTTTGAAGTGATATTAAAGGATTGGTATAATTTATTTGACCTATTTAAATTGATAAAAGTGTTTAAAAGACAAGATTTTAAGCTTAACTCTACATTGTCGATATGATTTTAGAATGCGATGTGAGTCAAAATGAAAGGAAAGAATAGGAACTTACGGGTTGTGCAGCATTGAATAGAGTAAGGAAAAAAGAGAGTGTCTTCATGACATCTTGGTATCGTCGGGAGTGGCTCCGGTTTTCAACGGAATGAAGTCGATCGCTAATTCTACTTGACTAGTCTTAACTCTTCTTAAACTTGGAGAATTTTTTATAGAGATTTTTAGAATATGGAGAGTTAGGGGATGGGGTGTATTTATAGTGTAGAAGTGAGCATGTATGAGTAAAAGAATTTGAATTAAAAAGAATTAAAATAGGATTAATGAGAGAAATGAAGAGTCTTTAGTTTAATTCGGAGAAATCAAACATTACAGAGGAGTAGAGGGGAGTTGAAGAGGTGCACGAGCGAAGCACAGAGCAATTTGGAGCGATATCAACCGCCGGTAGCGGCCCAAAGGGGAAAACAGGCAGTCAGATGTGGGCCATCTGCCTTGATATTCGTGCCATGTGTTTAACTCGTAATTAAAAGCTCATTTATCTTGTTTGATTTTTCTGATACTTTTTGTTTCACCGTGTATTGTACGTGCAACTCTTGGGCTTCCGAAAAGTTAAAAAGAAAAAATTATAAAAATAATTGGGACTGATGGGAATCGAATACGCAGGTTATGGCACAGCAGTAGAGAGTGTTAACCAATGAGCTACAAATTGCTTCTTGCTTTTATTAAACAAAAATAACTTATAAATCCTAATCAGGCTGAAATACCCTTTCTATATATTTAAATAAGTTACATTTGTACAGAGATTTCTGAGTTGTTATACAATTTCTCCAGAACCGGTGGCCATTCTTGAACTGAAACAATTTTTTTCGAGTTCATAAGTAATTATACGAGATGTTTTTATCCAAATAAAAATGGATCTTCATAGTGATACGGTATGTTCTAGAAAAATGCAAAGGGGAAGTAGGAGCGACAGGGATATATGCTTCTTTGTCGTGAATCATGAAAATCTAATGACGGATGGTAAAAAGGTTTCGTTAACTTGGTTATGAGTTTTAGTTTAAAGCGGGTCATGGTCGCTGCCAAAGAGAGAGAAGAAATACTCAGCGTGTACTCTATCACGATTTGATTGGTTTATTAATTTATCTAATCAGGATGGCTTCGATTGTTTTCTTGAATTCTCCTTCAAACCCTAAAAGGGGAACTGGTCGGGATCATTAGAAAATCACCCATGAGTAATACCTACTCATCTGTGGGAATCGGGACCCAACTATCATCGCATGATAAGCTTAATGGAAGCCAACAAGTCACCACACTCCAGAAGGTATGCATACACCTGGCAAGTTTCCCTTATGTTTGAAACTCCCGATATAGTTTTTACCCCTAACGGCCTATGATCTTAACAAGATCAACAAATCATAAGCCGCTAGTCAAGTTCAACCCATCATTACCGTGATTACCCTAAACCCACCCGCACGACCCTTAACAAGGTTAACAAAATCGAACGACTGTCCTATTTAATCGCATTTAATGCTACAAATAAGCACTACTTAGCTACCGTACACTACGTCTTGACAATGTCAACAAACGTAGAACGAATACTAAGCAATACTCGTAGGAAATGACGGAGGGCAACAGTTGATTTTTTTGAAAACCCTGAACGTAATGAACTTGATATCGTTGAAAGAACCGAGTTGTTTTGAATAGGAAAGGTTTAGACTCCGCTTTGAAAATGAGTGGTTTTGAAGAAAACCGAGTGGTATATAGTCACATAAGCTTATGCTTAAGAGCGAATTCCCCGTAAGGGAACAAGGCTCTTCCCTCATCAAATGAGGTGTTGGATATTCATAATCGAATACCTCTTTTCAAAGCAAATGAATACGTTTATAGCTTATTTAGAAAATTTGGTTCCCACAACATCATTTTAGGTTTATTTCTTCGCATTAATCCAATTAACGATGTCCCATCATTTAACCTGTCACACCAGAAATAAAGAAAATAGAACGCACATATATACCATCCGCATTCGCCACAGGGTCACGAGTTTTCACCGTAAGATTACTTAATTTACGGCAAAGCAGGGATATGGCTAGCGTGGATTGCAAAACATTTATAGCGTTCATATGTATGTATGTATGTATGTATGTGTATATATATATATATATATATATATATATATATATATATATATATATATATATATATATATTCGTCTCAGGCATGATATAAAGCATCAGAGGCATACGGAAGTGGTAAATAAAGGGATTAGCGGATATACTAGGAATTGCGTATTTCGTTCAGCCAAAACGAAAAAAGGATCCCATGGTATTGTGAATAGCCCATGTATGAAAAATCCTAGACCCCTACGATTACGGAAAGTTACCCGCTAATCCTAAAATTGGATGAATCTCAACACCTTAGGATGGCCACCCTTTGAATTCTACTACCCGATAACTTGAGCACCTCTTCGCGGATTAATCCTAGATACTAAAATGAATAATATATACAATATAGGCAACATCCACCTCAACCTAGTGTGTCCCTACTAAATAATATATACATCTCAATGAATACACGAATATACATTATTCAAACACATCTAGTTTCACACAGGGTATTCAATACGACGATCCAAATAAACTGTAACATCAAAACATAGAACATCAATGTAAGTATCAAGTTCGTAACCTCTTATAATCGTCCATATAGGAATTAGATGATATTTTGCCACGCTATGATACTCGCAACCATTAAAAACACAGATACGTGACTAATCAACATTAACTCGAAAGGCGGTGCTCTCGAAATTCCAACGCTTTGAATTTCAAATGCACCCCTACAACGAAAATCCCCTCATTTTTGCATGAAATCGAACCATGTTAACCCCCAAAACCCCACAAAATTTGAGCCTTAATTCAGCCCCGAAACGAGGCCGAATAACGTGCCGAATTAGCCCCTCATCGAGGATGAATCAGCCCTGGTACAGGACCGAATTGGGGCTGATCCAGTGACTGATTCAGCCTCCAATACGGGGCTGGATCGGCCTCGGTTCGGGACCGAACCGAGCACAAATGGAGTGGGTATTAGTGATCTTGAGCCTACAAGAAATTCTTGGTCCGAACCAAGAATCCGGTGGTTCTGGCACAAGAGAAAATGACAGCTTTTCATGCAAATTTTCAAAACTAGGTTTTGCAAAAACGGGTTAAATGCAATCTTTTGGCTAGCAAACAAGTTCAAATCTTTAGACCGGCTCTGATAGAATTTAAGTAAGACTTGCACTCTTTCTAGGGTTTTCAAACTAAGTGGAATAGGGTTTTAAAAAATTCAAGAGAGCAAGTTCTACACACTAGGATACATAGACTAAAGAATTGAACTTGCAAAGAGTTTTCATACAAGGTTAGAACATACAACCTTCGTAACATCTTCATATGCTCTTTGGATGAATTTGAACTCTAGCCGGGCTTCTAAGTTTTAGGGAACAAACTTGGTGAAGTCCTTTCTTGTCAAAGTTGGATCCACTTGAGGAAACCCAACCCTAGCTCCATCTTCACTTTAAATAGCTCCAATGGTAAAGAAACTTGGTTAACTAGTTTGCTAGGTTAATTAACCAAATGATGTAGATTAGTGTCACTTATTATTTTCCCCACTTTGATTAATTTTCCATACTCATTTGTTAATGGAGATGAATATCTATAGAGCTCTTGAAGAGAGGGAGGGGGGAGGGGGAGAGAGAGAGAGAAGAGGAGATAATGAGCCTAATTCTTCATAGAAAAATAGAAACTAAACTAATATGAACCATATCCTTTCTCTCTCTGCCAAGTGTCCATCTAATTCTCTTCCCTACACTTGTCCATCCAAATTGGATGGGTGTGTACCCTCTCCCATCAACTCAAGTCAAAACAAATGTGGTGGAAAAATAAATTAGAAATTATATTGATATGAAAACATATAAGATATAATTTCCGTTTGCACTAAAATGCTAAAAGTGAGATAAATAAAAAAATATGACATAATACTAGTAAATACATATATCCAATATATGTATTAATATATTAAATCAATACTTGATTTAATATCCGTCTTTCTAAAAAATCGACTAGTATTATCAAATGTCCGATTACCGTTAGTGTATCCAATACATATGTTTTAATCGGACACCGGTACGCATTCAATACGCACATCTACATCATATCGCTCGACCCAGAAAAACCACTGTGTGGGACTCTAAAAACTCGATAATACGCTGGCAGTGAGTTACTGGATCCAATCCATAACCATAAGCATGTCAACGGTATTAGCTGTACGTAACGGCTATCCAGGTATTGAACGAAAGGAGGATCGAAAAGCAAGCTTTTCTGAATGCCTACTAGGCTTATCAGCGACAGTCACCGTATAGTCTGGTCTGTTCGTCTAAGAGTGTCGCATATCGGATCCAGGAGGTGGAAACCGTCAGACTATCAATAACTCGATAAGTGGTGCCGGTGTCAAGCTCATCACCTACCGAGAAACTAGTGATCTCCTATCAGTAAATTTCATCCACCATGGCTAGGGAGTTATGGTGATAACCAACCGAGCACAACGCGACATCAACTCTCTATACTGGGAGTGACGGATCCCCTCAATCCGCTCACTGTCTCCATGTAACTAGGGATTGTACCTAACTAAAACATGTTTGCACAACTCAGTAGAGCAGTGATAGGGTAGTAATCAAAGTACAGTGGGAACTCACACAAAAAAATGACGATCTCAGGTCAACAGACTACCCTGTACTCATGTTATCAGAGAACTGCTATCTGACAATAGGTATAATACCTTCCAGGAGTTCTCGGCGAGTCCGTCCAGTGTAAATCATAACCCAATGAGCACCTGTATACAATCTTTGATGTCAGAAATCAATGGCTGTGAGACCGGCCATTGCCCCTCGTCGGGGTCAAAAAGCGTAGCCACTAGTCTACTCTGGAATATTAATGCCTAGTCTTGATACTCCCACCACTAGGGTCATTTAAGGATGTGCTTATGAACTACCCAGTTCCCACAAATATGATCGCCATCATAATAATAGTAGTCAAGCAAAAATTCTACGGGCTTTATCATTATGTATTAGCGACATGTAATAACAAGTAAAATATATACACATGAATGATAAAGAAAAACCAGATAGTATATTATCATCTCGGGTAAGACCGTTCTACCTGTATAGGTCCTTCCTCAATTATCATAATCGCCTGCACTTACAATAATTGCTTTGAGGGCAATATATCCAACAGTTTGGGGGGTCATCTGATAGGAATATCCTGATCTAAGATCCACGAATTTTGTATATCGGCAGATGCACAAATATCGAGTACTGAATTTTCACTGCCGTTATCTGAAATCTCTTTCATAACACTTGCCATGTTTGAAGGATTCATCTCCTTATTCTACTGCGGAGGGCAATCCTTCCTCTAGTGCCCCTTCTTCTTGCAATAGTGGCGCTTGTTGTCTCTTGATTTTCTCGATTTCGATCTTCCTATAGATTTATCTATGGAACCTCTGCTGTCATGCCTCAGTGAGCGTACTTCAGCGAGCAATCCATCTTCCTGATTTTCTCCACGATCCGATGACACCTTCTCTCAGAGCTCTTCTGAGTGCAGCCTGGCTTTCACAAGTTTCAGTGAAAGGGTGTTGTGGGTATCGAATATCCCTCGGTGTCCTTTCATGGTGTGTTTGCTTCTTTTTGATTTTGTTCTTGATCACGATCGCCACCTGCGGATTTTTATCTTGGGCCCGACGAACACCCTTTGGTACAGAAGATTATGTTGAATGGTTCGGTAACTCTCTTTGCAAGCGCTCGCGCTTCAAAGAGGTTTTGGTCCTTATCAGTATTTTCCCTGTTTACCCTATCATAAATAAGCAAACTTTTTAAGATAAACGGCAACATAGTATCGGATCTAGGAAAATGATGTATAAAAGATAAGGAATGGAGATAAATAACTTACAAGTCTGACGGTCGGGGAAATGACTTATTCCTACCGCTATGGGTCTAAGATTATATATGCGTTATAAAGATAATATATATTCTAGATGCAAGATAATAATAAAAACAAAACAAAAAAGGGAAGAAGAATCCTATTTCGAAGAAGACCGTCGCGTTGCGCCTCCTCCGAATCCTCCAGAACTTCGTTGCTACGCGTTGAGAACCTTGGAGCCGTTATCTGACTTCTAAAATGCGCTCTAGGGCTTTTGATTTCGAGATGAGAAGAAATGAGGGCTCTATTTATAGCATTTGGGGTCAGATAACTGAAAATCTGCCTATTTTGGGCTATTTCAGCCATATAGGTTTCCATGTGTTCGGTCCCAACACGCATGGAGTGAAAGAGCGAAGTTGTCGTCGAAAACTGTTGAAAATTGTTAAGAAAATACTGAAAATGGAGCAACAGTTCTCCATGCGTGTGGTCACCCAACGCATGGTGAACAACAGCTTTTAAAATTCGTTTTAAAATTAATAAAAATCATTTTACTGTTTAGATTTATTGTTGTAGTTCTCCATGCGTGTGGTCACCAAACGCATGGTGAACTACAGCTTTAAAAAAATTGTTTTGATCGAATTTAAACACTAAATTTGTTTTAAAAAGAATAAAATATTGTTCCAACTCACTATGCGTTGGATAGGGACACGCATGGTGAACTATACAAAATATTTTGCCTCTAGAAACATTTTAAATCGTTTAAAATCTGATTTAGGGTTTTAAAATTGCAGCAGCCCTCTATGCGTGTGGTCACCTAACGCATGGTGAACTGTTGATTTGATTTTTCATAAAAAAAAATATCCTAAAATATTTGGTAAAGTTCCTGAAAAATATATAAAATAGGTTTTTCACTCATTTTATCAGAAATTGGGTTTTTGGCACTCAAAACAATTTAAAAGCCAGAATTCACTCAGTTTTTCTTACTACTATATAGTATGAAAAACAATCTGATTTGGTCGAGTTTGGCGTATTCGCTAGTGTCTCACACATATACCATACTTTTAATGAATTGATCGTGTGATGGAGTCAGCGAGCATAGGAGAATATTGGCTTGCTCCTCATCTTCAATCTTCACATTGATATCCTTCAAGTCCATCACGATTCTATATATTCTACGCGTCTAAATGGTTTTTGAAAGACGTATCTTCTTTCATCCGAAAGGTATATAGGTGCTGATTTAGGTACAACCGATTTGTGAGAGATTTTTTCAAATAGAGAGACTTCAACTTCTTCCTCTGCTTGGATCCGATCTCCTCTTCGGCAACCTCATAGAGAATCTCGTCCGCCAACGATAATTGGATCGCACTATATATGGGCTTTCATCTCCATCTTCTCTTTTGCCTCCGGCGTAGTCTCCTTCGGGAGTTTGTCCGGCTCGAACACGACCTTGTGCACGCCTTGCTGCTTCAAGAGGGCGATCATCTTGATCCTTCAGAGGCTGAAGCTGTTTTGGCCATCGAATTTCTCCACCGTAAAATTCATCGATGCCATATTCCAGAATCAAATCCAGAACCGAACCAAGCTTTAATACCAGTTGTTGACAGAAACGCCGATTTTGGATGGACTATAGAAAACAAGTAAGAAATGATAAGAGAATTTTATCGGCGATTGAAAACTTTGCACTAAAGAAGAAAAGCTATTTTACAAGAGAATTTGAGTACTACAAAAGTTTTACAAGAACTCTCAATCTCTCATAAAAGTTCGTTATAATTCACAAGTATTTGTGTTTACTTGATTACTTGATGTCCGTCTCAAATGACCCCTAAGATATTTATAAGGATCCAATGAATGGTTCTAAAACTTCTAGAACATCTCGAGAAATTCTTGACAATTTCTAGAAGGTCATCTAGAAGAAGTCTAGATCCATTTCAAAACAATTTTAAAAGATCTCTAAAACTATTCCAATTAATTTCTAGATTTTCTAGACTGCTTTTAGAAGAACTTTAGAAATTGGATTTAAGCTCTAAAACTTGGAGTTGGGCTTACGTGATTTTGCATCACAAAAACAACACAATAAGCCTGTATGGGTAGAACCATAGTCACAAATTCGCCGTTCGGGAATTATTCAGGGAGGTTGAAATTTCGGATTCGGAGAACTATTTGGAAAAAATCGGCAGGTATTCGAGAAAGATTCGGCACGTATTCGGAAAATGTTCGGGAAGGATTTCGAGCAAGAAATTAATATATGAGGCGCTGGGTTTTGATATTGCAAATTATTCGCTGTTTTTATGAATTATTCGCTGTTTATTTGAATTATTCGCGAATAATTCATGAATTATTCGCGAATTATTCGAAGCGTTCGCCGGTGGTAAATAAATTGGAGAATTAATCGGCCGATCAAAAATGCACGAATTATTCATGAATTCGCCGAATTATACGCGAATTATATGATTATGGGTAGAACTCATTACTATTTGAAAATCGTTTCCCCTTCCCTTAAAAAAGAACGACTTAAGCATTGATTAAGTAGAAAGACATACGTGTTTGCTTTAAATATACGTTCTTACTTTGTGGGGAGCTAATTAATGTGATTGTAGAAAACATCTAGAGCAGGCACCGCCATAATTGCATCTCTAACATTAATGCACACAATCGACCTATCATATCTTAAGGCAGTTGATATTCTAATACTCTTACTCAATTAGCATGCCTCTCACATAAATGGTTCGTTGGTTCGTCGATGTATAATTTCCATCACCACTTACTCAACTTAGGCACCGGTTACGATTGGTTCACTCACTCGATTTACTATTTTATTTCATGTGAAATTTGTTTATTATGTTGCTAGTAATATGGTAAATTAAGTCATCAACGACTTAAAGTACATCAATACAATTATCCACTCATGCCCTATGAGACTAGCTAGTCCGTTGAAAGGAGCTGACTTCACGCACCATTCTCCTTCCTTGACAACTTGCAGATTATTAAAGGAATATCTCAACTTTCTGAAGTCAAACACAAAATTATTCGGCAAGTACTTCTTCTTTGACTAATTAAAAAGTCTTTGTCGATTTCCACTACAAAATGTCAACTATATATGCTTCTTTCTGAGATGGCCATGAAAACGAGCAGCCACTCAAGTCACAATTATTCTATGCCAAACCAATCCCAACATTGCTGTGCCCAACAGAGAGATAATTCATCATGATAACATGAAGTGTACCTCAACGCACTTGAATTGCCACTAGCTAGCTAGCTGGTACTCTCTCTTATGACAATTACTTGGTTTCTTATTGAATGAAGAAGATAATGCATGCTCCACTGATCATTAATTAACTCAAGAGGTAGTTAAAAAAAAAGAAGAAGCATGGCACTTGAATTATTAATGTCTCACAAATTTTAGGGAAGAGAGAAGGATGAGAGAGGATAAGGTATTTTCCCTTTAACTAGGAAACAAGATAAAGAGGCATTATATATATATATATATATATATATATATATATTGTTTAAGAATACTTGAACGTATTGTGTGGAGAGAATCTATTTGTCAGTCCATGTTGGGAATAACTTTTGCACTTCAATTGGATAACAATTAAAATTCTAAAATTCTTCTCCAAGTCATTTGTCATCTAATCAAGAGCAACTTCCATGTATACCATGTGTGGAAGGAAATGATGAAAATACCCCTGAAACCGACACTTGACCTAGCCCTACAATTTTCTATTAATATCTAAATGCATGCAGGACTTGTACACAATATTGTTTTTAAATATAAAACACGTATCCAATAGGATTGAATTTGCGAGGGCTCTTATTTCATCCTAAAGTCTCCGTCTGCTCTAAAATATGGTTAGTGTTGAGTGATATGTCTTCATATGTATTCTAAGATGACGATCGGAATATTAATGGACATAACCATATTTTTATTTCTTTTAATTAGATACCTTTGTAATTTATATATGCTAACCGCACTAGTTAAAAGGCAATTACGAGCGAAGGATATTTTAGCACTAAAATAAATTTGATACTAAGGAAAATTGTCATCGACCAAGAAAAAATTCACAAAGCCATGACAATAAAATGTACTATAAAAATTACAAGGAGTGTTGTTTCTCTTTAATTTATTTTGTTGAACCTTTCTCGTACTTGAGAATTAGCTTGTCACAATTTTTATGCTCTGCCAACTGAGCTTAGCTCATTTGGTATTTGATGTCGCAAGTTTGATCCCGAAATGGGTTCATTTCAAAAAGATAAAAATAAACTCTTCCATATTTCGGGTGTTGATGATACTCGATACCGAGGTTCCCCCAGATCATGACACGTGGCAAGTGACGTGTCCCAAAGCTCACGAGAAAGAAGCAAAAAAGGCACAGTGGGGGCATACCTCGTGCCAGACACGAGATATCCGCCGCCCACGATCCCGTGTTCCGCGCCATTGCGTTCTCTTATTAACGAGCATATCTCGTCATTAATGGGGAATCCCGTCTTTCACGCAGGCGCAACGCCAGGGGCGTAACGGCCGGCGTGAATCTCGCGTCCGCCAGCCCATGGCTGCCACTATATAAACCCCTCTTCAGACGACTCAGGTAAGGCAATTTTACCCCAATAGGCCGCTACTCTACCCATTTAGCCCGTCTAACTTGATCGTCGGAGGGTCCTCGGTGGCACAACCATCCCAAGACTTCCTTGCAGGTAGCTCGGCCACAACCACTTCAAGCCCATTGAGATCCGCACACTTCAGGAGGCAACCTCCCAACTCAATCTCAGTCGCTCGCTCTCCACTCGCTGCAGATCAAAGGAAGGTAACATCTGAAGGAGATCCAGAGATCCATCAGCTGGCGCCGTCTGTAGGAACGCTAGTTCTACTCAACGAAAGTTCACCTTCCAATCTCAACTTCATGGCGAGCGATCACCGCAATGATCCAAGCACCAGCCGTCTCCCTCCTCACAATGGAGACGCGGGAGAATCCCCTACTCCCCCAAACGCCATTCACGCCCTATCTGCTCGGATAGATCGGCTCGCGTCCGTCGTGGATTCGCTCTTCCGTGTCCAAACGACCGGGCAAACTCCCCAGGTCGCCGCTCCCCCACCTCGGGACCGGGACCTCTACAGAGGGAGAGAAGACGATGTCCACGTCGGCACGACCGAGCACCGCCTCGCTGTCTCCGGCGGACGCAGATCCCCCGTGGCGACCAATTCAATGACCCACTGGGCGCCACACAGCTCAACACCGAGGTCTCTCGCCAGAGCACCTCGCCCCGAGGCCCATCATGCTCACGTCCCTCCCGAGGAGGTGTCGGTTAGCTCGCCTGGATCCAGGCATGACCGGCATCCCCTCCCTCGAAGGGGTCGCGCGGACGGGACTCACCATGGTAGCTTGAAGACAACCTCGCCAGGAGACCTAAGGAATCTCATCGAACGGAACCGGGGCTGTGGCCAGGCGCAGGTCTCCGGCAGCAGAGGCCAAAAATCAAAGTATGCCGAATCATCGGGATACCACGGCCGACTCGACGCCCTCAAAAAGAAGATCAAAGGCATACATCGGGAAAATCTTCCTTCAAGCGACGGGGCTAAATATGCCGCCGACAAGCTCACGAAGCCCTTCACCAAAGAGCTACTCGTTGTCCACGTCTCCTCCTAGAACAAGCCCCCGAAGGTCTCCCTCTTCGACGGGAAGTCCGACCCGAAAGACCATTTGGACGTGTTCACTGCCGGGATGAGTTTCCAGGACAATTCCGATGCCGCGTAATGCCTTGCCTTCCCTGCCACTCTCATACGCTCTGAACGAGACTGGTTTCGAGGACTCATGCCACGCTCAATCTCTATCTTTGATAAACTGGCCACCCAATTCCTCGGCCATTTCGTCGGGAACATACGGCAGAAGCGGACCGTTGATCATCTCTTCACCATAAAGAGCGGGGACAAAGAATCCTTCAAAGGATACGTCACTCGCTTCTACAATGCCCTCCTTGAGGTCCTAGAGCATCGGGACGAGACGGTCATTACAGCCCTCATGTCGGGTCTTAGGCACAAGGAGTGGCTACGCTCCTTTGCATTAGCGCAACCTAAGACCATGTCCGAGGTAAAGGCCTGGACCGAACGTGAGATCCATCTTGAGTCCGAGGTAAACGCTAACATGCCCCGAACAGAGCAAGCCGATCAGAAGAAAAGGGCAAGGGAGGAGAAAAAGAAGATTGAGCGGCCAAAGCCCTACTCCCCGAAGTTTCAGAAGTACACCCCGCTCAACGTCTCCCAGACGGTACTGTTGAAGGAAGCTAAGGGCGAGAGGTTCTTCAAACTCCCCCCAGTCTCGAATAAGGCGGCAAAGCGTACCCGGGGTCCCTACTGTGCTTTCCACAGGTCGCAGGGCCATTCCACCGAGAACTGCAAGCAGCTCCGAGACTACATCGAGGAGTTAATCCGCTCGGGGAACCTAGCAAGGTACTTGCGAGACAAGCGGCAAGCCGACCGTGAACAAGAGCACCATCCCCCTCCCGGCGAGTTGACAATCGGCCAAATCATGGTCGTGTTAGCAGGGGGTACGATGGGGACCGACAAAACGCGGCACCCCTTACCGATCAAGGGGACTGGCAGCCACCCAAGGAAGAAGGCTAAAGTGGCCGAGCCGATCATCTTTACCGACGAGGACCTCTACGGGATATCCCTGCCTCACAACGACCCACTGGTGATCACAGCCTGGATCCACTGCTACGAAGTGCAGAGGATATTGGTCGACTCGGGAAGCTCGGCGAACATTCTCTTTTATGACTGCTTTCTGCGTATGGGACTCACCCCGTCGGACCTAAGGCCAACCGCCCACATCCTGTCGGGGTTCACTAACCACTCCATCCCGACAGAAGGGGTAATCACCCTCCAATTTAACATCGGGGAAGAGGGAAGTACGCGCATCGTGCCTGTAGAGTTTATCGTCGCGAGAATCCCATCGGCCTACAACGTCTTCCTAGGTCGCCCGACACTGAACTCCCTCCGGTCCTAGATATCGACCTACCACCTAGCGATGAAATTCCCACTCGACCAAGACAGGATAGATCAGGCCTACGGGGACCAACGGACCGCAAAGGTTTGCTTCACAGCAACATCTACGTCTGATCGGCCAAGCAATGACATTGAGGGTGAGGATGATAGGGTTCCCTTGATACTCGAGACGAGCAAAAAGAGGTCCGAGGAACCCCAGTGGAACCACTGACTGAGGTCCCCGTTGCGGAGGGGGACAAGGAGCGAACCATCTAGATCGGGTCACTCTTAACGGGGACTCAAAGAGACGACCTGGTCCACTTCCTCAGAAGTAACTCCGATGTGTTCGCCTGGGCGCCTGCCGACATGCCTGGGATCGACCCTAAAATCATATCGCATAAGCTCGGGGTAGACCCTACGGTCCGACCCATCAGGCAGAAAAAACGAAGCTTTGCCCCGATCAAACAAAAAGCGATCGAGGATGAGGTGGACAGGATCCTTGCTGCCAACTTCATTCGGAACGTGCCTTACTCGGAATGGTTTGCGAACGTAGTTATGGTTAAAAAGTCTAACGGGAAGTGGCGCATATGCGTCGACTTCACTGACCTCCACAAGGCATGTCCGAAAGATGACTATCCCCTCCCTCTGATAGATCAGCTCGTTGATAGTTCGGCAGGCCACGAGCTACTTAGCTTCATGGATGCGTTCTCCGACTACAACCAGATCCGTGCGAATCCGGCGAACGAGGATCTCACCGCATTCACAACGGACCGGGAGATATACTGCTATAAGGTGATGCCCTTCGGCCTTAAAAACGCCGAAAAGCTCAAGATGTACCTCTAAAAAGAATATCTAAATGTATATTTCTTCATTCACAAAGGCGATGTAAATTATTATAAGTTCTTTTATTTAAATAATAAGAAGAAAACAATAGAGCATCGCAAAAAGGAGAATTGTATTCATTCAAAAGGTATTGTAGGCTCCTCAGCCTTACATCAAAAAGAAAAAGAAAAATTCTTACAACGGCGGGGGAAAGGGGTGCAGGAAGCATTGCTCATAGTACTCCGAAGAAATAGCCGCCAGCCGAGCCCTGGCCGCCTCGGACCTCTGCCTCTGATGCTGTCCGCGAACCCTCGAGCTAGACAATTAAAAAATGATTATCTAAGTACGTAAGAGCAAAAAGAATGTATGTATATTTATGATAAAGAAATCTAAATCAATATGCATGCACTATAGGATATATAAACATACCTGGAGGTGCGGGAGTGGCCTCTGTCCCTGATGTGGACGCACCACCAACAGCTAGACAATCAAACATTGACTATATAAGTAATTTTAACATAAATATGCATGTATATCTATAATATTACATTCAAAATGAATATGCGTGCAATATACCTAGAGGTGTGGCAAAGTCCACACGGAATGAGGCATTCGAAGGGGTTTCCGATCGGGGTGCAAGACCGGCCCGCTGAAGCTCCCTACGCAGCTCTCCGGGCGGCAGAACCACTCTGCCTCTGCCTCTGCCGGTGCCGCGGATGGAGCTCATGCCGCCCCTCTCTGCTCCCGTCATCGTCATCAAATCTAGATAAAACAGTTCGTGGATGCATTAGACAATCATTACATATGCATGCTATATATGTATAGATTGTAAAATGTGAAGTAATAATATAAAATTACTGATAACCTTTTTCTTTTCGTGGACGCATTAGACATATATACTTGGATTTCATCATCGATATCATTTCTAACCCACATAACTTCATGATCAGCTGAAGACAACCCGTCTTTTGAAATAGACGGTCGGAGCACTCTAAGTCTTCTCTCTTCTTCATCCTCATCGCTGTCATCGAATTCTAGGACACCGTAAACATCCCTGAGTTTCCAACGGCATACGACACTCCATCCCGGATGCTTCAAACACTGTGAGTAGTATACTTGGAACGCTTGGTTCGGAAAGATAAACGGATCGTCCCGACTGTAAAATCGAAGTGTGTTCACACTGGTCAATCCATATTCATCTTTCCAAGTCCCGAGATTGTTTCTCCACTTATCCGTATTGATTCGTGTATCGTACCAAGTACACTGAAATATATAAAACGGTTCTGATCATCCGGGATATTGGATGCCAAGTATACAATTTAAGTATTCATAATAAATCACACCATCTGATCCTACCGTCGCAATCCCACTATTCTGAGTGGTTCTAGATATTTCTATGTTCTTAACTTCAAATTAGTATCCAAAGACACCGAATCCTTTATAATATGCAACCTCCATACTAAGAAACTGAGCTAAATATCTTGAATCACTCTCTAATGATGTAGACAAGTTCGGATCGTGGATCTAACAAAACAAATTTTACAACAAATACATAACGATATAAGTTTAGATTAAAACTGGTAGCAATAACATGTTATTCGAATAACATACATGATCTGTAACCCAATCGCAAAAATTATCCTGGTGATATTTTTCTAATCGTTCATCGTTCCAATCAGGATGCCCCTCACGTACATCATTAAAATGAATTATGTTCTCAACAATAAATTATGACATTAATATTATATCATTTTATACACACAAAAACACAAATATAACAATTAATCCAAAAAAACTTACTCACTAATTTTTTCAAGACATGCGCTAGTGAGGAGGATAAACCGATATATCTTGTTGATAAACATAGTGTCTACCCTCTTATAATCTGCTGTACCATATGGCCCGTCCTGAATTCTTCGATGCCGGTTAAGTTTTGTCTCAATATTCTCGTCCAGATAGCGGAAACAAAATGTGGTTGCTTCATCTAGAAGATAACCTTGCATAATAGAATCCTCTGGTCGATTTCTATTGCGTATATACTTTTTTAGAGTGTAGAGGTACCTAAAGAAAAATATGTTAAATAAATAAATACGGGCATACAGGACAACAATAATTTTACAAATTCCGCGAAACGAAAAATTCCACGTACCTTTCGACGGGATACATCCATCGATATTGTACCGGTCCGGTTAACTTAGCCTCAGTTGCAAGATAAACCGTCAGGTGTATTATGATATCGAAGAATGACGGTGATAAAATGCGCTCAAACTTGCAAAGTATTAACGAAATAGAATTTTCTAGTTTCTCTAGCGTCACAACATCCAGTGTTTTAGCGCATAATTCTCTGAAAAAACAACATAGGTCATTGACTACTAGACCAACCGATTCAGGAAGGGAAGTCCTGAGGGATAATGGGATAAGGTGCTCCATAATAACATGGTGATCATGACTTTTCAGCCCATCAATCTTACCTTTCACAATTTTTATCTTCTTACTAAATGATCCTGAGAAACCTGTGGGAACTTTCAAATCATGCAACACCTGTAGGAATATTTTCTTCTCCGGTTGTAACATATGATACGCTGCATAGGAAAGTACAAACTTGCTTGGTTTACCCGCTATCGGTTTAGGATGCAATTCACTTCTAATTTTCCAGTTCTGTATATCCATCCGAGCATGGAGATTGTCTTTCGATTTCTCGTATTTACAAAGAAGCAAGTTGAGTACGTGCTCGGACACTCCCTTCTCTATGTGCATGACGTCCAGACAATGACGCACTAAATTTGTTGACCAGTACGGAAGTTCGAAGAAAATACTTAAGTTGTTCCAGAATGGTGGTTGGACCTGTTTTGTCGGATCTATCCCGAAGGTCACATTATTGTAACCATCCCACTGAGCAGTCGCGTCCTCTCCGGACAATGGGGCTGGAGGTACAAGAAGCTCCTGATGACCATCGAAGTAAACAGCGTCTAACCTGTAGGGGTGGTCTAGAGGAAGGAAACGTCGATGGCCGCAATAACAAACCTTCCTGTTAAAATTCAAGAATTTCGATGTTGTAAGTTGATGGCAATAAGGAAATGCTTTGTGACCATGTACGGACCAACCTGATAGCATTCCATACGCAGGAAAGTCATTAATTGTCAACATTAAAGCCACACGCAGTATGAAGGTTGTATTTGTGTTTGCATCGTAACTCTCTACACTATCAATGAATAAAGATTTTAACTCATCGATCAGAGGTCGGAGATAGACGTCGATATTGTTTTCCGGTGAGTTTGGTCTGTCGATAAGAAGAGGCATCATAAAGTATGATTGATCCATAGCCAATAAAGACGACGGATTATAAACTATCATTACAATGGTCCATGTGCTGTGGCTTCCTGCCATATAGTTGAATGGGCAGAAGCCATCACTGGCGAGTCTGAGACTGACATTGCGAGGATCGCTACTGAATATTTCATGCCTCCTATCGAAATACTTCAATGCCGGTGAATCTCTTAGATGACTCATTTTTCCATCTTCACTTGGAGGAGCAGGGTGATGCTAAATCATTGCCTCGGCTGTTTTCTTGCACCTGAATAGCCTCTGCAGCCTCTGTGTTATGGGAAAGTATCATGCTATCTTGACAAGTATATCGGGCTTCTTATCAGAATCTTTCGGCTTATACCTGGCCACTCTGCATGTTGGACACTCTTTCAAATCTGAATTCTCTTTCCGGTACAACACGCAATTTTTAGGACATGCTTAAATCTTCTCACACTTCAGACCCAAATCAGACATCATCTTCTGGGCTCCGTACCAGCTGCCGGGCACGTTATTTGCTGGAGGCATAGAATCTTTCAAGAACGAAAGAAGCATTGTGAATGGCTTGTTGCTCCATCTATTTAGGCACTTAATCTGGAAAAGTTGGACAAACCATGAGAGGGTGGAATACTTTGCATTCTCATAAATTGGTTTTCTAGCATCATTCATGAACTTTTCATATTTATCCGCACACGGTCCTTGACCGGAAGGAATGTCATCTTCTGTACGAATAGATTCACCTAGGGCAGCCTCTACCATATCCTCCATTTCTTCTCCTGAATATAAATTACAGTCTTCTTCTTCTGCCGCATTACCGTCTTCTCCTTTTTCTTCTGCCGCATTACCGTATTCTCTTTCTTCTTCTGCCGCATTACTGTCTTCTTCTCCTTCCCCGTGATATAGCCAAGTTGTATAAATTCTAGTAAAACCATGTTTAACGATATGAAGCTCTGCGAATTCTACCTTCTGCCGGTACTTATTCCCACATCTATCGCACGGGCAGAGAATTTTCTCTAACACGATTTTATTATGTGCGCGTGCAAATTCAATAAAAGCAGCAACTCCTGCGACAAACTTAGGTTGCATACGTTGTTGCCAATCCACATACATCCAGTCCTTAACTCTGATGTACTCATGGGTCATGTTAGACTGTATACCATATAAATTGTAGGTTATGATGACTATATTGATAAATCTAAGACGGGATGATTACTGACGAAGGAGAAAATCCGTGTATGTGCTTTGCGTGTGCGTTTGTCATTGAAAAGAATAAATTATCGATAAACAAAGTTAGATTTGAGAATACCCATGTATGAGTTGTATTCTATATATGTGTGTTTCAATTTATGATTTCGCTTAAGTGTAGGGTTGTTATTGTGTATGTGTTGTATGTGCGTTTGTTGTGTATTCGTGTTGTATGTGTGTGTTTCAGCTGTCGGGGGTAAGGCTTCTATCCCATTAAGAATGTATAGAGCAGACACCCATTCACTTGTGCTTTCAACCGTTTCGAGTAAATTTCGGCAACACCTCCCCGCTGTTCTCCGAGTACACTATAATAGAATAGATAATCATTTCAAAGCTGTGAAACAACGTTGAAATGAACATCTAATCTATATTTGTACACGGAGAACCAGCGGAAAAATACCGACGAAATAACTCTAAACGAATGAAAACACAAGTGAATCCAGGTGTTTGCTTTATACATTCCTAACTTGTCCACACTGGACAAATCTATCGGTTATCATACGATTGAATCTTCTCCTCACATAGACTACACGACGGTTGTTAGTACCGAGCTATACCGTCCGATATTTAACAACCTTCGTATAGTTCTATGTCACGACGAATATCGAACGTATGTTAACCGATAGACGAGGGCTAAGTCGCGCTTTGATTTTCATATATGAGTATCGATGAGAATATGAAAGTTTCATATTATCATCGAGTATCATATATTGGTTTTAACTTGAACATTTAACTTGAATAGATTTTACGTTTACGTTTACGTTTCGTTATTAAGGGTTCGAAGTTTTTAGTTTAGGGTAAATTTTTCTTGCGTTTACGGTGAAGTTGTACGTTTACGTTATCATCGAGTATTCTACTGAATGAACTAGTGAACCCTAAACCCTAACCCTAAGTAAACCCAAATTAACTAAATTAACCCCAATTAACCATAATCGTTACCCTAACACAAATTATCCCCAATTAACCCAAACTTAACCCAATTTACCCAAATTAACCTAATTAACCCTAATCAACACCCTAACCCTTTCAAATTATCACTAATTAACCCAATTAACCCTATCTATTTTACGTAATTAACCCTAACCCTGAACCAAACCCTAACACTAAACCCTAACCCTAACCCTAACCTTAATCATACACTGAACCCTAACCCTAACCATACACTGAACCCTAACCCTAACTCTAACCCTAATTAACCATACACTGAACCCTAACCCTAGCCCAAGTCCTACCCTAACCCTAACCCTAACTAACCCCAACTAATTAACCCTAACCCTAACCCGAACTGAACCGAACCCTAACCCTAAACTGAACCCTAACCCTAACCCAAACCGAACCCTGAACCCTAACCCTAGCCTAAGTAGCAACCAACTAACCCTAACCCTAACCGTAAACTGAACCCTAACCCTAACCGAACCCTGAACTACCCTAACCCTGAACCCTAACCCTAGCCCAAGTAGCAACCTAATACTCAACAAAAAACATAAATAAATGCATAATTAGAAGTAAAAATATGAAATTTACTAACCTGTAGGCCGGCGATGGAGGAGACCGGAGATTGTCGATGACGCAATCGGCGACGAGAGCGTTCCTAACGTCGACGAGGAAGTCGACGGTGATGCCGGGGACGATGAGGCGCGAGCAGGAGTGCGGTGGCGATGAGCTGCAGGCGGTGGAGACGACGCGCGACCGAGAGAGTGAAGAAGTTGTGAGAAAGAGGAAATTGTGAGAGAAAGGAAATTTCTGGCCTTTTTTTATAAAATAACCCATATAATGCCCCTACGGATTAATCCGTAGGTCTTTCGTTTGCGGCTCCGTAGGACCAAATAACAAATTACGTTTTAATATTTTTAAATTAAAACGTAAGACACCGTAGGGGCAACCATAGGGACCTACGGATTAATCCGTAGGGGAAAGAAAATGTTGCCCCTACGAATACCTTTATCCGTAGGGGCAACCCCTTATTGTAGTAGTGTGTATTTCGTTATATATTATGTATGAGATGTTATTGATATATATTTTTGTATTTGGGTATATAATATAGTGTGTGATATATTATTTTGTAAATGGCGGATAAAAAACAGTAAGCAATACTTTTTTTAAAAAATTAAAGTTTGTACCAACGGTTTCCACTGTAGAAGCAAACTTCGTCTCTACGGGTTCCATCGTAGGGACAAAATATCAGAACTATGGCCCTACGGTAGAAACCGTAGGTAGAAACCTTGTCCCGACGGTAGAAACCACAGGGACAAGATATTATAAATTTTTTTTTAAAATGAAAATAAAATAATTGGCCCTACATGTTCATCCGTAGGGACAGTTATCCCTACAGGTTTAACCGTAGGGACAAGTTTATAACCGTAGGAGGGCATTTATCTGCCCTTACGGATTTTCCCTCTACAATTTAAAATATTCACTAGTAAAATAGGGGGTTGCCCCTACGGATGAACATATCCGTTGGGGCAGATTTTACTTGGCCCTACGGATTAATCCGTAGGGCTAAAAGGTTTCCCCTACGGGCACAGACGTCCAAGAATAAAAATATTAATTCTTAATTTGGTGTTTGCCCCTACGGAGCCGTAAACAAAGGACCTACGGGTATATCCGTAGGGGCAAGTAAATATCTATTTACCAAAACCCCAGATCGATCGCCTACGCTCACTTTCTCTCTCTCTCTCAATCGCGCGCGAGAAAAAACCCCAAATCGCCTCCGTCGTCTCCACCGTCGCCTCCGTCATCGCCACCGCCGGTTTCGTCTCCACCGTCGTCGCCAGCACCTGTTTCGTCGCTACCGTCGTCGCCACCGCCGGTTTCGTCGCCAAATCGCCACCGTCGTCGCTCCAGCCCACCAGCAGCCGTTCAGGTATAAATCTCGAGGTAAATTAAAGCATTTTTGGATTATTTTGGGCTTAGGGTTCATGGCTGGGTCTGGGTTGCGCGCGCGAGAGTTGGGGTTGGGCAGGGGTCGCGGTGGCGGTCGGGGTCGGGGTCGGGGTAGGGTTAGGGTTGGGGTTCGGCTGCTGCTGGGGTGGGGCTGGGGTTAGGGTTACGGTGGGGCTGGGGTTAGGGTTACGGTGGGGCTGGTTGAATGGCTATTCTGATTAGTTGACAAATATAATGTTAATCATAATTTACTCGACACAGATGGTAGAAAATCAGAAAAAGATCAAGAAAAAAATAATCGATTTTGATTTTAACATGCAGGGTGTTGATGCAAGATGTAATATCTAGTAGCAGATGCTAGGTATATAGACTAAAGAATAGTTGTAAATGAACCGCTAGCAAGAAAATCCTATAATTATACGTACACATCGCTTGACTCATGAAGCCTGAAGCTCTTTCTTTTGGGGAATAAAACTAGTTATATTCCTGCATTGCCTAGAAATAGCAGTGAGTTGGTTAAAACTTTTCAAACACAATCCCCCACCCCCCAAAAAAAAGAAAGAAAGAAAGGACAAGGAAAAAAAAAGAATAGCAACAAGCAATACAAGCTAGCAACCGTAAATAACTGCTGAGATTATGTCTACCTTGGCAATTTGAACAATGATGGTCTTGTCTGGATTGTTAAGATCCACTTTATGGGGGTGAGGAACACATTTTGCAACTGTATTTATGATTTTCATTCTGTCAAGTGTTGAAATAAAAATCAACACTTGACAATCAATCCAAGATGCTCAATAACTTGCTTCAAAACCATAATCTAATCTTGATGATGCTCAATATTAGCGATTTCCATGATCACGACACGTGGCAGATGACGTGTCTCATAACGCTTTATGATATCAGTATCCTATATTTGTAGTTTTAATTGTTGATTGTTATAGATGTATACCATTGCAATAATAGTTTTTGGTTGATGAATGCTATTGCAATGTAGGATGATCAGTTCTATCAATCTTGATCTCAATGGTTTAAAATCATGTTACACATACAACACGAATGCACAACAAACGCATAATTAGATAGCGACTCGAGATATTCAGGTTAAAACCAATATATGATACTCGATGATAATATGAAACCTTCATATTCCCATCGATACCCATATATGAAACTAAAAGCGCCACTTAGTCCTCGTCTATCGGTTAACATACGTGCGATGCTCGTCGTGACCTAGAACTATACGAAGGTTGTTAAATATCGGACAGTATAGCTCGATACTAACAACCGTCGTATAGTCTACGCGGCGAGAAAATTCAATCGTATGGTAACCCATAGATTTGTCCCGTGTGGACAAGTTAAGAATGTATAAAGCAAACGCCTTCATTCACTTGTGTTTTCATCCGTTTCGAGATATTTCGTCGGTATCTTTCCGCTGGTTCTCCGTGTACAAAGATAGATTAGATGTTCATTTCAACGTTGTTTCACAGCTTTGAAATGATTATCTATTCTATTACAGTGTACTCAGAGAACAGCGGGGAGGTGCTGCCGAAATTTACTCGAAACGGTTGAAAGCACAAGTGATGGGCGTTCGCTCTATACATTCTTAATGGGATAGAAGCCTACCCCCGACAGCCGGAACACATACATACAAACGCATAATTAGAGAGCGATTCGAAATGTTCGGGTTAAAACCAATATATGATACTCGATGATAATATGAAACCTTCATATTCCCATCGATATCAATATATGAAACTAAAAGCGCCACTTAGTCCCCGTCTATCGGTTAACATACGTGCGATGCTCGTCGTGACCTAGAACTATACGAAGGTTGTTAAATATCGGACAGTATAGCTCGATACTAACAACCGTCGTATAGTCTACGCGACGAGAAAATTCAATCGTATGGTAACCCATAGATTTGTCCCGTGTGGACAAGTTAAGAATGTATAAAGCAAACGCCTTCATTCACTTGTGTTTTCATCCGTTTTGAGATATTTCGTCGGTATCTTTCCGCTGGTTCTCCGTGTACAAAGATAGATTAGATGTTCATTTCAACGTTGTTTCATAGCTTTGAAATGATTATCTATTCTATTACAGTGTACTCGGAGAACAGCGGGGAGGTGCTGCCGAAATTTACTCGAAACGGTTGAAAGCACAAGTGATGGGCGTTCGCTCTATACATTCTTAATGGGATAGAAGCCTACCTCCGACAGCCGGAACACATACATACAAACGCATAATCAGAGAACGATTCGAGATGTTCGGGTTAAAACCAATATATGATAATATGAAACCTTCATATTCCCATCGATACCCATATATGAAACTAAAAGCGCCACTTAGTCCCCGTCTATCGGTCAACATAACGTGCGATAATTTATTCTTTTCAACGACAAACGCACACACAAAGCATATACACGGATTTTCTCCTTTGTCAGTAACTATTCCGTTCTTATATTTCTCAATATAGTCAGCATAACCTACAATTTATATGTTATTCAGTCTAACATGGCCCATGAGTACGTCAGAGTTAAGGACTGGATGTATGTGGATTGGAAACAACGTATGCAACCTAAGTTTGTCGCAGGAGTTGCTGCTTTCCTTGAATTTGCACGAGCACATAATAAGATCATAATAGAGAAGATTCTCTGTCCGTGCGATAGATGTGGCAATAAGTACTGGCAGAAGGTAGAATTGGCAGAGCTTCATATTGTAAAACATGGGTTTACTAGACTTTATTCAACTTGGAAATATCACGGGGAAGGAGAAGAATGCAGTACTGCGGTAGAAGAAGAAGGAGAACACGATAATGCGGCAGGAGAAGAAGAAGAATTCGGTAATACGGCAGGATACGGAAATTTATTTCCATCAGAAGAAATGGAGGATATGGTAGAGGCTGCCCTAGGTGAATCTATTCGTACCGAAGATGACATTCCTTCCGGTCAAGGACCGCGTGCGGATAAATATGAAAATTTCATGAATGATGCTAGGAAACCAATTTATGAGAATGCGAAGTATTCCACCCTCTCATGGTTCGTCCAACTTTTCCAAATTAAGTGCCTAAATGGATGGAGCAACAAGTCATTCACAATGCTTCTTTCGTTCTTGAAAGATTCTATGCCTCCGGGAAATAATGTGCCCGAAAGCTGGTACGAAGCCCAGAAAATGATGTCTGATTTGGGTCTAAAGTGCGAGAAGATTCAAGCATGTCCTAAAAATTGCGTGTTGTACCGGAAAGAGAATTCAGATTTGAAAGAGTGTCCAACATGCGGAGAGGCCAGGTATAAGCCGAAAGATTCTGATAGAAGCCTGATATACCTGTGAAGATAGCACGATATTTTCCCATAACACAGAGGCTACAGAGGCTATTCAGGTGCAAGAAAACAGCCGAGGCAATGATTTGGCATCACCGTGCTCCTCCAAGCGAAAATGGAAAAATGAGCCATCCAAGAGATTCACCGGCATGGAAGGATTTCGATAGGAGGCACGCAATATTCAGTAGCGATCCTCGCAATGTCTGGCTCGGACTGGCTGCCGATGGCTTCTGCCCATTCAACTATATGGCTGGGAGTCACAGTACATGGCCCGTTGTAATGATAATTTATAATCTGTCGCCTTGGTTGGCTATGGACCAATCATACTTTATGATGCCTCTTCTTATCGATGGACCAAACTCACCGGGGAACAATATCGACGTCTATCTCCGACCTCTGATCGAGGAGCTGAAAACTTTGTTCATTGATGGTGTAGAGACATATGATTCAAACACAAATACAACCTTCATACTGCGTGCGGCTTTAATGTGGACAATTAATGACTTTCCTGCGTATGGAATGCTATCAGGTTGGTCCGTACATGGTCACAAAGCATGTCCTCATTGCTATGAACACACAACATCAAAAATTTTGAATTTTAGCAGGAAGGTTTGTTATTGCGGCCATCGACGTTTTCTGCCTCCAGACCACCCCTATAGGTTAGACACGGTTCACTTTGATAGTCATCAGGAGCTTCTTGGGCCTCCATCCCCATTGTCCGGAGAGGACGTGACTGCTAAATGGGATGGTTACAATAACGTGACCTTCGGGATAGATCCGACGAGACAGGTCAAACCACAATATTGGAACAAGTTAAGCATTTTCTTCGAGCTTCCGTACTGGTCTACAAATTCAGTGCGTCATTGTCTGGACGTCATGCATATAGAGAAGGGAGTATCAGAGCACATACTTAACTTGCTTCTGTGTAAAGACGGGAAATCGAAAGACAATATGAATGCCTGGATGGATCTACAAGAGTGGGGAATAAGAAGTGAACTGCACCCTAAACCGGTAGCGGGTAAACCGGGCAAGTTTGTACTTCCCAATGCCGCTTATCATATGTCACAACCGGAGAAGAAAAGATTCCTGCAGGTGTTGCATGATTTGAAAGTCCCCACAGGTTTCTCAGGATCATTCAGCAAGAAAATAAAAATTGTGAAGGGCAAGATCGATAGGCTGAAAAGTCATGATCACCATGTTATCGTGGAGCACCTTCTTCCATTAGCCCTCAGGACTTCTCTCCCCGACTCGGTTGGTCTAGTAATCAACGACCTATGTTGTTTTTTCAGGGAGTTGTGTGCTAAAACACTGGAGGTTGCGACGCTGGATAAACTAGAAAATTCTATTGCGTTGATACTTTGCAAGTTTGAGCGTATTTTCCCACCGTCATTCTTCGATATCATAATACACTTGACGGTTCATCTTGCAACTGAGGCGAAGTTAGCCGGACCGGTACAATATCGATGGATGTATCCCGTCGAGAGGTACGTGTAAGTTTTCGTTTCGCGCAATTTATAAATTTATTTTTGTCCTGTATGCCCGTGTTTATTTATTCAACATATTCTCATTAGGTACCTTTACACTCTTAAGAAGTATATACGCAATAAAAATCGACCAGAGGGTTCTATCATGCAAGGTTATCTTCTTGATGAAGCAACCACATTTTGTTCCCGCCATCTGGACGAGAACATTGAGACAAGGCTTAACCGACCACGAAGAATTCAAGACGGGCCATATGGTAAAGCCGAGTATAAGAGGGTAGACACTATGTTTATCAACAAGATATACCGGTTTATCTTGCTTAATTGCGCATGTCTTGACCAAATTAGAGAGTAAGTTCTTTTGGATTAATTGTTATATCTGTGTTTGTGTGTGTATGAAATGACATAATATTAATGTCACAATTATTTGTCGAAAACAGAACTCATTTTAACGAGGTACGTGAGGGGCATCCTGATTGGAACGAAGAGCGTTTGGAAAAATACCATCAGGATAATTTTTGTGATTGGGTCACAGAGCATGTAAGTTATTCGAATTACATTTTATTGCGATCAGTTTTAATCTAAACTTGTATCGTTATGTATTTATCGTAAAATTTGTTTTGTTAGATCCACGATCCGAACTTGTCTGCATCATTTGAGAGTGATTCAAGATGTTTAGCTCAATTTCCTAGTATGGAGGTTGCATATTACAAAGGATTTGGTGTCCTTGGATACAAATTCGAAGTTAAGGACATAGAAACATCTAGAATCACTCAGAATAGTGGGATTGCGACGGTAGGATCGGACGGTGTGATTTACTATGGGTACTTAAATTGTATACTCGGCATCCACTATCCCGGACGATTAGAACCCTTTTATATATTCCACTGTACTTGGTACGATCCGCGAACCGATACAGACAGGTGGAGAAGCAGTCTTGGGACTTGGAAAGATGAATATGGATTGACCAGTGTGAACACACTTCGATTTTACGGTCAGGACGATCCGTTTATCATTCCGAATCAAGCGTTCCAAGTATACTACTCACAGTGTTTGAAGCATCCGGGGTGGAGTGTTGTATGCCGATGGAAACCTAGAGATGTCTACGATGTCCCAGAATACGAGGACAGCGATGAGGACGAAGAAGAGAGAAGGCTTAAAGTGCTCCGACCGTCTGTTTCGAAGGACGGGTTGTCTTCGACCGATCATGAAGTTACGTGGGTTAGAAATGACATCGACGATGAAATCCAAGTAGATATGTATGATGCGCCCACGAAACGAAAAAGGTTATCAGTAATGTTATATTATTACTTCACATTTTACGCTCTAGATCATATATAGTCAATACTTTTAATGATTGTCTAATGCGTCCACGAACCGTTTATCTAGATTTGATGACGATGTCGGGAGCAGCGAGGGGCGGCAGGAGCTCCAGCCGCGGCAGAGGCAGAGGCAGAGCGGTTCTGCCGCCCGGAGAGCTCCGTAGGGAGCTTCAGAGGGCCGGTCTTGCACCCAGATCGGAGACCCCTTCGGATGCCTCCTTCCGTGTGGATTTTGCCACACCTCCAGGTATACTGCACGCATATCCATTTTCAATGTAATATTACAGATATTCATGCATGTTTATGTCAAAATTACTTATATTGTCAATGTTTGATTGTCTAATTGTTGGTCCTGCGTCCACATCTGGGACAGAGGCCACCCCCGCTCCTCCAGGTATGATTATATATCATATAGTGTATGTATATTGATTTAGAATGCTATATCATAAATATACACATTCCTTTTGCTCTTACTTAGCAATTTTTATTATTGTATAGCTGTAGGTGGTGACACCACCGCACCTGCGGATATGTTTATATGTCCTATAGTGCATGCATATTGATTTAGAACGTTATATTATTGATCTACACATTCTTTTTGCAATTACTTATAAAATCTATTTTTAATTGTCTAGTTGTTGGTCCTGCGTCCACATCTGGGACAGAGGCCACCCCCGCTCCTCCATTTATGTTTATATATCATATAGTGTATGTATATTGATTTAGAATGCTATATCATAAATATACACATTCCTTTTGCTCTTACTTAGCAATTTTTATTATTGTCTAGCTGTAGGTGGTGACACCACCGCACCCGCGGGTATGTTTATATGTCCTATAGTGCATGCATATTGATTTAGAACGTTATATTATTGATCTACACATTCTTTTTGCAATTACTTATAAAATCTATTTTTAATTGTCTAATTATAGGTGGTGCGTCCACACCTTCCACAGGGGCCACTCCTGCCGCTTCCATACCCTCCGCATCGTCTGCAGGTTAGTATGAATAAATTTAAAATATTTATTTATTTTACATATGCTCTATAGAATAAATATGAACTTCATAGAGATTTAGCGTCGATGTTTATTTTATAGTTGGAGGGGATGCGTCCGGGTCCGGGACCCCGGTTGTTTCTCACCGGAGGAACTATCGTCCCGCTCGTGCTGCTGCTCGGGCCCAGGCTCGTACGCTATTCACCGGAGGTATATATCACACTTGAATTTTTGTTTAACCTTGATTTCTTAATACAACTTTGTCTTATTATTGATTGTCTTGATATTTCGTGCAGACGCAGGGCCTCTCCATCCCCAGAGGGGGACTCGAGGCCCGAATCAGTCCCATAGGCTGAGGCCTGATAGAGCTAGGGGGGAGGCAGCATTCCCCCTATTTTTTACCCTTGACTATCGCTATACCGGTCCTCATGCCGAGAGGTTCGGCCGGTATTTGGGGGACGAGAGCCGGATCGTGAAGAACTATCCACTTCACGTTGAGTGGGGCGAGCAGCACCAGCGCTCATTCGCCCTCTTCTTTGAACAGGCTCGGGTATGTATTAATATATATTTTCATTTGATCTATCCAATATATTTATTATTAACACTTGCAATCTAATAACAATGTTTTTTTTGTATTTTCAGTTGGATTACGATTTTCAGCCTGTAGCCGACCCTGATCACCCGGGGAGGGTGCTCGACCTTCATGCTCTGTACAATGGCCTGATGAAGAACATGCAGGCCAAGGTCCGATACAACAGGAATGAGCTGAAGGCCGACTGCTACTCCCTGTGGATAGCGACCCCCGAGGCAGAGAGAGCGGCCCTTCTATCTACTCCGGCGTTTGCGAGAGTCGACGTAGAGACATGGCCTCTATTGTGCGCTTATTTCGACTCCGAACGCAAACAAGTATGTATTTTAAATTTAATTCATTATTTATGATATAATTTATTTCTTTGTGTTTCTTAATTAGAAAACTAAATGTTAATGCGTTGTGCAGAAACAGGCCGTTCAGAATACGGAGAACAGGAAGTCGGCGAAGAGGGGTCGCCCCACTTACACAGGTGGCTCGAGGAACATTACTCGAGCCATGGAGTTATCGGTAAATTAAGAGTTATTCTCTAATATTCTGCCATATTAAGAGTTATTCTCTAATATTTCTAATATTAAGAGTTACTTTCTAATATTGCAGACATCTCGGACCGTGGCGTCAGGTGGTACACCGAGCGTGTTGTCCGCATATCTTGCCGTCCACGGCACCTCGACAGATCCCGCCACGGGCGAGCTTCGATGTCCCGACGTCGCTACCTAGGAGTACTGCGTAAGTGTTAATATTTTTTCTACCCAAATTTGAAATTTTAGTTTTGGAAGGTTCAAGTTTAAATTTTATACTTATACTTTACTGCTTAATGTGGGTGTAGGAGCGGGTGGTTGAGCAGGCCCAGGCCTCGGGGATCGATTTTACCGGACAGAACGATCCGAGGCTGCTGATCCCAGTTCTGGACGCCGCACACGGAGGGCACCACGGAGGTTGGGAGAGAGGCCGGGGATTGGGCCCCAGCAGGGCCCATATGAGGTTGGACTCCACCCCGGCGGTTACTTCCTCCGTCTCCAGTGACCGGCATGTCCATCAGGAACTGGATAGCTTGAGGGCCACCATTCAGGAATTGAAGGAGATGCTGGTATGTATACTACTTTATAGTAAAATATCATTTCATATTATATACATATCAACATATCCATAATTAGTACGTAGCTTGAGCTTATTTGGTTTTAGACTTAAGTCTGATTAATCATACATACATATGTAATTAAAATAAACAACGCTTTTCCAAACTAGATATCCAAACAGGGTTTCGAAATAACTTAATAATGAAACGAATTCGAATAATACACAGTGCTTACACGCTTCTTACACACGTTATGTCCAGACGCGACAGGGTAGATCGGCCGAGCCTCCACATGCATCTCCTTTGGCTGCGGCTCCGCAAGCCACTACATCGGCTGCGGTTCCGCAGACAGCTCCTGTAGCTCCACCGCCCACTCAGACTCCCGCAGCCGCGGCTCCGCAAGCGACTACCTCGACGGCGGCTGCGCAGACCACATCGCCAGCTCCACATGCCGCTCAGACTCTCTTATATGTAGCATTGCAGAGTGTATTGACCGAGGAGCAGGCGCGCGTTATTCTAAAGTTATTCGGAGGTGGAGCTGGACCGAACTAGGGTAGCTTTTTGGTTCTTATTTTTTGAAACATGTATTTATATCACATTGTACTACATTTTGAAACGATATTGATATTGGTTTGTATTTATATCATATTCAGTTTTTGGGTTTCTTTTGTATATTATATATATGCGTGAGATGTGATTATGAATACTGCAATATATGATTTGATTGATGTATATAGTATTGTGCACAGGGCGGGAAAAAATCTAGCAGCCCATTTTTTAAAAAAAATTACAGACAATATGTACCTACGGATTAAGCCGTAGGTATATATGTTGCCCCTACGGCGTTATCCGTAGGGGCAAACTATCAAGAAACCTGATATTTTCCCACCTGATATCAGTGCAGGGTGTTGGGAGTGCCCCTACGGATCTATCCGTAGGGGCAACTGTTTATCCCGTACGAATTTATCCGTAGGGGCAAAATATCAGGTTTCCTGATATTTTCCCCCCTGATCTTAGTGCAGGGTGTTGGGAAGGCCCCTACGGACCTATCCGTAGGGGCCACTTCCTATCCCCTACGGAGCTATCCGTAGGGGTCGAACAAGGACCTACGGAGTTATCCGTAGGTATATACAATATATTCAAAAAAAAAATTACATATATGATTTGATTACCCCTACGGGGTACTCCGTAGGGGCTATAACACCTACCGATATGTCCGTAGGGGCTCCAATTTGCCCGTAGGGGCAAGTTCAGGGTCTCAACTTGCACCTGCGGCCTTTGCACCTACGGGGTCTTTTTTCGCCCCTACGTATATATCCGTAGGGGCAGTGGGTTGCCCCTACGGATTTATCCGTAGGGGCAACCCTTATTTGTAGTAATGATTGTACCTACGGTTGGAACCGTAGGTACAGTGGTTTGTCCATGCGGTTCCAACTGTAGGGGCAACCCATATTCGTAGTAGCGTATATGTAGAGCGGATACAGAAATAGCATATCGCTTGATGATGAGATGCCGGGTTTCAAAACAAGTTCGGGATGAATTTCTGTTTAGGTTTCGACTGAACAGTCATCCAGATTGAATATTAGATATTTAGGGGCCATGGAGATCTATAACAATAAATAGTGAACTAAGTGAGGGTCAGGATTTGATGGTTTATGCTATTTTATAGGGTCTAAGGCTCGAACGTAATAATCGTATTTTTAACAATTGGATACATTTGACGTCAAATCTAACCCGCAAAAGGATGAAGACGATTGTACCTCAGCTAGACCAAACAGCACAGGATGAATGCATATGAAGAGGGGGAGCCATGGGTTACTTAGCTTTTCCTTTTTGTTTCCGCAATAATTGTAGCAACCCTTTTGAATTAAACTTATATATGAGGAGTTTTAAGGAGTGGTGTACTCATTAAAAACTTTTTAATGAATTTTAACGGGGCCTAATTATCCCACATTTTATCTCAAAAGGAAAAAGAAAAAAATCCTTATGTGTGACACATAAGCCTATTATGTGCCACACACATCAATTTGTAAACACTTCTCAATGGTTTTTTGTTTAATCAAGAAGCAAAAAATAGTTTAAATTTGAAGATGAATGCAACATGTGTATTTAGAGCCGGTTGAAGCTCAACTGAACCGGGCATCATCATCCCTTTCAATAAAAGGGCCCTACAACATGTGGAATTAAACTTATAGCCAGTGGAGCCTGGACTAGTCAACAAGTGTAATGAACCCTACAATTCATTTTAGTACCAAATTTTATAAGTCATGTTTAATTAGCCAAGTATCAATTAATTACTTCACCAAAATTGCAGATCAGGTTGAATCAAACCAAACCGTGAATGCCACTTCCAGTGCACCAAAACTCCATTTTATGATTTGGGGTTGAGGAATTATATATATTTTATAATCTCACACATGTTCTTGCGGAACAAAAGAATTTGCTATCGAAATCTAGATTTTTATGCAACGATATATTTAATTTATATTTAACACGCGTTTTGATAAGATTTAAATCTGGATTGCTCTGATACATATGAAATATCGCTTTCATTACACAGAACTCCGAAATCATTCTAGCAGGCAAAGAGAAATTAATGTGATTATGAAACAACTATTTCGCATATAACCAAAACTGTTATCCTAAAACTCAAAACTTTTTTGGCTACAGTAATCCCTGAGTAGGATTTCGGGCATCTCCACTTCCTATTTACAACCACATAATCAAATTTCCTGTAGGGACGTAACTACGGAAACATCTGATCCAACAAAATAACAATAGCCATTGCCAGCGATTTATCGAACCCCGATTTGACAACGAGCCGAAACACGTCGCCGCCTAACGCCACCCCCGGCGCCGCCTCCTTCCTCCCGACCTCTGCGATTGCCCTCTGCCGGTCATCGTACACCGTACAGCACCGATGTGAATACGAGCCCTCAACGGTGTAGCATAGCAGCTTCTGGGTACCGCGGGGGGTCACGTGAGCTATGCATTTTGCGTGCCGTAAGGTCACGTGCTTTCGTACGGAAAACTTTGGATTGGATTTTTCTTCTCCTTGGTAGATCAGCCAGTTCTCTGCCATGCTCAGTGGCTGCAAACGGAATAAAATATACGTAAATATTAATTTGATGGATAAATTTAGCAAATTATTACTTTTGTCAGACTAGCATAAAATCATCCTTTTTTTTATATAAAAAAAACATTTTCATATATATGATAGAAAAGTTTGTTTACCTTTCTTCGGATTGTAAATAATGGAGAACCAGTTGCATCCATGAGAACAATCTCCCTTCTGCTTCTTGTTGTGTAATTGTCGACGCGAAACGTGAGATTCCCCGTTGAGTCGAAGACGGTGAATCCTTTACAGTTGAACAGCAACGATTTTCGCCATACCGTCAACACCTCTTCTTTGCCATCTCTTGACGGCGACGGCGACGGCGACGGAGATTCATTGAAGGAAGGGGAGTTTGGATGAACTTTTGCCATTTTTGAAGAAGGAAGAAGAAGAAGAAGAGATGAGTCCTTGTTTTATTTTTATTTTTAGACTTTTTAATTGTGTGGAGGGAGTTGGGATGCGGTTGAATTTATAGAGAGATGGCTCTTGGTTGAAGATTAGGGTGATGGACACGTGTCGGTTAGGGAAACGGAGCCGTGAAGGAAAGTGAAAATATTATGGCTGGCTTTTGGGTGTTGATGATTTCTATGCGGCCCTTGAATTACATGGCCGGCTCTCGAAAAGAGGAGGTAGAGGGTATGAGCAACACTTTACCAACTGGGTTTGAAATCCATCACAATCCATCCAAAAGGTGGGACCCACAACACCCACATTGCAAACAAATGAGTCTATGGTTTCATCAATTGGATGGATTTCAAGCCGGGTACGTTAAGTATTTTTCAAAGGTTATAGAATTAATGCCTTATATTTTATACGCATGCATCTCTCATAGTTTTTCCAATATATGAGTATTCCTAAACACATCTCAACGCTCCGTCCCAAGTGCAACGTGGTTTTCACGTGGATCGTATAAACACATGTATAGACTAGTCTTTCAGAGTCAAGTAGATAGAAAGAAAAGTGCAACAACGGCACAAGGAAATGTGAGTCTATCAGGGAATGTAGATGGCTCTCCCAGATGTGTTATGTTTATCGCAACTTATATCATGTAAAACTCGGTTTGGACCCACAACACATCTTATATTTTATACCCATATGCATCTCATAGTTTTTCCCTTACGTAACTAAATGTTAACCACATTCTCAACACTTCCATTATACTTTCTATGAAATAAACACAAGATGCTTTACATAAGAACCTTAGCTTCTCTCCGTGTTTTCTTCCTATGTTATCGCCTTCTTGTGGCAGAATGATGCTTCTACCATTACCCAAAAGGGGATGGGATTCAAAGCATTAGACAGCCTGCTTTGCTTAATTATTAAACAAATTAAAGTGCTTAACTTTTAGATAACCTTTATTAATCTAGCTAAAGGGCTAATGATGCATGAGTTAATTACGCCTCAGTCGATGGATCTCTAAATAGCCAAGGATCGATGTGGACAAGGTTGTTGAGTTCAGAACAACACAGCCTGGCCCTGCCCCTTGCTTCATCATTCTTAGACAACTTGCAAATCCTGTCTGCGTAATGATATATATCAGGGGTCTGCATGTCTTCCCCCTGGTACATTAATTTAATTGTTGACAAAGGTGTCAACATAACATATAAAAATTTCCTTTTCGTATAGCTGTTATAGCCCCCCATCCTGTTCCACCAATGTCCTTCATCCACGTGTAGGTAAGAGAAAGAAAGGAGAAAGGGAGGTATTTGTGCTGGCACAATCAAATCACGGTCACTCTGTGTGATAAACTATTCGGTGTGTGTAATATTTTCATGTAATATTTAACTATTATAACTGAGAAAGGGAAGAGTCTCAAATTGAAGTTCTAATTGTGATATGAAGGCACGCAGCAAATATGGTCATTCCTGCCTATTTTCATAATTTAAAAAATCGCTGCTAAAAATCTTCTAATTAAGATATTCAACTATTTTCACTTAAGGTTCTTAAATATCTTCTTAATTTTTCCATGTTTATAACATATGCTTATGCGCATCTCTTACGTAAAATACTAGTTGAAAGTCGTTATAGGTGATTAAGAAGAAAATTAAACTTTTGTTCTTAATTTTGGCATTGTCAGTACCGTACCATCTTTTGGTATATATATATAATTATATAACCATTTGAAAGTTTTAGTAGGCTCTTGATGTAATTTTGTTTCTCATAACAATCTTTTGTTCTAATTATAGGTTTTATTCCACTGCTCTAAAAATCGTATACAAATCAAAGTTTGACAAATTAACTAATGTTATGTAAATGTTGTTAAAAGGATAGTTCATGCCAGAAGAGAAAAATATCTTTCAAAAGAGACAAAACATACAATCATAATTTCTATTCAAATAACTTCTTTTGGTGGAATAATAGATGGGACAAGTTTCGAAACAAAAAAATATATTCTTAATGTAGTTTAAAATTCTTCTCATTTTAAGTCTTGAACATTTTCGCCTTTTATATGAAGAATGTTAAGTTGATAACTAAATGCTTTTAGTATGATAAGTAATTTTCAAGTAAAACAGGGAGTGAAAATTACTCAATTCAATCTACATACACATTCAAAAAGAAATTTCAAAACAAAATCATGATAAGGAATGGAAAATTATATATATGGAGCTGATCCAATGAGGTCCGGCCTCATTTTTTATATTGAGATCCAATTTTCAAACACCCACCACTGTGTTTTTCATTGATCTGCTCCGGCCGCAGTGATCTACACATATTAGATAAGCCATGTATCAAATTTTACAAGATTTAGAAAACTCTAACTAATCCATCAAATAGACTAAAAAAACCGACGGTTTTACGATGCATGAAAAACAAGATCGCTTGATGGGTGTATGAACAAAATAAACAGAAGAGAAAAGAGAGTGGAGAATATTTTCAATTTCATTTCATACCTTTACTTGGCATACAAGGCTCTATTTATAATACTTTACAGGATGATTTTACAATTATATACAATACATTGAATCTCTCATTATACGTTACTATAGTTAGCCATTGACCACCATATAAATCCCTTATTTTCAGCCATATGAATGCTTTAATTTTAGCCATTATAATCAACCATTATAAGCTACAATTATATACAATGCATTGAATCTCTCATTATACGTTCCTATAATTAGCCATTGACCACCATATAAATCCCTTATTTTCAGCCAAATAAATCCCTTAATTTTAGCCATTATAATCAACCATTATAAGCTACTATAGTTAGCCATTGACCGATATACTATCTCTGGTCGCACCCCCTCAAATTGATGGTGGGTCATCATCAGTTTGCAATTGTAAAAATCATAGCGCGTCTTAGTTTGAGATTTTGTAAAGAAATCTACGAGTTGCTCATTGGAAGGAATATGAGGAAGTGAAATGAGACCTTGTTTAAATTTCTCACGGACAAAATGGCAATCTATCTCAATATGTTTAGTGCGCTCGTGAAATACTAGATTGCTTGCAATCTTGACAGCACTTTCATTGTCACAAAATAGTGAGGTAGGAGCATTTAAGTGAATACCAAAATCCTGTAAAAGTCGTTGGAGTCAAATGATTTCACCACAGGCAGATGACATCGCCCGATATTCTACTTCAGTAGAAGATTTAGAGACAGTAGGTTGCTTCTTCGATTTCCATGACAATAGAGAACTCTTTAAGAAAATACAATACCCCATGGTAGATCTGCGTGTGTCTTTCCATACAGCATAATCAGTATCACAAAAACCTTGCAACTCAGTACCAGAAGTGGTAAGATAGGATACTCCTATTGTAGGAGTGGAATGAAGATATCGAATGATACGGTGGACTGCTGTTAAATGTAATGTGCGGGAATCAGAAAAAAAATTGACTTACAATCTGCACCGCGTGGACGATGTCTGGATGAGTGACAGTGAGATAGACTAAGCTTCTAACTAGTCGACGATATAGTGTTGGATCAGGGATTGGATGTCCATCTGTACGATCATACTTCACATTTAACTCAAGAGGGATGTCGACGATTTTATCATCTGTGAGCCCAGCCAAATCAATAAGATCTTGAGCATATTTCCGCTGACTAAGAAAATATCCGTTAGTGTGCTTAGATATCTCTAACCCAAGAAAATAAGCCGCAATACCAAGATCTTTCATGAGAAATGATTGTTGGAGAGTCTATTTGAATTCTTGAATACCATGACGATTATCACCGGTAATCAAAATATCGTCAACGTAAACCAAGAACAAAATATGCCCTTTATCGGTTGAGGAGATAAACAATGAATAATCATTATAACTTTATTAGTAACTAGTTTGTTGATGCACAACTTTTAGTTTATAGAACCAAGCCCGTGGTGCCTGTTTCAAGCTATAAAGTGCATTTCGTAATTTACAAACCATCCGAGGAGGAGTATTGTAGCCTGGAGGAGGTTTCATGTAAACAGTTTTGGATAAATCGCCATCAAGAAACGCATTTTTCATGTCCATTTGATAAATATCCCAATTCTTAAGGGCATCAACATCAAGCAAAGTACAGACTGTAGTCATTTTGGCAACCGGAGCAAAAGTTTCTTCATAATCCACACCATACTTATGTTTGAAGCCTTGTGCTGCAAGACGAGATTTATAACGATCCAAAGAACCATCAGACTTCAATTTGATTGTATACACCCATTTACATCCCAACATTGGATAATCTGGATATACCGGTACCATGTCCTAAGTGTGGTTAAGCTCCAAAGCCTCGACTTCTTCCTTCATAGCATGGCTCCATTCTGCACTATCTGCAGCTTGCTTATAGGAATGAGGAATATATAAATATGTAAGTGAGGAAAATAACGAAAGACGGTCAGGTGGCCTAATTGTACGAGTGGACCGACAAAGTGGAGGAGAAGGTGAAGAGATAGTGTTACCTGAGGCCGAAGTTGATGAATGGTGAGGCATAGGATGGGGAACTTCGTTGCTTTCAACTTGTGAAGTGTTAGGAAACAAAGATAAAGGAATAGTAGAGTTAACAGGCTGTAGGGAATTAGAAGGATTAGAAAAATATGGGGTATCTTCAAAGAATATGATATTTTGAGAAATCCTCATTCGTTTTGCTTCCCAAACATAGTAGCGATATCCTTTTTATGTTTCAGAATATCCAAGAAAAATGCATCTCACCGACTTAGCTTCAAGTTTAGAGCGTTGAGAACTAGGAAGAAGGACAAAGCAGGTGCACCAAAAAATCCGCAATAAATTGTAATTTGGAGAGTACCCATGCAGCTTCTTCAATGGAGAAACATTTTCTATCAATGGAGTTGGTAGCCTATTGATCAAGAAGTTTGCTGTTAGGATACTTTCAGCCTAAAAAATCTTTGGCAATTTTGCATGAAAGCAAAAAGCACGAGCTGTCTTTAATAGATGTCTATGCTTTCTTTCTGCAACTCCATTTTGTTGTGGTTGGTGAGGGTTGCTTTGTCACGCCCCGCTTTCCAGAGTGCACAAGCTACGGCACGTGACAGAGCCAACCATGCTACCTGTGGATAGAAATCATCCCTCCACAGTCATATATGGCTATCTATAGAATATCAAGGACAGTAAAATATAAAATCTATCTAGTACATGTCCATTTGCCACAATAAAAAGAGTCAAGAAAATGTATAAGAGGAAACAATACAAGCTCCAATAACCAACATCTGAAAACTCGTCCCAATATGGGCTCATATCAAGAAAATAAAACTATGGAAAATAAACTAAACCAAACATCTCTACACCATACATGTTTAATTCCTCACTGCTCGGCTTGACAGCTAAAGTACTTCTGTTCAGCCTGGGATAAAGATAGAGGAACCGGGCCATGCAAAACCCAGACGCCAGTGCATCATGATATCAAAATAGCAGTAATGACCAAGATGTAAAGATATAGGTAAACATGAATATAAATGAATAACACAATATGGAACAGTGAGGTGTATGTATGTGATGTGTATCCTAAAATCTGTGCCTCTAGGTTATCTATTCTAGAAGTCTTTGAAATCAATTAAATAGAATCGTCGATATAACTCAATAGTATCTCGTGCGTGCCCGGGACTACGGTCAAGATTCTCGGGCTGAATCCGAGACGTAATGCTAGGCAGTAAACAGATAACATGTACAAATGAATGATGTCAGCATCAGCATCCCGGGGCTGGCCTAGCCCATAAAGACTGATCAGTATAAATATCGAACTGTTGAGTTACGAGTCAAGTTTCATTATTGATTTTCCCTTACCCCAAGGTTATGTGTTAAAGTCAGGTATTGATGATATGAATCTAATGCCAATACGGGATCAAGCATGTACAGGTTTTGTCTATGCAGATAACAAGTTACGTCCATCAGGACTTAGTAACAAGATCAAGTAACGAGTCAGGTAGTGTGTCATGAACATGTCATGTGATGCATATGTATCAAATGGATACCCAATATGAAACTGCAATCGATATCGGAATCATGGTAAATAGTGCTGATGTCAGGATGCATATGTGTCTATCTGTAATAACCTTTTATACGTCCATGAATATGTATGATGCAATCTAGATAGCACGTTGTACTAATGTAATAGTATAATGATATCATTATGTTCTGGCATGCAATTATATATGCGATTATCAGTATGGATACGAACGGATATTGTAAAACTATACTATTTGCTGTATAATAAAACACATGCATTATTTTTATTCATATGGGAATAGATATATTAACATAGCATGTTGCAAGTTAAACTTGCCTGATCGGATCTCACGAAGGGGTACGTACGTCACGTTCGATGTCGGATAAATGTCGCGATGCAACCACGCGCGTACAAGACTGGCCTGGCTAATCAAAGACGTAACCACGCTGGACGACGACGATGACTGGGTCGTCCGGATCCTCGGCGACGTGCGCGACTCCGGCGACAGCCGGAAAACCAAGAAATCAAGAAAATAGAAAAGAAAGAAATAAAGAAGAAGAGGAAGAAGAGGAATGGGGTTGGCTCGGCTGTGGGTTCAGAGGACAGAGGATGGGTGAGGAGACGATGACGAGGTCGTGGGTCTCCGGCGAGGTAAGGTTGCTGGGTTGGGTCGTGGGTTGCGGGTTTGTAGGGGCGGTCAGGAAATGGGTTGTAGATATGGGTGTGTAGGGCTTGGGAGAAGGAGAGGGAGATGAAGAGGTGACAGTGACGACGATGAGGTGAGGGTGACGGCGCCGGCGGGTCGCCGACGAGGTTAGGGTTTCTGCAGTTACAAGGTTCTTGGGTTCGTCGGGGTTGCTGCTGGGGTGTTGGGTGTAGGGGATGGAGAGGGAGAGGAGGTGGAGAAGGTGAGGAGGTGGAGAAGGTGAGGGTGAGGTCGAGGTCGAGGTACGTGATCGGCGGTGAGGTGAGGGTGACGTCGGGGCTAGGGTTCTTGGGTTGGGGTTGTAGGGATCTCGAGGGGAGGAGAAGAGAGAGGAGAAGAAGGTGACGAGGGTGGCGAGGTTGTGGGGAGGTTATGAGGTTTGGATGGTTGGCGGCGAAGGCTAGGGTTAGGCCTCGAGTTTGGGTTTCATCGCGAGAAGAAGTGAGGAAGAAAGAGAGAGAGAGAGATGACCGCGAAAGAGAGAGAGTACGTGAAGAGAGAGAGTACGTGAAGAGAGAGAGAGAGACATATATATATATATATATATATATATATATAGAGAGAGAGAGAGAGAGAGAGAATAGAATATAGGATTATTTATGATTTATTAGTTATAATATTTATTATATATTCGTATATAACTGTTAATATATAAAAGTATTATAATATATTTTCTGGGTTTAAACAGCTAATACAAATATACTCCGAAAAATATCCGGGTCTCTTCTAAAAATCTAGTTTTAAAATATAGATAATATACGTATCAGTTAAAACTATAATGCGACGCCCGGTTTGTAAAAATGCATACCCCCAAGAACGGATATACGTAAATTCACGTAGCGATCCAAACGAATCTGTTTTATCAATCTGGACAGGAACACGATATATGGATGTAAACATGTGATATGGGGTATGATAACAGTCCATGCTAGATATTAAAAAAATTATTATCTGGTTATTATTTGTATTATGCAGATACCAAATATATTATAAAAGTGTATATCAAATCTAAATGTGCATGGATCCTCTGTACTAGAGAATATGACGTAAACCAGTACCAAGATGGGTTTCAAGCATGCGGGTCGGGTCGGATATTATCCACAGATACCAAATGCATCATCCGCACCCCAAAACAATAATAAACAAGAAAACTGTCGCAAGATTAGGAAAACTCCAAATAAAATATGGTATAAATGCACTAGGGTGTTACATTATACCCAACTATAAAAGAATTTCGTCATCGAAATTCCCGGAACCAGAAAAGACAAGAAAACATGAATCTAAAAAAAGACGTGTGAAAACTTCTGTCGAATCTCGTCTTCACGTTCCCAAGTTGATTCTCCGTGTGAACGATTCCTCCATGAAACAAGTACTAGAGAGATAACCTTGTTCTTGAGGACCTTTTTTCGTCGATCCATAATTGCCATCGGTCTTGTTCCCCGCCGAAAGACGCGCAAGACGGACGTCTTACCTAAAATTCGGGGCAGATGCTAATTGGTGCTATCCGTCCACCTTTCCGAAGATGCCAAGTTGATTTATGGCACCGTGCATCGAAGGTTTAAATGGATGCGGCCGATTTAGCAGACTTCGTCAGATTCCCCCTCGTTTGAGGGTTTTTTGATTGTGGGGATGCTCTTCCCTGCAGGCGCAAGCCCCTGCAGTTAATTACGCTACCGCATCGCGATAACAACTTTCTCCTTCTTCAGATGGTCATTTCGTGTCGTGGGTGTTTGTTTTGTGTTTCGTTGCCCGTGGATTGTATACGGAGACTAAGTTATGTTGTCGCCCATAGGGCGTGGACTAGTCCAAATCCGTATCTTTCTTAGATTTGGGTTTTGGTTTTGGTTTAAGGATACGTTAGCCTCATTTGAGACTAAGATCAACTTAAACGTTCGTTAAGGATACATTAGCCTCATTTTAGACTAAGATCAACTTAACGGGACCGTTTAGATCCAACAAGAGAGCAGTTGGGCTCTATTGTTTAGTTTAGTGACATTGCAGTCGATAATTAGTTTAGGGACATTACGGTCCATCGTTAGTTTAAAGACATCACGGTCGAGATTAAGGACATCATAGTCCGTGGATTTAAGGACTCCATAGTCCGTTGTTAGTTTTAAGACATCACGGTCGAGGTTAAGGACGTCATAGTCCATGAGTTTAAGGACCTCACAGTCCAATATTAGTTTTAAGACATCACGGTCGAGGTTAAGGACATCATAGTCCATGAGTTTAAGAACCTCACAGTCCAATGTTAGTTTTAAGACATCACGGTCGAGGTTAAGGACATCATAGTCCGTAAGTTTAAGGACCTCACAGTCCGATGTTAGTTTAAAGACATCACGGTCAAGATTAAGGACATCATAGTCCATGAGTTTAAGGACCCCACAGTCCATAGAAATGTATGGTTGTCGGGACCCGTCACCTCTCTGAAGACGTTGAAGGATTACAACGACAAATATCAGAGGAGTGAAGAGATATACCCTTGCACCAAAGTAGATTAAATGATCTGTAGTCCAATTTGGAATTGAGATCAATTAATTAAATTATGAGCACATTGGTTCAGTTGAGTCTGAATTGAGGACTTATGGCCAACTTGGGCTAAGTCCAATTAAGTTTGAAGTATTGGCCCTCTGTTGGACCATTAGACATTTGTCTGGGTTCAAGCCCACATTATTTAGCAATGTTAAACAAGAATTTGAGGGCTTTGATAACATTTGGGTCTTTGGCCGAGGATTAAACATTATACCTCTGAATTTTTACTCAATTTTGAGATTCAATTGAAGGGGAGGCTTTGCCTCTAGAAAATTAATTAGCCAATCTAGCTAACACTAGAGAACAACAGTGTTAAACACTGGAAATAAGATTATCAAATTAGTGTTAAACATTAGAAATGTGATTCTCAAATTAGTGTTAAACACTAAACGGAATTGTTAGATTAGTCTTAAACACTAGAAGGAGAAGGGGTCACGTAGGAGCACATGATGGCATCAAAAGCGGGGCCAGATCCCCTTTATTTTGTTCTGCAAACAAGTGTTAAACACTTTTAATTTTCATAGACATCACGTGTGGGCACATGATGTATGCTCATGCCCTGATTTATTAGAACATTTATTAGGGGTCACGTGGTAACACGTGAGAGCGCCCAAGTCAGATTTTGCCTTTGCTTTTGTTCCATTTACAATGAGGGTCACGTAGAAGCACGTGAGGCATTGCCTCAAAGCTAATTTTTTCTCATTTGTGGGGATCTTTTCAGGGGTCACGTGGGGTCACGTGACCCTAGCTCTTTGCATGCACAAAGATCTCTTTAGTCTCTTTATTTTATTTTGAGAATTAAATTCTCTGTAGGGTTAAACCCTGATCATGATTTGGAGGAATTAAATTCCTATTATGAAAGAATTAAATTCTTATATAGGGTTAAACTCTAATTTTTTTTTAGAGGAATTAAATTCCCATATATGTAAAAGAATTAAAATCTTGTATAGGGTGAAACCCTAACTTCATTTTTTAAGAGGAATTAAATTCATGTGAATTTGAGGGAATTAAATTCTCAATTAGGGTTAAACCCTATTTCTGTCCATCTTGAAGGAATTAAATTCCCGTAGTTTTTGGAGAATTGAATTCTCATAGAGGGTTGAACCCTAGTTTTTATCTTGGAGGAATTAAATTCCTATAACTTTAGAAGAATTGAATTCTCATATAGAGTTAAACCCTAGTTTTGTTTTGGGAGAATTAAATTCTCTAAATTCAATTCCCCCTCTAAGTTTCGGATCTGCATGGCAGGATCTCAACCCGATGAGAATTAAATTCTCAACTTATGGGGAGATGTGCTCCTTGCAGATCTTCAACCAGAGGAAGAACTAAGTTCTTTTGTGCAGAAGAGTTAAACTCTTAGATTTAAGAATTAAATTCTCTGTTTGAAATTTTGATCCCCTTTCTTTTCTCACCTAGGGTTTTTCTTTGTTGAGAATTATATTCTCTTTCTTTTCTCTCTGAAATTTCAAGATTCCAAAACTTTATCTCCAAAAACTCTCTATCTTTTTTTTTAATTCTTCCTCTTGGCTCCTATTTATAGGAGAAGAAAACGAATCAATTTGTTTAGAAAATCTTTCATTGAAAGGTCTTGTTTGTTTTCATAATTGATATGAGCTTTTAGATCATTAAGTGAATTTTATCCACCGTTGGATTTTAAATCCAAAGTTATTCTGTTTGTTATTTCTGGTGAGATTTTCAGGGGAATCTTTCCTTGTCTAAAATCTTTCCATAAATTGGTGATTTTTAATCACCCTTGGATTTTTAATCCAACGGTCCCCATAATCCTTTTCCATTTGGAAAGATTTAGAAGCTTTTAGAATTTTAATTCTATTAACTGTAAGACTTTCGAAGCCAGTCACGTGCTGACACGTGACCCTTGGTCACGTGTTAGCACATGACTCCCAATTGAGTCCTTTTCTCAACGTTTACTTACGCTTCAGTTTTAACCATCACGTGTCAACACGTGACCATTGGTCACGCGTGAGCACGTGACACCTCATTGAGGTATTTCCTTCAGACGTTTGTTATTTTATTTCTGTTTTAATTGTCACGTGTCAACACGTGACCGTTGGTCACGTGTGAGCACGTGATACCTCATTGAGGTAATTCCCGATTTTTAGAATTAAATTCTATTAAGCTGCAAGGCTTTCAAAGCCTGTCACGTGTGGGCACGTGACCCTTGGTCACGTGTGGGCACGTGACCCCTAATTGAGTCATCTTTCAGCCGTTTGTTTTCCTTTCTGCTTGATGGGGTTTTATCCATCACATGTCATCACGTGACCATTGATCACGTGTGAACACGTGATACCTCATTGAGGTAATTCTTGATTTTTTAATCAGGAAACAAATGTCTCCACAGCGTTGCTCTCACGTGTCTGCCCGTGAGTGCAACGCTGTCACTTTTGTGACCGTTGGATCCATCTAGGGAATCGGGGAGATGAAGCGTTTCCATCACATCCTATAAGTGCAGGGGTCTCTTCAGAAGCGCCTCCACTCTTTCATCTTCCTCCTTTGCTAACTTTTTCCCTTTTGAGAATTTAATTCTCGTTCCCAGAGCTTAGTTCTTTGCCTTGAAAATTTTCCAGAGTTTAACTCTGTTGAAAGATTTTCTTTTCTTCAGGTAATAATCTTGAACGAACGAAGAACTTTCACACAAATCACCACGGGATTTTAAATCCATACCAAGGGGTTTCCCTCTTAACAAGAACCCATTTTTAAGTTCTTTAAAATAAAGAGAAAACTATTCAATCTTTGTCGGCCCAGGGTTGCAGGGAGGAGTAGATGCGTCGGATTTTCCAGATACTTAGAGGTGGAACATTTATCCACTGTCCTAGACGCCATGAGCAAAACCGAAAAATACGTGTATGTAAGCACTCTTACAGTTATAGTATTAGTTAATAATTTTCAATTTATCTTTTAAAAATGTACATGTAGGCAAAACTGAAAAACATCTAAAATAGTATGTGGTAGGAGAAAATGGATCACGTCCTACTCTTTAAAATTAAGTTTGAGCCTAAACCTATAAGCTTTCACAAGTATATTGTTGACACGTGAGTGAGTGTGCGTGAGCATGTGATTGATATTTATAGATTACAATCAAGTGTATAATATAGTTATCTAATTAGTGAGAAAGACTTTCAGGATACCGTTCGATATTATTTAAGGAGAAGTTTCTGATGGCGATGACAGTGGTGGCATTTAGTGAGGTATTTATGTATATGTGTTAGTGTAGCTAACGTCGGTTTGAAAATTATGATTTGAGTTCATGTATTTATTTATTATTTTTATATTTGCAGGGTTCATAGGGTTGAGTGAACTGAGATTGCATGGGATTTGGAGAGTTTTTTTTTGTATTGTTGAACAATGTAGATCGATACTTTTCAAGAAGAGATTCTGATGGCGATGACAGCGGTGGAAGTTAGTGAGGTACGCATTTACGTGTGTTAATTAATGTAGCCAGCGTGTTGTTTAATTTCGAAAATTATGATTTGAGTTCATTTATTTATTAAACTTGTTTTGGATTTGTAGGGTTCGTAGGGTTGAGTGTTACATGTATTAATTAATGTAGCTAGCGTGTTGTTTAATTTCGAAAATTATTATTTGAGTTCATGTATTTATTAAACTTGTTTTGGATTTGCAGGGTTCATAGGATTGAGCTAGAATTGTGCGCTCGATTTGGTGAGTTTTTCATATTGTTGGACATTTAATAAGTAATGTATTATTTGTATTCAAAACAATATTGCCTGTGTTGATTTGGAGAGGGTTTCTTATTGTTTGAGTTGTTGAAATTGTTGGATCTATAATAGTTTGTGATGGAAATGCTATTGGTTTGTGATATATCGTGTTTATGATCGAAACGCTATATTTGTGTATTATATTTTGATTAAATAAATTATTGAAGGAGAAAAGACATTTCTGTAATTTTTTTCAAAAGTATATGGGTATCAGCTACCGTTCAAGCTTTATAAACGGTCTCTAAAACCCATATTAGCGGCCGTTCACTGATAAAGAAAACAATTTAGAGTCGTTGGTTAGTCCACGCGGCATAGTATTGGCGACCGTGACGAGCGGTCGCTAATAAGTCATTAGCGACCGTTCGTACACGTGTCAGCGACCAGTATATTAGCGACCGTTTAAAATACGAACAGTTCTTAATACTTTTTAGAGACCATACCTTTAATATTAGATACACGGTCTCTAATATGTATAGTATCCAGTGTAGCCACATGACTCACAGCAAATTAACAACAAGAGCAAAACATGTTTTATCTGGGAAATTATTAAAACTTGTACAGCTATAAATGTTGTCACAATATTCTTTCTCTTCTTTCTTATATCTTTTTTGAGGTGTTGATAACTTGTAAATCTAATAAAAGACAGAGAAACTGATTTGGATTGGGAAACTGAAACCTACAACTCTTTTGATGTGGGGTTGAGCATTGCGGCTTCAAAGGTGATGAATTTCCGTAAGTTATAATGAATGTGATCAATATAATTTCTATGATAAAAAAGATGGAAAATCAATATGATATTTATATGTAGATGATGACATGAGCCTAATATATAGAAATTAATTTGACTGGAACGAGAGTCTAAGCATAAGCAAAAATCATATAACCTAGCTATCATACATCTCTATCCATGAACGACCACAAATCATCACATTTATTGCAAATAGATTTATTTTATATCCAAAGAAATGCAAGTTATATTTCAAAAAGCAGTCTTAATAACAATAAATTAAGAGAAATGGAGCTTGTGAAAGAAAGAGTTAAGCTCAAATCTTACCCCGCTACAAATTAGAGTGAGTAGAGTTTTTATTGACACTAAAAGACATATATATATATATATATATATATATATATATATATATGAGGTTAACGGAGAGAAGAGGAATTTCCTCCTATGGCGTCGAAAAGGTACGCCCTATCTCATTTTTCTCGGCACCCATTAGCTTGATCGTTATCATCTAAGATGTGGGTATACCAAATTTCATGTGATTCCACAAGCTTTTCATCGTTGATTTAGCAATGTAAAAAGTCCTGTTGTCGGTAAACCGTTAATTTTGAACCCACTAAATTAACGGTGAAAATGTTGTAGAATCACATGAAATTTGGTGTACCCACATCTTAGATGTTAACGATCAAGATGACGTGTGCCGATCGTCGAAAAAAATGAGAGAGGGGGTACTTTTTAGACGCCATAGAAAGAAATTCGCTCCTATGACATCTTTCCTCCATTATTCTCTCTCTCGATATATATATATACACACACACAGCTTAAAAACACATAACATGGTAATATGGATATATGCTCTAGGACTCATCAAGACATCAACACATGGTTTGCTCCCAGGAAAATCCCAGTACTGTAACCAGCAAAAACCATGAGGGCTTTTGAATAGGGCCAAATAAGGAACATTTCAGTTTTGGTGTGATTGGTTTGGAAACAAGCCCCCATGTGAGTGCCATTCAATTTCCAACCTCTTAAAACAAGTGATGTGACAATAAATATACATATCGTTGGAATATATAGTCTCAAGTGGAAAACAACAAACAACAAGTGTGTTAAGGATACCGATCTTATATTTTGATAAGAATAAGAAATACATATTTGAATAGGAATTAAAGTATCTTATTTTATGCTTTAAGCTTGTAAATAATTGAATTTTTTGATTACATGCATAGTGGTAGTGGTAATGCTAATTTGGAGAGGATAGATCAACTTTGCTAGTATATATATGACTCATACCCAAAGTTGATGGGGGCATATAAAGCTAAGTATTTCAGACCCATTAGCTTACTTGATGGTGTTTTTAAGATCTTTACCAAAATGTTAGCCAATAAATTGGGAAAAGTTCTTCCTGATTTTCTTTATATAGCCTAAGTCGATTTTATGAAAAATAGGTGAACCTTGGATTGCTTTTCAATAGCACATTAACTTAGTCAATAATTGCAGTAAAGACAAAAGTGAATCTATTCTTTTTAAGCTTAACTTTCATAAAGCCTTTGATTCTATTAATTGGAATTTCAACATTCATCTTTTGATAACCAGAGGATTTGGACCTAAATGGATCTCTTGGTTCTCTCAGATTCTTTATGCTTCCAGTTTTCAAGTTTTTGTGAACGTGGGTTTGGGTAGAACTATAACATGCAAGAGGGGTCTTAAGCAAGGAGATCCTTTATCTCCATTACTTCTCAACCTTGCTGTGGACACCCTTGCTAGAATGCTTATGCTTGCAAGAGATAAAGGTAGTACGCTGTCTTCTCCTACACTTACAGGTGGGCTTAAAAATTTACCTTCTATTTAATTTGCTGATGATACGTTCCTCTTCTGTGAAGCCAATGAGAATGAAATCCTGCACTTAAAGCTGTCTTTTATTTTCACAAAAAACTTTTGATGGGAGATATGATTGCTAAAATTTTCAACTGCCAACTAGCCTCCCTCCCTACAAATTATCTTGGTTTGCCTTTGAAAGCTTGTGAGCTAGACAAGAAAGATTGACAATCTTTGATTGCCAAGTTTCATTCTAAATTATCACTTTGGAAAGACAGGTGTTTATTTATTGAAGCTGTAGTAATTTGACACCAACATTAGTCCACTTTGGTTCCTAATTAATCTTGTTTTCCACTTACTTGGGCTATTTAGAATTGTAGAAACAGGATGATTTTTTTTATAATATACAGTAATATACAGTGCACCCTGGTCATATCCTGAATATGTCCCTTTACCATCTCTTGTCATGAATTGATAGTTCACGGGCCAAGTTTGAAGCTAAATTTGTCTGCCCTGATGGATTTTTGGCCATTAAGAGTCTCTTAGTTTTCTGGCAATGCTGATAGTCTTTCATATAATATTCCGACCCCCCCCCCCCCCCCGCCCCCTTTGTGACATGATCAATCATTAGCTTTGCTTCATTTTTCTGCTTTTGAGTGCCTATGATGGTAATGGTTCATCATTATTGCCTGAGCTTTTGCTTTCTGGTAGTGGATAGCCATATTCTTCTTTCAAAAAGACTGTTATGCTTCTATGATTTCTGGGTTTTATCTAATACTTGGCCAATTTTGATATATATTCTGATAGTTTTTTGATCCTGGGGTTTTTCAAGGTTCTATTGTTGATACATACTTGAAACCAAAGTTTGTTTGCTCAACTGTTATACTCCTTGTTGGGACTTTATTAGTATTATATATGGTATGGAAGAGATTTTATGAAGTAAATTTTGGGCGCATAAGCTGCAGTTGTTACCTTGGGGTAATGTTTAAGGACATTTGTCTTTACGGTTCTTCATAACATGCATGCATTGGTTTGTTACAGTATGGGTATCCGGCCATTGGATATACTTGCAACAGCTATATAATGCCGTTATGTTGATCTAAATGTTTTAACATCGAAACATGTCCTTGAAGCAGGCTGTTAAGGAAAAATGCTTATGGCTCACTGTGCTAAAACTCCCTTAATTAAAGCTTTTGTTGGCTTGCTTATTTTGAAAATATGATATTTCATTACAATCATTTCCATTAAAAATTATCGGGATCACTAGCTTACTGATGCAGTTTTGGTGCTTTGTCACTTAGATTATATCCCTTTTGCTTGTAGTTATATTCAGTCTCTTTGAGAGTTGCAATGGTGGATGTTGCTATTTTTTACATGTTGTGATGATTTTTCATCTAACCATTTTTCTGAGGCTGTTGCAATCTGAAAACATTCCTTCTCTTGATCACATCTTGCTGTTGGGGGTTGTTTTCCTTTTATACACTTTATTTTTTGGTGTGCTTGTGGCCTTGGGCTTCTTCTGCTACTGGAGGTGGTTTGCTATGTAAAATTTCATGGTAATTATATCTTTTTTGAATACAGTAACTGCTTCTCTGTGTTTGCAATTTGCAGGTACCCATCCCCCTCAAAATGAAAGTGATAGTAAAATCTGCTGATGTTTGAGATGATGAGTTCTAGCTACTGAAGAGGAGCTCCTGAACTGAATATCTCATCTCCCCTACTCAAATTTCTACCTCTCTGTGTTTTCCTCTTTTTTCTTTTTTCCCTTTTTTTTGTTGTTGTTTCTGTTTCAGTTTGTTTATGTTATGTAACTAAACCGTATCTTGTACTGCTACGTTATTTTGCTTTAATGCCATCATGAGACGGACTGATTCCCAGCTATGCTTTTCCTCGTAAAAAAAGCATTTAAATGAAGATTGCTCTTATCATTGGTTTTTGAAGAAGCACAAGAAAAGAAGGAATTTCTCATCATGTAAGAAAGGTCTGTGATAAGGCTCATAAACGGGAATTTCTCAGATTACTATAGGGTTCCTAAGCACACTCATGAGGTTCTACAACTGATCAACCATGCCAAAATCAAATTTTTCATGTGCCGAGAAACCCTAAACAAGATCGATTACTAGAGGTAAGGCGAAACAATAAGCAAGTTAACAACTTAACTATTAGTGAAAGGGATTACAACCTTTGTAGATCCAGTCCTCCACTTCTTTAGCTCCGTGATGACGTCTCTCCGCTGCGATCATCGGGATCCCAGACTCTAGCGATGGTTTCGTCGGAGAAATGATCGAGTTAGGTCGTTGACTTCGATGCCGAAGATGATCTATGCCGAGGTGACTCAAACTCAAGCTCCATCTTCACTAGGTTATGAAACTTGTGAATATAACACCCTATACAATATGGCAAGTGGTAGAGAATGAAGAAATAGGAAGTGGGTTCACTTTGGATTTGGATTTCTCACTTGATTTCATCACTTGAAAATTTTCAAGAAAGTTTTCTTCACTTCATGAAGAAGATGAAGAAGAAGAAGAAAGAAAATGAATTATTCTTGAAAATAATAAATCAAGTGAATACTTATCATAATGCAACCATGGGTGAAGTAACATATGTAGAGAATAAACTAGGGTTTAGGTTTAATGGTTAGGTTAAAAGAAAAAACAAAATGGTAGACTTTTTCAAAGATACTTAGAAACTTCATGAAGCATGAAGCCAAAACAATAAAAGCCACCATTTAGTTTTTACCAAAATTAATAAAATAAATAAAACCCTAACCATTAACCTAAACATGGTTTAAAGCATACACACACCCAAGTTTGCATGTATTATCAAACATGATACAAACTAGTGCACAAACATATATCATATATACAATGTGCACATCAAGTGAGAAAATCAATTTTAAGTGAACAAATACTAGTTAATGTAAAGTAATATATCAAATATATAATTATATATTAAATCATTAAATCAACACTTGATTTAATGATCCGGTCATACTGCATATAACCGACTAATATCAAGTGTATCAATATATCGAATCAACATTTGATTCGGTAACCTGGCTATATCTTATATAACCGTTCGATGATACAAATCGCGAGAATAGAATACAGTATCACATACTGGTATTATTCTCGGTCCCGCACATATCTCATATGAACTCCTATTTCGTTTCGCTTGAGCCAGAAAACCTCTGTGTTGGACTCTAAAGACTCGTCAATACGCCGGCAGTAGGTGATGATCATATCAAACACCCACAAGCCGCAAGCAGTCTGCTAAACGTAACGGCCATCCGGGTATTGAGCGATCAGAAGATCAACGAGCAAGCCCGCTCACACTCCTGTGAATCCAACCAGTAACACTTACCGTACAGTCCGGTCTGTTCGTCTGATATGTCGCATATCTCGCCTAGGGGTGGTAAACGTCAGACCCCAGTAGCTTGATAAGTCGTGTCGATACGTGGTCTATAACAGTTCGAGATACTACTGATAACACTTACCAGTAAATCTCAGCAACCCTGACCAGGGAATTCCGGTTATAGCCAATCGAACACAGCGCAACATCAACTCCCTATACCGGGAGAGACGAATCCCCTCCTATCGCTTATTGCCTCCATGTGATTCGGGACTGTACCCAAAAACCACCGTTTTGCACGCCCTCTTGGACGTGGTAAGGCGGAAATCAAAGCACAGTGGGAATCACACAAGACTCTATGACGATCTCGGGTCTACAGACTAACCTGTACCAGTGTCACCAGAGAACTGCCATCTGACGTAAGGTATAATACCATCTGGGAGTTCTCGGCGAGTCCGTCCAGTGTACCCAGTCTCCACTGAGCACCCGTATATCATCTCTGATGTCAAACACCAATGGATATGGGATCATCCATCGCCCATTTGTATGGGTCGAGAAGGTATACGCTAGTCTACTCTGGTATATCGATGCCCCGTCTCGATACACCCACGACTAGGGACCTTGAAGGATGTACTTATGGACTACCATGTCCCCACTAGTATGATCCGCATCATAGTCCAGGTAGTCAAGTACACATCCTAAGGGCTTTACCAACATGTAACAGAGAGAAAATCAGTGTACACGTTATGATAAAGAGCAACCAGATAGTATACTATCATGTCGAGCAAGAAAGTCCTCCCTATATATGTTCCAGCATCCACTACAATATACATCCTATGTACAGTAATGGACTCTAGGGCATACATATAACCAACAATATCCCACTTGCACTAGGGCCATCTGTAGCAGTGGTTGCAGTATCTCATACTCAACCATCCCATAAAAGTCTCTCTCTGGGAAAAGGCCTTTGTGAGTGGATCCGCCGTGTTGTCCTCTAAGTCTACTCTCCTAACCTCGATCACCCTGGAGATCAACTATCTCTATGATCAGGTGATGCTGCCTCAGAATACGTCTGGGTCACTGATGGGACCGGGGTTCCTGGGCCAAAGCCACACTTCCATTGTCACACAATGGTAGGAACCTAGTTCATCTCATGAACCAATATACACCCAAACTGCCTCTTTGGTTGTATCTTTGATAGCGATGTCACCAGCCTTTATCGTCTAGTTTGCCACGGTATCTAGCTTGGAACTCTTCCAACATACCGTCCCTCCACTGAGGGTAAAGACAATGCCTGCGACTGACATTCAGTCGTCCTTATCACCCTGGAACATTTCCAGTGATTCTCCCCAGGATCCATTGATACCATCTTACTACACCTAGTGAGAATCCTAACATCCATTTAGATCTATCTTATAGATCCAAAACCCAAGATTTAGGAGGTATCGCTTTGATCCTATTTGGAGAATCCTTGTGATAAGTGGAGATTGACCGAGCGTAGCATAGGAAACACCTTCCCCATTAAGAGTATGTCATCCATGTACTCTACGAGGATCACCACCATACTCCCTACTACCCTTTTGTATATACAAGGTTCATCTACCATTTTGATGAAGTCAAACTCTTTGACTACCACATCAAAACAGATGTTCCAACTCCGCGATGCCTGCTTCATTCTGTAAAGCATCTTGAACATGTTTCCGCTGCTCCCACTGTTTACGAAGCCCTCTGGCTGTGTTCTTATAGACGTTCTCTTCTAAATCAATATTTAGAAAAGCAGTCATGACACCCAACCACCAGATATCGCAATCATGGTATGTAGCAATGGCAAGTAGGATCCGGATGGACTTAAGCATAGGCACCGGAAAAGGTTTCATCATTATCCACGCCTGGCCAATGACGAAAACCTTTAACAAGTCTAGCTTCGAAAGTCTCAACTTTTCCATCTACACCAAGTAATCTTCTCAAGATATACTTACTCCTGATGGGGATTTAACCCTTCAGATATAGCAGCCAAAGTCCATACTTTGTTGGTGTATTTGGATTCCATCTCAGATCGCTAAGCATCCAGCCATTCTTACAGAGTCCCTACTCTCGATGGTCTGCTCGAAACTAGTTGGGTCATCATCTCATGATGCATTCCTCGCTCCCACTGCCATCGAGAAACCGAAGTATCTCTCAGGCGGATAAGGAACCCTACCAGATCGGCGGAGAGGCTGAGGTTCGTCGGGGACTATTGAATCCTTTGGTTCTGTCAAATCATCAGCTGCAGTTTTGTATAGCTGGAACCTTTCCAGTTCTACAGAATTAACCTTGCCTCGATCTTGTCTGGATTTTTGCTTTTGACATAGGCCGGACAATCCCAAATCCTAACTTACTTAAGAGATAGGCTCTTCCCATACCATATCTTATATGGAGTGGTAGGCACTGATTTGATTCGAACCCAATTCAATAGGTATGCAGCTTCTCAAGTGCATAACCCCAAAAGGAAATAGGTAACTCAGTAGTACTCATCATAGAGCGCACCATATCTCACAGGGTGCGATTGCTCCGCCCTGATACACCATTGTGCTATGGTGTATTCAGAGGAGTAATGCTGAGAGAGAATCACATTCTCCTTTAGAATAGTCCAAGAATTCTATGCACAAGTATTATCCCCTCTGATCTCATCATAGGACATAATACTTATACTCGTATTTTGGTTCTCTACTTCTAACTTGTACTCTGTGAATATCTCAAAAGCTTCGGACATATATTTCAACAGGAACATATGACTGAATCTTGAGAGATCATCAGAGAATGTAATGAAGTACAAAGAACCGGTCCTGGCATGTGTAGATAGGGGACCTTACATACATCATCATGTATCAATCCCTAAAGTTCACTAACTCTTTCTCTGTTTCCAACAAACAGAGCTATGGTCATCTTATCTTTGTGACATGACTGGCAAGTTTCACAAGATGTAAATTCAAACTAATTTAAATATGCATCCAAAATGTAACTTAAGCCAGCCGGGTCGTATTGATATGACCTAGTCTACAATGCCTCAAGAAGGATCCGTTCATTTCTGAACTCTTCCTCTTGTGTGTGTTCTGTATACTAGGAACTGTAGTTTGATTTAGAACGTCAATGCTTTTAGATAACGTGCCTGAACGGATCAACTTTTGATATAGGAAATATAAAAAACATTATTCAACAATACAAAATTATATCCTTCTTTAATAAATAAAGAGATTGATATGATTTTGTATATCAGGTTCGGTATCTAATAGCATTTGTTCAGAATCAATGTATTTGGAAATACAGGGTGACAGTGACCAACAGACTTGGCTGCAACACTTGCACCGTTTTCTATCTCATGAAACTTATCACTCATTCTCAGTTCTCTACTTATCTGTAGCCTATGTAACAAATTACATTTTAGGGATCCTGATACGGTATCAAATACCCAGGACGTAGAGGATACTGAGAAACAGTTCTTTATAATGAACACACCCGAAGGAGATGCATCTCATGCACTTTCTTCGTTTGGGTGGTACGAGAATTCTGGTATTCCCCTATTTCCTGCTCGGTCTTATAACAATTATAAGTTGGAGCGGGACCAACATTCCCCAATTCAGTAAAACAAGCGGGTTTAGTCAATACATCCATATTATTATCTTGATTAAGGCGTGACATGGTCGCTACCTGGAGAGAGAGAGAAGAAAACACTCTGCGTGCGCTCTTACAAGATTAGATTGGTTATTTATTTTATCTAATCAGGATGGCTCCCACTGTTTTTATCAAATCTTCCTTCAAACCTTAAAAGGAAGACTAGCCGGGATTAATTACACTCTACAAGTTCGCCAATCTTTCAGCCAGGCCAGTGTCGGTACATTGAGGGAGGTTCCCCGTGCTTTCGCACGGACCTAATTACAATAAATCTCGTTTTCCCAGGGGCGTAACCCCGTTGACACCTTTCTAGACACCTACTTGATCGGCTAATTGCAAAGTGCAAAACTCTCCCAGGAGTAACTCTTACTCGCAGCGGGTATCGGGATCCAACTATCTCATAGAAGGTATGCAATCTCATTGCAAATTTCAACACTTGAAATTCCCGATTATTTTGCCCCTAACCTCCTATGACCTTGACAAAGGCCAACAAACCACAGGATGCTAGTCAAGTTCAACCCGTCATTTCTTGATTGAATTAAACCCACCCGCACGACCCTTGACAAAGGCCAACAAGGTCGTACGACTACCCTAACCCAATCTGCATCATATGTATAAGCAGATAAGCACTAGTCAGCTACCGCACACTGCGCCTTGACAAAGGCCAACAAACGCAGCACGAATACTAACTACTACTTATCTGAAATGACGGAGGGCTACGACAGGTTTTTAAGAAAACCTATTGCCTAATGAACTTGATATCGTTGTAGAATCAAATGAATTTTGAAATGGAGTGTTTTTGAGGCTTTTCTAGTTTTGCTAAAGGGGTCATTCCCGGTGAAGGGATCGTCGGCCCTTTCCTCATCGAATAAGGTGCAGGATATATCATATATACCACTGTACAAAGCAAAAACTATAGAAGCAATCAAAAGACAAACCGAAGGTTGTAGCATCTGCCAGTTATTGCTAAAGGGGTCACTCCCGGTGAAGGGATCTCGGCCCTTTCCTTATCGAATAAGGTGCAGGATGTTCTACAAGGAACACCGCGATGTAAAGCAAGAACTGTAGCTACCTGTTTTTGAAAATTCGATTCCACAACATCTTAGGTTTCTTTTCTTTCATTAATTACATTAATGAAGTCCCATAATTTAAATCACCTAAACATCACAGATAAATACGACATACACTTATGCCATCCGCATTCGCCTCGATGTCCCCTCGTGCACCATTAGGTTAGGTAACTAACGGCAGAGCGGGGCAGGGCTAGCACGGGTGTAAAACATAAGTAACATCTATATAATATATCATATATACTATATACAATATCTATCTGAACATATCACAGATAACGCAGCAGAAAATATCATATGAAATATTGGATATACTAGGACGTCCATGTTTTATTTTGAGCCTGTATAAAACACGGATTCCACGGTCGTGATGAATAGCCAATCCCACACCCCTAGACCCCTACGAGAGCGGCAAGCAACCCTACCAATTCTAGGGTTAGGAGACCCGGACTCGACTCCTCGAGATGGTCTCCCACTGGACCCTAGAACCCGGTTACTTGTGCTCCCCTCCTTGGGTCTATCCTAATGCGGAAAAGTAAATAATATACATCAACGGTGACATCTTCCGCAACCTAGAAGTGTCCCAATAAAAGAATATTACATACAAGTTTTTACATGAATGAAAATGAAAAACACTCATCTCACATAAAAATCCCCGGCTATTCAAACACGGCGATCCAATATAACATATCCAGCAACACATAACATCACATGTCATCAACGTAAGTAAGTATGCATACACCGATTGTCGTCGACGTATAGCAACGAAAACGGTGATACAACTACATACTACACTTACGGTCACAGAAAAGAAAGTGTAAAACTACAACAGTTGGAATCCGCAAACTCTTTAGACATCGCATGCCTAACCAATTATAAACCCCGCATTTTAGTCTCATTATCGAAACTCTTTTCAATATCAAGTCGGGCAATTCAACAAGATTCCCGACATCCTGATCGAATGCTCGTCGCAAACTTTATTAGGCGGCCGCACCCCCGATGCCGTCGACGAAGTGCACCAAGGCGGAACACCACTGCCGCGAGCACCCGAACGGATGCTTTCGGCGACGGGGTTCTCCTACAGTCACTTGGTCGGGGTTATGGGGCGTGGCTATCTATTAAGTTTACCGGCGAGTATCCGTGTATGCTACGTGATTGCGACGGACTTTTGATCATATCAAAATTCTGTGGCAACCGATCAAGTGAGACTAAACTGCTAGATTTATAACATTCATTCAGTTATCTCAAAACTACATGTGGATTCCAAATATTGTATCACATTCCAGATAAATAGAAAATGTCACACTTTCCGATTGAACAATCAAACACCCAAGTTTTCCCGAAACAGCTCAACACTTGAAATAAGTTTAAAAACATCCATTTCATGCCACAGTACCAACGGTCCAGCCGTAGAAGGGTCAAGCCAACGCCTCACATGTGGCACGCCGTACTGCCCCAAACCCTAAGGTTCATCGAGTTAAGGTTTGTTGTCTTCTAGAGGGTCCATCGCATTACTTGCACTACTTAGACGTTCTTAAACTACGGAAAAATCCAACACTTGGAAATTTTACGGCAGGGGAAAAAGTGGGTATTTATATCCGGTCGAACTTTTTAACATGTTCTAAATTTGCCCGGAAAAACACATAGACGAAGTTAAACTTTCCGATCGAAACACCGAGTCCCCAATACAACCCAGAAAACTCAACTCTTGAGTAAAAATTAAAATTACCCAGAAAACACAGGATTCACAAAGGGACATTACTGTGCAAACAGTGAAGCAAGAAGACACTTTATGGCCGCGGAACCGCCACACGACCTAGGGTACGACCGCGGTTCCGCGGCTCCTTGGAAGAGTTGGGGTCACGTGCTTCACAGTAATGCTTAGAAATTCCTGCTGATTTTTTTGAGTATTTTTAATTAGGAAAAAACCACATTTTCAGAAAATGTACAGAGAGGGGTCAAGTTTAGGGTTTCGGGGTTCGATCGGATTTCTAACATCTTCAACACTTCGCCTAAAGCTCTAGCTAGGCTCTGATACCACTGTAAGGTTCCTAGGCATACTCATGAGGTTCTACAACTGATCAACCATACCAAAATCAAATTTTTCATATGCCGAGAAACCCTAAACAAGATCGATTACTAGAGGTAAGGCGAAACAACAAGCAAGTTAACAACTTAACTATAAGTGAAAGGGATTACAACCTTTGTAGATCCGGTCCTCCACTTCTTTAGCTCCGTGATGATGTCCCTCCGTTGCGATCATCGGGATCCCGGACTCTAGCGATGGTTTCGTCGGAGAAATGATCGGGCTAGGTCATTGACTTCGATGCCGAAGATGATCTACGTCGAGGCGACTTAAACTCAAGTTCCATCTTCACTAGGTCATGAAACTTGTGAAGATAACACCCTATACAACATGGCAAGTGGTAGAGGATGAAGAAATAGGAAATGGGTTCATTTTGGATTTGGATTTCTCACTTGATTTCATCACTTGAAAATTTTCAAGAAAGTTTTCTTCACTTCATGAAGAAGATGAAGAAGAAGAAGAAAGAAAATGAATTATTCTTGAAAATAATAAATCAAGTGAATACTTATCATAATGCAACCATGGGTGAAGTAACACATGTAGAGAATAAACTACGGTTTAGGTGTAATGGTTAGGTTAAAGGAAAAGACAAAATGGTAGACTTTTTCAAAGATGCTTAGAAACTTCATGAAGCATGAAGCCAAAACAATAAAAGCCACCATTTAGTTTTTACCAAAATTAATAAAATAAATAAAACCCTAACCATTAACTTAAACATGGTTTAAAGCATACACACACCCAAGTTTGCATGTATTATCAAACATGATACAAACTAGTGCACAAATATATATCATATATACAATGTGCACATCAAGTGAGAAAATCAATCTTAAGTGAACAAATACTAGTTAATGTAAAGTAATATATCAAATATATAATTATACATTAAATCATTAAATCAAGTGTTGATTTAATGATCCGGTCATACTGCATATAACCGACTAATATCAAGTGTATCAATATATCGAATCAACATTTGATTCGGTAACCTGGCTATATCTTATATAACCGTCCGATGATACAAATCGCGAGAATAGAATACAGTATCACATACTGGTATTATTCTCGGTCCTGTACATATCTCATATGCGTTCCTATTTCGTTTCGCTTGAGCCAGGAAACCTCTGTGTAGGACTCTAAAGACTCGTCAATACGCCGGCAGTAGGTGATGATCATATCAAACACCCATAAGCCGCAAGCGGTCTGCTAAACGTAACGGCCACCCAGGTATTGAGCGATCAGAAGATCAACGAGCAAGCCCGCTCACACTCCTGTGAATCCAACCAGAAACACTTACCGTACAATCCGGTCTGTTCGTCTGATATGTCGCATATCTCGCCTAGGGGTGGTAAACGTCAGACCCCAGTAGCTTGATAAGTCGTGTCGATACGTGGTCTATAACAGTTCGAGATACTACTGATAACACTTACCAGTAAATCTCAGCAACCCTGGCCAGGGATTTCCGGTTATAGCCAATCGAACACAGTGCAACATCCACTCCCTATACCGGGAGAGACGAATCCCCTCCTATCGCTCATTGTCTCCATGTGATTCGGGACTGTACCTAAAAACCACCGTTTTGCACACCCTCTTGGACGTGGTAAGGTGGAAATCAAAGCACAGTGGGAATCACACAAGACTCTATGACGATCTCGGGTCTACAGACTAACCTGTACCAGTGTCACCAGAGAACTGCCATCTGACGTAAGGTATAATACCATCTGGGAGTTCTCGGCGAGTCCGTCCAGTGTACCCAGTCTCCACTGAGCACCCGTATATCATCTCTGATGTCAAACACCAATGGATATGGGATCATCCATCGCCCATCTGTATGGGTCGAGAAGGTATACGCTAGTCTACTCTGGTATATCGATGCCCCGTCTCGATACACCCACGACTAGGGACCTTGAAGGATGTACTTATAGACTACCATGTCCCCACTAGTATGATCCGCATCATAGTCCAGGTAGTCAAGTACACATCCTAAGGGCTTTACCAACATGTAACAGAGAGACAATCAGTGTACACGTTAAGATAAAGAGCAACCGGATAGCATACTATCATGTCGAGCAAGAAAGTCCTCCCTATATATGTCCCAGCATCCACTACAATATATCTAAGGCATACATATAACTAACAATTATGACACGTAGTAGACGACGTGTCGTTTACGTAAGCCAACTAGATCCCTGGGGGCCATGGAGGTAGAATCAATATGATACATAGGGGACTTTCCTCGGTGCCTCGTCCACGAAGTTGCACCCGACGTTTCGGAGACCTCCCCGAGTACCTTCCCTATGCGCCTAGCGACCAGCCAACAGCTTGCCTCCAAACTATCCTACAGCTGAGCTTTCTCAGCTTCTACGCTCGTCTCCGAGATATTACAGAACCGAGCTTCCTCAGCTCACTTGCTCGTCTCCTAGCTATCTCAGGAGCAGAGATTCCGCAGTGTCCCTGTTTGGCCGGGAGTATGAAACCCGAACGCCCCCGTAACGGCTCCGTATATTTGGCCACGACGAGATCTTCGCCGGCCCACGTCCCGCATCCCACGCTAGCGTATTTTGCCATTAATGGGCGTATCTCGCCATTAATGGGTGTATCCCACCATCTACGTGAACGTGACGTAGGTACGTAACGGACAGCGAGAATCTTGTAGGGTTGCTAGGCACGCGCACAAGTGTCTACGAGGCATCAACCATGCCCGATTTAAAATTTAGCCGTGCCGAACAACCCGAATACGGAACTTTAAACTAGAGATTAGGCGAAAACAAGCATGTTAACAACTTTAACACTAAGTGAGAGGGATTACAACCTTTGTAGATCCGGTCCTTCACTTCATATGCTCCGTGTTGTGGTCCCTTCGCTGCGATCATCGGGATCCGGACTCTCGAGGGGTTCCACGAAGAGAAAGACGCAACCTTTGCTTCCGATCTTCGATACTAAAGATGATCTACCTTGAAGTTTCTTTAACACAAGCTAACACTCATGAAATGATGTGAACACCCTCATCTAAATGGCAAGGGAAGATGAGGATGATGAAGTAGGATTTTTGCTCTCTTTATTTATCTTTTTCTCATATTTATCCATCATAAAAATCAAAGCAAGAAAGGATTTCAAGCAAAGAAGAAGAAGGAAGAAGATGATGAATAGAATGATAATCCTTTTGTGATGAATAGGAAAATAATAATATGATAGAATTATGCAACCATGGTTCAAACTAACCCTTGTAGAGATTTTACTGGGGTTAAAGGTTTGGTTAGGGTTTAGGAAATATCTAGCATAATATCTTAACAAAGACAAAGAAAGAAAACTTCTAGAATCTTCTAGAAAGCCTTAACCCTAATCAAACCCTAACCATGTTTAATCTCTACTAAACAAGTTGCATTATTTATCATATCATGTTACAATATTATATATCACATATACAATATTTATCGTAACAAAATAAAATAATACAATTAACATATATCGCATATATATCAATGTATTACCCGAGTGAGAAAAAGAATCTTTTAGTGAGCAAATATTAGTTAATGTAATTTAATATATCATGTATATTATTATACATTAAATTATCGAATCAACACTTGATCCGACAATCCGGCTATATCGCATATAACCGACTAATATTTATCCGTACCGATTCATCGAATCAACACTTGATCCGACGACCCGGCTGATATCAAATATCGCGAGAATAGAATACGATATCACATATCGCATTATCCTCAGTCCCGCACATATCACATATGTGCTCCTACTCCGTTTTGCCTGAGTCAAGAAACCTCTATGTAGGACTCTAAAGAATCGTCAATACGCCGGCAGTAGGTGATGATCATATCAAACACCCACAAGCCGCAAGCAGTCTGCTAAACGTAACGGCCATCCGGGTATTGAGCGATCAGAAGATCAACGAGCAAGCCTGTAACTTCTCCTGCGAATCCAAACAGTAACACTCCCGTACAGTCCGGTCTCGTCGTCTGATATGTCGCATATCTCGCCTAGGGGTGGTAAACGTCAGACCCCAGTAGCTCGATAAGTCGTGTCGATGTGAGGTCTATAACAGTTCGAGAAACTACTGATAACACTTACCAGTAAATCTCAGCAACCCTGGCCAGGGATTTCCGGTTATAGCCAATCGGACACAGCACAACATCAACTCCCTATACCGGGAGAGACGAATCCCCTCCTATCGCTCATTGCCTCCATATGATTCGGGACTGTACCCAAAAGCCACCTTTTTGCACGCCCTCTTGGACGTGGTATGATGGAAATCAAAGCACAGTGGGAACCACACAAGACTCTATGACGATCTCGGGTCAACAGACTACTCTGTACCAGTGTCACCGGAGAACTGCCATCTGACGTATGGTATAATACCATCTGGGAGTTCTCGGCGAGTCCGTCCAGTGTACCCAGTCTCCACTGAGCACCCGTACACCATCCTTGATGTCAAACACCGATGGATATGGGATCATCCATCGCCCATCATATGGGTCAAGATGCGTATACGCTAGTCTACTCTGGTGCATCGATGCCCTGTCTCGATACACCCACAACTAGGAACAGTTATAGGATGTACTTGTCGACTACCGTGGCCCCACTAGTATGATCTCATCATAGTCCCAGTAGTCGAGTACATATCCTAAGGGCTTTATCAACATGTAACATAGAGACAATCAGAGTACAAGTTAAGATAAAGTACAACCAGATAGCATACTATCATGTCGAGCAAGAAAGTCCTCCCTATATATGTCCAAGCATCCACTACAATATACATCGTATGTACAGTAATGGCCTCTAGGGCATACATATAACTAACAATCTCTCACTTGCACTAGGGCCATCTGTTATGGTATCGCATACCCAACAATTAGCTGCGGTTGAAGTATCTCATACTCAACCATCCCATAAAAGTCTCTACTGGGAAAAAGGCCTTCGTGAGTGGATCCGCGCTGCGTCCTCTATGTCTACTCTCCTAACCTCGATCTCCCTGGAGATCAACCATCTCCATGATCAGGTGACACCGCCTAAGAATTATATCTGGATATCTGATGGGACAGTAGTTCCTTGGCTGAAGCCACAACTCCATTGTCACACAATGGTAGGAACGAAGTTCATCTTATGAACTTATATCTATCCAGACTGCCTCTTTGGTAGCATCCTTGGTAACGATGTATCTTGCCTTTAATTGTCTAGTATGTCACGGCATACAGCTTGGAACTCTTCCAACATACCGTCCCTCCACTGAGGGTATAGACAAGCCTGCGACTGACATTCAGTCTTCTTTATCACCCTGGAACCCTTCCAGTGATTCTCCCCAGGATCGATTGATACCATCTCACTACTACTGGTGAGTTTCCTAACATCCAATCAGATCTATCTCATAGATCCAAAACCCAGGATTTAGGAGGTATCACTTTGATCCTATATGGAGAATCCTTGTGATAAGCGGAGATTGACCGATCGTAGCATAGGAAACTCCTTCCCTATCAAGAGTATGTCATCCACGTACTCTACGAGGATCATCACCATACTCTCTACTACCTTTTTGTATATACAAGGTTCATCTACCATTTTGATGAAGTCAAACTCTTTGACTACCACATCAAAACAGATGTTCCAACTCCGCGATGCCTGTTTTATCATATAAAACATCTTGCACACGTTTCCGCTGCTCCCACTGTCTACGAAGCCCTCTGGCTGTATACTTATAGACGCTATCTTCTAAATCTTCATTTAGAAAAGCAGTCATGACACCCAACCGCCAGATATCGTAGTCATGGTATATAGCCGTGGCAAGTAGGATCTGGATGGACTTAAGCATAGATCCTTAGAAAAGGTTTCAACATAATCCATACCTGGTCTATGATGCAAACCTTTAACAAGTCTAGCTTTGAAAGTCTCAACTTTTCCATGTACACCAAGTAATCTTCTCAAGATATACTTGCTCCTGATGGGGATTTAACCCTTCAGATAAAGCAACCAAAGTCCATACTTTGTTGGTGTATAAGGATTCCATCTCAGATCGATAAGCACCCAGCCATTCTTACAGAGTCCCACTCCTGATGGCCAGCCCGAAAATAGTTGGGTCATCATCTCATGATGCAATCCTCGCTCCCACTGTCATAGAGAAACCGAAGTATCTCTCAGGTGGGTGAGGAACCCTACTAGATCGGCGGAGAGGCTGAGGTTCGTTGGAAACTATTGAATCCTTTGGTTCTACCAAATCATTAGCTGCAGTTTGTATAGCTGGAACCATTCCGGTTCTACATAACAGACCTTGCTTCGAGCTTGTCCGGATTTTGCTTTTAGACATAGGCCGGACAACCCCAAATCTTAACAAACTTAAGATATGGGCTCTTCCCTTTCCATATCACATATGAAGTGGTAGGCAACTGATTTGATTTGAACCCTATTCAATAGGTATGCAACTTCACAAGTGCACAACTCCCTAAAAGGAAATAGGAAACTCAGTAGTACTTATCATAGAGCACACCATATCAAATAGGGTGCTATTGCTCCGCCCCGATATACCATCGTGCTATGGTGTATACGGAGGAGTAATGCTGAGAGAGAATCTCATTCTCCTTTAGAATAGTCCAGGAATTCCGTGCTCAAGTATTCTCCTCCTTGATCTCATCAAAGGACATAATACTTTTACCCGTATTTTGGTTCTCTGCTTCTAACTTATATTCTGTGAATATCTCAAAAGGTTCGGACCTGTGTTTCAATAGAAACATATGTCTGAATCTTGAGAGATTATCAGAGAATGTAATGAAGTACGAAGAACCGGTCTTGGCATGTGTAGACATGGGACCTTCATACATCAGCATGTATCAATCCCAAAAGTTCACTAACTCTTTCTCTGTTTCCAATAAACAGAGCTGTGATCATCTTATCTTTGTGACATGACCGGCAAGTTTCACAAGATATAAATTCAAACAGATTTAAATATGCATCTATATGTAACTTCAGCCAGTCGGGTCGCATTGATATGACCTAGTCTATAATGCCTCAAGAAGGATTTGTTCATTTCTGAACTCTTCCTCTTGTGTGTGTTCTGTATACTAAGAACTGTAGTTTGATTTAGAACGACAATGCTTTTAGATAACGTGCCTGAACCGATCAACCCTTGATATAGGAAATGTTCAAAACATTATCCAACAATACAAAATTATATCCTTTCTTTACTAATAAAGAGACTGATATGATTTTGTATATCAGGTTCGGTATCTAATAACATTTGTTCAGAATCAATGTATTCTGGTAATACAGGGTGATAGTGACCAACAGACTTGGCTGCAACACTTGCACCGTTTTCTGTCTCATGAAACTTATCACCCGTTCTCAGTTCTCTACCTTTCTGTAGCCCATGTAACAGATTACATATGCGGGATCCTGATCCGGTATCACATACCCAGGACGTAAAGGATACTGAGAAACAGTTCTCTGTAATGAACACACCCGAAGATGATGCATCAACATGCACTTTCTTCGTTTGGGCGGCACGGGAAATCTGGTATTCCCCAATTTCCTGCTCTGTCTTATAACAATTATAAGTTGGAGCGGGACCAACGTTCCCCAGCTCAGTATAACAAGCGGGTTCAGTCAATATATCCGTTTTATTATATTGATTAAGGCGTGATATAGTCGCTACTTGGAGAGAGAGAAGAAAACACTCAGCGTATGCTCTTGCAAGATTAGATTGGTTATCTAAAATATCTAATCAGGATGTCTCCCACTGTTTTAGTCAAATCTTCCTTCAAACCCTAAAAGGAAAGACTAGCCGAGATTAATTACACGCTACAAGTTCGCCAATCTTTCAGCCAGGCCAGTGTCGGTACTTTGAGGGAGGTCCCCCGTGCTTTCGCATGAACCTAATTACAGTAAACCTCGTTTTCCCAGAGGCGTAACCTCGTTAACACCTTTCTAGACACCTACTTGATCGGCTAATTGTAATGTGTAAAACTCTCCCAGGAGTAACTCTTACTCGCAGCGGGTATCGGGATCCAACTATTGCAAATTTCAACACTTGAAATTCCCAATAATGTTTTACCCCTAGCGTCCTATGACCTTGACGAAGGCCAAACTCTCATAGTCCGCTAGTCAAGTTCAACCCGTTCATTTCTTGATTGAATTAAACCCACCCGCACGACCCTTGACGAAGGCCAAACTACGCCGTACGAATACCCTAATCCAATCGCATCGTATGCTAGCAGATAAGCACTAGTTAGCTACCGTACACTACGCCTTGACGGAGGCCAAACTACCGCAGCACGAATACTAACTAGTACTTATCTGAAATGACGAAGGGCTACGACGGGTTTTTCAGAAAACCCTTTGCGTAATGAACTTGATATCGTTGTAGAATCGAGTGATTTTAAATGGAGTGTTTTTGAGGCTTTTCTAGTTTTGCTAAAGGGGTCACTCCCGGTGAAGGGATCGTCGGCCCTTTCCTCATCGAATAAGGTGCAGGATATATCATATATACCGCTGTGCAAAGCAAGAACTATAGAAGCAATCAAAAGACAGACCGAGTTTGTAGCATCTGCCAGTTATTGCTAAAGGAGTCACTCCCGGTGAAGGGATTTCGGTCCTTTCCTTATCGAATAAGGTGCTGGATGTTCTACAAGGAACACCGCTATGCAAAGCAAGAACTATAGCTACCAGTTTTATAAACAAGTTTCTACAACATCTTAGGTTTATTTTATTTCATTAATCTCATTAATGAAGTCCCATTTTTAATTATGCTTCGCAAGCATCTCTTTTGAAACGAAATCTGCAATATAACATATATCTCATATATATAAAATATAAACATTCGTCTCAGGCAGTAATATGATCTCATCACAGAACATTGTAGCAGAAGAAACATATATGAAATATTGGATATACTAGGACGTCCGTGTTTTCAATACGAGCCTGTATAAAACACGGATTCCACGGTCGTGATGAATAGCCAAACCCACATCCCTAGACCCCTACGAGAGCGGCAAGTAACACTGCCAATTCTAGGGTTAGGAGACCCGGTCTCGACTCCTCGAGATGGTCTCCCACTGGACCCTAGAACCCGGTTACTTGTGCTCCCCGCCTTGGGTCTACCTAATGCGGAAAAGTAAATAATATACAACGGTGACATCTTCCGCTACCTGGAAGTGCCCCAATAAAAGAATATTACATACAAATAAATTTTACATGAATGAAAAAGAAAAACTCTCATCTCACATAAAACCCCCGGCTATTCAAACGCGACGATCCAATACAACATATCACAGCAACACATAATATCTCATATCATCAACGTAAGCAAGTATGCGTATCCCGATTGTCGTTGATGTATAGCAACGAAGCCGGCGATACACCACATACTACGCTTACGGTCACAGAAAAGAAAGTGTAAAACTACAACAGTTGGAATCCGTAATCTCTTTAGACATCGCATGCCTAACCAAATGAATTCCTTAGACATCACATGCCTAACAATTATAAACCCCGCATTTTAGTCTCATTATCGAAAACTCTTTTCAATATCAAGTCGGCCAATTCAACAAGATTCCCGACGTCCTGATCGAATGCTCGTCGCAAACTTTAGTAGACGGCCGCACCCCCGATACCGTCGACGAAGTGCACCAAGGCGGAACACCGCTACCGGGAGCACCCGAACGGATGCTTTCGGCGACGGGGTTCTCCTACAGTCACTTGGTCGGGGCTATGGAGTGAGGCTGTCTATTAAGTTTACCCGGAGAGTATTCGCGTACGCTACGTGATTGCGACGGACTTTTGATCGCATCAAAATTCCGTGGCAACCGATCATCTGAGACTAAACTGCTATGTTTATAATATTCAAATCAGTTATCTCATAACTACCTGTGGATTCCAATTATTGTATCACATTCCAGATAAATAGAAAAAATTAAACTTTCCGATCGAATCATCAAGCACCCAAGATTTCCCCAATATATCTCAACACTTGAAATCAGTTTAAAAACGTCCATCACATGCCACAGTACCAATGGTCCAGCCGTAGAAGGGTCAAGCCAACGCCTCACATGTGGCACGCCGTACTGCCCCAAACCCTAAGGTTCAAAGGGCAGTTCAAGACGGTCACATAATCGAGTTAAGGTTTGTTGTCTTCTAGAGGGTCCATCGAGTTACTTGCACTACTTAGAACATTCTTAAACACGAGGAAAAATCCAACTTTTGAAAAATTTTCCGACAGGGGAAAAAGTGAGTTATTGATATCCGTTCGAACTTTTTAACAGTTTCTAAAAGTTATCCGGAAAACCACATAGACAAAATCTGATACTCCGATCGAAACATCGAATCCCCAAAATAACCCCAGAAAACTCAACTGTAGAATAAACATTAAAAATTCCTAGAGAACTCAGCACTGAATAAAAGAAGTTACTGTGCAAAAAGGAGTTGATGACGTCACCATTGCGCCGCGGAACCGCCGCAGAAGGCATGCTTATGCCGCGGTTCCGCCGCGCTTTTTACTGTTCACCAAAATATTTTTGTACCGTAATTCTTAGAATTCCCTGCTGAATTTTTTAAGCATTTTTAATATTGAAAAATCCACAATTTTCAAAAAAGGACAGAGAGCAATTTGGATTCAGAGTTTCGGGTTCGATCGGACTTCAAACTCCGTCTAGACTTCGCCTAAAGCTCTAGCTTGGCTCTGATACCACTGTAGGGTTGCTAAGCACGCGCACAAGTGTCTACGAGGCATCAACCATGCCCGATTTAAAATTTAGCCGTGCCGAACAACCCGAATACGGAACTTTAAACTAGAGATTAGGCGAAAACAAGCATGTTAACAACTTTAACACTAAGTGAGAGAGATTACAACCTTTGTAGATCCGGTCCTTCACTTCATATGCTCCGTGTTGTGGTCCCTTCGCTGCGATCATCGGGATCCGGACTCTCGAGAGGTTCCACGAAGAGAAAGACGCAACCTTTGCTTTCGATCTTCGATACTAAGATGATCTACCTTGAAGTTTCTTTAACACAAGCTAACACTCATGAAATGATGTGAACACCCTCATCTAAATGGCAAGGGAAGATGAGGATGATGAAGTAGGATTTTTGCTCTCTTTATTTATCTTTTTCTCATATTTATCCATCACAAAAATCAAAGCAAGAAAGGATTTCAAGCAAAGAAGAAGAAGAAAGAAGATGATGAATAGAATGACAATCCTTTTGTGATGAATAGGAAAATAATAATATGATAGAATTATGCAACCATGGTTCAAACTAACCCTTGAAGAGATTTTACTGGGGGTAAAGGTGTAAGTCCATATTGCGACCCCCGGTACTTGCGGGGAGGCGGAAACGGTATAAAAAACAAATTTTTATCGCAAGAGGCAACATGGACTACACTAGGTCGGGATCGTGTCTAAACTAAACTAGCAAATACGCTAAAAGGAGTTAGCTACTATGGAAAATGGTTATACCTAAACTTGAACTCCTTCTTCTTTAAACCTTGTAGAGGTTGATGGTTCTCTTCTTGTCGCCTTCCTCCGTCGAAGATGGATCCACCTCGAAGGTTCGACCTTTGGGCTCTTCCTCGATCTTTGAGTGAACTAGGGTTTCCGGCTTGCTAAACCTTCAACCTAGAATGAGTAGAGAGAGACTAGGGTTTGCTTTTGCTTTTAAAGAGAAGGATTCTCAACACATGAGAAGGTTTCTCTTTGCTAGAGGAAGAAGAAGATGAAATGAGGAGAGAGAGAGATTATGATAGAATGAGCTATCTTTTTCTCACTTGCAACCATAATGCAAAAGAAAGGAATTATCTAAATGATAATAATTGAAAATAAGAATAGTTGATGGTAATTTTTGGAATGACCACTATCATGCTTCTTTAAATGAAGTGTAAGCATGAATCAAGGAGGATCTTTCAAAGCATGATGGTGGTCAATGGTCAACAAGTCAACCAAGGTCAATAAGTCAACAAAAATCAACCATAACATAATTCTCATTTAATTACTATTATTAATAGATAATTCATAAATCCATTAGGGTTTGGAAAATGATAACTGTCAACTATGCATACGCACCCGTTCCGAAACCCTAATGAAAAACCTCATTCTCCGCCTCAAGCAACTGTGCATACACACCTGCATTCTCGTTCCGAGGAACAAGAATACCAAGATATAAAAGCAACCCTATAACATATACCAGTATCTGGCTCAAACCAGAGCCTGCCAGTATAATCCGTCCGGACTCCAAAAGTGCACAAGTGCGCGGATGAGAACGAACCTTGTCGCAAAACCATGCGACCTCTACTCTGTTTTGCCCAGAGGCGACTACCCTCTGTGTGGGACTCTAAAGACTCGGCACTACGCTGGCAGTGAGTTTAACCACAGACCGCAAGCGGCACTAGCTGTGCGTAACGGTCCCCAGGTAGATGCCGACAAGAAGGCTGACGAGGTGAAACCCCATCTGTACTCCTACTGAGTCTGAATGTGACAGTCTCCGTACAGTCCGGTCTGTTCGTCTGATACATCGCATGTCGGGCCTAGGGGGCGGTATCAACGTCAGTCCCCCAATAGCGGTACAAGTCGTGTCGGAGTGAAGCCCAAAACACCCTGAGATAACACTGGAACCTACCAGTATATCTCGCTTGCCCTGGCCAGGGACTACTCGTGTAATGGCTCTCCTAGACACAGCGCGATATCAACCCCCATTACCGGGAGAGACGAATCCTGTCTAACCGGCACTGCCTCCAAGTGCTTCGGGACTGCACCCAACCTCCACCTGTTTGCACGACTCCTTTGAGCCGTGGTAGGGTAGTGATCAAAGTGCAGTGGGAACACACTCGAGGCGAAGTGCTAGTATCAAGTCAGCGGACTAAGCTGTACTCATGTCACCTGGGAACTGATGACTGACGATAGGTATAATACCAACCTGTCAGTTCCCGACGAGTCCTGTCCAGTGTACTAGTAACCTAACGAGCACCCGTATACTATCTCTAGTACGACGTACTGATGGCTGTGGGACAGACCATCTCCCACACTGGGATGAGAAGCGCATACGCTAGTCTACTCCGGAGTATCGATGCCCTGTCTCGATAGTCCTGCGACTAGGGACCTGTATAAGGATGTGCTTATAGATTACCCAGCCCCCACTAGTGCGACTGCCATCACAACGCTGGTAACCAAGCAAAGATCCTAAGGGCTCCACTAATGCGTATAAGTGATATAGTAAAATAAACACAAGTACACATTGAAGTAGAAACAAACCAAGTAGCATACTACTATATTGAGCAAGATTGTTTATACAAGGTGAATATCCCAAGCTTCCATTAAGTAATATACAAACTAGTATGATACAGTAATGGCCTCTAGGGCATATACACTAGCAATCTCCCACTTGCACTAAGGCCATGTACTGGCGTATCGAAGACCTATCATCTCGATCAGCCGCTCGAACTGAGTCTGGGGTAGGGCCTTGGTGAATGGATCTGCAGTGTTCTCCTCTGAAGCAACCCTCCGAACCTCGATCTCCTTGCGATCCACGATCTCCCTGATCAGGTGATACCGCCTCAAGATGTGCCTGGATCTCTGATGGGACCTGGGTTCCTTCGCTAAAGCTATAGCCCCGTTGTTGTCGCAATACAGAGGTATTGGGTCAACAATGGACGGAACCACCTGAAGTTCTTTTAAGAACTTCCTTATCCAGACAGCTTCTTTTGCGGCATCAGATGCAGCAATGTATTCCGCTTCCATAGTCGAGTCTGCAACGGTTTCCTGTTTGGAGCTCTTCCAACATACCGCCCCTCCATTGAGGGTGAAGACAAAACCCGACATGGACTTGGAATCATCCTTGTCACTCTGGAAGCTGGAGTCAGCAAAGGCCTCGATCTGGAGGTCTTTTCCGCCATACACCAAGAACATCTCCTTAGTCCTTCTCAGGTACTTGAGAATGTTCTTTACCGCTATCCAGTGTTTCTCCCCAGGGTTTGACTGATACCGGCTTACCACGCTCAGTGCATAAGCTACATCCGGTCTGGTATACAACATCGCATACATTATAGAGCCTACCGCAGAAGCGTAGGGTATAATAGACATGCGATCCCTCTCCAAATCAGTCTTGGGAGACATCTCTTTAGAGAGGGTGATCCCGTGACAAGCCGGTAGGTTACCGCGCTTGGAATCTTCCATACTGAATCTCTTCACTATGGTGTCGATGTACCTGGACTGAGAAAGTCCTAATATCCTCTTGGATCTATCACGATGGATCCGGATCCCCAGGATGTATGAGGCATCACCCAGGTCTTTCATGGAGAACCTGTGTGACAAGAACCCCTTGACAGATTGTAGCATAGGAATGTCATTTCCTATTAAGAGAATGTCATCCACGTATAAAACGAGGAATACTACAGTTCTCGCTACAAATCTACTATAGATGCATGGTTCATCTGGATTTTTGATAAAGTCAAATTCCTTGACTGTCTCATCAAAACAGATGTTCCAACTCCGCGATGCCTGCTTTAGTCCATAGATGGACTTAAGCAACTTGCACACCTTTCCGCTGCTCCCACTCTGAATGAAACCCTCTGGCTGATCCATATAGACACACTCCTCTAAATTTCCATTTAGAAAAGCGGTCTTTACGTCCATCTGCCAAATCTCATAATCGTGGAAGGCAGCAATGGCAAGAAGGATCCGAATGGATTTCAGCATAGCCACTGGAGAAAAGGTTTCGTCATAGTCCAAGCCAGGTCTTTGACGGAAACCCTTTGCTACAAGTCTAGCTTTATAGGTCTCAACCTGTCCATCTACACCAATCTTCCTTTTGAAGATCCACTTGCATCCTACGGGTTTTACCCCGTCTGGAGCAATGTCCAACGTCCATACTTTGTTGGTGTACATGGACTCCATTTCGGTCCGCATTGCATCCAGCCATTTTACCGAGTCAACGCTCTGAACGGCCTGCTGGAAGCTAGTAGGCTCATCATAATCTATGATGCAATCCTCTCGATCCCCGTCTATGAGAAAACCGTAGTATCTCTCGGGCGGATGAGACTGCCTACTACTCCTGCGGAGCGGCATAGGAATGTCCTGTTCATTTGAACCCTCTGGTTCCTCTAAGATTTCAGTAATGGTTTGTGGTTCTGGAACTTCTTCCAGTTCTACTGCGCTCCCACTTATCTGATTTTCCAAAAACTCAGTTTCCAAGAAGTAGGCATGACGAGAAACAAGAACTTTTTGTTCCTCTTCGTAGTAGAAAAGATACCCCTTGGAGTTCTTTGGGTATCCCACAAACTTGCACTGTACCGAGCGTGCCTCGAGCTTGTCCGCATGCTGCTTTTTTACAAAAGCCGGACATCCCCATGTCTTAAAGGATTTAAGACAGGTTTTCTTCCCACTCCACATCTGATATGGTGTGGTAGGCACTGTCTTAGTAGGAACTTGGTTCAAGAGATGTGCAGCTGTTTCCAGTGCATAACCCCAGAAAGATCGCGGTAACTCAGCCTTACTCATCATGGAACGAACCATATCCAATAGGGTTCGATTCCTCCTTTCCGATACACCGTTATGTTGCGGAGTGTATGGAGGAGTACGCTGAGAGAGAATTCCATTCTCTTTTAAATAGTCCAGGAACTCGGCACTCAAGTATTCTCCACCTCGATCCGATCTTAGAATCTTAATACTTTTGCCTGTTTGTTTTTCAACTTCATTCTTGTAATCCCGAAATTTCTCAAAGGCCTCGGATTTGTGCTTCATTAAGAAGACATGTCCATACCTAGAGAAATCGTCTGTGAAAGTAATGAAGTATGAATAACCGCTTCGCGCATGTGTAGACATTGGACCGCACACGTCGCTGTGTACGAGTCCCAAGAGCTCGCTCGCTCTTTCTCCGTGTCCAGTGAACGGAGTCTTTGTCATCTTTCCCATGAGACAAGATTCACAAGTGGCATAAGACTGATACTCGAACGGATCCAAGTATCCTTCTTTATGTAACTTAGTCAACCGTGTCTCATTGATGTGACCCAGTCTACAATGCCATAAGAAAGCCTGATTGATATCTGGAGACTTTCTTTTGTGTGTATTCTGGACAATGAAAATCTGTGGTTAGTTCAATACGTATATACCATTGCTCAGTGTACCTGACCCAATCAGAACTTGATTAAGGTGAATGTTTACAACATTACTTACAAACGCAAATTCATAACCTTCTTTAGAAACCAAAGATACAGAAATGATATTACAAGTTGCGTTGGGTACAAAAAACAATTACGCAAAACCAAAACATGCCCATCTGACATTCCCAGGTGATAGTCCCCCACGGCTTTAGCATCCATGCTAGCTCCGTTTGCAACTCTGAGGGTCATGTCACCTTCCTTCAAAAACCTACGATTTCTCAACGCCTGCAATGAATTACAGATATGAGATCCTGATCCGGTATCCAATACCCAGGAAGTAGAGTTTATAGAAAGACAGTTTTCAATAACATACACACCTGAAGCTGAAGCCGCAACCTGCTTCAGTTCCTGTGTCTTGGCCTTCCAAGCCCTGCAATCTTTCTTCCAGTGTCCACTCTTATGACAATAGAAGCATTCTTCTTTACCCACAAGCTTCCCCGCAATCTTTGTTGCCAATTCTTTTCCCTTCGTACCCACTTTACTAACACCGCCTCTTGGTTTGGCGGGGGCTTTCCTCCTCTTTCCCTTGGCTTTTGCCTTGGACCTAGAGGAAGAAGATCCTCCTACAAACAAAGCGGGTGTTTCCCTACCCTTCTGTAGGGTGCCCTCTGCGCTCCTCAGCATGTTGAGGAGTTCTGAAAGTTCAACTTCCTTTTCTTGCAAGTTGAAATTCAGTATGAACTGGGCGTAAGTGGATGGAAGGGACTGGAGAATTATATCCGTATAGAGTTCACTGTCCAACGTAGTCCCAAGTTCCGCGAGCTCCTCAGTGTAGCCAATCATCTTAAGCACGTGGTCCGCTACCGATGATCCGACGGCCAACTTTGTCGAAAACAACTTCTTCGACACTTCGTATCTTGCGATACGAGACTGCTCTCCATACAGTTCTTTTGTATGGAGAAATATGGATTCCAAATCCATATTCTCGTGCCTCCTCTGATGTTCGTTGTCCATCGAGGCAAGTACGAGGCACCTGGCCTTCGCGCTGTCAATCTCCCAAGTCTTACGGATTTCCTTATCCGCGACGCTGGAGGTGGGACCTGGGACGGGGGGAGCTTTGGTGGTAAGAAGATACCCCAGCTTGTCGTAAGTGATTGCCAACTTGACATTCCTGAGCCAATCTTTGTAGTTTGGCCCTGTCAATATGTTTTTATCTAGAATCAACTTAAGTCCAGTCATTTCGATTTGGTCGCTGCAGGGGGGAGAGAAGGAACACTTTAGCACGATGCTCTTGCAAGTTTAGAATGGTTTTTAATTTGTCTAAACAGGATGGCTCCCACTGTCTCTCGAATCCCTCCTCAAACCACAAAGGAAGAATTAGCCGGGATCAATCTCACCGTGCAATACTTGCTTAACCGTTCAGCCAGGCCAGTGTCGGTACTTCGAGGGAGGTTTTCCAACGCTTTCGCGAAGTTCCTTAATTAAATAACCTCTTTTCTCTGGGGGCGTAGCCCCGCTAACACCTTTCTAGGCACCTACTAGGTTTATAGCATTGATCGTCTAGTGAGAAATTTCCCGAGGAGTAGCATATACTCACAGTAGGATCGGGATCCAAATATCATTGCGTGGCGAAACTGAAGGAATCCTACCAGAATCACCACACTCCAAATGGTATGCAAATCTAGCAAGTTTCAGTACTTATGAAACTCCCGATGTGGATTTTTGCCCCATGCTCTTATGACCTTGACTAAGGCCAACAAATCATAAGTCACATGTCAAGTTCTACCCGTCGTTATCCAGGTTAATTTGAATCCACCCGTATCTACCCTTGACTATGGCCAACAAGGCAATACGACTGTCCCAAACCAACGCATTCTATCTATGCAACATATGAATACCCACCAGCTACCAAACACTGTGCCTTGACTAAGGCCAACAAACACAGCTTGAATACCGTTGAATATTCATATGAAACGACGGAGGGCTACGAATGGTTTTGGCGAAACCGTGAACGTAGTGAACTTGATATAATCGATGGAACGAGATAGCTTTTAGAAGGAGTGGCTCAAGCTCCGCATTTAAAAGTTAGTTTTGAAAAGAACCGAGTGGTTTTTCAAAAGTGTTCCAACGATTTTAACTTGGTTTATTATCTTGCATTAGTTCTTTTAATGCGTGATATTCTTGCATTAGTACTTTTAATGCGTCCCATCATTTAATTCCTACCATTTCAGAAAACAACCAAAATATGACGTACGCTTATGCCATTCGCATTCGCCACGGGGTCCCGTCATCACTCGTTAGGTTACTTAACTAACGACAGAGCGGGGGCTGGGCTAGCGCGGCTGTAAAACATAAGCAACGCCTAAATAGAAAGCAATGATAGACATTACAGATCACAGATGAATACATTGGATATACTAGCAATCCGCAATCCTTTCGAGCCTGAAACGAAAAGCGGATAACACGGTCGCGGTGAATAGCCAAATACCCCACCCAAGACCCCTACGGGTGCGGCAAACTACCCGCCAAGTTCTCGGTAGTTTGTGCACCCCCTCCATGGGTCTATCCTAGGAGCAAAAACAGTAAAAAGAATTATACAATGACGGCTACAACCCCGACCCGGTTGTGCGGCCAAACAAATAATAATTACATCAATTTACATTTACAATGAATGAAAGGAAAAACAAAAGCTCATCTCACATCCACCCCGGCTATTCACCCGCGACAGTCCAACACATTCATATACACATTCCAGCACATTACAGATCATGTATAACCCCGACTAATCGACCTATTGCGATTAGCCGACGTTCAATACATGCAAGCATCACAGATATAACCATCATAGTCAAAGTGCAGTGAAGTTCGGAAAAATACGGAATTATAGGACCCTAAAAGGAAATTTCTTTTCTGGAAAATCTGGGCACATATAATATATTTCAAAAATCCCAAAACCAACACACAAACACACTGCACGAAAAACGATGCACAGAAGAAGACAAAGCGCGGCGCTTCTGCGGCAAATACCCACCTCGCGCGGCGGAAGGGCGGCGGTTTGGACGAATCACTGTATCGTTTTTCTTGGGTGTTCACACAAAACCCTGAGACGATTTTACAAGTATAAAGTTTTTCATTTTGAGCCAAAAAAAATTCAACAGAAACTCAGTTTTTGTGATTTTTCCGGTTTTGTGATTTTTCGTTTCCGAACTTCGTTACACTTCACTACCAAGCTAGTTTAAGTTTAGTTAGGCTCTGATACCACTGTAAGTCCATATTGCGACCCCCGGTACTTGCGGGGAGGCGGAAACGGTATAAAAAACAAATTTTTATCGCAAGAGGCAACATGGACTACACTAGGTCGGGATCGTGTCTAAACTAAACTAGCAAATACGCTAAAAGGAGTTAGCTACTATGGAAAATGGTTATACCTAAACTTGAACTCCTTCTTCTTTAAACCTTGTAGAGGTTGATGGTTCTCTTCTTGTCGCCTTCCTCCGTCGAAGATGGATCCACCTCGAAGGTTCGACCTTTGGGCTCTTCCTCGATCTTTGAGTGAACTAGGGTTTCCGGCTTGCTAAACCTTCAACCTAGAATGAGTAGAGAGAGACTAGGGTTTGCTTTTGCTTTTAAAGAGAAGGATTCTCAACACATGAGAAGGTTTCTCTTTGCTAGAGGAAGAAGAAGATGAAATGAGGAGAGAGAGATTATGATAGAATGAGCTATCTTTTTCTCACTTGCAACCATAATGCAAAAGAAAGGAATTATCTAAATGATAATAATTGAAAATAAGAATAGTTGATGGTAATTTTTGGAATGACCACTATCATGCTTCTTTAAATGAAGTGTAAGCATGAATCAAGGAGGATCTTTCAAAGCATGATGGTGGTCAATGGTCAACAAGTCAACCAAGGTCAATAAGTCAACAAAAATCAACCATAACATAATTCTCATTTAATTACTATTATTAATAGATAATTCATAAATCCATTAGGGTTTGGAAAATGATAACTGTCAACTGTGCATACGCACCCGTTCCGAAACCCTAATGAAAAACCTCATTCTCCGCCTCAAGCAACTGTGCATACACACCTGCATTCTCGTTCCGAGGAACAAGAATACCAAGATATAAAAGCAACCCTATAACATATACCAGTATCTGGCTCAAACCAGAGCCTGCCAGTATAATCCGTCCGGACTCCAAAAGTGCACAAGTGCGCGGATGAGAACGAACCTTGTCGCAAAACCATGCGACCTCTACTCTGTTTTGCCCAGAGGCGACTACCCTCTGTGTGGGACTCTAAAGACTCGGCACTACGCTGGCAGTGGGTTTAACCACAGACCGCAAGCGGCACTAGCTGTGCGTAACGGTCCCCAGGTAGATGCCGACAAGAAGGCTGACGAGGTGAAACCCCATCTGTACTCCTACTGAGTCTGAATGTGACAGTCTCCGTACAGTCCGGTCTGTTCGTCTGATACATCGCATGTCGGGCCTAGGGGGCGGTATCAACGTCAGTCCCCCAATAGCGGTACAAGTCGTGTCGGAGTGAAGCCCAAAACACCCTGAGATAACACTGGAACCTACCAGTATATCTCGCTTGCCCTGGCCAGGGACTACTCGTGTAATGGCTCTCCTAGACACAGCGCGATATCAACCCCCATTACCGGGAGAGACGAATCCTGTCTAACCGGCACTGCCTCCAAGTGCTTCGGGACTGCACCCAACCTCCACCTGTTTGCACGACTCCTTTGAGCCGTGGTAGGGTAGTGATCAAAGTGCAGTGGGAACACACTCGAGGCGAAGTGCTAGTATCAAGTCAGCGGACTAAGCTGTACTCATGTCACCTGGGAACTGATGACTGACGATAGGTATAATACCAACCTGTCAGTTCCCGACGAGTCCTGTCCAGTGTACTCGTAACCTAACGAGCACCCGTATACTATCTCTAGTACGACGTACTGATGGCTGTGGGACAGACCATCTCCCACACTGGGATGAGAAGCGCATACGCTAGTCTACTCCGGAGTATCGATGCCCTGTCTCGATAGTCCTGCGACTAGGGACCTGTATAAGGATGTGCTTATAGATTACCCAGCCCCCACTAGTGCGACTGCCATCACAACGCTGGTAACCAAGCAAAGATCCTAAGGGCTCCACTAATGCGTATAAGTGATATAGTAAAATAAACACAAGTACACATTGAAGTAGAAACAAACCAAGTAGCATACTACTATATTGAGCAAGATTGTTTATACAAGGTGAATATCCCAAGCTTCCATTAAGTAATATACAAACTAGTATGATACAGTAATGGCCTCTAGGGCATATACACTAACAAAAGGTTTGGTTAGGGTTTAGGAAATATCTAGCATAATATCTTAACAAAGACAAAGAAAGAAAACTTCTAGAATCTTCTAGAAAGCCTTAACCCTAATCAAACCCTAACCATGTTTAATCTCTACTAAACAAGTTGCATTATTTATCATATCATGTTACAATATTATATATCACATATACAATATTTATCGTAACAAAATAAAATAATACAATTAACATATATCGCATATATATCAATGTATTACCTGAGTGAGAAAAAGAATCTTTTAGTGAGCAAATATTAGTTAATGTAATTTAATATATCATATATATTATTATACATTAAATTATCGAATCAACACTTGATCCGACAATCCGGCTATATCGCATATAACCGACTAATATTTATCCGTACCGATTCATCGAATCAACACTTGATCCGACGACCCGGCTGATATCAAATATCGCGAGAATAGAATACGGTATCACATATCGCATTATCCTCAGTCCCGCACATATCACATATGTGCTCCTACTCCGTTTTGCCTGAGTCAAGAAACCTCTATGTAGGACTCTAAAGAATCGTCAATACGCCGGCAGTAGGTGATGATCATATCAAACACCCACAAGCTGCAAGCGGTCAGCTAAACATAACAGCTACCCAGGTATTGATCGCTCAGAAGATCAACAAACAAGCCTGTAACTTCTCCTGCGAATCCAAACAGTAACACTCTCGTACAGTCCGGTCTCGTCGTCTGATATGTCGCATATCTCGCCTAGGGGTGGTAAACGTCAGACCCCAGTAGCTCGATAAGTCGTGTCGATGTGAGGTCTATAACAGTTCGAGAAACTATTGATAACACTTACCAGTAAATCTCAGCAACCCTGGCCAGGGATTTCTGGTTATAGCCAATCGAACACAGCACAACATCAACTCCCTATACCGAGAGAGACGAATCCCCTCCTATCGCTCATTGCCTCCATGTGATTCGGGACTGTACCCAAAAGCCACCTTTTTGCACGCCCTCTTGGACGTGGTATGATGGAAATCAAAGCACAGTGGGAACCACACAAGACTCTATGACGATCTCGGGTCAACAGACTACTCTGTACCAGTGTCACCGGAGAACTGCCATCTGACGTATGGTATAATACCATCTGGGAGTTCTCGGCGAGTCCGTCCAGTGTACGTAGTCTCCACTGAGCACCCGTACACCATCCTTGATGTCAAACACCGATGGATATGGGATCATCCATTGCCCATCATATGGGTCAAGATGCGTATACGCTAGTCTACTCTGGTGCATCGATGCCCTGTCTCGATACACCCACGACTAGGAACAGTTATAGGATGTACTCGTCGACTACCGTGGCCCCACTAGTATGATCTCATCATAGTCCCAGTAGTCGAGTACATATCCTAAGGGCTTTATCAACATGTAACATAGAGACAATCAGAGTACAAGTTAAGATAAAGTACAACCAGATAGCATACTATCATGTCGAGCAAGAAAGTCCTCCCTATATATGTCCAAGCATCCACTACAATATACATCGTATGTACAGTAATGGCCTCTAGGGCATACATATAACTAACAAATCTCGTATCGGCTCGCTCCCTACGACCGCTATATAAACCCCTCTTCTAGACGACCCAGGTAACTCGAATTAATTCCAATACGCCACTATCCTGCCATTATTTCTCTGTATTTACTTGATCGTCGGAGAGTCCTACGGTGGTTACCACCCCAGGACTTCCCTTGAAGGTAGTTCGGCGTTAACGATAACCTATTAAGATCCACACATTCAACCCTCGCACCAAATCCCAACTATTCAGAACCGCTTGCAGCAAGATAGACGGAGGACAACATCTAAGAGAGATTCCAGCCTCCATCAGTTGGCGCCGTCTGTGGAAACCTGAGAAGCTTCTCCACCCAAAAAGTTGATCTTCAGCCTTCGATCCAATGGCAAGCGACAACCACGAGACCCTAGTACGAGCCGCCCCGTCCTCTATAACGGAGGCGGAAGCGGTCCTACTCCCCCTCCTAACGTCATCAACGCCTTATCCGCTCGGATCGATATGCTCACGGCGATGGTGGATACGCTCGCCAGGGTTCAAGCGGCCGGCCATACCCGCCGAACCATAGTTTCCCCTCCCCGGGATGACGTACGCAGGAAGACGGAAGGGAACGCTCAGGACCTCGACCTCACTTGCGCTCATCTTGATGTTACCGAACACTGGCGTGCTGATTCCGGCAGTCACGACCCGCATGCGGGGAATGATTCCATGACCCGTTGGGCGCCGGACAACTCAACACCTCGATCTCAAGGGAGACCAGGCTATCACTTCAACGCCCGCCTCGTTTTCTCGCCCCCTGAAGAGGCGTCGGTCAAATCGCCTGGTTCAAGGCAAGACCCATGTCGCCACTTCTGTCGAGGCTACGCACACGGTGAACGCCGGTGTTCCCTGATTAAAAATCAAGAAAAACTTCAATAAGATATCAAGTGCTCACACGTGACCAATGGTCACGTGTTGACACGTGATGGTTAAAACAACAACATAAATAAGCGGCTGAGAAAAGACTCTAATTGGGGGTTACGTGCTCACACGCGACAAAGGGTCACGTGCTCCCACGTGACCAAGGGTCGCGTGCCAGCACGTGACAGGCTTTGAAAGCCTTACAATTTAATGGAATAAAAATTCTAAATTCCTCTAAATCTTTCCAAATGGAAAAGGGTTATGGGAAACCGTTGGATTAAAAATCTAGGGGTGTTAAAAAATCACCAATTTATGGAAAAATCTTAGACAAGGAAAGATTTCCCTAAATCTCACCGAAAATAACAAAAAGAATATGTTTGGATTGAAAATCCAACGGTGAATAAAATTCACTGAATGACCTAAAGAATTATATTAATTATAAAAACAAACAAAATCTTTCAATGAAACATTTGCTAAACAAATTGATTCTTTTCCTTCTCCTATAAATAGGAGCCAGGAGGAGAATTTTGGGGATAGAATTTTGATATCTTGAAAATTCAGAGAGAAAAGAAAGGAGAATTTAATTCTCAGCAAAGAAAACCCTAGGTGAGAAAAGAAAGGGGATCAAAACTTCAAAAAGAGAATTTAATTCTCAAAATCTAAGAGTTTAATTTTTCTGCAAAACGAACTTATTTCTTCCTCCGGTTGAAGATCTGCAGAAGCAAATCTCCCCATAAGTTGAGAATTTAATTCTCATCGGGTTGAGATTTTGTCATGCAGATCCAAGACTTAGAGGGAGGATTGAGTTCAGAGAATTTAATTCTCCCAAATTTATAGGAATTTAATTTCTTCATGACAAAATTAGGGTTTAACCCTATATGAGAATTTAATTCTCCTAAGATTATAGGAATTTAATTCCTCCAAGATGAAATTAGGGTTTAACCCTATATGAGAATTTAATTCTCTCAAAACTCACAGGAATTCAATTCCTTCATGATAAAACTAGGGTTTAACCCTATATGAGAATTTAACTCTCCTAAAATTATAGGAATTTAATTCCTTCAAGATGGACAGAACTAGGGTTTAACCCTACATAAGAATTTAATTCTTCACAATCGGAATTTAATTCCTCCAAAATCATGATTAGGGTTTAACCCTATAAAAGGATTCAATTCTTAAAATAAAGAGACTTAAGAGATCTCTGTGCATGAAAAGAATTAAGGTCACGTGTCCCCACGCGACCCCTGAAAAGGTCACCAAAAATGAGAAGGAAAAAGTTCTGAGGCAACGCCTCACGTGCTCCCACGTGACTCACAAAACACAGAAAGAAAAAGTGAAGGAACGCAAAGTTTTGGGCGCTCTCACGTGTCCCCACATGACCCTTAGTAAATGCTTTAATGATCAGCGCATAAATCCTCCATCACGTGCCAACACGTGATGCTAAAATTAAAATAAAAAAAATGTTAAACACTTATTTGCAAAGCAAAGTAAAAGGAATCTGGTCCCACTTTTGGGTGCCCTCACGTGGCCCCACATGACCCGTTCCTATTTAGTGTTTTAAACACTAATTTAAAGGACCTATTTCCAGTGTTTAACACTATCATTTTCTAGTGTTTAACACTAATTCGAGAGCTTTATTTTCAGTGTTTAACACTGATTGTCTTTTAGTGTTTAACACTAATTTGAGGGATCTATTTCCAGTGTTTAACACTGTTTTTATCTAGTGTTTAACACTATTTTAAACCAAATTGGTTAATTTTCCAGAGGCAAAGCTTCCCATTCAAAATTGAGTAAAAATCAGAGCTATAATGTCTACTGCTCAATCAAAGATAAAAATGTTACCAAAGTCCTTAAACTCTTGTTTAGCATTGCTGAATAATGTGGACTGAAACCAGACAAATGTCTAATGGTTCAACAAAGGGCCAACATGTTCAAACTTAATTGGACTTAGCCCAAGTTGGCCATAAGTCCTCAATCTAGACTTAATTGGGCCATTGTGCTCATAATATAATTAATGGATCTTAGTTCCAAATTGGACTACAGATCATCAATCAAACCTTGGTTCAAGGGTACATCTCTTTACTCCTCTGATATCTGTCGTTGTAATCCTTCAACGTTTTCAGAGAGGTGACGGGTCCCGACAACCACACATTTCACGGACTGTGGGGTCCTTAAGCCTATGGACTATGATGTCCTTAACCTCGACCGTGATATTTTTAAACTAACATCGGACTGTGGGGTCCTCAAACTCATGGAATATGATGTCCTTAACCTTGACTGTGAGGTCTTTAAACTCATGGACTATGATGTCCTTAACCTCGACCGTGAAGTCTTTAAACTAACATTGGACTGTGGGGTCCTTAAACTCATGGATTATGATGTCCTTAACCTCGACCGTGATGTCTTTAAACTAACATTGGACTGTGGGGTCCTTAAACTCACGGAGTGTGATGTCCTTAATCTTGACCGTGATGTCTTAAAACTAACATCGGACTGTGGGGTCCTTAAGCCCATGGACTATGATGTCCTTAACCTCAACCGTGATGTCTTAAAACTAACAACGGACTGTGGGGTCCTTAAACCCATGGACTATGATGTCCTTAACCTCGACCGTGATGTTTTTAAACTAACAATGGGCCGAGATGTCCTTAAACTACCAATGGACCGTAATGTCCTTAAACTAATCGACCGCAATGTCACTAAACTAAAAAATAGAGCCCAATTGCTCTCTTGTCGGATCTAAACGATCCTGTTAAGTTGATCTTAGTCTAAAAATTAGACCAACGTGTCCTTAACATACATTTAAGTTGATCTTAGTCTCAAATGAGGCTAACGTATCCTTAAACCCAAACCCCCAAACCCAAATCTAAGAAATATACGGATTTGGACTAGTCCACGCCCTACGGGCGACAACATAACTTAGTCTCCGTATACAATCCATGGGCAACCAAACACAAAACAAACACCCATGACACGAAATGACCATATGGAGAAGGAGAAAGTTGTTACCGCGATGCGGTAGCGTAATTAACTGCAGGGGCTTGCGCCTGTAGGGAAGAGCATCTCCACAATCAAAAACCCCTCAAATGAGGGGGAATTTGACGAAGTCTGCTATATCGGCCGCATCCGTTTAAACCTTCGATACACGGTGCCATAAATCAACTTGGCATCTTCGGAGAGATGGACGGATAGCACCAATTGGGATCTTCCCCGAATTTCAGGCAAGACGGACCTACGCGGTCGTGTCTCCGTGATTCGGAGGGGAACAGATTCTGGCACGCCCGCTGGGACCTTTTCCTCTTTCCACTCCACACTTCGTGTGTCGTGTTCGCGAACGAATCGCGGTTTGCTAATGGTTGCCCTTGGGTTTCGAGATACTAAGATTTGGAATTTTTCTTGGTGCAGAAAGCAAAGGATCAATGGCGTCCACTTGTGCAAAGTGTTCCAACTGCAACTGCAACCCGCGCTCCGCCTCATCTGGAGGCATAGCTTATGGGCCTCAAGCGGCTTCCTTGTTCACGATGCCGGTGGAACATGTCACTCAGGCCACTACAGGATTGTTTTTCGGGACGATACTCCCACCGATGAGTTTCAGCACCCCTGTGCCATCACAAGAAGCTCCCAAGAAGTCGATTTTTGATCAGCTCACAACTACTGCGGCCCCCCTCAATGGGTCGTCCAGCTCCAGCGCCTCGGTTTTCGTCAGATTGGGCCAAAGTTCCTGTGGGCCCATAATGAAGCCTGCAATTCAAGAAAAGGTTACTCCGAAGAGAGTAACCATCCCTGCTCCCGAAGTCGTCAAGGCGGCTTCTCCTGCTAAAGGGTCGGTCTTTACGAGACTGACTGTTCCGGCTCCAACTCCAGCCCTCGTTCCTGCTCAAAAGTCCGTCTTTGACAGATTGGATACCGTTGCTCAACGAACGTCGGTCTTCAAGAGGCTGGTACCAGCAGCGCCTCACCAGAACAGGGGGCATAACAAAGCCATCCCCATCACCGAACCAACACCAACAGCTCGACACGCTCGACGTCGCCACTGGTGCCGAGTAAGGAAGGTTGGGGGCAACTCCCCCTCTGGGCTAACTCTACCAGCCCCAACGGTGGAAGTCAATGTTACTGTTCCAACCGGGAATAACTTTGAATTGCTGAACAAGGTGTGCAGGAACTCTCCTACCGCCGTATTGAAAAGATCTTCTCCATCCGTGGAGAATGTTACAGAAACAAAGCTGGAGCAGCCCCCTCAGCGGCTGTCCTCCAAGGTTTACAAAGTCTGGCGACGGGTCTAGGAATCAGTGATTGATCAAGACTATCCCCGCCGACAGAAGAAGCTGAAGGTTCAGCAGGAAGAGAACCGTCCTGGTAAACCACGAAGGACGACAACTGCCTCGATGCCCGCTGCAATGGCCCCCTCAATGTCAACTGCTCAAAAGAAAAGGAGGCCAGAGAAAGCCCTTATGACCAGGGCAGAACGCAAAGACGCTGAGCCCAGACGCCCCAAGCTGGGGGCATAGCGGTACATACGGTTTACATGGATTCCGGAAAAGAGGAAAGCCGTGCTTCCACAGGTCATCGACCGCTCACCCGATCAATAACAAGGGCTCAGGAACAACAACAGAAGAAGCTTCAGGAGATGCTAAATGCAATGGCCGCACTCACCAGACCAAGAGAAAGCCCGGAGGCATCATCGGAGCAGTGTCACGAACAAGAAACCGATGCTGACTTCCTACACAGAGTCCTCGAGAAGAAGGACAAAGAAGCTGCAGAACAAGCCGCCAACATAAAACGAATGTCGCTTCTCTTCCAAGACATGGTCGGGATGATGTTATAGCCGGATCCCCCAGCTGAAGACCCCCCTATCGTTATTGAAGACGACGGAGGGGAGACATCGAATCCTCCTCTGGCTCTTTTAGCAGCCAAAGAAGAAACTATTTCCAAGGCCGCTCTGGATGACTATATTGCTCAGCAAATACAAGCTCACCAGGCAAATGAAGCGGCTGGCCAAGTCGTTAAAACTGGGCCACCGTATCCAGGCTGGTGTGACTAAATAAAGTACCCGCCGGAATACACAATCCCCAAATTCTATATGTACAAGGGGATAGGCAATCCCCATCAACATTTCTCTCAGTTCAGGGCTCTCTGTGGCAATATTGGTGGCGATGACAAGCTTTTGCTCCGCCAATTCGTCGGCAGCTTATTTGAGACGGCGTTTGAGTGGTACTCTGAACTTCCAAATGACTCCGTCAAAATCTTCGCAGAGATGGAGTTGTTGTTCACCCAGCGATTCGCAAGTGCCAGTGAATGCACCCCAATAACGGCATTGATCAATGCCAGGGTGAAGCCGGGCGAGACATGGGTTCAGTACGCAATCCGATGGCGGAATCTGTGGTCGAAGTGCGAACAGCGCATCGAAGAATCACCAGCGGTGGACATGTTCGTGGGCACTCTAGACCCTCATGCAACTATTTCCCAGTTCATGATGTTTTTCAAACCGACCACGTTCCAGGCTTTAATCAACAAGCTATCCCGGATGGACCAGATGGGGCATAGACCATCTCCTCCGAAGCCGGAACCGCGAAACGAAAAGGGTAAAGGGAAGGCGACCTTCGTTGCAAATACCCAACAACAGCCCAGTGCCTCAAAACTAACGGATCAGTTGGAAGAGAGACGGCGCTATTATAATGAGAAAATGAAGCGTCCTTACTCGTTCCCATGGGACAAAATGAAGAGACTCTTCAAACTGGCGATGCGCAACAGGCTCATCAATCTGCCGAATCCAAAGCGACCATTGCAACCCGGCGAAGCGAATAATCCCAATTATTGCCCTTAACACTAAACGCTAAGCCATCCAATCGAAGATTGCTTCGTATTTAAGGGATGGATCAAGGATCAGTACCTACAAGGCAAGTTTGCGCTGTCTAAGAAGTGGAAAGTAAAGCTACCACAACCTCATACTCCTAAGAAGACGGACACACTGGGGGCATCGTGCTCTTTTGTTGAAGAAGCTCCATGGGAGGTCGCTCTTTCAGCCAAAACTAAAAGAATGCTGAACGATCTTCAGACATGCCCGGCGATCAAGTGGAAGAATCCGTTGGAACCTGAGATCATCGAAGGGATGCTGAAGCCGCGCCCAACTCCAAAGATTGGTGGTGATAACCAAAGCACTCACACCCAGCCGTCAAAATCTTCGAAAAAGAAAAAGAAATCCAAGAAACCCGTGAAGCCTGACGACAAACGCACGGACCTGCAAAAGTAGATTGACGCGCTGGAAGAATATAACCAGAAGGCGCGGACTCCAATCACGCTCCAAGAGTTCCTCGGCCACATCTTTGAAAACGGAGATGATGGAGAAAACTCGTCGGATGGATCTGAGGATTACGTCGCAAGTTGCCATATGATCTCTCACTCGTCGATAGACGATGAAGAAGCTCCTTGCACCGAGAGACTGGGCGCAGGTCCTGAACCGGAACTTCCAGAGCCATCAGACGAAATGATCGACGCATTCCTAAACGAAGCTCTTCTGAAAAGTAAAGCTGACCGGGAGCGTGAGATGGCCATATTGGAAAAGGCCAAACGCCGGCGACTGGACGAAAGAGTTGAGACACTCCCGCCGAATCAAAGGGCATCCGCCGCGAATAAAAACAAGTTCAAGACGAGGAAGAGGTTCGCTAAAGCCATATCAATAGGAATGAAGCTGCCACCCTTCGAAGGAAACATTCTCGGTGAAGCGGAAATATATCCTAGCTACTGCTTATATCATCGAAAGATTGCACACCCCATCGAAGAGTGCAACGCTTTTAAAAGACGGTGGCAGGGGTATGTCGCTCACCGGCAACATTTTAAGCAGATGAAAAACAAAACTCATCGGGAGCAGAGAAGTACGACCGAGGAGTATAAAAGAACTACCGGCAGCTGTCTTACAGTCAACTCCTAGGGATCGCAGGTTCTCACCTTCGGAAGCGACTCCGACGAAGAGATGACTCTTGGCCCTCTCTTCAAAGAATCCACCTCGGGAAAAGAGGAAGAGTCGAAGACCTGTGAAAATATCCAGTTGCGCAATCGTACGCTGCCCGAAAAAAATCTCGGGCCCGCGAATAGAAAAGATAAGGGAAAAGAAGAGGTCCATGAGGATATCATCCTTGATGACCAAGCCGTTGAAAAGCTGACAGCCAAAGACCCGCCAAAGAAAAGTATGGTGGACTACAACGTTTTGGCGCACTTGAGAAAGTTACCTTCGCAGCTCAGCATTTTTGACGCCCTTTTACTATCAAAAGGAGCAAGAGATTCATTGATCAAGGCACTACAAGAGCCAGAGCAATTCCAAGCTTTCCTCACCGAAGAAAAGACGAAGGATGAGCTGGAAGAAGTGCACACAGCCGATATCACCTTCGGCGATAAAGATCTCCTCCTCGGGATGTGTGAGCACAACCGTCCCCTTTACGTCTCTGGATACTGTCACGATATCAAGATAGGCAAGATCTTGGTCGACAATGGGTCTTCCGTCAATCTCCTCTACGTGCGAGTATTGAAGGAAATCTGCATGAGCGTTCAACACCTCGCTCGTGATAAAATCACCATCTCCGGTTTCGACTCCCAGTCATCACGGACTCTCGGATCTGTGATACTGACGCTGCGCTTCGGGCTACTTGTCATGGATATTAAATTTCACGTCATTGACGCCAAGACCTGCTATAACGCTTTGCTCGGCCGGCCTTGGTTACACGAGTACAACATCATCCTTTCTACACAACATTAGTGTATGAAGTATTTCAAGGATGGTCTCGAGTACACTGTGACGGGGGAGTTGAACCCATTCTCCGTGAACGAAGTCCGAAAGTACGAAGATGCAAAATACTTCTTGCCAGATTTCGAAGACACGGAGAGATGTCACAAACCGAAGAACAAATCTATCACCACTATTCCAGTCTTCGGGAGTGATACCGAGGAGGAAGAAGAGATAATTTATTCAGGGCCGTCTCAACACAGCAGCCCGGAACCGTCTGCCCCCATGTTGATCTTTGGCAGCTACTCGGAAGACGAGGCTAATGCTATGTTTTCCGCTCGGCCATCAACACAAGCCTTCGCTGGCGATAATCAGAGTTTGCAAATTACCATGGTTCTACAAGAACATTACAAAGATCTCGATGCACTTGAAGCTTATAGTTTGCAAGAACTGCAAACATTTTACGTCCCTCCCAGGCGAAAAGGTGAAAAGGAGATCCTATTCTACCAATCCAGGGAAACCAAAGTGGAAAAAGAAATCTGGCATGGCGAGGATTCTAAGCTCGATAGGCTCCAACCCATCCATCTCCCCAGATATTACACCAAAGGCTTGAAAAGGCTATTGAAACGCCAAGGGGTACCCTTCAAACAGACCACTCGACAAGCTCGGTTCTACAACAGGATTTGGGATGTCCCCGGGACTCAACGAAAGCTGCCCAACGGGAGAATGGAAAAGGTCGGGCTCGGATATGTCCAATCCAGGAAACGGGAACGGGTCCATGGTAGCTACGTCATATATGACTTCGATGAAGAAGAGGACGTCCTGTTAAAAGATGCTGATCCTGAACCAAAACAAGGTCCGGTCATCAAAGTGCCGAGTCTGTCATTTGAAGAACGAATGGACAGGCTAGTAAGGGAAGCGGGTCAAAAGATCCGGGATGACCATAACCGCGAGATGGCCATTTACGAAAAAGCTAGGACACAGCGCCTCCTCCAACAAACCGCGGAGAACAGCAATGCTCTTCCTTATCAAACTGTCACACAAAAGGCCCGACGCAAAGGCAAGAATAAATCAAAGAGCGAGAAAAGCGTTCAAGAGCAACAAATTGAGTCGGGTCAGGGGTAGAAGCATCCAGTAACCGCATGAGTCACAGGAAAGTATAGGCGTTGTAAAATGCGGGTCGCTGGTGCGCAGCAAAGGCCCCCAACACGTGCATTTCGATCCAAGACGTGAAGTAATGGAGAGAAAATTTTACTACGTCCACGCCAGGAGTCGAAGTATTAGCCGCGACACCCAACCCATGATAGAGATGCGCTAGCACCGGGATGCCTACGGCTAGCCGTGTCCCCTCAGCGATACGATGAGCCGGATAGATCACCGAGACTCTCATGAAGCGGCGATGCATGGGGATGAAGAACCAGCTGAGCCAGACACTGATAAAACCCACAAAGAATCTCTCCTCATCCATGCTGGGAACTGCAATCGATTCGAAAGATACCGGCGACATAATAGGAATGTAGTACTGCGGTAAATCCGATTCCTTAGTCGGCCGCCTGCTCAAACCAAACCCAAAAAGGTCATTGATATTTGCAAACTTCGGAGTCGTCTTCGACAGGACATCCTCGCGAAGGAAGCAAGCGATGAAGCTCTTAAAATTGACGCCCTGCTCCTTAGATTCTGTGAACAGTTTGTCAAAGATGCCCAGGGCCTTGATCAAACTCGGGCGCTTGTAGAGGACGGCGTTCTCGGTAGACAAGCCGTCGAGCATTGCGGGCTCAGTCTCAAAGACGTACTCGTCAGAAGGCAGCAATTCCTCATAAAGTGTCCCCCTGATTGGCAGCCCCGAGATATCACGAAATTCTTCCAAAGAAATCGAAACTTCGCGGTCCCCTAGGAGAAAAGTGTTAGTGGGGAGATTCCACTGGTTCAAGAACGCCTTAACCCACCAGACGTGAGGGGATTGGTAGTGGAAGAGCGAGGCATATATTGCCTGATAAAGTTCGACCCTCTATAGTCGCGTGCGATGGGCGGATAGGATGTAGTGAGCCCAAAGAAGATAGCCCGAGGGGTGTCGAGGGGTGAGCCCTATTTTGTAAATCTGACCCCACGATTGGGCCTCGCCCTGGAAAATGCGGCGTCCCAGAATATCTATGGCCGGGATAGGATGATTCGGGATGCCAGTCGTCGAAGGCTCAAGCCGTCACATCGGGGTCCAATTCGGCATCTCCACGGCGAAGACTGTCCTTGGAGGATCCATCGGTAGGAACGAAAAGGTAGGCTCCGTCGGTACTTCGCAAAGGAAACTCCGGCGACCCCGAATGATGTGACTGTACCAGGTCCCCCACAACAGTAAGTTGGTGCGATTCGGGTCATGAGCCCTGATCATCGCCATCACTTTCTCGTCAGATGGCGACTGGGGAAAAGCGGCTTCCGAGCGAGTGAAAGGAAAGTACGGGACAGACGTCATTGTACCTGAAATAAAATAAGGGGAAACTGTTAAAGCAAATCCAATAGTGCATATATATATATATATATGATTATAAATATATGTAAAGACCATGGAAGAAAACGACAGCGGACTCATTGTATGGGACCATTGATTACAAAACACATGGGTCCCACAAAATCAAGATGGCGGCTGGCTAATGATGAGGCAAAGAATTTATAATGAGACAAAAGGAAGATTCTCATTAAATAAATAGTGGATTTCAAATGACCCTACACATTCCCCTAAAAGAAATCCATCTTGGAATCTGTGACAAATCAAACAGAATCAAGGGAATTAAATTCCTAGAAAGCAATATTGCAAAATTCTTCTTCTTGGTTGTGAAGAAGACAACTCAGGGCAAGAAAACCCAAGGAGTTCTATAGGAAGAACTGAGTTCTTCATAGGAATTAAATTCCTTGTTGAAAAAAGGGGAATTAAATTCCCAGAGACATTTTTCAGAGCCAAAGCTTTTTGAGATGGAATTAAATTCCATGGAAAAGACAACCACCACCATTAGCCCCCTGAAGATCAGAGAAACCCTAAAGGGTCTGTTGATTAAAAATTGAATGGTTTTCTGTTTTAAAGAACTTAAAAATGGGTTCTTGATTAAAGGGGAAAACCCTTGGTGTGGATTTAAAATCCAAAGAGTTTTGTATGTATGAAAGTTCTTCGATCATCCAAAGTTATTACCTGAAGAATGGGTCTTTCTTGAACAGAGTTAAACTCTGAAGATTTTGGAACAGAGAACTAAGCTCTGAGAACGAGAATTAAATTCTCAAAATAAAAAAGTTTGCAAGGAAGAAGATGAAAGAGTGGAGGCGCTTCTGAAGAGACCCCTGCATTTTATAGGATGTGATGGAAACGCTTCATCTCCCCGATTCCCTAGATGGATCCAACGGTCACAAAAGTGACAGCTTTGCACTCACGTGCTGACACGTGAGAGCAACGCTGTGGGGGCATTTGTTCCCTGATTAAAAATCAGGAAAAACTTCAATAAGATATCACGTGCTCACACGTGACCAATGGTCACATGTTGACACGTGATGGTTAAAACAGCAACATAAATAAGCGGCTGAGAAAAGACTCTAATTGGGGGTCACGTGCCAGCACGTGACAGGTTTTGAAAGCCTTACAATTTAATAGAATTAAAATTCTAAATTCCTCTAAATCTTTCCAAATGGAAAAGGGTTATGGGAAACCGTTGGATTAAAAATCCAGGGGTGATTAAAAATCACCAATTTATGGAAAAATCTTAGACAAGGAAAGACTTTCCTAAATCTCACCGAAAATAACAAACATAATATCTTTGGATTGAAAATCCAACGGTGAATAAAATTCACTGAATGATCTAAAGGATCATATTAATTATAAAAACAAACAAAATCTTTCAATGAAAGATTTACTAAACAAATTGATTCTTTTCCTTCTCCTATAAATAGGAGCCAGAAGGAGAATTTTGGGGATAGAATTTTGATATCTTGAAAATTCAGAGAGAAAAGAAAGGAGATTTAATTCTCAGCAAAGAAAACCCTAGGTGAGAAAAGAAATGGGATCAAAACTTGAAAAAGAGAATTTAATTCTCAAAATCTAAGAGTTTAACTCTTCTGCAAAAAGAACTTAGTTCTTCCTCCGGTTGAAGATCTGCAGAAGCAAATCTCCCCATAGGTTGAGAATTTAATTCTCATCGGGTTGAGATTTTGCCATGCAGATCCAAGATTTAGAGGGAGGATTGAGTTCAGAGAATTTAATTCTCCCAAATTTATAGGAATTTAATTTCTTCATGACAAAATTAGGGTTTAACCCTATATGAGAATTTAATTCTCCTAAGATTATAGGAATTTAATTCTTCCAAGATGAAATTAGGGTTTAACCCTATATGAGAATTTAATTCTCTCAAAACTCACAGGAATTCATTTCCTTCATGATAAAACTAGGTTTAACCCTATATGAGAATTTAACTCTCCTAAAATTATAGGAATTTAATTCCTTCAAGATGGACAGAACTAGGGTTTAACCCTACATAAGAATTTAATTCTTCACAATAGGAATTTAATTCCTCCAAAATCATGATTAGGGTTTAACCCTATAAAAGGATTCAATTCTTAAAAATAAAGAGACTTAAGATATCTCTATGCATGAAAAGAATTAAGGTCACGTGTCCCCACGTGACCCCTGAAAAGGTCACCAAAAATGAGAAGGAAAAAGTTCTGAGGCAACGCCTCACGTTCTCCCACGTGACTCACAAAACACAGAAAGAAAAAGCGAAGGAAAGCAAACCTTTGGGCGCTCTCACGTGTCCCCACGTGACCACTTAGTAAATGCTTTAATGATCAGTGCATAAATCCTCCATCACGTGCCAACACGTGATGCTAAAATTAAAATAAAAAAAAGTGTTAAACACTTATTTGCAAAGGAAAGTAAAAGGAATCTCGTCCCACTTTTGGGTGCCCTCACGTGGCCCCACGTGACCCATTCCTATTTAGTGTTTTAAACACTAATTTAAAGGACTTATTTCCAGTGTTTAACACTGTCATTTTCTGGTGTTTAACACTAATTCGAGAGCTTTATTTCCAGCGTTTAACACTGATTGTCTTTTAGTGTTTAACACTAATTTGAGGGATCTATTTCCAGTGTTTAACACTATTGTTATCTAGTGTTTAACACTATTTTTAACCAAATTGGTTAATTTTCCAAAGGCAAAGCCTCCCATTCAAAATTGAGTAAAAATCAGAGCTATAATATCTACTGCTCAATCAAAGATAAAAATGTTACCAAAGCCCTTAAACTCTTGTTTAGCAATGCTAAGTAATGTGGACTGAAACCGGACAAATGTCTAATGGTCCAACAAGGGCCAACATGTTCAAACTTAATAGGACTTAGCCCAAGTTGGCCATAAGTCTTCAATCCAGACTTAATTAGGCCATTGTGCTCATAATATAATTAATGGATCTTAGTTCCAAATTGGACTACAAAATCACCAATCAACCTTGGTTCAAGGGTACATCTCTTTACTCCTCTGATATCTGTCATTGTAATTCTTCAACGTCTTCAGAGAGGTGACGGGTCCCGACAACCACACATTTCACGGACTGTAGGGTCCTTAAGCCCATGGACGATGATGTCTTTAACCTCGACCGTGATGTCTTTAAACTAACATCGGACTGTGGGGTCCTTAAACTCATGGACTATGATGTCCTTAACCTTGACTGTGAGGTCTTTAAACTCACGGATTATGATGTCCTTAACCTCGACCGTGATGTCTTTAAACTAAAATTGGACTATGGGGTCCTTAAACTCATGGACCGTGATGTCTTTAAACCTCGACCGTGATGTCTTTAAACTAACATTGGACTGTGGGGTCCTTAAACTCACGGACTATGATGTCCTTAACCTCGACTGTGATGTCTTAAAACTAACATCGGACTGTGGGGTCCTTAAGCCCATGGACTATGATGTCCTTATCCTCGACCGTGATGTCTTAAAACTAACAACGGACTGTGGGGTCCTTAAACCCATGGACTATGATGTCCTTAACCTCGACCGTGATGTCTTTCAACTAACAATAGACCGAGATGTCCTTAAACTGCCAATGGACCGTAATGTCCTTAAACTAATCGACCGCAATGTCACTAAACTAAAAAATAGAGCCCAATTGCTCTCTTGTCGGATCTAAACGATCCTGTTAAGTTGATCTTAGTCTAAAAATTAGACTAGCGTATCCTTAACAAACGTTTATGTTGATCTTAGTATCAAATAAGGCTAACGTATCCTTAAAGCCAAACCCCTAAACCCAAATCTAAGAAAGATACAGATTTGGACTAGTTCACGCCCTACGGGCGACAACATAACTTAGTCTCCGTATACAACCACGGGCAACCAAACACAAAACAAACACCCACGACACGAAGTGACCATATGGAGAAGGAGAAAGTTGTTACCGCGATGCGGTAGCGTAATTAACTGCAGGGGCTTGCGCCTGCAGGGAAGAGCGTCCCCACAATAAAAAATCCCTCAAACAAGGGGGAATCTGACGAAGTCTGCTACATCGGCCGCATCCGTTTAAACCTTCGATACACGGTACCATAAATCAACTTGGCATCTTCGAAGAGATGGACGGATAACACCAATTGGCATCTGCCCCGAATTTCAGGCAAGACGGACCTACGCGGTCGCGTCTCCGTGATTCGGAGGGGAATAGTCGGGACCATCCACGAAGGGTCTGCCCCAAAGATTTAAGGAATGTGATAGAGCGAGGCCGAAACCGCTCCATTGCGCAAGCCCAGGGTAGAGATAGTAGGCGCTTCGACTATGAAGAATTCTCGGGGTACCAACAACGAATCGAGACCCACCCTCGAAAAGAAAATCGAAGACATACGACAGGATGATCGCACGGCCGGCGAAGGGGCGAAGTACTTCGCTGATTCGCTCATGAGGCCTTTTACAGAACAACTACTAGCTGAGCGTGTCTCGTCTAGGAAAAAACCGCCCAAAGTGTCCTTCTTCGATAGGAAGTCCGACCCGAAGGACAACTTGGACGCGTTTACAGTGGGCATGAGCTTCTAAGACAACTCATGTCACGTCCCGCTTCCCGGTATATGGGCAGAGGACGCGACGAGGCCGCTACATATTTACTCTGAAGTAAATACGCTAAGCGTAACTAAGCAATATAAATGTAAATGCATAAGAGATAAGATATAATTGAACAGCAACTTTATTTATTCATATTCTTTTTACAATATATGGAAAAGTAAATACATGGGATAAATGCGATGCCTAAACAGTGGCATAACAGAAATGAAAAGTATTGAAATAAAAGTGTGTACAATGAAGCTAGAGCTCTGGGTTGTAAGCAAGTTAATCCAAGTCCTCACTGGTAGGTTCGATCTCCTGAGTATCCAGATCACCTGACAACATTCCAAAGAAGAAAGAGAAGGAATGATGTTGGCGAACAATCGCTCGGTAAGTCCTAAAGATAAGGGAGAAATAGAATAGACAGAAAGAGAAGATAGCCTTTAAAGTTGTATTATATGAGTATTTGGTGTTAACGCTGTTTTTTGTAACTTGGTACAGAAGGATACCGGTGTATACGAGAGGAGTCTCTATATGCTAGAGATTAGGGCAAATGGAATGTACAAGGCTCCGTTATACAACCCGAAACAACGACAATTGGATTCAGGTTAGGTGTCTAAATCTTGCAGTCTCGTGCCACTTTTAACACTTTCCGTACCAATCTACCCCTTAAATCCCGCGATGTCTTGATTGTATTGTTTGTATTGTATTTAAACTTGTAATTGAATTGTAATATAGATTGTATATTTGGATGACTTGCCAAAACCATGATAACAGTAAAATGGATGTACTGGAGAATCATGGATGTAACTGGAGAATCATGTAAATGGAAGTATATCCATGGTTCGGTTCAGTCAAGTTGTATAAGTTGATAGATTGAATATATAAATTCATGGATTCATGTTGAGTTGTAGATTGTAGATTGTACTTGAATCATATTCAAGTCAAGTAGAGACTCAGTCTGAGTCAGAACAATTAGAAAAGAAATTGAAGTCCTGATTGTTTTGATGTTATCGGTAACCGCTGCACATGGGCGGTAGGATTTGCGTCTTTTTCAAAGACGATTACCGTGTTGATAACACCGTTATTAAGTTGTCTACCTTAAATTGGCAAGCACCCACTTCTCCGGCTTCCTGAGGCTCAAGAGATTGGTCCTGCTTAAACCTATATTTACTAGGGTCCTTAGGGTAATTTATAGAACTTGAGGGGGTTTTATATAAAAATACTTTTGTATAATTTTCAAAATACACCCCAAGTGTTTATTTATCGTCTTTAGAGTTGTAATAAATGTAGATTTTATATTTATGACATTTCTAGTGAGAATAACCTATTTTTCATAATACATGGTATTTAATTGTAATATTGAACTTGTATGGATTTCATGGTATTTTAATGTAAAGTGATCCTTGGAATATTTTTAAAAAATTGGAATATTTATATTATCACAAAAATAGATATTTTAATGCTACATATATATATTTATATAAAAATAATTTTACTATATATTATATTTCTAGAAATCTCATTTTCTTAAGATTTTCGTATTTTAAATCTCTCGAGACCGTATGCTCCTTGTGGAGGTCTGCATCTAGCACTACTAAGCCCAGAGATGTGCGATAATCTGCACCATCCCAGTCGGGTTCCCCAAAATGGGTTGTAGCGGCGCTTTGCAAAGATTTGTAAAATACTTAATCTTTTTAGAAAACGGTTTTATTAGCAAATGGTATTTATTTGAAAGGTTTCGTTTTCCCGTATTCTAGGTTCCCGAAAGTATTGTGCTATATTGCATATGAGTGTTGTGAGGAGGTAGGTCATTATCTTGTGATCTACTTAAAAGTATAGCAAGATTGTGATGTTTTAATGTCGAAATGAAACTACATGGTATTCTACTGAAAAAGAGCAGTAAAAAGTACAAAATGAAATAATTTGTTATGAAACTTGTTCAAGTTGTTTGTTAATGATTACTAGTCAACATGATAGAGTTTGGTATGGTTGTTGTTTAAGAAAAAGTTAGATTTAGGAAAAACTGAATCAGAGAGCGGATAACTCCGATGTCCGTCGGGTTTTAAAAATACGGATTTTGAGAATAGTAAAGTGAAGATGGAATTGGGACTTACTCGCTAAAAAAGGAGGATAGGAGATAGAGGGTGAGAGAGGAATCGCCGGTGCGTCGTTTCGTCGCCGGTTGCTCCTTGAAACGTCGTCGGAAGATCGTCGGAATTTCACCCCTTTGCTAACTCCAAAAGTACACTATACTTCTGTGGATTTCTTGAGAGTTTTGATCAGAATTTTGGAGTGAGGGGGGTGTGTTTAGAGGTTGTATTTATAGGGTAAGGCTAGGGTTTAGGGTAAGTGAAAGGGTGAATTGAAAAATGTATTAAAAATGTAATAAAAATGGAGTAAATAGGGTTTTAAAGGGTCTCTGGAACCAATCCAAGGAAATAAAGTGTGTAGGAGTGATGGGGAGGTGAAGAGGCAGAAATTTTCTGTTGACGATTCGGCGGTCCGGCCGAGTCCGGCCGGTGGCGGCGGCCCGAGTCGGCCGAGTCTCCGGCCGATTCCGGCCGAGTCGGGGGTGCTTTGGGTTCCTCGTCGTTTGGTGTAGCACCTGGGTCAGTTTTTTTATATGTGTAGTTGGGTTTTGACGAGTTATGCACATGTAAACCCTTGGACTTCTAAAAGTTTAAAATTAAACAATATTAAAAATAATGTGGGATGTGGGATTTGAACTCTGGTGGCTTGGTTCAGCAGTGCAAAGTCTTACTAATGAGCTACAAGCTCCTTCTTGCTATTAAAAAGCAAAACAAATTTATAACTTGTGCTCAGGAAAAAATACCCATTTCTGTATTTTTTGAAAAATTGTACAGAAAGTTTAGGATTGTTACAACTCAGATGCGGCTCAATGCCGAGCTTTCCCCACCACCCTCATCCGCGTTGGCCTGGATTGGTTCCGAAGGCTCGCGCCGCGCTCGATCTCGACCTTTGACAAGCCGGAGACCCAATTCCTCGGTCATTGCATAGGTAACCGACGATAGAAAAAGACGGTCGGCTATCTATTCACCATCAAGAGCAGAGACAGAGAATCCTTCAAGGGGTACGTCACCCGCTTCTACAATGCCCTCCTAGAGGTTCCCAACCACCGCGACAAAACGGTTATCACTGCCCTGAGATTGGGTCTTAGGCATAAAGAGTGGCTCCGCTCTTTTGCATTAGCGCAACCTAAGACCATGGCTGAAGTAAAAGCATCGACCGAGCGAGAAATCCAACTCGAGTCAGAGGTGAACGCCAACCTATCCCAGGACGACCAAGAAGACCGAAAAAGATGGGACAGAGAGGAGAAAAAGAAAGCCGATCATCTAAAACCCTATTCCCCAAGGTTTCATGAGTATACTCCTCTGAACGTCTCCCAGACCGAGCTGCTAGAGGAGGCTGAGGGCAAGAGGTTTTTTAAGCTCCCGCCGGCTATCCAGAGGATGGGCAAGCGACTCCACGGCCCGTACTGCGCCTACCATAGGTTGTAGGGGCACCCGATCGAGAGTTGCAAACAACTCCTTGACTATATCGAGGAACTGATCCGCTCTGGTCACCTGGTGAAATACCTACAAGACAAGAGGCAGGCGGAGCAGGAGAAAAAGGACCAACCCCCTCCCGGGGAGTTAACAATCGGGCAGATCATGGTCATTTCGATGGGTCCGGATCTGACAGTGAGGAGGACTGCCGCCTCTTACCAGTCATGGCCATAAGTGATCCGCCCCACAACAAGTGCAGGAAGGATGACCCGATCACCTTCACCGAAGAAGATCTTCACGGCATATCACTCCCACACAATGAACCCCTTGTGATAACAGCCCGAGTTCACCGTTACGGGGTTCGGAGAATATTGGTCAACTCGGGGAGCTCGGCGGATATCCTGTTCTATGACTGCTTCCAGCCTATGGGATTAGATCCATCCGATCTCTAACCGACCTCTCACGTCCTCTCCGGGTTCACCAACCATTCCGTCCTGGCCGAAGGATCGGTCACCCTCCTCCTCAATATTGGGGAAGCAGGCAGAACATAAACCATATCGGTGAACTTCCTCGTTGCTAAGATCACGTCGTCCTATAACATCCTCTTGGGACGCCCCACCCTAAACGCCCTTCGAGCTCAGATCTCAACCTACCACCTCGCGCTCAAGTTCCTTTTAGATTACGGGGGATAGGCTGGGCCTATAAAAACCAGCAAACTGCCAGGATCTGTCTCGCCTCAACATCTCCTGCCGGGGAGCAGGGCGACGATTTTAGATACACGCACAATCCTTAGGGGTCCCTGGACACACGCGACGACCGAAAGGAAATTCGAGACGCCCCGGTGGAAGCATTAGCAGAAGTTCCCTTCATGAGGGAGTTGACGGCCGGATTGTCCAGATCGGCTCTCCCTTGACAGGAGGCGTTCGCGAAGACCTGATCCGGTTCCTCCAGAACAACTCGGATGTGTTCACTTGGACACCAGCAGCCATGCCCGGGATCGACCCCGAGGTGATCTCCCATAAGCTCGGGGTCGACCCAAAAACCAAGCCGATCTGACAAAAGAAAAGAAATTTCGCACCAATGAAACAAGAGGCGATAGAGGAGGAAGTGGACTGACTGCTCACAGCCGACTTCATCAGGAACCTAGACTACTCGGATTGACTGACGAACGTAGTCATGGTGAAGAAAGCAAACGGGAAATGGCGCATGTGCGTCGATTTCACTGACCCGAACAAGGCTTGTCTCAAAGAAAACTACCCACTTTCTCGGATAAATCAGCTAGTAGAAAGCTCGGCTGATCATAAATTACTAAGCTTCATTGACACTTTCTCCGGTTATAATCAGATCTGTATGAACCCGGCCGACGAAGAGCTGACTGCCTTTATCACGGATCAAGGAGTATACTGCTATAGGGTAATGCCCTTCGGACTCAAGAACGCCAGAGCCACGTACCAGCGACTGGTCAACAAATTGTTCAAACCACAAATTGGAAAAAATATGGAAGTCTACGTCGACGACATGCTCATGAAATCCACCTTTTCAGCCGGACACACTACGGACCTCGGCGAAACATTCGACGTCCTGCGGAAATACAAGATGAAGCCGAATCTAGCTAAATGTGCATTCGGCGTCACAAGCGGAAAATTCCTTGGATTCATGGTTACCCACCGAGGAATCGAAGCAAACCTAGAGAAAATCAGCGCCATCATCAACATGGAGACACCTAAGAGCAACGTTGATATCATGCGACTCACCGGGAAGGTGGCTGCGTTGAGTCGCTTTATGTCCGGATCTGGAGAAAAGTGCCTCCCTTTCTTCAGAGCCCTAAGGAAAATCACCAGGTTCGAATTGTCCGAGGAATACCAAAACTCTTTCGAACGACTCAAGACACACCTAGCGACTCCACCACTTCTTACCCGACCGGTCGAGGGCGACGAGCTGTTACTATATCTAGTCGTCTCCTACCAAGCCGCCAGCTCAGTGCTCGTCAAAGAATTCGAAGGCACACAGAGACTGGTCTATTACATGAGCCATGTTTTCAAGGACGCAGAAACCAGCTACCCGGCCATAGAAAAAATAGTCTTTGCACTTGTCGTCGCCTCCAGGAAACTACGCCACTAATTTTAGGCACAGACGATCCTTGTCCTCACTGAACGACCTTTAGGGAATATCCTCGCCTCTCCCGAATCGTCAGACCGCTTAGAGAAATGGAGGTGGGAGTTGTCCCAATTCGACATCAAATACTGATCCAGACAGGCCATCAAAGCAAAGGCCTTAGCCGATTTTGTTGTCGAGTACACCATTCTCACTAAGGAAGGAACGGCAGTACAGGGCCCCGACCCATGACCCTCGGTCGATGAGGTGCTCGGTCTAATCCCGGACTGGAAACTCTACATGGACGGATCCTCCATAGAGGAAGGGAGTAGGGCCGGCCTGATCATCCACGACCCAAATGAGGCAGAAATGGAGTACTCTCTGAGGCTTGGTTTTAAGGCATCGAACAATGCCGCAGAGTACGAGGCCTTATTGGCCGGGCTACGAATCGCCTCCGGAGTAGGGCTGAAGACCATCAGGATACGCAGCGACTCCGCGCTAGTCGTCGTCTAAGTAACCAGGCGTTTCGATGCCCGAGAACCACTAATGATAAAATACTTGATGGAGGTAAGAAGGCTTCGGAGAAATTTCGACGAGGTCCAAGTGGAGCAGATTCCCAGAAACATGAACACCGAGGCCGATCCCCTGAGCAAACTCGCCTCTTCCTATTCGACCAATCACAAGAGAAATATCCTCTTCGAAGTCCTACCGTGACCCACCATGGAAGATGGAGAGGCAACACTCCAAATCTACTCGACTCAAGGAGATGCCCTGGATTGGAGAAAGCCCATTATATAATTTCTGAAAGATGGGGTACTCCCGAAAGACTGGACCGAGGCTCGTCGGCTTCGAGCAAAAGCTCGCCATTTCATATGGAGCAAAGAAAACCTGTACAAAAAGTCGTACACTAAACCTCTGCTCCGATGCATCGATCCCCACGAAGCAGTGTAAGTACACGTTGCCCACCCCGGTTCTTACGGGGAGGCGGAAATGGCAAAAAACAATTTTTGGCACAAAGGCAACATAGACTAAAAGAAGGATCTTTACTAAACTACAAACTAGCTAACTACTTGAGGTTCTATCTACTATGTCATAGAGATTATACCTCACGACACCGGTCCTTCGGGTCTTCATTCCGCTGTCTGGCTCGTCCATCCACGCTCCGAGGGTCGATCCGGATATTGATCACCTCCGCGGCCTTCTTGAGTCGAAGACGATCCACCCGAGAGAAGTACTCCGAGCTCCACCTCGAGCCGAGACAACTAGGGCAACAAGATCGCTAGTATTGATGTCCTAGGATGTGTAGAAGAGATAGATGGAAGTTTTTTTCTATTTGGATCCTTTTTCTCTCAACATATAAGATCAATGGAATAATCAAGAGGAGGAAGAAGAAGTAGAACAATCATGGAGCTCTCTCATTTCTTTTTCAAGAGAGAGAATGAGAAATGAATTATGAACTAGAGAGAATGAACCATGGTTGCAATAATACACTAATATCATCATTACTAATCCTTTCATGATAAAGTTGATGGCTACTAATGACTTGACCATTTTCATAATCCAAAGAATAAAAAGAAAACCAAGGAAAACTCTAGACCTCTTATGAAGGTCCAAGTCAACTTTGGTCAAATGGTCAACAAAGTCAAGTATGGTCAAATGGTCAAAGCAATTAGCCATCACATAATTATCACTAAAAAGTATTAGTAAATAATGTCCCCGGCTCATAATGGTTTTGACCGAACGAACTGCCAAAACCCTAATGAGTCCGCCTCATTATGGCTTTGACCGAATCAACTGTCAAAACCCTAATGAGGCACCTCCTTTCTCTTCGCTCCTCACAACTGTGCATACACACCCGCATCCGCATTCCGTAGAATGCGAATGCACAGAAGATAAAACAAATCCATCTGTACAATACTAGGATCCGGCTTAAATCAAAGCCCACTAGTATTGCCTGCCCGAACAGCATACGCACACAAGTGCACGTAAGTGATCGTAGCCCTGCCGTAAAACCATACGTCCTCTACACGTTTCGCTCAGTGCAGGGAAACTCTCTGTGTGGGACTCTAAAGACTCGACACTACGCTGGCAGTGGGTTTAACCACAGACCGCAAGCGGCACTAGCTGTACGTAACGGTCCCCAGGTAGATGTCGATAAGAAGGCCGATGGGGTAAACCCATCCGAACTCCTACTGAGCCTGTATGTGGCAATCTCCGTATAGTCCGGTCTGTTCGTCTAAGAATATCGTATGGCGGGCCTAGGGGGTAGCGAACGTTAGTCCCTTAATAGCGGTACAAGTCGTGTTGGAGTGTAGCCCAGAACACCCTGAGATAACACTGGAAACCTACCAGTATATCTCTTTTGCCCTGGCCTGGAACGACTATGTGTAATGGCTCTCCTAGACACAGCGCGATATCAACCCCCAATAGTGAGAGAGACGAATCATGTCTAACCATCACTGCCTCCGAGTGCTTCGGGACTGCACCCAACTACTACCTGTTTGCACGACTCCTTTGAGCCGTGGTAGGGTAGTAATCAAAGAACAGTGGGAACACACTCGAGGCGAAGTGACAGTGTCAAGTCAACGGACTAAGCTGTACTCATGTCACCTGGGAACTGATAACTGACGATAGGTATAATACCAACCAACAGTTCCCGACGAGTTCTGTCCAGTGTACTCATAACCTAACGAGCACCCGTATACTATCTCCAGTACGACGTACTGATGGCTGTGGGACAGACCAGCTCCCCTGCTGGGATGAGAAGCATATACGCTAGTCTACTCCGGAGTATCGATGCACTGTCTCGATAGTCCTACGACTAGGGACCAGTATAAGGATGTGCTTATAGATTATCCAGCCTCCACAAGTGTGACTGCCATCACAACGCTGGTAATCAAGTAAAGATCCTAAGGGCTCCACTAATATGTACATAAGCGATATGCTAAAAGAAACACATGCACATATTGAAGTAGAGACAAACCAAGTAGCATACTACCATTTTGAGCAAGATTGTCTATACAACTGTGAATATCCTAAGCTAGTATGATACAGTAACGGCCTCCAGGGCATATACACTAACAATCTCCCACTTGCACTAAGGCCATGTATTGGCGTATCGAAGACCTATCATCTCGATCAACCGCTCGAACTGAGTCTGAGGTAGGGCCTTCGTGAGTGGATCTGCAGTGTTATCCTCCAAATTTACTCTCTTCACCTCGATCTCCCGGCGATCTGCGATCTCCCTGATCAGGTGGTACCGCCTCAAAATGTGCCTGGACTTCTGATGGGACCTGGGTTCCTTCGCTAAAGCTATAGCTCCGTTGTTGTCACAATACAGCGGTATTGGATCTGCAATGGTAGGAACCACCTGAAGCTCCGCGAGGAACTTCTTCATCCAGACAGCTTCCTTTGCGGCATCGCAAGCAGCTATGTACTCCGCTTCCATAGTTGAGTCAGCAACGGTTTCCTGTTTGGAACTCTTCCAGGAAACCGCCCCTCCATTGAGGGTAAAGACATAACCCGACATGGACTTGGAGTCATCCTTGTCACTCTGGAAGCTGGAGTCAGCAAAGGCCTCGATCTGGAGGTCTTTTCCGCCATACACCAAGAACATCTCCTTAGTCCTTCTCAGGTACTTGAGAATGTTCTTTACTGCTATCCAGTGTTTCTCCCCTGGGTCCGACTGATACCGGCTTACAACGCTCAATGCGTATGCTATATCTGGTCTGGTACATAACATCGCATACATTATAGAGCCTACCGCAGATGCGTAGGGTATAGATGACATGCGAGCCCTTTTCAAATCAGTCTTGGGAGACATCTCTTTGGAGAGGGTGATTCCGTGACAAGCAGGTAGATTGCCGCGCTTGGAATCTTCCATACTGAATCGTTTCAGTATGGTGTCGATGTACCTGGACTGTGAAAGTCCCAACATCCTCTTAGATCTATCACGATAGATCTGGATCCCCAAAATGTAGTTGGCATCGCCCAGGTCCTTCATGGAGAACCTCTGTGACAAGAATCGTTTGACTGTCTGTAGCATAGGAATATCATTTCCTATTACGAGAATGTCATCCACGTACAAGACGAGGAATACCATAGTTCTCCCTACAATCTTACTGTAAATGCATGGTTCATCTGGGTTTTTGATAAAGTCGAATTCCTTGACAGTATCATCAAAGCAGATGTTCCAACTCCGCGATGCCTGCTTCAGTCCATAGATGGACTTGAGCAACTTGCACACTTTACCGCTGCTCCCACTCTGAATGAATCCCTCCGGCTGATCCATATAGACGCACTCTTCCAAATTTCCATTCAGGAAAGCCGTCTTTACGTCCATCTGCCAGATCTCATAATCGTGGAAGGCAGCAATGGAAAGAAGGATCCGAATGGATTTGAGCATAGCCACTGGAGAAAAGGTCTCGTCATAGTCCAAACCAGGTCTTTGACGAAAACCCTTTGCTACAAGTCTAGCTTTATAGGTTTCAACCTGCCCATCTACACCAATCTTCTTTCTGAAGATCCATTTGCAGCCTACGGGTTTTACCCCTTCTGGAGAAAAGTTCAAAGTCCAAACTTTGTTGGTGTACATGGACTCCATCTCGGTCCGCATTGCATCCAGCCATTTTACCGAGTCACCGCTCTGAATGGTTTGCTGGAAGCTAGTAGGCTCACCATAGTCAATGGTGCAATCCTCTCTATCCTCATCTATGAGAAAACCGTAGTATCTCTCGGGCGGATGAGACTGCCTATTACTCCTGCGGAGTGGCGCTGGGATGTCCGGTTCTTCTGAACCTTCTGGTTCTACCAAGGTTTCAGTAATAGCTTGTGGTTCTGGAATTTCTTCCCGTTCTACTACGCTCCCACTATCTACTTTTTCTAAAAACTGATGTTCCAGAAAGTGGGCATGACGAGAAACAAAAACCTTTTGTTCCTCTGCGTAATAGAAAAAATACCCCCTGGAATTCTTTAGGTATCCCACAAACTTACACAGTACTGAGCATGCCTCGAGTTTGTCCGCATGCTGCTTTTTTACAAAAGCTGGACATCCCCATGTCCTAATATACTTAAGACAGGGTTTCTTCCCACTCTACATCTGATATGGGGTGGTAGGCACAGTCTTGGTTGGAGCCTTGTTCAAGAGATATGCAGCTGTTTCTAGTGCATAACCCCAAAAAGATCGCGGCAACTCAGCCTTACTCATCATGGAATGAACCATATCCAATAGGGTTCGATTCCTCCTTTCCGATACACCGTTGTGTTGTGGTGTGTATGGAGGAGTAAGCTGAGAGAGAATTCCATTCTCTTTTAAGTAGTCCAAAAACTCGGCACTCAAGTATTCACCACCTCGATCAGATCTCAGTGTTTTTATACTTTTGCCTGTTTGTTTTTCAACTTCATTCTTGTATTCCCGAAATTTCTCAAAGGCCTCGGATTTATGCTTCATTAAGAAGACATGTCCATACCTAGAGAAATCATCTGTGAAAGTAATGAAGTATGAATAACCACTTAGCGTATGTGTAAACATTAGACCACACACATCACTGTGTATGAGTCCCAAGAGCTCGCTTGCTCTTTCTCCATGTCCAGTGAACGGAGTCTTTGTCATCTTTCCCATGAGACAAGATTCACAAGTGGCATAAGACTGGTACTCGAACGGATCCAAGTATCCTTCTTTATGTAACTTTATCAACCGTGTCTCATTAATGTGACCCAGTCTACAATACCATAAAAAAGCCTGATTTAATTCCGGAGACTTTCTTTTAAGTGTGTTCTGGACACTGAAAATCTGAGCTTGATTCAATACGTATATCCTATTTTTTAATGTACCTGACCCAATCAGAACTTGATTTAGGTGGATGTTGACCACATCGCTTACAAAAGTAAAATCATATCCTTCCTTAGAAAGTAAGGATACAGATATGATATTACAAGTCACACCTGGTATATAAAAACAGTCACGCAGAATCAATATCTGCCCAGTTGTCAGTCTAAGATGATACTACCCTACGGATTCAGCGTACATGCTCATTCCGTTAGCAACCCTGAGAGTCATATCACCTATCCTGATAACCCTACGGTTTCTCAGAGCCTGTAATGAATTACAGATATGAGATCCTGATCCAGTATCCAATACCCAGGAGGTAGGGTTAACTGACATACAGTTCTCTATCACAAACACACCCGAAGCCGAAGCCACAACATGCTTCGAATCCTGGCTACTAGCTTTACTAGCCCTGCAATCTTTCTGCCAATGTTCATTCCCGTAACAATAGGAACGTCCCTCTTTTACTATATCCAGTCCCGAAACTTTTGCCCTTCCCTTTCTTTCTTCTTCCCTGGTTTCCTTCAGGGTAGAAGGTAGAGACTGTAGAACCAAGTCAGCATCTGACCCATTCTTCAACGTGGTCTTCAGGTCCGTGAGCTCAAAATAGCTGGTCTCTGTAAGGACGTTGCCCCTTACAGATGACCCGATAGCCAACCTCGCTGGAAGCAATTCGTTCGAGGTCTCACATCTTGCGATACGAGATTGCTCTCCATATAAATCTTTGTTATAGAGGAAGATAGAAACTAAGTCCATCTTCTCGTGCTGCCTCTGGTATGCACCATCAACTGAGGCTAACACGAGGCACTTGGCTTTCGCACAGTCTTTTTCCGATGTCTTGCGGATATGAATATCCGTGACAGGGGAAACTGGACCTGAGACGGCAGGGGTTGGATCAGTCAAGAGGTGTCCCAGCTTGTCATGGGCAATGGACATCTGGACAGACCTTTGCCAGTCATAACAGTCAGATTCAGTCATTTTATTATCTAGATGTAACCTATGTCTGGTCACTGGGTCGCTGCAATTAAGAGAGAGAGAAGAAAATACTTTAGCATGATGCTCTTGCAAGTTTAGATTGGTTTTTAATTTATCTAAACAGGATGGCTCCCACTGTCTCTCGAATCCCTCCTCAAACCATAAAGGAAGAATTAGTCGGGATCAATCTCACCGTACAATACTTGCTTAACCGTTTAGCCAGGCCAGTGTCGGTACTTCGAGGGAGGTTTTCCAACGCTTTCGTGAAGTTCCTTAATTAAGTAACCTCTTTTCCCTGTGGGCGTAGCCCCGCTAACACCTTTCTAGACACCTACTTGGTTTATAGCATTGATCGTTAAGTATGAAAGTTCCTGAGGAGTAGCATATACTCACAGTAGGATCGGGATCCAAATATCATCGTGTGATAAAACTGAAGGAATCCTACCAGAATCATCACACTCCAAATGGTATGCAGCATTAGCAAATTTCAGTTTCTTTAGAAACTCCCGATGTGGATTTTTGCCCCATGCTCTTATGACCTTGACGAAGGCCAACATATCATAAGTCACATGTCAAGTTCTACCCGTCATTACCCAGGTTAATTTGAACCCACCCGTACATACCCTTGACAAAGGCCAAAATAGTAGCACGACTGTCTCAAACCAACGTATCTATTTATGCTACAGATAAATATTCAGCAGCTACCAATCACTATGCCTTGGCGAAGGTCAAAATACATAGCTTGAATACTACTAAATATTTAACTGAAATGACGGAGGGCTACGAATGGTTTTGGCGAAACCGCGAACGTAGTGAACTTGATATAATCGAAGGAACCTGATAGCTTTTAAAAGGAGTGGCTTAAGCTCCGCATTTAAAAGTTGTTTTTTGAAAAGAAACCGAGTGGTTTTGAAATTGTTCCAACGACTTTAACTTGGTTTATTTTCTTGCATTAATTTTAATTCGTCCCATCAATTAATCCTACCATTGCAGAAAACAACGAAAATATGACGTACGCTTATGCCATCCGCATTCGCCACGGGGTCCCGTCATCACCCGTTAGGTTACTTAACTAACGATAGAGCGGGAGCTGGACTAGCGCGGATGCAAAACATAAGCAACGCCTAAATAGATATCATATATAGATATATACACATTCTTCAGATGCAATGATAGCCATTCCAGATCACAGACGAACACTTTGGATATACTAGGAATCCGCGTTTCGTTCGAGCCTGCAATGAAAGACGGATTACACGGTCACGATGAATAGCCAAACCTTACCCTAGACCCCTACGGGTGCGGCAAACTACCCGCCAAGTACCCGAAGTGAAGCAACCTCTCTCAACAACGTGAGTAGGCCATTCGGCACTTCGAGATACCCGGTAGTTTGTGCACCCCACCTTGGGTCTATCCTAGGAGCAAAAACAGTAAAAAGAAATAATATACAATGGCGGCTACAACCTCATCCCGGATGTGCGGCCATAAAATAATATTACATCAATTACAAACTTTACAATGAATGAAAAAGAAAATCTCATCTCACATCCACCCGGCTATTCATCCGCGACAATCCACCGAGTTCATATCCACAAACCATCAACATTACAGATCACAGATATGTATAACCCCCACTAATCGACGTATAGCGATTAGCAGACGTTCAATACATATATCACATCACAGATAATATCCATTAGCCAAAGTCTACGGAATTTCGATCAAAATACGGATTTATAACCACCCTAAACATAAATTTGTTTTCTGGAAATTCTGGGCAGAAATAAAATATACTAAAAATCCTAAAACCTCAAACTAAGTACACTGCAGCAAAAACGGTCCACGGCCGAGTCAACTCGGCCGCGGATCCGTGGCAAGAGGCATGTTCTTGCCGCGGATCCACGGCGCTTTGATCGAGTCACTGGATCGTTTTTGTTCTGTGTCTTTAGAAAACCCTGAGCCGATTTTTTATATATGTTAAATTATTTTTTGAACAGATCTGAAAATCGGCAGAAAGTTGATTTTTTACGGACGTGTTTCGCAATTTTTTTCCCGATCGAAATTCTAAATACTTTGCTAATAAGCTAGTTTGTGTTTAGCCAGGCTCTGATACCACTGTAAGTCCACGTTGCTCACCCCGGTTCTTACGGGGAGGCGGAAACGGCGAAAAACAATTTTTGGCACAAAGGCAACATGGACTAAAAGAAGGATCTTTGCTAAACTACAAACTAGCTAACTACTTGAGGTTCTATCTACTATGTCATAGAGATTATACCTCACGACACCGGTCCTTCGGGTCTTCATTCCGCTGTCCGGCTCATCCATCCACGCTCTGAGGGTCGATCCGGATCTTGATCACCTCCGCGGCCTTCTTAAGTCGAAGACGATCCACCCGAGAGATGTACTCCGAGCTCCACCTCGAGCCGAGGCAACTAGGGCAACAAGATCTCTAGTCTTGATGTCCTAGGATGTGTAGAAGAGATAGATGAAAGTGTTTGTCTCTTTGGATCCTTTTTCTCTCAACACATGAGATCAAAGGAATAATCAAGAGGAGGAAGAAGAAGGAGAACAACCATGGAGCTCTCTCATTTCTTTTTCAAGAGAGAGAATGAGAAATGAATTATGAACTAGAGAGAATGAACCATGATTGCAATAATACACTAATATCATCATTACTAATCCTTTCATGATAAAGTTGATGGCTACTAATGACTTGACCATTTTCACAATCCAAAGAATAAAAAGGAAACTAAGGAAAACTCTAGACCTCTCATGAAGGTCTAAGTTAACTTTGGTCAAATGGTCAACAAAGTCAAGTATGGTCAAATGGTCAAAGCAATTAGCCATCACATAATTATCACTAAAAAGGATTAGTAAATAATGTCCCCGGCTCATAATGGTTTTGACCGAAGGAACTGCCAAAACCCTAATGAGTCCGCCTCATTATGGCTTTGACCGAATCAACTGTCAAAACCCTAATGAGGCATCTCCTTCCTCTTCGCTCCTCACAACTGTGCATACACACCCGCATCCGCATTCCGTAGAATGCGATGCACAGAAGACAAAACAAATCCATCCGTACAATACTAGGATCCGGCTTAAACCAAAGCCCACTAGTATTGCCTGCCCGAACAGCATACGCACACAAGTGCACGTAAGTGATCGTAGCCCTGCCGTAAAACCATACGGCCTCTACACGTTTCGCTCAGTGCAGGGAAACTCTCTGTGTGGGACTCTAAAAACTCGACACTACGCTGGCAGTGGGTTTAACCACAGACCGCAAGCGTCACTAGCTGTACGTAACGGTCCCCAGGTAGATGTCGATAAGAAAGTCGATGAGGTAAATCCATCCAAACTCCTACCGAGCCTGTATGTGACAATCTCCGTACAGTCCGGTCTGTTCGTCTAAGAATATCGCATGGCGGGCCTAGGGGGGTGGCGAACGTAAGTCCCCTAATAGCGGTACAAGTCGTGTCGAAGTGTAGCCCAGAACACCCTGAGATAACACTGGAAACCTACCAGTATATCTCGCTTGCCCTGGCCGGGGACGACTATGTGTAATGGCTCTCCTAGACACAGCGCGATATCAACCCCCAATACCGGGAGAAACGAATCCTGTCTCACCGTCACTGCCTCCGAGTGCTTCGGGACTGCACCCAACTACTACCTGTTTGCACGACTCCTTTGAGCCGTGGTAGGGTAGTAATCAAAGAACAGTGGGAACACACTCGAGGCGAAGTGACAGTGTCAAGTCAACGGACTAAGCTGTACTCATGTCACCTGGGAACTAATAACTGACGATAGGTATAATACCAACCAACAGTTCCCGACGAGTCATGTCCAGTGTACTCGTAACCTAACGAGCACCCGCATACTATCTTCAGTACGACATACTGATGGCTGTGGGACAGACCATCTCCCCTGCTGGGATGAGAAGCGTATACGCTAGTCTACTCCGGAGTATCGATGCCCTGTCTCGATAGTCCTACGACTAGGGATCAGTATAAGGATGCGCTTATAGATTAGCCAGCTCCCACAAGTGTGACTGTCATCACAACGCTGGTAATCAAGCAAAGATCCTAAAGGCTCCACTAATATGTATATAAGCGATATGCTAAAAGAAACACATGCACATATTGAAGTAGAGACAAACCAAGTAGCATACTACCATTTTGAGTAAGATTGTCTATACAACTGTGAATATCCCAAGCTTCCATTAAGTAATATACAAGCTAGTATGATAAAGTAATGGCCTCTAGGGCATATACACTAACAAGCAGACTATATCTTACGAGAAATACATGAAGGGGTCGGAGGGGCGCATCAAAGGGCCCACAGCCTGGTCCAAAAAACACTGCTCTAGGGGTATTATTGGCTGGGAATACACCAAGATGCCGAGAAACTGGTCAGAAGATGCAAGAGCTGCCAACTCTTTGGCAACATCCCTCGTCTCCCTGCCACCGTACTAACGCCACTGAGTTCCCCTTGGCCATTTGCACAGTGGAGGATGGATATGGTGGGCCAGCTCCCCACCGGCACGGGTAGACACAGGTACATACTTGTTGCCGTAGACTGCTTCACAAAGTGGATTGAAGCCATGCCGATCAGGAAACCGGACGCCGCCTCCTAGATAAAATTCCCGCAGAACAATATAATCTCCCGATTCGGAATCTTGAGGTGCATCGTCACCAACCATGGAACCAACTTCGAGAATGACAAAGTCAAAGATTTTTGCAACGGCTATCACATATTAATGATGTTCGCCGCGGTCGCTCGTCCCCAATGCAACGGGCAACGAAATAGAGAACCGAGGCGTCATTCACGGGCTCTGAGCCCACCTGGAAAGAAGGCAAGTTGCTGGGTTGAGGAACTGCTTCGGGTACTGTGGGCACTGCAGACATCAAGAAAGACACCCACAGGAGAAACCCCGTTCAGCTTCTGCTACGGTACCGAGGCAATGGTCCCCGCAGAAATTGGATTGCCTAGTTATCAGGTCGAGCACTTTGACGACAAAGCTAACACCTTGGCTCTACGAAGCAACTTGGACAACTTGTTGAAAAAAGGAGATCGGGGGTAAATCAGAATGGCTGCCTATCAGCAGCAAACCATCCGCTACTACAATGCCCGAGTTAAATATCGAGACTTCAAGACAAGAGATCTGGTCTTACAACAAAATGAATTCGTAGACCAAAAGAAGCTACATATATTCTCCCGGAAGTGGTACGGGCCATTCCTCGTAACAGAGGCATTGCTTAGTGGAGCCTACCGCCTCCAAGACTCCACAGGGCGTAATTTTCCTCGGCTATATAATGCCAAAAAGCTTAAATTGTACAGATAAACTTGTACCTCTTTTCCGAATAATGTAATTCCCTTCCGCATCGACTAAAATTTCCAAGCTGGGTCCTCTCGCAAGTAGACTTCTGCACCGACCCATGGCCCTAACTCTTCCTTCCTTTCCTCGGCTTCGAGCTAGGGGGTAGGGAGGAGGCACAGGTCGGCCAATGCACAAAAGTATACTTAAAAATGGGTGGGGGAGAAAGAGATAATACACCGTAACCTTGACCAAAAGAAAATTTATTTATACTTTATTCAGAGGTATTCTTGGCTCCGTAGCCTTACAACCATTACAGCAAAGGAGAAAGTAGGTTAAGAAAACATTGACGATGATACTTGGAAAAGAGCTCCTCCAGCCGAGTCCAGGCAACCTCCGTCCACTCCCTCTGTCGGTACCCATGGACTCTGGAAGCTACGGATTTGACGGGGTCCCCAACCGCCGAACACGACTATTTACCGCTGAAAACAGATACGAACTGGGATAGATCGTCTTGCCTGAATTTGGGGGCAGATACTATTTGGATTTATCCGTCCACCTCTCCGAAGATGCCAAGTTGATTTATCCGTCCACCTCTCACGACCAATATTAACGTCACTGTTCATCTGCAGCCCATCATGACTGATGTCCTTTTTCTGTTAAATCATGAATAACGTTGACGTCACTGTTTTTCTGTTCCGTCATGACTGATGTCCTTTTTCTGTCAAATCATGAATAACGTTGACGTCACTGTTGTTCTACAGTCCATCATGACTGATGTCTCTTTTTTGTCAAATCATGAATAACGTTGACCTCACTGTTGTTCTACAGTCTGTCATGAATGGTGTCCTTTTTCTGTCAAATCATTACAAATGTTCAGGTTACTATTTTTCTACAGTCCATCATGACTATTGTCCTTTTTCTGTCGTCAACACTATTTTTCTATAGTCCATCATGACCAATGTACTTATCTGTCAAATCACGGTCAATATTAACGTCATTATTGTTCTGCAGTTCGTCATGACTGATGTCCTTTTTCTTTCAAATCACGACCAATATTAACGTCACCGTTGATCTGCAGTCCGTCATGACTGATGTCCTTTTTCTGTCAAATCATGAATAACGTTAACGTCACTGTTGTTCTGCAGTCCGTCATGACTATTGTCCCATTTTCTATCAAATCACGGCCAATCTTAATGTCACTGTTGATCTGCAGTCCATCATGACTGATGTCATTTTTCTGTCAAATCACGGCCAATATTAATGTCACTGTTAATCTGCAGTCCGTCGTGACTGATGTCCTTTTTCTGTCAAATCACGAATAACGTTAACGTCACTGTTGTTCTGCAGTCCGTCATGACTACTGTCCCTTTTCTGTCAAATCATGAATAACGTTAACGTCAATATTATTCTACAGTCCGTCATGACTAATGTTCTTTTTCTGTCAAATCATTACCAATGTTTAGGTTACTATTTTTCTACAGTCCGTCATGACTATTGTCATTTTTCTGTCGTCAACACTATTTTTCTACAGTCCACCATGACTTATGTACTTTTTCTATCAAAACATGACAAACGTTAATGTCACTATTTTTCTACAGTCCGTCATGACTATTGTCTTTTTTCTATCATCCGCACTATTTTTTTACAGTCGATCATGACTGATGTCCTTTTTCTGTCAAATCATTACCAATATTCAAGTTACTATTTTTCTACAGTCCGTCATGAGCATTGTCCTTTTTCTGTCATCGGCACTATTTTTCTACAGTCCATCATGACTGATATACTTTTTCTGTCAAATCACGGTCAAAATTAACGTCACTGTTGATCTGCAGTCCGTCATGACTGATCCTTTTTCTGTCAAATCACGACCAAAGTTAACGTTATTGTTGATCTGCAGTCTGTCATGACTGGTCATTTTCTGTCGAATCACGACCAAGGTTAACGTTACTGTTGATCTGCAGTCCGTCATGACTACTGTCTCTTTTCTGTCAAATCACAAATAAGGTTAACATCACTGTTGTTCTGTAGTCCGTCATGACTACTGCCATTTTTCTATCAAATCATGAATAACGTTAACGTCGCTGTTGTTTTGCAGTCCGTCATGAATACTGTCATTTTTCTGTTAAATCACTACCAATGTCCAGGTCACTATTTTTCTGCAGTCCATCATGACTAATATCCTTTTTCTGTCGTTAACTTTTTCTGTCAAATCACTATCAATGTTAACGTCACTATTTTCTACAGTCTATCTTGACTAATGTTCTTTTTCTGTCAAATCAAGACTAATGCTAATGTCACTATTTTTCTATCGTTAACACTATTTTTCTTCCATCATGACCAATGTCCCTTTTCTGTCCTGTTTGTACCTGATAACGTTTTTCCTCATATACGTACTCAACTGCATGCACTTGCACGCGAGCCTTTGTCCTTTATCAATTTATGTGCTTGTATTATGCCTCATTGATGCACGTCGTGTTTAGTTCAACCCGAAAATTCTGAACTTGGTTTTATGCCTTATTTTTAGCAGTTTTTCTATTTTTAGCAGTTCTTCTTTTATTAGAAAATTAATTGTGATTTAGATTTTGCAATTGTAAGAGGCAAATTTTAATTAAATAAAACCCTAGTTTGGTGGAATTGCCATTGTTATATTTCTATTCTTTCAATTTCTCTTAAACCTGTGTAGAAGCGCCGCATCCCAAAGCAGAGCTGCACCACTTACCAATTTGAAAAGAGGATCATGACTAATGTGTTTTTCTATTTAATAATGCTTAATTATGATTGTTACGAATTATGATTATAACATGCATGTTTTCCAACTAAAGAAGTATCCGTTAAAGCCAATTGGTAATATCATTATTCCTTTTTATTTGAGTTTTTCTACACCCCCGACGCTGTCACCTTCTCAATTTTTTTTGTCTTTTTCTGTCCTTTGTCAAAGTTGATTGCAAAAATACCACCGAGTTAGAAAATTAAGTGATTTATACTATATATTCAAATACATCATATGATCATCATATTAAATATATTAAACCATTGAAAATATTTGAAAACACAATCAGAACTTGTGAACATTGTTCATCTCTTCTTCGAAATTTACATGACAAAATAACAGAAATAACAGAAGCATGATCAACAAAGAAAAACTAAAATTAACATCTTAATCTATTTCACATGGGTTCTCATATCGACATAGCGGACATGAGTTATTGTTGAACAACCAAGAAACAATGCAATTCATATGGAATGCATGGTCACAGCATAAATGCACTCCTTCAAACAAATCACCACTGCTACTCTTCTCAATTTCTTCGAAGCACACCGCACAAATAATATCGTCAATCCGGTCCTTCAACTCTTGTCTCTTTCGCTTACGCGATCTCTTAATTGTTACAGTCCTATCAACGCCAGTATAAACATATATCTTGATATGAAATTTAGCATTTGCTACCTCCACAGCTTCATAGACGAATTTGCTGATCTCCGTTTCAAGATACATGGGATGCTGATCTTGGATGGGGCATTTACGACGCACCACCCAGCCGGCGAAGCTACGACAGTTCTCGGGCGAACGCAATTTAGAGGCTATATATTTGAGATGCTTAAAAGATGGAATTTCGTCCAAAATACACTTTGTACCATCACGAGGGCCAACGTGAGAGGGAATGATCACTTAGGCAGAGTCTTCAATATACCCGTGGATGCAAACGGAAGGATCGACACCGTCGGCATCCAACGACGTGGGCGTCAGTTTTGCATGGAGGAGGAGAAACAACGGCGGTTTGTTATACTCTTTGATCATTGAGAGAGGCAATGGCTGTGCTGCATCAAGATTTTGTGCCATTAAGAGATGCAAAATATTTTTGGCTTACCCTTTTTTTTACCCTTTCTCTTTTGTAGGGATTGAAAATGAAGTGCCTTGGTTTAAATATAGTAGAGGTGGGCATAGGTGCCAATAAGAGATGGGACATGTGGCAATAGGAGGTGGACATGACTAATGTCCCTTTTCTGTCAAATCATGACCAATGCTAACTTCATTATTTTTCTACGGTCCGTCATGACTAATGCCCTTTTTCTGTCAAATGATAGCCAATACTAACGTCACTATTTTTCTACAGTCCATCATGACCAATGTCCTTTTCTGTCAAATCATACCTAATGTCCTTTTTCTGGCTGTCATGACTAATGTCTTTTTCTGTCAAATTATGACTAATATTAACGTCACTATTTTGCGACTGCATGCACTTGCACGTGGGCTTTTGTACCCTCTCAGTCTATGCGCTGGTATTATGCCTTATTGACGCAGCCCTAGCCTACTTGGAGTTGCTCGACCGATCCAAAACACGTCGGGTTTAGTTAAACCCGAGAATCCCAAACTGTCAAATCTTGTCCGATTCGCGCGTTCCACCAGCCAAATCGAAGATCTCGTAAAATCGTCTGGGTCAATGCATTGACGTCTCTCGGAACCGCAAAAATCCATCATTTAAGTCCCTGAATCGCGGTCAAAAATTTGCTCCGAACTTTGACTTTCGAATTAGGAGTGAAATTAGCACCCAAATCAGTTAAGATTTGACAGAAAGTATCGGGAATCAATTTGGGACGCAATCAAATAATTAGTTTCTCGTTTTAACAACTTTTTATTTTTAGCAGTTTTCTAATTTTAGCAGTTTTTCTTTTGATTTATTTCGTCCGATTTATCATTTCTGTCATATTTCTATCTGATAACGTCCCTATTTTTCTACAGTCTTTTAGGAAATGGTAACGTCTTTCTCTTTTTTCATGACTACTGTCTTTATCGGTTTAATAATTCTTACTTATATTTGTTACGAATTATGATTATAAACCTGTTGTTCCAACCAAAGAAGTACCCATTAAATCCAATTGGCAATCTCATTGTTTTTTATCATTTGAGTTTTTTCTACACTTGCATGCTGACACCTTCTCAATTTTTTTTCCTTTTCCGTCATTTGTCAAATTTAATTGCGAAAACACGACCGAGTTAGAAAATTAAGTGATTTATACTATATATCCATAAAATGTATCATTTGATCATCGTATTAACCATATTAAACCAATTGAAAATATTAGAAAACACAACTAGAACTTGTTAATATTGTTCATTCTTCTTTGAATTTTACATGTCAAAATAACAGAAACAACAAATGTTTGATCAACAAAGAAAAACTAACAGTGACATCTTAAGTTATTTGACATGGCTTCTCACATCGACATAGTGGACATGCGTTTTTCTTGAACAACCAAGAAACAATACACTTCATGTGGAATGTATGATCACAATACAACTGCACTCGTTCGACTAAATCACCGTTGCTACCCATCTCAATTTCTTCAAAACACATAGCACAAATATCGCCATTCTCGTCCTTCAACCCTCATCTCTTTCGCTTACACGGTCGCTTGATTGTCATCATCTTATCGATACTTGTAGGAGAATACTTGTCCAAAATAAATTTTGCACCATCATGAAGGCCGTCGGAAGAGGGATGATCACTTGGGCAGAGTTTTCAATGTACCCGTGGATGTACATGGAAGAATCGACACCGTCGGTATCCGACGATGTGGACATTAGTTTTGCATTGAGAAAGAGAAGTAGTGACGGTTGTACTCTTTGACCATAGAGAATGGTAACCGCCGTTCTGTATCATGCTTTTGCACTATTGAGAGAAATGCAAAATAGGAAAAGAAGATCGGTAGAATTTTAAAAGCCTTTGTTTCTCCTCTCTATCAAACTTTTTTTATTTTTAGTTTTTCTCTTTTAAGTAAAGAATGAGGATGAGATACTCTATCTTAAATAGAGCAGGAGATGGGCACGGGCGCCAATAGGAGATAGAACATGTAGCAATAGGAAGTGAAAATACCAAAATTTATGAGGGCAAAATTGGCATTTTGAAAAGAAGATGGGACAAGTGGCAGTAGAAAGTGGAAATATCAAAATTTGTGAGGGCAAAATTGGCATTTTGAAAGTTCTGCCACCTCTCTACACCTTTACATTATGTATATAGGATTCTTTCATGGTACTAGACCAACAATAAAAATTAGCTTCCCATCTTTGGTTTTATTGGATCTGTGGACTTGATATTTGGTTCTCCAAAGTCTTAAGTCATAAGAGAGTGCGAATCTTATAGAATTCGAGAAGTTTGGCTTAGGCTTTTTGTCTCCTGGAGATATATATAATTCCGTGGAGACTATTTGAACCACGATGGAAAATCATTATCTTGAAGATACATACCAAGTAGTGTCGTATCTAGTTGCAAAATTCCTCACCTAATTATGAAGCAAGCAGAGGAAAAAAGAAAGCAAAGAGAATTAATTGATGACAGAAGCTGGCAAGCTTGGGACTCAATAAAAACTGGACCAAGCTGCCAAAACTTTGCCAACATAGTTGCAGCTGCAGTAAGAATCAGGGCTGGGCACATATGCGCGCACTATTGCTTTCAAAAGTCAAAACGAATTAAATATCATCTTTTAGCTATATGAATAATTGCTTGTTGATGTACACGAGAGATAGTGAAGTAGCCATATAAAGTATATTGCCCGCTAACTTTCATTTCAACTAATAAAATAGCATAAGCCAGTCTGCACCAAAATTTTCAGCTTACAAGTGAAATCTCGCCGGTTCAATTCCTAGTTGGGTTCGATCGATTCGAGATAAAGAGGAAGGAAAAGGAAATGTAAAAATAGACGGATGAATTCCAAAAGAAATAAAAGGAAAAAGAAAAAGGTAAAAAATACCCCAACAACAACAAGTTCTTCTCCTCTTCTCTACATCTTCTTCCTTTCTTTTCTTCTTCCTGCTTTCTATGTAATTCTTCTTGTTTCTGTTTTTTTACTGCTGTGTGATTGCATGTATGCACAAAAGGCTTAAACTGTTGATGTTATTTTCTGTATTTGTGTTTTTTTAAAAATAAATTTCATGGGACGGACTCTGTCAAGTTTTGCTCTTATCTCAAAAAAAAAAGGTCTTCCGTCCCAAATTTTTTTGGTCGGTTATATGAATCATTCTTTTCCATTCTGTTATGGCAAGGGCAATTTCCTTTGCTAAATTAACAATTAAGATATCGTTCTGAACAATCTATATTCTTATTCATTCAGGTCTATCCTTATCTTTAGCAGCAACAAGAACTACAATTTAATTATTATTTTTAACCGGGGTATCAACTGGTTTTTATTTGCACATATCCAAACCATCGTAATATGTTCCATCACATATTATTCTCTATATAATCTAACTTTACCTTGTTACGAATATATTTATTTTTTATCACATGTTTTAGTGTATTAGCACTAACCCATCTTATCACATGAGTATTTCAGCAACATTCATTTTCTGAACATGTTGTTTCTTATTTGCCTAACATTTCGATCCATAGAGAAGAGCGTGTCTTATATATCATCATCTTATAAAATTTCCTTCAAAGATAAAAAATAGAAAACAAAAAGCTTTCACTTCAACTTTTAAGACCTAAACCACAGTGTGCTGACTACATAAAGTCCACTAAATTCCCTCTAGAATAACTGTATCAGTGAGCTCACTGACTCGTTGAGCAGCAAATTGGCTTTGTACCATTAATTATCAGTTTCCAAGAACTTATCAATTTATCTTGGAGTTTGATCTATATATAATGCATATGCAGCAAATGCTTTAGTCACCACTAACTTTTCCATTTCAGCACATTCAATATATATATATATATATATATATATATATATATAGAGAGAGAGAGAGATTAATGGAGGAAAGAGGCCATAGGAGGGAATTCCCTCCTATGGCGTCGAAAAAATACCCCCTCCATCAATTTTTCCGACGATCGGCCCCCATCATCTTCATCGTCATCATTTAAGATGTGGGTACACCAAATTTCATGTGATTCTACAACTTTTTCACCGTTGATTTAGTGGGTTCAAAATTAACGGTTTACCGACAATAGAACTTTTTACATTCCTAAATCAACGGTGAAAAAGTTGTAGAATCACATGAAATTTGGTGTACCCACATCTTAAATGATGACGATGAAGATGATGGGGGCCGATCGTCGGAAAAATTGGTGGAGAGGGTATCTTTTCGACGCCATAGGAGGGAATTCCCTCCTATGGCCTCTTTCCTCCATTAATCTCATATATATATATATATATGAGATTAATGGAGGAAAGAGGCCATAGGAGGGAATTCCCTCCTATGGCGTCGAAAAGATACCCTCTCCACCAATTTTTCCGACGATCGGCCCCCATCATCTTCATCGTCATCATTTAAGATGTGGGTACACCAAATTTCATGTGATTCTACAACTTTTTCACCGTTGATTTAGTGGGTTCAAAATTAACGGTTTACCGACAATAGAACTTTTTACATTGCTAAATCAACGGTGAAAAATTTGTAGAATCACATGAAATTTGGTATACCCACATCTTAAATGATGACGATGAAGATGATGGGGGCCGATCGTCGGAAAAATTGGTGGAGGGGGTATTTTTTCGACGCCATAGGAGGGAATTCCCTCCTATGGCATCTTTTCTCCATTATTCTCTCTCTCTCTCTATATATATATAATCATTTGTTCTCTTAAGTGCAGCATGCCACCCAAAACTTTAGAAGCCACAAGAGATAAGAGCACTTTTGAGCTTAGAAAAAATTTGAATGTGATTTTACTATAAACAAAATCAATGTGACAAGTGATGATGGTATATATGTTTGTCACTTCATGGAGATAATTTATCTAAACTCTGGTTGAAAAAAGGAGAAAGCACTAGCTGCCAGTTCAAAAGTTAAGCACATACATATATACTAGGATGACATAAGGTACAATAAATTAGACCAAAAATCATGTTAAAATACCATGGCTTTTCAACATTCAAGAGATAAATTACCATATACTTTGATAAATGCCTCAATCTTCAACCTTCTGATACTTTCGGTTTAATACTATAGTTTTCTCAACATCGCCCTCCCTGTCTGAAAGCCATAATCCGTTCATTGCCAATATTTGAACCAGACATTTGTGTTTTCGAATTTGACCGAGGCTCAACGTTTGGACCCCTTTTAAAATTTGGTTCTGCTTCACATATTTTATTGTAAGAGGTGTGTTTCAAAACTTCTATCCGTTAAGCCTGATAATATTTTTTTCTTCTTCATGAGTTCAAATTTGTACTCAATTTTCCCTTTTGCCAAAAGAAGAGTCTAATGATAATTTCTCAAACAAAACCAAGTAATTAATTAATTATTTTATTTATTTGTTTATTTATTTACTAATTCTAGGAACAACATACATATTTAAGTAAGAAAATTTTATATTTGATTGAAGTAATTCGGATCAAATCCAGAATTCAATAGTTGACTCAAATTTAGGAACGAAAGTCCATCTGTTAGATAGGCTCAGCCAATGAGAATCTGGCCCAAATCAGACCCATTAAGATCACTGACCTAATTAAAATCGAGTGCGCTCCTGTGGATTAGGTGTGACTTGTATTCCGCATGTGCGCACCTCTTTATTATTTCAGGTATCCATATGATAATTTCGCTATTTTTAACTAAAAGTTTTCAAAGTATCTACTATCTTAACTAAAAGTCATTAAAATTATTTTCAAATCTTGGTTGCTTAATGCTAATACGTATCAACGTGCGTCACACGTGTAAAAAATAGATGGTATGGACTACACATGGCACCCTTCCTCTTTACATTATAATAGAAGAGAAGAGATAGAGATAGAGATAGAGATTAATTAGCCCACAACACAAAGCAAACTACTTCTCTGGATGCCATATATCTGAAGCACCTCTTCTTCGTCGTCCAAGCTCACATGTTTGGAGACGGGTATACTCCTCCATCGAATCCATTTTAAAGAATTGGGTATGGGCTATATACAACGGTGAAAAGATTCGCATATTCAAAGATCGATAGTCCCAACAATCAGCTCCACAATACCCAGACCACAATCGTGGAATGCCTCTATACAATATGTACATGACCTCATTGAGCCCAGCACCATGTATTGGAAAGCGAATCTTATCATTGGCCTCTTTGATGAACCTATTGCTATGGCTATTCTCTCGACGCCTATAAACCGTTTCGAACCCGAAGGCAAGGATAAGTTGATTTGGCTTCCATCAACTGAGGTCGCTTCACAACAAAAATCTTGTTATCAGTTTTTGCGCAGCACCATCTCCACAAATCCTTCCATGGGGGCTGATGGTAAATCCATTCTCCATAGAATTTGGAGCAACAAGCCCATTTTGCCAAGGGTTAAACATTTTATTTGGAGGTGTTTATCGAATGCCCTGCCAACAAATTAAAATAGGGCTCAATTTATCCACTCCATTTGATCCAACCTTCCATATTTGTCATGAGCAGCCTGAATCAATTGACCATTTGCTTTTCCGTTGTAAATTTTCTAAATATTGTTGGGCTGCGGCAAGCATAGATTGCAATCACAGGGTTGATGGAAGTATATGTTCGGTGTTCAAAGATTGGGTGGATGGTAGTGTTGGCGACAACCAGCAACACACCGATAAAAGACTCTACATCGCGTGGAATATTTGGAAGAGTAGATGTGAATCTATTTTTCAAAGTATCAAACCAAACCCGCTCACTGTCATTACTCGAACCGAAGGCTTGTTTGTACATCATGCTCCAAATCATCCAAACTCATCAACTCAGATACCCAACATAGACATTCACACATGGAAAGCGCACGATAATACAGACATCACGATTTCCGTCGATGCGGCAGTTCATTCTCATGGCTGAGCTTGGGGTTTTTTTTTGTCGTGATAAGAAGAGTAAACTTCACTCCTTATGCTCGGGTGACATCCCCGCTTCCGATCCTGTCATTGTTCGAAGCCATTGGTATTTAGCAAGCGCTCAGATATAATAATACGTTGGCTCCTAAATCTATTCATATTCAAAGTGATGCTTGCAAAGTCGTAGAATGGATCAAATCTTCCACGCTAACTCTGTCGAGATTGGTTTAAATTTAAATAGTTAGTTATTATAGATAGAATTAAGATAAATCTTTTGTTTAAATATAGATTTAGATAACAGAAAATATTCTTATAGATAAATCTCTTGTTTAAGTATCAATTTAGATTTAAATTTAAATGAGAAATAATATTCCATTAGATAAGGATAAATGAGATTTATGTTAATCCTAATCTAAGTGGGAAACTTTATTCTATATTATAAATAGAAAAGTGCTCTCATCAAGAAAAAATATCGATTTGATCATAAGGTTCAAGGGAAGCGAGAGACGATTTCATAAGGGATCAAGACGGTCATTAAGGGATAGTTTTAATTATAAAGTTTAAGGGAGACGAAACGATGGTTCCATAAGGGATCGAAACGGCGAGAATTTGTACATGAAGGAGATCTCGTTGAAGACCATAAGGAGTGGATTTTTTGTAATCTACTATAAAGTGTTCTTTTTCTCAAATTCTAAAAAGGTTCTTCCCTTCCTCTCCAATCTATTGTGTTATTTATTTCTACGGGTTGCATATGGTGTTTTTTGTTATTCATCTATAAAAGGTTCTAGATTTATAGATCTGTAAGGCTTTCTATTTCGCCAATTGATCTTGTGGCAACAAAAATTAGTATCAGAATTACGTTCTATAGTTTTGCAATTTAAGTTTACGGTAGATGACGACACTTGTGTCTGCTCCTCATCTTTTTAGATTGCAATTCTATTGATAGTAGTTCGTAAAGATACACGGGAAAGGTTTTTTTCTTTAGAATTAACGATGACTGATAACAAGGTAAATAGCACAAAATTTGAGATGGAAAAATTTAATGGGAAACAAAACTTCACGATGTGGCAGAAAAGGGTAAAAGCACTTCTGGTGAAGGAAAGAATGTTTAAAGCACTTGGGGATAGTAAACCTACCACCATGACAGATGACGTAAGGGCAGAGATGGACCTGAAAGCACAATGCACGATAGAACTTTGTTTGACGGATAACGTGATATATAACATTATCAAGGAGACTTCTGTGGCAAGTTTATGCTTGAAGGTAGAGAGTTTGTACATGACAAAGTCGTTGTCAAACAAATTGTATCTAAAAATGCAACTTTACGGATTATGCATGTATGAAGGGACTCTTATTCACGACCACCTAACCAGTTTCAACAATATGGTGAGCGATTTTCTATGCCTTGAAGTCAAGTTAGAGGAGGAGGACCAAGCGCCATTGCTTCTATCTTCCAATATTTGAAAAAGCGGTAGCGTGTAGCGAAGCGTTAGACTCATAGGAATAGCGTAGCGTAAGCTATGTAGCGAAAATCGTAAGCTACATTAATTTTCCATTTTCTTATATAAAAATAATATTTATTAGAGAATCATAATAAAGACCTACAATTTCAACAATTAAAGCAATCTTGATAGATCATCAAACATATACATCAACATTAATTAACATAGTATCTAATATAAACGAAATTATGAACTTCAAAACAATAGCTATAAATGTTATATTCATGAAAAAAAATAACACCTGGTAATCAATAATAAGTTTCAACTAATATGGATAAAGAAGACAAGTAAGTTGTAAACATTGTTTCCCATCTTCCGTTTTTTACTTAGAAATTAAATTAAATCCTCCTCCTCTAATATGATATGCATGTCGTCCTCATCAATTGCAAGTTCTTCGTTTTCGTCCATGGCAATCATCTTTCCTTTGTCGGCCAATGCTGCACAAGTAAAACAATTATTAGATCATTCTGAAAATAAATTTTGAAATATTATGTCTTAAATAATGCCTACACACATGAGGAACCAACATCTGTCCTTTGCCTTTTTCTACTTGGAGCAGCTTATTCTTCTGAGATTTCTTTCCATAATGGATGATTTTCAATAGCAGAAACTTCTAAAAAGTCATCATTTTGTGTCATGCTAACCCACTCGGGATTACTAGGAAGAATAGGGTCCTCTTCCTCTACCAACCATTCACAATCGGTTGTCAATTTATTCATAAATATTGGATCCAATTTCTTTCCCTCAATTTAATATTATACATCACACACACAAGGGAATTCAGTCTACTTTGTTTTAACCGATTTCTTCTTTTTGAATGAACCTAAAATTAAAATAAAATTGTTAAGTTACAAAGTATTAGACTATTAGTAGAAGCAACAGCTAACTATAGATATCATTATATTCTTAATACTTACTTGTTCGAATGTGCTCCAATTACGTTCATAACCGGAAGCGCTACATGTAAGGCTAAGAACCCGAATTGAAAATTTCTGAAGAGTAGGTGTATCTCCTCCAAACCGATCCCACCAAGATGTTAAAAAAAAATTTATAATTTAAGAAAAATGAATTAATATGCAAAAATAAATTTAAGGAGATCTACTATATTGAAAATATTACCTGGAGTGCGTTTACTAATTGTTTTCTTTGCAAGTTTCGATCCAACTTCTCCAAGTTGCTCCTTCACTACTACAAATAAGGGTTGCCCCTACAGATTTATCGGTAGGGGCAAACCACTGCCCCTACGGAGATGTGCATAGGGGCGAAAAAGACCCCGTAGGTGCAAAGGCCGCAGGTGCAAGTTGAAGCCCTGAACTTGCCCCTACGGGCAAAATCTTGCCTCTACGAGTTCTGTGTAGGGCCGGTTTCACCTACGGAGTAGGCTGTAGGGTAAAAAAAAGTTATATTATTTACGGTTTTTTAAAATATATTAACTGTACCTACGGAGATAGCCGTAGGGCCACGTACTATCCCCTATGGATATCTACGTAGGTACTTATCCATAGGGGCAAAATATCAGAAATCCTGATATTTTGCCCCTACGGATAACTCCGTAGGGGCTAATCAATGGCCCCTACAGACATATCCGTAGGGGCACTCCCAACCCCCCGGTACTGAGATCAGGGGGAAATATCAGTTACTGTTGATATTTTGCCCCTACGGATATAGCCGTAGGGGCAACATGTGTAATCCGTAAGTACACATTATCTGTATTTTTTTTTAAAAAAGGCCGCCTGATTTTTTCCCGCCCTATGCACAATAATATATATAACAATAAAATATAAAATTAATCGTCACACAACATATATCGCAGTATTCATAATCACATCTCACGCATATAATATACAAAAGAAACCCAAAAACTGAATATGATATAAATATAAACCAATATCAATATCATTTCAAAATGTAGTACAATATGTATGATATAAATAAATACATGTTTCAAAAAATATGAATCAAAAAGCTACCCTAGCTCGGTCCAGCTCCACCCCTGATAAACGATAGAATCAAGAGCGCCTGCTCCTCGGTCAATAAACCCTGCAATTCGGCGCGTGCGGGAGTCAAGCGGCCTGTGGAGCTGGCGATGTGGTATGCGCAGCCGCCGTCGAGGTAGTCGCTTGCGGAGCCGCGGCTGCGGGAGTCTGAGCGGGCGGTAGAGCTATAGGAGCTTTCTGCGGAACCGCAACCGATGTAGTGGCTTGCGGAGCCGCAGCCGAAGGAGATGCATGTGGAGGCTCGGTCGATGTACCCTGTCGCGTCTGGACCTAACGTGTGTAAGAAGCGTGTAAGAACTGTGTATTATTCGAATTCATATCATTATTAAGTTATTTCGAAACCCCATTTGGATATCTAGTTTGGAAAACCGTTGTTTATTTTAATTACATATGTATGTATGATTAATCAAACTTAAGTCTAAAACCAAATAAGCTCAAGCTACGTACTAATTATGGATATGTTGATATCTATAATATGACATGATATTTTACTATAAAGTAGTATACATACCAGCATCTCCTTCAACTCCTGAACGGTGGCCCTCAAGCTCTCCAGTTCCTGATGGACACGTCGGTCACTGGAGACGGAGGAAGTAACCGCCGGGATAGAGTCCAACCTCATATGGGCTCTGCTAGGGCCCAGTCCCCGTCCTCTCTCCCAACCTCCGTGGTGCCCTCCATGTGCGGCGTCCAGAACTGGGATCGGCAGCCTCAGATCGCTTTGTCCGGTAAAATCGATCCCCGAGGCCTCGGCCTGCTCAACCACCCGCTCCTACACCCACATTAAGCAGTAAAGTATAAGTATAAAATTTAAACTTGAACCTTCCAAAACTAAAATTTCAAATTTGGGTAGAATAAATATTAACACTTACGCAATACTCCTGGGTAGCGACGTCGGGATATCGAAGCTCGCCCGTGGCGGGATCTATCGAGGTGCCGTGGACGGCAAGATATGCGGACAGCACGCTCGGTATACCACCTGACGCCACGGTCCGAGCTGTCTGCAATATTAGAAAATAACTCTTAATATTAGAAATATTAGAAAATAACTCTTAATATTGCAGAATATCACAAAGGTCGGTCTATTGTAATTTACCGATAACTCCATGGCTCGAGTAATATTCCTCGAGCCACCTGTGTAAGTAGGGCGACCCTTCTTCGCCGACTTCCTGTTCTCTATATTCTGAGCGGCCTGTTTCTGCACAACGCATTAACATTTAGTTTTCTAATTAAGGAACACAAAAAATAAATTATATCCTAAACAATGAATTACATTTAAAATACATACCTGTTTGCGCTGGGAGTCGAAATATTCGCACAATAGAGGCCGTGTCTCTACGTCGACTCTCGTAAACGCCGGAGTAGATAGGAGGGCCGCTCTTTCTGCCTCGGGGGTCGCCATCCACAGGGAGTAGCAGTCGGCCTTCAGCTCATTCCTGTTGTATCGGACCTTGGCCTTCATGTTCTTCATCAGGCCATTGTACAGAGCATGAAGGTCGAGCACCCTCCCCGGATGATCAGGGTCGGCTACAGGCTGAAAATCGTAATCCAACTGAAAATACAAAAAAAAAACATTGTTATTAGATTGCAAGTGTTAATAATAAGTATGATAAGCGGATAGATCAACTGAAAATATATATTAATACGTCCCCGAGCCTGATCAAAGAAGAGGGCGAATGAGCGCTGGTGCGGCTCGCCCCACTCAACATGAAATGGATAGTTCTTCACGAGCCGACTCTCGTCCCCCATATACCAGCCGAACCTCTCGGCATGAGGACCGGTATAGCGATAGTCAAGGGTAAAAAAAAGGGGAATGCTGCCTCCCCCTAGCTCTGTCAGGCCTCAGCCTATGGGACTGATTCGGGCCTCGAGTCCCCCTCTGGGGATGGGGAGGCCCTGCGTCTGCACGAAATATCAAGACAATCAATATTAAGACAAAGTTGTATTAAGAAATTAAGGTTAAACGAAAATTCAAGTGTGATATATACCTCCGGTGACTATCGCACGAGCCTGGGCCCGGGCAACAGCACAAGCGGGACGATAGTTCCTCCGGTGAGGAACAACCGGGGTCCCGGATGCGGACGCATCCCCTCCAACTAGAAAATAAACATTGACGCTAAATTTCCGTGAAGTTCATATTTATTCTATAGAGCATATGTAAAATGAATAAATATTTTAAATTTATTCATACTAACCTGCAGACGATGCGGAGGGTATGGAAGCGGCAGGAGTGGCCCCTGCGGAAGATGTGGACGCACCACCTATAATGAGACAATTAAAAATAGATTATATAAGTAATTGCAAAAAGAATGTGTAGATCAATAATATAACGTTCTAAATCAATATGCATGCACTATAGGATATATAAACATACCCGCAGGTGCGGTGGTGCCACCACCTACAGCTAGACAATAATAAAAATTGCTAAGTAAGAGCAAAAGGAATGTGTGTATTTATGATATAGCATTCTAAATCAATATACATGCACTATATAATATATAAACATATCTGAAGGAGCGGGAGTGGCCTCTGTCCCAGATGTGGATGCATCACCAACAACTAGACAATCAAACATTGACAATATAAGTAATTTTGACATAAACAGGCATGAATATCTGTAATATTACATTCAAAATGGATATGCGTGCAGTATACCTGGAGGTGTGGAAAAATCCACACGGAAGGAGGCATCCGAAGGGGTCTCCGATCTGGGTGCAAGACCGGCCCTCTGAAGCTCCCTACGGAGCTCTCCGGGCGGCAGAACCGCTCTGCATCTGCCTCTGCCTCTGCCGCGGCTGGAGCTCCTGCCGCCCCTCGCTGCTCCCGACATCGTCATCAAATCTAGATAAACGGTTCGTGGACGCATTAGACAATCATTAAAAGTATTGACTATATATGTATAGAGCGTAAAATGTGAAGTAATAATATAACATTACTGATAATCTTTTTCGTTTCATGGGCGCATTATACATATCTACTTGGATTTCATCGTCGATGTCATTTCTAACCCACGTAACTTCATGATCGGTCGAAGACAACCCGTCCTTCAAAACAAACGGTCGGAGCACTTTAAGCCTTCTCTCTTCTTCGTCCTCATCGTTGTCCTCGAATTCTGGGATATCGTAGACATCTCTGGGTTTCCATCGGCATACAACACTCCATCCCGGATGCTTCAAACACTGTGAGTAGTATACTTGGAACACTTGGTTCGGAAAGATAAACGGATCTTCCTGACCGTAAAATCGAAGTGTGTTCACACTGGTCAATCCATATTCATCTTTCCAAGTCCCAAGATTGCTTCTCCACTTGTCCGTATCGGTTCGCGGATCGTACCAAGTACACTGGAATATATAAAAGGGTTCTGATCGTCCGGGATAGTGGATGCCGAGTATACAATTTAAGTACCCATAGTAAATCACACCGTCCGATCCTACCGTCGCAATCCCACTATTCTGAGTGGTTCTAGAAGTTTCTATGTCCTTAACTTCGAATTTGTATCCAAGGACACCAAATCCTTTGTAATATGCAACCTCCATACTAGGAAATTGAGCTAAACATCTTGAATCACTCTCAAATGATGCAGACAAGTTCGGATCGTGGATCTAACAAAACAAATTTTACGACAAATACATAACGATACAAGTTTAGATTAAAACTGATAGCAATAAAATGTTATTCGAATAACTTACATGATCTGTGACCCAATCACAAAAATTATCCTGATGGTATTTTTCCAAACGTTCTTCGTTCCAATCAGGATGCCCCTCACGTACCTCGTTAAAATGAATTCTGTTTTCGACAAATAATTGTGACATTAATATTATATAATTTCATACACACACAAACACAGATATAACAATTAATCCAAAAAAACTTACTTTCTAATTTGTTCAAGACATGCGCAATTAAGCAAGATAAACCGGTATATTTTGTTGATAAACATAGTGTCTACCCTCTTATACTCGGCTTTACCATATGGCCCGTCTTGAATTCTTCGTGGTCGGTTAAGCCTTGTCTCAATGTTCTCGTCCAGATAGCGGGAACAAAATGTGGTCGCTTCATCAAGAAGATAACCTTGCATGATAGAACCCTCTGGTCGATTTTTATTGCGTATATACTTCTTAAGAGTGTAGAGGTACCTAATGAAAATATGTTGAATAAATAAATACGGGCATACAGGACAACAATAAATTTATAAATTGCGCGAAACGAAAAATTACACGCACCTCTCGACGGGATACATCCATCGATATTGTACCGGTCCGGCTAACTTCGCCTCAGTTGCAATATGAACCGTTAAGTGTATTATGATATCGAAGAATGACGGTGGGAAAATACGCTCAAACTTGCAAAGTATCAACGCAATAGAATTTTCTAGTTTATCCAGCGTCGCAACCTCCAGTGTTTTAGCACACAACTCCCTGAAAAAACAACATAGGTCGTTGATTACTAGACCAACCGAGTCAGGAAGAGAAGTCCTGGGGGCTAATGGAAGAAGGTTCTCCACGATAACATGGTGATCATGACTTTTCAGCCCATCGATCTTGCCCTTCACAATTTTTATTTTCTTGCTGAATGATCCTGAGAAACCTGTGGGGACTTTCAAATCATGCAACACCTGCAGGAATCTTTTCTTCTCCGGTTGTGACATATGATAAGCGGCATTGGGAAGTACAAATTTGCCCGGTTTACCCGCTACCGGTTTAGGGTACAATTCACTTCTTATTCCCCACTCTTGTAGATCCATCCGAGCATTCATGTTGTCTTTCGATTTCCCGTCTTTACAAAGAAGCAAGTTAAGTATGTGCTCTGATACTCCCTTCTCTATATGCATGACGTCCAGACAATGACGCACTGAATTTATAGACCAGTACGGAAGCTCGAAGAAAATGCTTAACTTGTTCCAATATGGTGGTTTGACCTGTTTCGTCGGATCCATCCCGAAGGTCACGTTATTGTAACCATCCCATTTAGCAGTCACGTCCTCTCCGGACAATGGGGATGGAGGTCTAAGAAGCTCCTGATGACCATCAAAGTGAACCGTATCTAACCTATAGGGGTGGTCTGGAGGCAGGAAACGTCGATGGCCGCAATAACAAACCTTCCTGCTAAAATTCAAGAATTTTGATGTTGTGTGTTCATGGCAATGAGGACATGCTTTGTGACCATGTACGAACCAACCTGATAGCATTCCATACGCAGGAAAGTCATAATTGTCCACATTAAAGCCGCACGCAGTATGAAGGTTGTATTTGTGTTTGCATCATATGTCTCTACACCATCAATGAACAAAGATTTCAACTCCTCGATCAAAGGTCGGAGATAGACGTCGATATTGTTCCCCGGTGAGTTTGGTCCGTCGATAAGAAGAGGCATCATAAAGTATGATTGGTCCATATCCAACCAAGGCGACAGATTATAAATTATCATTACAACGGGCCTTGTGCTGTGACTTCCAGCCATATAGTTGAATGGGCAGAAGCCATCAGTAGCCAGTCCGAGCCGGACATTGCGAGGATCGCTACTGAATATTGCGTGCCTCCTATCAAAATCCTTCCATGCCGGTGAATCTCTTGGATGGCTCATTTTTCCATCTTCGCTTAGAGGAGCACGGTGATGCCAAATCATTGTCTCGGTTGTTTTCTTGCACCTGAATAGCCTCTGTAGCCTCTGTGTTATGGGAAAGTATCGTGCTATCTTCATAGGTATATCAGGCTTCTTATCAGAATCTTTTGGCTTATACCTGGCCTCTCCGCATGTTGGACACTCTTTCAAATATGAATTCTCTTTCCGGTACAACACGCAATTTTTAGGACATGCTTGAATCTTCTCGCACTTTAGACCCAAATCAGACATCATCTTTTGAGCTTCGTACCAGCTGTCGGGCACATTATTTCCTGGAGGCATAGAATCTTTCAAGAACGAAAGAAGCATTGTAAATGACTTGGTGCTCCATCCATTTAGGCACTTAATCTGGAAAAGTTGGACGAACCATGAGAGGGTGGAATACTTCAAATTCTTATAAATTGGTTTCCTAGCATCATTCATGAAATTTTCATATTTATCCGCACGCGGTCCTTGCCCGGAAGGAATGTCATCTTCGGTACGAATAGATTCACCTATGACAGCCTCTACCATATCCTCCATTTCTTCTGATGGAAATAAATTACCGTCTCCTGCCACATTACTGAATTCTTCTTCTTCTCCTGCCGCATTATCGTGTTCTCCTTCTTCTTCTGCCGCAGTACTGCATTCTTCTCCTTCCCTGTGATATTTCCAAGTTGTATAAAGTCTAGTAAACTCATGTTTTACAATATGAAGCTCTGCCAATTCTACCTTCTGCCAGTACTTATTGCCACATCTATCGCACGGACAAAGAATCTTCTCTATTATGATCTTATTATGTGCGCGTGTAAATTCAAGGAAAGCAGCAACTCCTGCGACAAACATAGGTTGCATACGTTGTTTCCAATCCACATACATCCAGTCCTTAACTCTGACGTACTCATGGGCCATGTTAGATTGTATAACATATAAATTGCAGGTTATGCTGACTATATTGAGATATATAAGAACGGAATAGTTACTGACAAAGGAGAAAATCCGTGTATATGCTTTGTGTGTGCGTTTCTCGTTGAAAAGAATAAATTATCGTACGTATGATAACCGATAGACGGGGACTAAGTGGCGCTTTTAGTTTCATATATGAGTATCGATGAGAATATGAAGGTTTCATATTATCATATATTGGTTTTAACTTGAACATCTCGAATCGCTCTCTAATTATGCGTTTGTTGTGTATTCTTGTTATATGTGTGTGTTCCGGCTGTCGGGGGTAGGCTTCTATCCCATTAAGAATGTATAGAGCGAACACCCATCACTTGTGCTTTCAACCGTTTCGAGTAAATTTCGGCAGCACCTCCCCGCTGTTCTCCGAGTACACTGTAATATAATAGATAATCATTTCAAAGCTGTGAAACAACGTTGAAATGAACATCTAATCTATCTTTGTACACGGAGAACCAGCGGAAAGGTACCGACGAAATATCTCAAAACGGATGAAAACACAAGTGAATGAAGGCATTTGCTTTATACATTCTTAACTTGTCCACACGGGACAAATCTATGGGTTACCATACGATTGAATTTTCTTGTCGCGTAGACTATACGACGGTTGTTAGTATCGAGCTATACTGTCCGATATTTAACAAGCTTCGTATAGTTCTATGTCACGACGAGTATCGCACGTATGTTAACCGATAGACGGGGACTAAGTGGCACTTTTAGTTTCATATATGAGTATCGATGAGAATATGAAGGTTTCATATTATCATATATTGGTTTTAACTTGAACATCTCGAATCGCTCTCTAATTATGTGTTTGTTGTGTATTCTTGTTGTATGTGTGTGTTCCGGCTGTCGGGGGTAGGCTTCTATCCCATTAAGAATGTATAGAGCGGACACCCATCATTTGTGCTTTCAACCGTTTCGAGTAAATTTCGGCAGCACCTCCCCGCTGTTCTCCGAGTACACTGTAATAGAATAGATAATCATTTCAAAGCTGTGAAACAACGTTGAAATGAACATCTAATCTATCTTTGTGCACGGAGAACCAGCGGAAAGGTACTGACGAAATATCTCGAAACGGATGAAAACACAAGTGAATGAAGGCGTTTGCTTTATACATTCTTAACTTGTCCACACGGGACAAATCTATGGGTTACCATACGATTGAATTTTCTCGTCGCGTAGACTATACGACGGTTGTTAGTATCGAGCTATACTGTCCGATATTTAACAAGCTTCGTATAGTTCTATGTCACGACGAGCATCGCACGTATGTTAACCGATAGACGGGGACTAAGTGGCGCTTTTAGTTTCATATATGAGTATCGATAAGAATATGAAGGTTTCATATTATCATATATTGGTTTTAACTTGAACATCTCGAATCGCTATCTAATTATGCGTATGTTGTGTATTTTTGTTGTATGTGTGTGTTCCGGCTGTCGGGGGTAGGCTTCTATCCCATTAAGAATGTATAGAGCGGACACCCATCACTTGTGCTTTCAACCGTTTCGAGTAAATTTCGGCAGCACCTCCCCGCTGTTCTCCGAGTACACTGTAATAGAATAGATAATCATTTCAAAGCTGTGAAACAACGTTGAAATGAACATCTAATCTATCTTTGTACACGGAGAACCAGCGGAAAGGTACTGACGAAATATCTCGAAACGGATGAAAACACAAGTGAATGAAGGCGTTTGCTTTATACATTCTTAACTTGTCCACACGGGACAAATCTATGGGTTACCATACGATTGAATTTTCTCGTCGCGTAGACTATATGACGGTTGTTAGTATCGAGCTATACTGTCCGATATTTAACAAGCTTCGTATAGTTCTATGTCACGACGAGCATCGCACGTATGTTAACCGATAGACGGGGACTAAGTGGCGCTTTTAGTTTCATATATGAGTATCGATGAGAATATGAAGGTTTCATATTATCATCGAGTATCATATATTGGTTTTAACTTGAACATCTTGAATCACTCTCTAATTATGGGTTTGTTGTGCATTCGTGTTGTATGTGTAACATGATTTTAAACCATTGAGATCAAGATTGATAGAACTGATCATCCTACATTGCAATGGCATTCATCAACCAAAAACTATTATTGCAATGACATTCATCTATAAAAATCAACAAATAAAACTATAAATGTAGGATACTGATATCATAAAGCGTTATACGCAACATATGAATTCACATGACTGAAACATGCATAAAAAAACATGTTCATCCAAAAGAAATGCCACTGTCAACAAATATAGACAAATACGTCATAAAAACAGTAACTAATTAACAAGTTGATAAGCATCTGGATCAAGAAAATGATAGGAAAAACAATTGACTATGATCTATAATGACAAGTCTATTACCATGACTCTCGACTAACAAAGGTGGCTTTTCGTCCTCGGTAGCTTGATAATTGGGATTTCATGGCGAATAAAAATATGCATATGCCGTTTGACCGGGAACTTCAATAGGAAACTCAATGAGGTCGGGTGTACTAAAGTACGCTTTGTATTTCGCTATATCAGGTGATGAAGCCCAAGCCCTAGCTAGCCCCAGCCCCACCCCAACCGAACCCTATCGAAGGTAAAGAACGTCCTTACACTTTCATATTTCTATTAATGATGAAAGTCTCCACCAAGTCAAATTCTTGCAATATCATTCTTTTTAGAGTATGTCTAATTTAATAGATAAAATTTTCAAAGTTGGGCAACCAAGAAAAAGTAACAAGGGATTTTACATACATGCCAAAGCTTTGATTATTTATTTATTTATTTTCCATTTCATATTAGTACTTTTATATGTTTGATGATGGCAAGAAATACAAATTATATTAGAACATTGTACATACCTAATTTCCACTTGAAATCGGTTTTTTCTTTTATCGGTACTCGTTGACATATAGTAACAAACAATATTTGATTAGAAGGACCCAAGCTTTTCTCGATCAACAATAATTTTAGTAATCAAACTAGGCTAAAATTGCTGGAAATTCCTCTCAGTTTTGCCAAACTCAGCAAACCCCCACCCCCAACCTAACCCTAACCCCAGACCCAGCCCCAGCCCAGCCCCACCCCAACCCCAACATAACCCTAGCCCAAGCCCAGCCCCAGCCCCAACCTAACCATAACCCCAGCCCCAGCCCCAGCCCCAGCCCCAGCTAAACCCTAACCCCAACCCCAACCCTAACCCTAGCCCCAGCCCCAGCCGCAGCCGAACCCCAACCCTAACCCTAACCCCAATCCCAACCCCAACCGCTGTTGGAGATAGTGCCCTCAGAGTCAATTATTGGATCACAGGCACGTGATTGCAATGATTGAGGGAGGACCTATCCCGGTAGGACAGTCTTACTCGAGATGATAGTATGCTATCTGGTTTATCTTTATCATCGTGTACTGCTTTAGGTCACCTGACATGTCGCTATTACACGTTGATAGAGCCCCTAGGATTCTTGCTTGACTACCAGCAGTATGATGGCGATCATATACGTGGGAGCTGGTAGTCGATAAGCACATCCTTAAAAGGTCCCTAGTCGTAGGAGTTTCGAGACAGGGCATCGATACTCCATTAGTAGACTAGTGTATACAGTCGAGACCCCGACGAGGGGCGGTGGCCGGTCTCACAAGCCACTGGTGTCACTTGGTTCACCTAAGATGTATACAGGTGCTCATTGGGTTATGAGTACACCGGACAGGACTCGCCGGGAACCTGCTAGTTGGTCTTATACCAGACGTCAGATAGCAGTTCCCTGGTGACATGTGTACAGGTTAGTTCATCGACCTGAGATCGTCATTTGTCTCGTGTGAGTTCCCACTATGCTTTGATTACTACCCTACCACGGCTCAAAGGAGTCGTGCAAACAGGTTTTAGTTGGGTACAGTCCCGAGCCACATGGAGGCAGTGAGCGGATCTTCAGGGGTTCGTCTCTCCCGGTATTGGGGGTGAGGTCGCGCTGTATCTAGGAGAGCCATTACGCAAAGCCCTCGGCCGAGGCAGGAGATTTACTGGTAGGTATTCCAGTAGTATCTCAGGGCGTTCTGGGCTACACTCCGACACGACTTGTACCGCTTTTGGGGGTCTGACTTTTACCAACCCCCTAGGCCCGACATGCGATGCTCATAGACGAACGGACCGGACTGTACGGATATTGTCACTGACAGGCTCAGTAGGGTGTCAGGATGAGTTCGCTCATCGACGTCCCTTTTGGTCAATAGCTGGTGGCCCGTCACGTATTGGCTAATACCTCTGACGTGCTCGTGGTTAAATCCACAGCCATAGTATTGACGAGTCTTTAGAGTCCACCACACTTACAGTTACTTAAGCTTTCGGGCGAAACGCTGTAGAGGCCGTATGGAGATATGGCAGGGTCCGATCAGATACGTGCGGTATTGCACGGATCAGGATCGGACAGTTTTGTACTAGTGGCCGTATGGTTATATGGCAGGGTTCGATCAGATGCGTGCGGTATTGCACGGATCAGGATCGAACGGATTTTACTAGCCGGCTTTGGCTTAAGCCGGTCCTAGTTTAGTACAGTGTAAATTTTGTCTCATTGCATTTGTATCCGGAAGGAATACAGATGCGGGTGTGTATGCACAGTATCGGGGTTTTCCTGTAATTTATTACGGGACCAGTTTTCTGGAGTTGCCAGTTTGCATTCCGTTCCGGCCGGTTTTCCTTTGTTCTTTCCCGGCCGGACTTTTCCGATGGAGGGTGTTATTTGCAAGTTTGCAAATAACACATTGTGGAGGGTTTTCTTGCAAATGTATTTATTATGAAAGCATCTTTTGATACCATTCTCATCACTTGCTTTTTGTTGATAAGAAGTGATTTGGAGTTGATTTGATTTGGTTATGATGGTGTTAGGATATGGTCACCCTCTCTCTTTTCCTACACTCACCTCCCTCTTGCTTATGTAATTCCTTCCTCCACCATTCTCATTAGAAAATGGTTGAAGACATTTTGAGAGAGAAAGAAGATGAGAGCTTCATCTTGAGAGTTTCATTCTTGATCTCATTTTCATGCTAGAAAAATGCAAGCACCATTTTTCTAATCTTGATTCCTCCATCATCTTCAAAGGCAACAAACCCCAAATGAGACATAGCCTCTACACTACACATTCTACAGCATATCTTGAGCATGTCGAGTTGCCGGCTTCATGCCCGAGTTGCCTCGGTATTGAGGCGGGAGCCCGTAAAAGACGCAGGCGATGTGGTGCACTTCCGGCGAGGAGGCGACGATGTGGAGACAAGACTTTCCGCGGGAGATCGGGACGATGACGAGAAGACCGGAGGACTCGGATCACTCGGTATACTTCTCTTCCCATCTCTTGTTAGCTAGTATAGGTTAATGGTTAACGATCCGGGTTTTCTTTGTCCGCGGTAGCGCCAGTTTAAAAGTTAAGAAAATTTTGATTCCGCATTTTGGCCTCGGAAAGACGGCCGGGGCGCTGCCGTGGCGCAATATGGTATCAAAGCCACGCCATTAACCTTACCTAGCTTGTTCTAATGTGTTTTATCTATCCGATCGACCAAAATTCCAAAAACCGCGTTTTGCTTGCCTCAGTTTTCTGTCGATTTTTTCCGGGCTCGAAAAATTTTTCAGGTGATTGCAGAATGATGTACAGGGAATCCTAAGAACACTGCAAAAATTTGGTAACCCAATTCTTCCGTACGACCGCGGAACCGCGGCCTGAACCCCTTTTTGGCCGCGGTTCCGCCGCAGGAAGTTGGGGTCACTTTGCCATTTTTTTGCAGTGGGCTTTTGGGCTTCAGATAGGGGTTTTGGAATATTAAAATTGGGCCCAGAATTTCTGTGAGTGCTGCAGTATTACTTGGGGGCCCACTTGTTAATTTTTGATCGATTGGATATTTTAAACACATTATTTCACAGTATTTACATTATATCTGCGACCGTGAATGTCACTTGATCGGTAAATCCTGTCTAACTGCTATAGCCCGGTTAGACGGATTTGCGAACGTGATTTTCATGTTGATATTCTATGTTTATGCTGTGATGTTGCGGATCGGTCGTGGGGGATAGCCTGGATGCAATGCTAGTACAGTTTTGTTGTTTTATGTACATTTGATATTGCGGGGCGAGCGTCCGACATGTGGACTGCCGTCACTGCCTGTTTGTATTATTCTTTTGGGGCATGACCTGGTTGCGGTCGATGTACCCGGTGTATGTATATTTTACTTTCTGTACTAGGATTACCCCGCGGAGGGGTGCACGGATAGCTGGGTTCTAGAGGGCAACGGGCCCGCATCTCATGGCATTGAGACGGAGGGGGCTTCACTCTAGGATTGGCGGGCTATTCGCCGCACTCGTAGGGGGTACAGGTTGACCCAGGAGGGGTGCCCAAGTTACCGGATTCCATGAAGTGCAGGGTGGTCCATTCACGGTGCTGAAGGGGGCTGCCTCGCTTCAGGTTTTAGCGGGTGACTTGCCGCGCCCGTAGGGGTCTAGGATTTCATTGCATAGGCTATCCACACGACCAGGGGAACGTCGGGTTTCAGCAGCGGCTCTGTGAAACCCGGGGCTTCCAGATATCTGTATTGTTCTGTGATGCTGTATATTTCTGTGATGTTGCATTTTATCACGCCTTGAGCGAATATAATATATTGGTATATATATTAGTAGATGTTGTATATGTTTTGCATCCGCTCTAGTCCAGTCCCCGCTCTATCGTTAGTTAAGTAACCTAACGGGTGATGACGGGACCCAGTGGCGAATGCGGATGGCATATACGTACATCAATATATTTTCGTTCTTTGTGGTGTGATCAATTGATGGGACTGCGTTGATTCGGATCAATGCAAGATAAACAAACCTAATCTGATGTTGTTGGAACATTTTTCAAAAAGCTGTTATTGCAAGGACGTTCACTTTTGTTTTGCATCGTGGTATTCATTTGGAATATCCTGCTCCTCAGTCGACGAGGCAAGGGCCGAGATCCCTTCACCGGGAGTGACCCCTTGGACAGAAGTTTGCGTCAGGGCATTAACTTCACTATAGCCGATTACTTTTGCTTTGTATCGTGGTATTCAGTTGGAATATCCTGCACCTCATTCTACGGGGAAAGAGCCGAGATCCCTTCACCGGGAGTGACCTCTTTAGCAAAGGTTTTCGTCACTATATTTTTATAAAAGGCTATGCAGTTCCTTCAACGATATCAAGTTCATTACGTTAAAGGTTTTTCGCCAAAAACCATTCGTAGCCCTCCGTCATTTCAGATTAGTATTACTTAGTATTCGTGCTGCGTATGTCGTGCTTAGCCGAGGCGTAGTGTTCGGTAGCTATGTAGTGCTTTTCTGTTGCATGGATATGAGATTGGTTAGGACAGTCGTGCGGTCATTTTGGCTCAGTCAAGGATTCGTGCGGGTGGGTCTAATGCAATCAAGATAATGACGGGTTGAACTTGACTAGGATCCTTTGATATGTTGGCTCAGTCAAGGTCACTTGGGTCCTAGGGGTAAAAAATCACATCGGGAGTTTCAAAAGAACTGAAACTTGCCAGGCATGCGCATACCTTCTAGAGTGTGGTGACTTGAGTGGATTCCGTCAAGTTATCATGCGATGATAGTTGGATCCCGATTCCCACTGATGAGTTAGTTTACTCCTCGGGTGACCCCGACTAATTCTTCTTTCAGGTTTGGAGGAGAATTTGAGGTACAATGGGAGGTTTCCTGATTAGACAAAGTGATAACCATTCTGATCTAGGTTAGAGTGCACGCTGAGTGTTTCTTTTCTCTCTCTCTTTGGCAGCGACCATTGACCCGACCCTAGACTATGACTCAGTGACCGAGTTGACCGAACCTTCTTAACACTGGCTTTTGGATTGTCAAAGTTGCAAACCTCATTGCCACTCCTACTTTTACCCTTTTCTCCAGGACACCCCGTATTACTACGAACGTCCACTTCCATTGGACAAAACCATCGTATGGTTATATACGAACTCGAAGGACTTCGAGGATGGTTTCTGGTTCTGGAGAAAACGAATAGGATTATTCAGTTGTCTTTTCTTTTCACCTTCTCTCATTGCGAGTACTCCTTGGTTTAGGAGATAGTACACCTATTACGCAAATTGGATAGTCTTCTTCCAAACCTTAGGCAGGTGCCGAACGGTGGGGAATGAAGAAAACCAATTAGCATAACGATGGTGTACAGAAGGTATTAAGTTAAGACAAAGCAAGGGATTAGTAAGAGGGCAAAGTAAAGTGCGACTGCTATTCACGACCAAACCAAGTATTTCTTCGCCAATCCTAAATCACCTTTGTATTTCTCCAGGACACTCTGTATCACTACGAAGATCCACAGTTTATTGGATGCTCCATCGTATGGTTATATACGAACTCGAAAGGAACTTGTTCCAGTTCGGGGATGGATTTTGGTCCAGGAGAAATAGGAATACAGTTTATTCGGTTGTCTTTTATCTTCACCTTCTCTCGCTTTGCGAGTGCTCCTAGGATTAGGACAGTACACCCATTACGCTTATTGGATAGTCTTCTTCCAAACCATAGGCTGGTGTCGAACGGTAGGGAAGGAAGAAAACCAATTGGCCTAAAGGGGTGTGCAGAAGGTAATGACTAAAGACATATAAAGGGATTTGGAAAGGTGGCAAAGAATTATACGGTTATAATTGTGAATCTGGATAATGGTAGAGGCGTTACTAAGAATACCGAAATACCCCACCGAAACATTTCAATGTTTCAGTTTCACTGTGTAATGTTAAAAGAAAACTGATTTCCCGATTAGATACTTACTCCAGGGTATGTATTTACCAGGCATGATTCTCACATCTGTATGGTTTTACAGATGATGAGTGGGAGCAAGTTATTGGGAATAGGGTGATCATCCTCATTATATCGGGATTCGTTGTAATCGGTGATATTTGAGGAGATCATCTGGGCTGTTTGCCGGTCGGCAAATATTTGGTTTTGAATATCCGTTGTTGTGCACCAATTTCAAATTGATATATCTGTACGTCTATTTTCATAGAGTGAGATATACCTTTTGATATTATGTCGATGACATTTACCTATATCAGTGGATGGTTAGGTAAGGAGCATTAAACAGCGGTGTAATTCTTCTTAACCATAAGTACAGTTTTCAACCTACGACACACAGTGAAAGAGTTGTTAGACTCAGCGGACTTATACTGAGTATTGTATGTTGTCCAGTGTCCATTAGGACAGAGGGGTTGGTCCTCATACTATATTCTATTTACTTTTAACTTCTCTAGTTCTTAGACATGTGTTTCGTAGGAACACAGGGTCTAAGTTTTGAGGAGTTATAGGTATTTGAATAGAGTAGAGAACCAGGTGTAGCAAGTATCGAGATTCTTCAAAGTGATCGAAGATGTAGATACTTGTGTATGGTGTTCAGTTGACAGTAATGATTAAGAGAAATTGCTTCTCTTTCAGGTTACTCATAATTGGAAGCTTCCTAAGTTGAGTAACGCTGATCGGCCTCCTTCCATTTAGTTGGCATGCACTGGTGACAGCTGCATGATTTGAATCTGGTTAAATTAAATCAGTGCCTCTGTTTCTATATTGGATATAGAACAGTTCATATCTTGACATTGTTAAGGTACGGGGAGTTGTCCGGCTTATGCTTAAAACCAGATACTGGACAACTCAAGGCACGTTTCTGTAATGGCTGTTTGCGGGTTGACCCAAGCTATGACGAGGGTTGACTTTCTACCATCTGGAAGATCAATAGAAATATTGTTCTAGACTCGCCACAGTTTTATTAAAAATGGATTTTTTCAAAAACAGTAGTGGGAGTATGGTAGAACTGGAAGTGATTCCAGAACCGCAAACGATTACTGAAGATTTGATAAGGAACCTAAAGATTCAATCTGGTTTGACATTCCATTGGCCACTCTGCAGATACGGTGGGTAACTTCAGGCACCCGAGAGGTACTCCGGTAGCCTCAAGGACGGTGACAGGGAAGTTCTTGTTTACCCATACTTGCCATTGCTGTTGTTCCAGGCTGCGAGACCCGGCAGGAGGATGAGTATAGCGTCGTTCTGAACTAGCTTCAGAAGTGTACGTGTATATGACTCTGCCAGAGGGTTGTTGTAGTCAGTGGGAGCAGCGGAAGCATTGGTGGACAGGTAGCTTATGTCTACTTATAGACTAAAGCAGATATAGAGGAGATAGATCATCTATTTCTGACATGACAGTCATAGGTTTGACTTCATCAGAATAGGGGATGGATCTGTTGAGAAGGTAGTAGGGTGTGATATCCTGGTATTTGGATAACATACACATAGTAGGAAAAGAAACTCCTATACTACGATCGGTTATACTTTGGTCGTCACACAGTGGTTTCTCCACATGGGACTTGGACATAATATCTGACATACTGGTTATTAGATCTATGGTTTTAGATCTAGATTTGGGTGGTTTCCCAATCTGGGTACTTAGACAGCATTCTAAGAGTATTTAGAATGGACGACTCCTGGCATGGTAGTGTACCTGCAAGTAATGGAGTCACCCTCTCTAAAGGTGTCTTACAGACTAAAGGGGAGAGGGATGTGCATGATTGGCAGATCACTTGCTTAGGCAATTGAGTCAATCATGAGATGTCAAGTACACACCAGATGTTGTTCTTGCACTAGATGCAATAAGTTGACATTGATCCAATCCTGGAGAAACAGTCGGAAGCATTTTTAGAACATAAGTAGATGTTCTAGGGATATGATAACGACAGCCTCATTTGGGAGACAGTTATCATTCCAGGCTTCCAAGGTGACATGGACGACAAGGAGGTTGTCAGAGTTATATTTTTCCTTCTGACGAGGGGCAGTATTTTGGACAGGTGGTCCAAGGCAATACTGAGGGTGGCATGGCTCAGGATACTGATTAAGTTCAGTTGACGATACAGTCTAAGAAGTCTGGATTTGGAGTTCATTCATGAGCTAGGTCCCATCAGACATCTAGACATTCTAAGACAGGTATTGCTCATTTCGGGAAATGGCTTTCTCCGCGAACTTGAGATATAGAGAGACATAGAAAGAAACATCACAGCGGATCCACTCACTGAGGCTATTCCTCGAACGCAATAGTTTCGCAAACGAGCTTTGTGAGACTGACTAGTAGAGGAGTTGGGTGTTCGGTATCACACGGGCTGTGAGTATGCGGCATCGCAATAATTAGCCTTGAGTGCAAGTGGGAGATTGTTGGAGATAGTGCCCTCAGAGTCAATTATTGGATCACAGGCACGTGATTGCAATGATTGAGGGAGGACCTATCCCGGTAGGACAGTCTTACTCGAGATGATAGTATGCTATCTGGTTTATCTTTATCATCGTGTACTGCTTTAGGTGACCTGACATGTCGCTATTACACGTTGATAGAGCCCCTAGGATTCTTGCTTGACTACCAGCAGTATGATGGCGATCATAAACGTGGGAGCTGGTAGTCTATAAGCACATTCTTAAAAGGTCCCTAGTCGTAGGAGTTTCGAGACAGGGCATCGATACTCCATTAGTAGACTAGTGTATACAGTCGAGACCCCGACGAGGGGCGGTGGCCGGTCTCACAAGCCACTGGTGTCAGTTGGTTCACCTAAGATGTATACAGGTGCTCATTGGGTTATGAGTACACCGGACAGGACTCGCCGGGAACCTGCTAGTTGGTCTTATACCAGACGTCAGATATCAGTTCCCTGGTGACATGTGTACAGGTTAGTTCATCGACCTGAGATCGTCATTTGTCTCGTGTGAGTTCCCACTGTGCTTTGATTACTACCCTACCATGGCTCAAAGGAGTCGTGCAAACAGGTTTTAGTTGGGTACAGTCCCGAGCCACATGGAGGCAGTGAGCGGATCTTCAGGGGTTCGTCTCTCCCGGTATTGGGGGTGAGGTCGCGCTGTGTCTAGGAGAGCCATTACACAAAGCCCTCGGCCGAGGCAGGAGATTTACTGGTAGGTATTCCAGTAGTATCTCAGGGCGTTCTGGGCTACACTCCGACACGACTTGTACCGCTTTTGGGGGTCTGACTTTTACCAACCCCCTAGGCCCGACATACGATGCTCATAGACGAACAGATCGGACTGTACGGATATTGTCACTGACAGGCTCAGTAGGGTGTCAGGATGAGTTCGCTCATTGACGTCCCTTTTGGTCAATAGCTGGTGGCCCATCACGTATTGGCTAATACCTCTGACGTGCTCGTGGTTAAATCCACAGCCATAGTATTGACGAGTCTTTAGAGTCCACCACACTTACAGTTACTCAAGCTTTCGGGCGAAACGCTGTAGAGGCCGTATGGAGATATGGCAGGGTCCGATCAGATACGTGCGGTATTGCACGGATCAGGATCGGACAGTTTTGTACTAGTGGCCGTATGGTTATATGGCAGGGTTCGATCAGATGCGTGCGGTATTGCACGGATCAGGATCGAACGGATTTTACTAGCGGGCTTTGGCTTAAGCCAGTCCTAGTTTAGTACAGTGTAGATTTTGTCTCATTGCATTTGTATCCGGACGGAATACAGATGCGGGTGTGTATGCACAGTATCGGGGTTTTCCTGTAATTTATTACGGGACCAGTTTTCTGGAGTTGCCAGTTTGCATTCCGTTCCGGCCGGTTTTCCTTTGTTCTTTCCCGGCCGGACTTTTCCGATGGAGGGTGTTATTTGCAAGTTTGCAAATAACACATTGTGGAGGGTTTTCTTGCAAATGTATTTATTATGAAAGCATCTTTTGATACCATTCTCATCACTTGCTTTTTGTTGATAAGAAGTGATTTGGAGTTGATTTGATTTGGTTATGATGGTGTTAGGATATGGTCACCCTCTCTCTTTTCCTACACTCACCTCCCTCTTGCTTATGTAATTCCTTCCTCCACCATTCTCATTAGAAAATGGTTGAAGACATTTTGAGAGAGAAAGAAGATGAGAGCTTCATCTTGAGAGTTTCATTCTTGATCTCATTTTCATGCTAGAAAAATGCAAGCACCATTTTTCTAATCTTGATTCCTCCATCATCTTCAAAGGCAACAAACCCAAAATGAGACATAGCCTCTACACTACACATTCTATAGCATATCTTGAGCATGTCGAGTTGCCGGCTTCATGCCCGAGTTGCCTCGGTATTGAGGCGGGAGCCCGTAAAAGACGCAGGCGATGTGGTGCCCTTCCGGCGAGGAGGCGACGATGTGGAGACAAGACTTTCCGCGGGAGATCGGGACGATGACGAGAAGACCGGAGGACTCGGATCACTCGGTATACTTCTCTTCCCATCTCTTGTTAGCTAGTATAGGTTAATGGTTAACGATCCGGGTTTTCTTTGTCCACGGTAGCGCCAGTTTAAAAGTTAAGAAAATTTTGATTCCGCATTTTGGCCTCGGAAAGACGGCAGGGGCGCTGCCGTGGCGCAACAACCGCAACCCCTGCCGAACCACAACTCCAACAACAACCCTAACCCTAAATAATCAAAAATTTGTTTAGTTGAAGATTTACTAACCTGTGCGATGGAGGAGACGATCGATCGGTGGCGGCGACGAAACGGAGGCGACGACGAAAATGGCGCGACGAGGAAGAACGGTGACGTGCGAGAACGGCGGTAGCGACGACGAGAACGGCGGTGGCGACGACGAGAACGGTGGGCATGATTTGGGGATTTTGGTTCGCGCGTGGTTGAGAGAGAGAGAAAGAGATAAGGGGCGTAGGCGATCTGTGCCTTTTTAATTAAATCGCTATTTAGTTGCCCCTACGGATTTGTCCGTAGGTCCTTGGTTTGCGGCTCCGTAGGGGAAAACACCAAATTAAGATTTAATATTTTTACTCTTGAACGTCTTGGACCGTAGGGGCAACCTTCTAGCCCTACGGCTTAATCCATAGGGCCAAAATAAATCGGCCCCTGCGGATTTCAATATCCGTAGGGGCAACCCCCTATTGTAGTAGTGCTTGTAGCTATCCAATTCAACATCGGCTTGTGCTCTCTCGCTTACATTAGGAATGAATCTAGTCATGGTCTCAAAGAGTCCATTTTTCACTTCCGGATGCTTACTAAATTTATTACCATAAAGGTTTTTTGGATTTAGACAGTATCCTGCTGCATGAATAGGACGATGAAGCATATAAGTCCATCTTTTATCAATCAACCTCCAATATGGCATATATTTTCTTTCTATCTCATCACATGCGACTGCAATATTTTCTTTTGTATTAATCATCATTTCATATAAGTATCCCATAGAAGGCCTCACATCTGAATCAATGTCGCAAAGTACACTAACAAGAGGAAGAGTGGTATTGACACAAAATAGAACTCGACAAAATGCCCTCTCATGAACGACAACGTTTTTTGCATTGACTCCGCTTTGCTTCTTTGCCTACGTGCTTCCACTAAACTCCGCCGATGTGAATATTGAAATGAGAGCTCTTTTTGTCTATACAAACTTCTTAAGGTTAAAAAAGAGGTTGCAAAACGTGTTACCACAGGTCTTAATAATTCCCTTCCTTTCGTATGCTTCCTCATCAAGTTTAATACCCAACCATGATTATATATAAAACTCACCACATTCTTAGCTTTTTGTATCACTTCTTTATGAATTTTTAATTTGCCAATATCTTCAAGTACTAAATCAATACAATGAGCTGCACAAAGACTCCAATATAGAGAGGGCATTTTCTCCATAAGTTTCTTTCCTGCATTAACATAACTTGGATGGCTATCGATGATTACTTGAATCACATTGTTCTCTCCAATCTCCTCCACCATTTTATCAAGGCAATTAAACAAATAGTCCCCACTCTTTATGCTATCTGAAGTATCTATAGATTTGAAAAAAAAAGTATCTTCCGGAATATTAACCAAGAAGTTAATTAAACTTCTACTTTTTCTTTCAGTCCATCCATCTAACATTAACGTGCATCCAAAACTCTCCCATGAAGCTTTATGCACCGCTTTTATCACATCAATACTCTCGACTTCCGCCTTTAAGACTCGTGTCCTCAACAAATAAGCAGATGGTTGTTGCAAACCTTTACCGAAGTCCCCAACTGTCGTGATCATTTCTTTCCAATATGGACTATCAACCAGATTGAACGATAATCCATTAGCATACAAGCATCGCCCGATTTTTCTTATTACTTCTTCGCTCTCCTCCTTCTTCAATAGAATATTTAATGTAGTTTGACGAGCTTTAGCAGAAACAAATTGATCAATTTGACCACGAGCACCCCTGTGTCCATTGCTTGGTTCACAAGTTTGAGGGACCGCCTCCTCTTATGAAGCTCCCATTCGACCGATGGTTTGATTCAACGTATCTCTTCTTGTCTTTTGTTTCTTTATCTCCAGCAATGCATCAGCACATTTTTTCTTCACTTCATCGTCACAAGAACCATATGGTTTAACTCCCTTATGAGTCCCCGCCAAATGATGTTTTAAGCGAGTAATACCGCCGGTTATATGTTGTTGACAAAATTTGCAATATCGATACTGACTTGGCTCCCCTGCAATTCTGGTAGCATACTCATTTGTGATATCCGTAGCTTTTGTATTTTCTTTCTCTATGTTTCTACACATAATATAATATTTATGTAAAATTATTTTAAAAAATTGTACTGATCAATTAATAGATTGAAAAAGAATTATAAACTTTATAAACTAACAAATTATAAATATCAATCACAAAAATTTATAAAATAACAAATATAAACATATTGCCACTAACCTTCACTATCAATTTACAATTTTTTTCCAACGAGCCCACATCATCATGCAGCCAGTAAGCCTACAAGTAGAACTCTGTTTTCCTTTATTAATTTTTAATTTTAATAATAATAGGTGATCTATAAAGAGTGATGCATATAGTGTTGCTCCTCATGCATATATATATATATATATATATATATATATTTATATATATATATATATCCTTCAACTTTTCAATTTATCTTCGTTCTATTTTATTTTTGTAAACTCAAAAATCTTCACTTTTTGCTATAGCAAGCCCTCGCCTATCCCTTTCTAATGAATCTAACACAATTGAAGACATGTCCAAGCTACAAAATATCTAAAGCATATGCAGAAAAAAAAGATTGCTACTTGCTAGCAAAACCTTGCAAGAAAAACTATTGCTTGAGAGAATTGTAAAAGAATAATTAATATATTGGAAAAGAATTGCAAGACGACGGACTTACAATTAAGTTGATGTAGAAAAACTATTAAAACGTTTTTAATTAAAAAAAATTATGTGAGCCTAACATATTTTGATTAGTAAGCTTATGATATTTTCTTTTATGGATTGATGTAAAAAAATCTTTCATGATAAACTGCATTAAAAAAATTAAAAAATGAGAGATTCAAATATAGAAAAACCTTTTATACTTGTTTATTTGTGATGATAAAATCTAAAATTCCCTTTGCAATCATCAAATGAGAGAGAACACCAAAATTCACCAGAGAGACTGCAGCTTTGGCAAGCAAAAAAGAGAGAGTTGTTGCAATGTGGCTATGCCCTAGTTTATTTGATAAAGAATATGTTAGAAAGGCAAAAAAAGGTTGGAGAATAAATCAATAATTGATTGATGGTCCACCAAATTGAATATGAACCATATTTAGGCTCTTAGAATTCTGTTGAAAATCTCAGTTTGGAATCAAATCAAAATTTCAACCAATGGGCATTAATTTCCTTTTGAATTTCCTCAATGCATTGGAAATGTGGGCATTGCACAAGAAACGGGCTACAGTTGCAAACACATGTTTTTTTATGCAAAACCAAATGCTTCCCTCATCCAACGTTTTCTTCATGAGCCATGTGGCGATTCCGTAGCAAAAATTAATGTTTTGTAGCGAAACGAGCTACGTAGCGCGTTTTTATGAACATTGCTATCTTCACTTCCGAATTCGTATGAACACTTGGTGACAACGATCCTTTATGAAAAGGAGACTCTCGAGATAGAGGAGATTACAGTGACGTTTCTCAATAATGAGATCATAAAGAAATCAAATCAATCAAAGGATTCATCGGGGTTAATCGCCGGTGAAAGGGGAGATCGAAGAATAGAGACGGAGGCAAGAGCATAAGGGGGAAATTCAAATCATCCGGTCAAGAGAGTGGACCGTGCTTCTTTTGCAAACAGTCAGGGCATCTGAAGAAGCAATGTCAAAAATATAAATATTGGTTGGAGAAGAAGAGTAAAGGTGCCAGCACAAAGGGTTCGGATCAAGCCAGTGATGCAACCGAAGCAGAAGAAAATTCATGTGATGTATTCACTATACACACCAGGAAGGAAGATTCTGATTCTTGGATTATTGATTATAGATGTTCATACCATATATGCCCGAAGAATGAGCTATTTAACACCTATAAAGAGTACAATGGCAGCAGTGTTCTTATGGGGAACAATGTGGGGTTCAAGGCCATTGGCATAGAGAACATCAAAATCCGCATGTTTGATGGAGTGGTGCGAACGCTTATGAATGTGCGTCACGTTCTAGAACTAAAGAAAAACTTAATTTCTCTTAGAGCATTGGATGCGTTGGTATGCAAGTTCGTTGGTCAAGATGGATCACTAAAGGTTGCCAAGGGGGACCTGGTGGTGATGAAGGAACAACGATTAAAGAACTTGTATCTTCTGGACGACAGCACGGTGACTGGTGGTGCGGCCGTAGTTATGGAGAAACAGGTGGAGGATACCGAAAAACTGTGGCATATGCGTCTAGGTCACAGGAGTGAGAAGGGGATTCTTGAGTTGCATAGAAAGGAGTTGTTGAAAGATATTACCTCGTGCAAGTTATATTTCTGCAAATTGTATACGATGGGAAAGCAATATAAGGTCGGCTTTAAGCAAGCCATGCACAAGACTGAAGGACTTCTCGATTACATTCATTCAGACGTATGGGGGCCATCGCCGGTTGCATCAAAAGGAGGTGCGAGGTATTATGTTATCTTCATTGACGACTTCTCATGGAAGGTGTGAGTTTACTTTCTCAAACACAAATCAGATGTGTTTGCCAGTTTTAAGGAGTGGAAAGCAGCTATGGAGAAGAAAAATGGGCGACCGGTGAAGTATTTGTGGACAGTTAATGGAAATGAATACACCTCGAAAGAATTTCAGGATTTCTGTAAAGAACAGGGCATACAGCATCAATGAACTGATACATGACAGCCAGAGCAGAATAGGGTAGCGGAGCGCATGAATAGGACACTACTAGATAGAGCCAGAAGTATGCGGTTGCAATTCAGACATTCGGAAGACTTCTGGGCAGAGATAGTAAGGCATGCATGCTATTTGGTCAATAGGTATCCATTAATGACCATAAATCTTCAAATCCTAGAAGAAATATAGAAAAGAGAGCCAGTCGGTTATGATTCTCTACGAGTATTTGGATGCCCTGCCTACTCGTTTGTGAATCAGAAGGATAGAACCAATCTGGGATCAAAGCCAAAGAAGTGTGCTTTCTTGGGATTCAAACTTGGTGTTAAAGGCTACAAGTTATGGGATCTAGAAAACAAAAGGATGTTCACCAGTTAAGATGTAATATTCGATGAGAATTCCATATTGAAAAACGTGGCTAAAAATAATAAGGAGGCAGGTGGAGTATCAAGGATCAATGATTCGATGGAGGTGGAGTTTTATGGCGCTCGTAAGGTTACGGACACTGTGGCACAATTACAGTCTATTGATGCGAAGGTGGACATGCAGATTACAGAGACAGAAGGTGGGAACCAAGCCTAACAGGACCCATAGGTAATAGAAGTAAGGAGATTAACACGTACTCATAAGGCACCAGTCAGGTACTGTTTCAAAGACATGCTGGCATACGCTTTAGTCATTGAAAGCGAAGATCCCAGCTCTTATCAGGAGGCCATTGGGCAAGAGGATAGGGATCGATGGATTTTAGCGATGACAGAGGAGATGGAGGCACTTCGAAAGAATAGTACGTGGAGATTGACAGAGCTACCGTAAGGCAAAAGGGTTATTGGCTGCAAGTGGGTATTCGAGAAAAAGAAAAACGAGCAATACGAGGCATGTTTAGTTGTGAAGGGTTTTACTCAGAAGGAGGGGGTTGACTACAACGAGATTTTCTCTCCGGTAGTCAAGCATACGTTTATTTGAGTGTTGTTGGCCAAGCTAGCTACTCAAGATCTAGAGTTGGAGCAAATGGATATGATAACGGCATTTCTGCATGGTGAGTTAGAAGAGAAGATCTTCATAAACCAACCTGAAGGATTTATAGAGCATGGCAATGAGGATTATGTATATGAGCTCAAGCGGTCTTTATATGAGTTGAAGCAGTCTCCCAGGTCACTACAAGGCTTCGATTCTTTCTTTAGGAAGACCAACTACTTGAGATGTGAGTATGACAACTGCGTGTACTCGAAATGGTTTAAGGATAGGTCATTCATATAGTTACTCTTATATGTCGATGACATGTTAATCGCGGCTAAGAGTATGACAGAAATCAAGACGCTCAAAATTTCATTGAGCGTAGAATTTGACATGAAGGACTTAGGTGAAGCGAAGAAGATTCTTGGGATGAAAATTATTCGATACAGGAAGGCTAGAAAGCTGTGGCTATCCCAAATCAGATATATTGAGAAGGTGTTGAAGAGATTCAATATGAAAGACTCAAGACAGGTGAGCACCCTTATCGCTGGTCATTTCAAGTTATTCTTCAAGGAGTGTCCAAAATCAGCGGAGGAGAAGGAAAAGATATCTCAAGTACCATATGCAAGTGCGGTGGGATCGCTGATGTACATTATGGTATGCACATATCCAGACATATCCTATACCGTAAGTCTTGTTAGCCTGTACATGTCAAATCCAGAGAACCTTCATTGGGAAGCTGTAAAGTGGATACTTCGGTATCTAAAAGGAACTAAACACCTCGGTTTATTTTTTCACAAGTCAGAAGATAAATTGAGCCAGTTACTAGGATACGTAGTGTCACGCCTCGCTTCCCAAAGGACAGAAACGGTGACATAGAATTGTCCGCAAGCTAACTGTATTGAGGGTGGTCTAACTCAATACGGTTACGTTAAGTGCATGTGTGTATTATGTAGACAATGTATCACAAATAATAAAAGCCAAAAGCATTTATTTTCATTAACTGATAACTTTATTACATCATTGGTATTTGAATAAAAGGATTGTTTATTACATCAAGGAACGAAATGCAAAGCCCTAAACAGGTGGGCAACAGGAAAAGTAAAATCGCTAATCCTAGTGATCGGGAGTCAGCTCCGCAAAATCATTGTCGGTGGGCTCCACTCCTTCATCGTATTCTCGAACCCTGTCCTCATCTAACGGACATCCCAGGAGTACAGAAAAGGAAAAGGAAGTCCGTCAATGAGTTGCACTCGAGTAGGATTGTCTCATAAGGAAAATATGTAAAGAAGATATGTGTATATAATGCATTATGTCATGTGAGTGAACCTCAATAGGTATCTACTATGTATTGTAACTGTTTCAGTTTGATTAAACAAGGGTACCTAGTTCGTATGATCATTCCGTTGTATTCAATAATTACAGATTAGTGTTAACGCGTAGTTCATCTAAGTATGGAATTTCAACAGTTGTACAAGTCACCTGTAATAACGAGATCTTCTAAATCAGGTCATCCGTAATATCAGGATCTTCTCACAATTAGGTCACATATATATCGAGATCTTCTAAAACAGGTTATCCGTAATAACAAGATCTTCTTTAAGTATTCCATACCTAGGTTGGTGCGTCTAATCCAATCCGTACTCGATGTCATAAGTTGTGTTCAGTATAGTATCGTTCAAGTGATTGGACGTTTATCATAAACCATGGTAATTTAACGTAAATATCTTTTATTAAAGGTCATGGTATTTTATTGTATTCATATATTAGAAAAACACATTCGTGTTATATTTATTGTCATATGAGGAATCATGATATTTTATTTAAGATTACACAATTTTCATAACAATTATTCTAATATTATAAAGATCAAGAGTTGCTTAGAGTTCTTTTTTGATTGGTTTTCCCGTGAGGGTGTCACTGTCAACCACACTATGCTTGTAGTGTGCGATAATCTGCACCATCCACAAAAGATCCCTCATAAAGAGTTACGGGAGATGCAACATCAAAAAGAACTTAGTACCATCTTAGATCGAGGGGGTTTAACGTTAAAAGTTGTCTTTTCGAAGTTAGGGACAGTTTTAATATAACAGTTGTTTAGGAAAGTTCATGGTATTTATTTGAAATTAATATTGTAGAAAACATTTCCATGTTGCCAACCGCTGCACATGAACAGCAGGATTTGTGTCCTTTCCAGAGACGATTGCCTAATAACCATGGAGCATTTTACGTAAAATATTAATTAGGGTGTATTTATTAGGACTTAGATTCGATAATATCAATGTATTTTTGTTAAAAACTTAACGTTTACAATAAGGGGTATTTTAGCGTAAAACTTTTCCTTCAAATTAAGAGTATAGTTTTAACCTTTGGTGCTTCAAGGTATTATCATAAAAACCAGTTTTTAGAAGGGTTATAGTTAATTTAAAGAAACCGTAACCTTTGAAAAGTTAATGATATTTTGGTGAAACTTGGTTTTTGAGGGTTAAAGGTATTTATTAAAACTCCACTTCTAAGAAAGGTAATGATATTTTTAGTGAAACCCCGACTCTTAATAGGTGATGGTATTTTAACGAAACTTTATTTCTTTAAGGGTTAAGAATATTTTACCACATCAAACTAAGTAAAAAAAACGTATAATCAAGAGAGAAACTAAATAGGGGTAGGTCGTTACCCCGTGAACATAGTGTGCAAGAATAATTTTATCAAAAGTAAAAGACCAATTTTTTTTATGTCAAGGTTCCATCGTGTGATATTTTTATTTTAGAATTAACAAAGAAATTAAATGAATATTCATTTTAATATTTTTATTGGAGATGAACAGTAAGGAGAAGAAGGTGACGGGTGAAGTAGTGAGAGGCAGATCCTACCGTGTGTTAAGATATGAATTTTATAAGCCGGTACGTCTTCTTCCATGGAAAATCGAGCCCTTATCTTCTCGTATTTTTTCTAGGCAAACGGTCGGAACCACGGCGTCGGCGTCGAAAAAACAAAGACCGGGATATTTTTTTTTAGAATTTTGGGATGGACGGTTTGTGAGAAAATAGTGTGAGAAAGAGCCTCAATTTATAGGGTTTTTAAAAAATAAAAACCATTAATCCGAACCGAATCCTTAACCCGACCCATGCCCGGATCCAAGCCCGGACCCGCACCTGAATCACGATGAAGGCGCGATCGCCAGTGAGGGTGATCCCCAGCAGTTGGATCATCTGATCCAACGGCCCCTGCCAGCCATGTGGGCGACTTTGACCATTGGATCTGATGATCCAATGGTCACATACCCCCTCCTCTTTTATTATTTTTTTTAAAAAAAATATTAAAACAGTTTCTATAATTGGTTTTTAATTTAGAAAAATTATTTAAAAATAGTTAAGATACATAGAAAAATTAGGAAAAATTCTAGAAATTCTATTTTAATGTTTTCTTCAATTTGTGATAAAATTTGGTTAAAAATAGTTTTATTTTCCGATATTAAAAATACTTAATAACTCTATCCTTTTCTAAAAATTCCTTTATAAACTCTTGAAAATTATTAAAATTATATCAATTTTTGAAAAATATTTTAAAAGTGTTTTTTTAATAATAGAAACGCTAAAATTATTATTTAACATAGAAAATTAAATTTTTTTATTATGTATAGGAAAATTCCAGACGTTACAATCTACCCTTCTTGAAATAATTTCGACCTCGAAATTACAAGGGTAGCAAGAAGAAGTTACAATTGGGGGCTACAAAAAGACGGGGATAGCGCTCTCTCATCTTATCTTCTCTCTCCCACGTAGATTCGTCTGGAGAGTCCTTCTTCCACATAACCTTTACCAGCTGAACTATCTTGTTTCTCAGGGTCTTCTCCTTCCGGTCTAGAATCTCAACCGGTTATTGCTCGTAAGTCAGATCGGCCCCCATGGTGATTTTCGAATGATCCATGGCGTGATTAGGATCACCGAAATACTTCCTCAACTGCGAGATATGAAAGGCGTTGTGTACGTCCTCCAAGAAAGGTGGTAGGGCCAGACGATAAGTGTTCATCACGAAAAACCGTATTTCAATACCACTCATTCATTATCATTTTTGTGATATATAGGTACTTTTAATCCGTGTCTGCTCAATAAGTACAGATTACAGGTATTCGTAACAAAACACTGGAAACACATTCAAATGCACGGATATGATATTTGTGAGCTGGCACTGTAACTGGAAAAGAAAACCGATCTATATTCAATAGTTTTTTCAACAAACATGTGTGCACAACATTTTTATCAAGAATGGTCCCGTTTCCTTATAAAAAGAAAAAGAAAAAAGAAGAAGAAAGGAAGATGAAAGAAAGAAAGAAAGGGGAAACTACCCACTAAACAAAACCTCACGTGTTAAACACGTGAGCGCCTATATGCCTATATGCAAAGCATATGCAATTAAACTACAGATAGGCTAAACAAAGGCTCACGTATTAAACATGTGAGCACTTATATGAAAAGCATATATGTACTCCAATTAAACTACAGATAGGCTAAACAAAGGCCCGCGTGTTAAACACGTGAGCGTTTATATGAAAAGCATATAGGTGCTCCAATTAAACTATAGATAGGACACCTCCTTATGTAGAATTAAATTCTACTTAATGAACCGTTGGAACAAGAATCCAATGATGGTTAAACATAGAATTAAATTCTATTGAGAAGAATATTTTCTGTTAGACAGAGAGTTAATGGATCAAAGATCCAAAATATTTTCTATATCTTTCTAAACAGAGAAAGATTATACTCTGTTAAATTAAACACCCTTGGATTAAAAATCCAACGGTGATTAAAATGTCTCCGCTCGATAGAATTTTATTCTATATATGGGAGAATATCCCCAATCTTGTTAAAAACAAGAACAATATCTTCTGTAAAACAGAAGTCCTTGGATCAAAGATCCAACGGTGGGTAAAATTCCCCAAATCAATTCTGAGACCAATTAAATCAATTGGGATCTCTCAATGAGAGATTTTCTCAAAATTAAACAAACTTCTTTCCACTATATAAAGAACCCGAGACTTCAAGTCTCAAAAAAGGGGGGAAGAGGGGGAGGAAAAAGAGAAAAAAAAGAGGAAGAATATATAGTGAGCTTTGGAGGAATAGGAGAATTTAATTCTCAAAAGAAAAACTTGCTTCCTTGAAACATTAGGTAAAAAGAAAAACACTTTCATTTGCCTCTCTAATGGTTTAACCCTTCATGTAAGAACTTAGTTCTTCCTCTGATTGAAATCTGCAGAAGTAGATCTCCCAACAAGTTGAGAATTTAATTCTCATCGGGGAGATTCTGTCATGCAGATTCAAAACCTAGGAGAAAGAATTTGATTCTTACAAAACACATGGAAATTTAATTCCTTGAAAAACTAGGGTTTAACCCTATAAAAAGAATTTAATTCTTACAAAACAAGAGACATAAGGTCCTCCAAATCCTAGGGTCATTAACATGAGATCAAAATCTCCAAACACCCAGAAGGAAAGATTGATGATTCATTAGTGTTTAAACACAATAACGATGATCACACGTGTTTCCCATGCGAGCGCTTAAAAGAAGAACAAGAAGTGCCTCCTAGGGCAATCACGGGTTTTGCACACGATCTCCAATCAAGTGTTTAGCACTTATATAAAAAAGGAGGGGATAAAACCCAAAAGGCAGTACCTAACTTTGGGGCGCCTCACGTGTTCACAAATGAGCGCCACAAGAACCAAGTGCTTAGCACTTATATGTAAAAAAAAAGGAATAAAACCCAAAGACCAGCGCCCACATTGGGATGCCTTACGTGATTCACACGTGAGCGCCTCCAAAGTTCAGTGTTTAACACTGGTCTAATGCCTCACACGGGATACATGTGACTACTACATTTACTAGTGCTTAGCACTACAAAGGTAAATATGAAGACCCAAACTTAGTCACAAATTGGCTAAGTCTTCCCGAGGTCAAAACTTCTTTGATCTCCAAATCGACCAAGACTCTGTGCCCATGTTTTCCCAAACTGATCTTAGTCCCAAATATGACTATTGATCTTCCAACTGATGATTTCCAAAATGATACCCATCCCACATCCTCCCGAGGAAATCTTAGTCTCAAAATATGACTAATGATTTTCGGGTTTACCACTAACTTCTTTTTCCTTCAAAATACGGGAATTGGTTCAAGGGTATATCTCTCCACGCCTCTGATCCACGTCATTGTAATTCCTCAACGTCTTCAGAGAGATAGCGGGTCCCAACAACCAACAGCTTTTCGGTGCACTTCCAAAATGATGTGCACACCTCAAATTAGACCGCACTCCAAAATAGGTGCATCCCAAATCATCGTTGTTCAGCCCGTCATGTAACAAATACACATGCGCGCAAAATGATGATCAACGGACCGAAACATCCTTAAACTAACTGTTGCCTCCAAAATGGCAACAACGAACCGAGACGTCCTTAAACTAAAATCTTACCTCCAAAATGGTGATCAACGGACCAAAGACGTCCTTAGACTAAAATCTCACCTCCAAAATGGTGATCAACGGACCGAGACGTCCTTAAAGTAACCGTTGCCTCAAAAATGGCAACAATGGACCGAAATATCCCTAAACAAAGACAACATAGCCCATATGCTCTCTTGTTGGATCTGAAACAAAAATGATCCTAAACCTTATTAAGTAGATCTTAGTCTCAAATTGGACTAACGTATCCTTAAATAAAACAAATCGAGCCCTAAATGCTTACATACATTTAAGTCGATCTTAATCTCAAAATAGATTAACGGTCCTTAAATAAAAACCCAAAATCTAAGAAATTCGGATTTGGACTAATCCACGCCCTACGGGAGACAACATAAATTAGTCTCCGTATACAATCTACGGGAAACCAAAAAATAAAAATAAAAACACACACGACATGAAGTGAACTTCCAGAGCAGGAGAAAGTGGTTATCGTGATGCGATAACGTAATTAACTGCAGGGGCTTGTGCCTGCAGGGAAGAGCGTCCTCACAATCAAAAACCCCTCGCAAATGAGAGGGAATCTGACAAAGTCTGCTACAACGGCCGTATCCGTCCAAACCTCCGATACACGGCGCCATAAATCAACTTGGCATCTTCGGAGAGGTGGTCGGATAAAGCATCTGTCCCGAAAATTCAGGCCAGACGTCCAAACGACCCGATCGCATCTTTCGGCGGTGAACAGATTCTGGCACGTCTGGTGGGACCTTTTCCTTTTTCTACTTCACACTTCGTGTGTCGTGTTTCGCGAAAAAATCGCAGTTCGCTATGGTTGCCCTTGGATTCGAGGTAGTAAGATTTGGTGTCTTGTTTCTGTGCGGAAAGAAGAAGAAAAAAGATCAATGGCTTCAAGCCGCACAAAATGCAACAGAAACTCTCGCTCCGCCCCGACTGGAGGAGTGACTTACGGACCCAATGCAGCCTTCATCTTTTCAATGCCGGTGGGTCAGGTAACTTAAGCCACCACTGGATTGTTCTTCGGGGCCATGCTCCCGCCATCAAGCTTCAGCACCCCAGAGCCACCATAGGAAGCTCCCAAGAAGTTGGTCTTCGATCGATTTGCAACCACCACGGCCCCTCTCAACGGGTCGTCCAAGCCTGTCACCTCAGTCTTCAACAGGCTGAGCCGAAGCTCAAGTGGACCCGGAAAGAGACTCGCAATACCTGAAGGGGCTATCCCAAAACGGATAGTCCTCCTAACTCCTCTGGCAGGTGAAGTCATTAAAATTGCTTCCCCTACCAGAAAGTAGGCCTTCGAAAGATTGACCATTCTCCCTCAAAGGACGTCAGTCTTCGACAAGCTGGCACCAACAGCAGCCCCTCATCAAAGCCGGGGGAATAACAGAGCCACTTCTATAACTGAGGTGGTCCCGTCTGCAAGACACGCTCAACGTCGCCACTGGTGTCGAGTGAGAAAAGCCGGGGGAAAATCCCCTTCTGGACTCACCCCATCAGCTCCAATGGAGGAAGTTAACGCTGCTGTTCCAACCGGGAACAACATTGAACTGCTTAGGAGGGTGCAGAAGAACTCCCAAACCACAGTGTTGAAGAAATATCCACTTCCTGCTGAAAATATGACACAGGCAAAGCCGGAGCAGCCCCCTCAGCGGCTGTCCTCCCAAATCCACAGAGTCTGGCGGAAAGTCCAAGATTTTGTGATCAACAAGAACTACTCTCGTCAACCGGATAAAATGAAGGTTCGACAAGAATAAAGTCATCCCTCAAGCATACAGCGAGGGACTTCTTTCACATAGGCGCCTGCTACGATGGCTCCTTCAACTTCGACCTCTCACAGAAAGAGAAGGCCGTAGAATCTCCCACCACCGGCGGCAAATCCCAAAGGTGATGGATTCAAATGCCTCAAGCCTGGGGGCATGATCATGCACACGATTTACATGGCTTTCGGAAAAGAGGAAATCCGTTCTTCCGTAGGTCATCGGCCGCAAACTCGGTCGTTGACAAAAGCTTAGCAGTAACAACAAAAGCTCCAGGAGATGCTGACGAAAATGGCAGCACTCACCGGACAGAAAGAAAGTCCGTAGTCAGCATCAGAACAGCCCCAGGAGTAGGAGACCGATACAGAGTTCCTGCGAAGGGTGCTGGAAAGAAAGGATAAAGAGACCGCGGAACATGCCGCTAATATAAAACAAATGATGCTCGTATTCCAAGACATGGTTGGAATGATGATCCAACCAGAACCTCCAGCTGAAGACCCGTCGATAATTATCGAGGACGACAGAAGAGAAACATCAAACCCTCTTCCAGCTTTATTGATAGCCAGGGAGGACACAATCTCCAAATCTGCCCTTGATGATTTCATAGATCAACAAATACGAGCTCATCAGAAAAGTGAAGCGGCTGGCCAAGCCGTAGGAACCGGGCGACCTTACCCAGGCTAGTACGATCAAATCAAATACCCGCCGAGATATACGATCCCCAAATTCCATGTGTACAAAGGAACAGGCAATCTTCATTAGCACGTCGCTCAGTTCAGAGCTTTGTGCGGAAATACTGGAGGCGACGACAAATTGTTGCTTTGCCAGTTCGTTGGCAGCCTGTCAGAAATGGCGTTTGAATGGTACTCGGAGCTCCCAAATGGCTCCGTCAAAACATTCACGGAAATGGAATTGCTGTTCATGCAGCGGTTCGCCAGCGCAAGCGAGCGCACCCCGATCATGGCATTAATCAATGCCAGGGTGAAGCCAGGAGAAACATGGGTTCAATACGCAATCCGGTGGCGGAACCTATGGTCAAAATGCCGACAATGTATCGAAGAAGCTCCTGCCGTAGGCATGTTCATAGGGACTCTGGATCCTCATGACGTTCTTTAAACCGACCACCTTCCAGGCTCTGATCGACAAGTTAGCTCAAATGGATCAGATGGGCCATGGACCTTCCTCTTCAAAACTTGACCCTCAGAATGCAAAGGGTAAAGGGAAAGCAGCTTTCATTGCAAACACTCAACAGCAACCGGGTGACCCAAAACCGGTTGCTCGCAAAAACAACGCGTGCCCGCGCCAATCCCTGGAAGAGAAGCTAGGACAAGATTACTCGTTCCCCCGAGATAAAACGAGGAGACTGTTCAAACTAGCAGTACGCAACAAACACATCACTCTGCCGGACCCAAAACATCCACCGCAGCCCGGTGATGTCAACAATCCCAACTACTGCTCCTATCACCGAATGGTGAGCCACCCCATTGAGGATTACTACATCTTCAAAAATTGGGTCGAGGACCAGTACCGTCAAGGGAAATTCGCTCTGTCAGAGAACTGGAGGGTGAACCTTCCATAGAGGCACGCTTTTAAAAAAGTGGATACGCCGGGGGCATCATGTTCGTTTGTGGAAGAAGCTCCATAGAAAGTTGTCCTTTCAGTTAAAACCAAAAGAATGTTGAAGGATCATCAAGCATGTCCGGCGATCAGGTGGAAAAGCTCATTGGAGCCCGAGATCATTAAGGGGGTGCTGAAACCGTGTCCCACACCGAAAACTGCTAACGATGGGCAAAACTCCCAGGTCAAGCCTTCAAAGTCTTCGAAGGGAAAGAAGAAGACCAAGAAGCCTGTGCAACCTGACGACAAGTGCACGGACCTGCAAAAGTATATCGACACGCTAGAGGAGTATAACCAGAAGGCATGGACCCCAGTCACCCTCGAAGAGTTTCTCAACCATATATTTGAAAACGGAGATAGTGAAGATGATGAGGGAAATGGCTCGTCGGGAGAAACCGAAGATTATGTAGCAAGTTGCCACATGTTTTCTCGTTCGTCATTAAATAACGAAGAAACTCTCGGTGTCGGAAAGCAACGCAGAGGAACTGGGGGCAGGGTCAATACCAAAATCCCCGGAGATTTCAGAAGGCTTAATTGACATGCTGCTAAACAAAGATTTTCAAAAGAGCAGAGCTGACCGAGAACGTGAAACGACCATATACGAAAAAGCCAAGCATCGGCGTCAGGATGAAGAAGACGCAGCGAGGAAGAGTCTCAAAGTACTCAAACCAGAGCGAAGCAGTGTCACTCGTGCCAAGTTCACGGGGACTTCATCCACCAACATCCAAATCTGCTACACCCAATGGTAGCTAGCTGGCCGTTCAAAATGTGTGGAACCGATATAATCGGTCCCATTAAGCCAGCATCATCCAAAGGACATCGGTTCATACTGGCAATGACTAACTACTTTTCTAAGTGGGCGGAAGCAGTACCACTAAGGGAAGTGAAGATGGAGAATATTCTTCATTTCTTCAAGACATATGTCATCTACCGGTTCGGTACTCTGCGACGGATAATCTCGGATAATGGGACAGCCTACAAGAGCCATAAAATCATCCACTTCGCAGAACAACATAAAATAGACTGGAGATACTCTTTAGTCTATAATCCTTGTGCCAATGGTCTAGCTGAAGCTTTCAACAAGACCTTGATCAAGATTCTAAAGAAAACGGTGTCCAGAAACAAAAAGGACTGGCACGAGAGACTGCACGAAGCTTTCTGGGCGTACTGAACGACGTTCAAAACGGCTATGAATACAACACCATACGTGTTGGTATTCGGCGCTGAAGCAGTCCTTCCTTTGGAAATAGAACTCCCTTCTCTCCGAATAGCGGTTCGATACGAGCTAACAGCTGACGAAAATGCCCATCTTTGGCTTGAGGAACTCGACGCCCTCGATGAAACTCGCCTCATGGCGCAGCAAAACCTAGAAGCTTACAAGGAAAAGATGACGCGCTCATACGAAAAACTGACTAGGCGAGAACATTCCGCCAAGGCGAACTCTTGTTAGTCGTCAAAAGACCTATGATCCCCAATCATGCAAAATAGGGGAAATTCGAGCCGAACTATGAAGGCCCGTACATCATAGACAAGGTCTATCAAGGTGGGGCCTATTTGCTCAGGAAATGCATGGCGAAAGACCTTTCCGGCCAATAAACGGCCGATTCCTCAAGAAATACCACGCTTGACGAGTCACGACTTAGGTCAATGATAGATGACGACACTCGTGTCCGCTCACTATCTTCCTGAGTCAAAACTCTAAGTGGTATTTGAAAAAGCTTCACCTGAAAAATGGTGATAATGGACCGAGATGTCCCTAAACTAACAACGAGCCGTAATGTCCTTAAACTAAAGCCTCACCTAAAAATGGTGATAATGGACTACTACGTTCTTAAACTGGCAACGGACCGAGATGTCCCTAAACCAACAATGGACCGGAATGTCCTAAAACTTGTGCGCCGCCTCAAATATAGCGCATCGCTCCAAATATGACAATATCCACCATTGAGATCTGTGTTGCAATCAAAGCTCCAACGGCGAAAACTGCAACCCAAGTCTCATTGGCAAACAGATGGAACCAAAAAAATGGTACGTCCACAAGCGAAATGGGCACGGATGAAAACCCGAAAGGGCGCCGTGAGTAAAAACAGCAGGGCTACCGGCGAGCTTGTGAAAACCTAAAAGGGCGCAATCTCGTTGTTAAAAAAACGGTACGTCCACAAGAAAAATGGGCACAGATGAAAACCCGAAAGGGCACCGTGAGTAAGAACAGCAGGGCTACCGGCGAGCTTGTGAAAATACGAAAGGGCACAATCTCGTAAAATTTTCACTTACGAGATCCTCTCGACTCGTAAGGAGAACTCCCCTTATGAGACCCTTACGGCTCATAGAATTTGAAAGTATTAAGTCATAGGGATCCAAACCTGTTCTTAAGTCGTCGTATGTCCCAAGTTGCCCTACAGGCAGTCCAATATTGGCCCTTGTATACAATCCACGGGCACAAATAAACGATTTTCCCACCAAGTTCCACCAATGACGAGGAATTTTCTCATATGGTGAACGACACTTATAAGTCCTATCGACTTATAAGGAGAAAATACTCTTATGAGATCCTTACAACTTATAAGAGAACACACACTTAGGAATCCCCATGACTCCTAAGGAGAAAATACGCCTATGAGATCCTCATGACTCATAGGGAGAAATAACTTTATGAGACCCTTATGGTTCATAAAATCTGAAATTCTTAGTCGACAGGATCCTATCCCTGTTTACTAAGCCATACTTGTTCAGGTCGACAAAGGCAAATGATGATTCGCTCCTGGCAATATCCCAGTTGCAGCGATATTGATGCCTAAATCAGTGTCAAACTCCAAGTCCTTTCAAGGCAAATGATAATTCGCTCCTGGCAATATCTCAGTTGCAGCAATGCCGATGCCTAAATCGGTGTCAAACTCTGAGTCCTTTCATGACAAATGATGATTCGCTTCTGGAAATATTCCAGTCCCAGCGATGCTAATGCCAAGATTAGTATCTGATCTTAAGTTTCATACTCGCAATAAAAATCAGCGAGCGAAAAATGCATATAAAAATAGCCGAAATGATGGGGCGCAAGAAAAATCAGCGAGAAAAAAAATATATGCATATGAAATAGCCGAAATGTTTGGGTAACTTGCAATAAAAATCAGCGAGCAAAAAATATACGCATATGAAATAGCCGAAATGTTTAGGTAACCCGCAATAAAAATCAGCGAGCAAAAAAATATGCATATGAAATAGCCGAAATGTTTGGGCAACTCGAAATAAAAAGTAGGGAGTAAAAATATAAAAATAGCCGAAATGATTGCGCACCATGATAAATAGCCAAAATGATTGGAAAATCGTGACTTTTGCGATATGAAAAGCTGAAAGGATAGAGCATCGCGGAAATAGAAAATGAAATAAAAATAAATAAAATTTCCTCTGCCCTGCAGGTGAGTCTAGACCGACCCCTGTATACAATCCATGGGCACAAATGAAAAAGGGAACCATATTTTCCCACCAGGCTCCGTCAAAGGGAGAACCAGAGCTCGACGGCGACAACCACAGCCTGAAAATTAGTTCGGCGTTCCCTCTCACTCCAGTAGGATGCAGAAGCGACGTCAACAAATGACCCCAGGGTCAAAACAAAATGGAGCCGTGGAAAAATTCCTAGCTCCAAGTCTTGACGGTTCACAAAACAACCTAAAGAGTAACTCAACATTCGTCTCATTACAGCAGACGCAATGTCAACAACGGCATTCCCTCTCACTCTAGCAGGATGCAGACGTGACGTCAACAAAAAACCCCAGGGTCGAAACAAAACGGTGCCATGGAAAAATTCCTAGCTCCGAGTCTTGACGGTTCTCAAAACAACCTAAAGACTACCTCAATATTCGTCTCGTTATAGCAGACGCAATGTCAACAACGGCGTTCCCTTTCACTCCGGCAGGATGCAGACGCGACGTCAACAAAAGACCCCAGGGTCGAAACAAAAAAGAGCGTGGAAAAATTCTTAGCTTCAAGTATTAACGGTTCACAAAACAACCTAAATACTATCCCGACATTCTTCTCGTTACAGTAGATGCAATGTCAACAAAGGCTCCAAAATAGCCAAATCAAAAGGAAGCGAAGGCAAAATTTCTAGCTTCAGGGTCTTGATGGTAACTCAAATAAAACCCGAAAGACTATCGGAGATCATCCCACACTAGTTCGGAGTGGTTATGACTCATCGGGGCTCCCAAACCAAGCCTAATCTCAAGTAAAAAGCAGCATGGCAAAATTTCTAACGCTTGCTATTCCGACGGTCAAACTGCCTAAGAATATTACTTGAAGACATTTTGTCCAGCTCCTGAAGGGATCAGAGACACGACAGTCGCTGGGCTACTCGGACAACAGCGTAAAGTCTGCATACTGGGGAATGCATCGGCCAACACGACGGTACCACAGACTAAAACCCTACTACCACAAAGCCAAACGGACCTCTGTCGCAAAGACCAGGGGTTATCTATGACGTTAGGACAAGTTTGCCAATAAACCCAAGGGAGGAAAACTGAATAAACTCCGAAATGAGTCCATAAACTAGAGACTCCGGAATGAATGAATAAACTACAAACTCCGAAATGAGTATATAAACTACTTTACACCAAGACAAGATATCGACAGAAAGAGAAGTGCTAGTATGAAATGAAATATGTCTTTTATTCATGAATCAAAATGAATACAAGATACTCTTATTTATAAATCAAAATGAATACAAGTAAAGAAAAAGAGGGAGAATATACAGTGACAAAATTGTCTAAGCCAGCGGACGGTTCAATAAGTCAGCAAGTTCGTCGTTTTTCCGCTGGACTTCTTCTTCGAGCTCTATTAGTGTCGCAAGACGAGTCCTTGCCTATACCTGTTGATTCTGGTATGAAGCGAACCGACTTTCAAGCTCTTTCTTGGCGACTTTGTGTGCTTCAACCATCTCACGTGTAAAAATAACGGCTTTATCAAGAGCCACCACCTCTGTAATAGCCTCTTAAAGCACCCGCCAAATTTCATATGCACGAGTGGTCTTCACGGTGAGCTGGGCTTGAAGTTCCCGTAAAGCCTTTGAAGCCAATTCCCTTGTCGAAAACTTCCGGTTAAGCCTTTTCTCGCATGACTGGAGATTAGCCGCACATCGTTCGAGCCATCCACGCAGGCTTGCTTTTACAGACAAGAGGTCGGAGGGAAGGCGTATGCATTCAATCCCATGTAGACAGGCCTCTACTCTGTGGCAATACTCAACTCAGGTGCACACCAATGCTTCGTCATGATAAGTGGTAAGAACAGATAAGGAAGCGTTGGCTTCAGCAGTGAATTTTTTGGCCGCGACAGAAGTACCAGCATGAAGATCTTCGATGAGAGCCGCCAAGGAATAAGCGCTTTATTTTGCCATCCTCTCAGATACGCGTTGGGCGTAAGGACCTGGTGGCATGGGGATCCGAGACTCTAAAGGGGTCAGGACTGGTAAAGCTGTGAAGATATATATGCTGCCAGTTATATTTTCAAATATAGAGTAAGCAAAACAAAACCAAAAATAGAGCGTCACTTACCCACAGTCATGCACGACGGGCTTAAGAGATCCCCAGGTCCATAAAAAATCTTGACTTCGTCATCGGTTTTCAGAACCGTGGTTTAAAATGAAGGGCATATCAGCATCATGATAAAAATATAAAACAAAAAGGGCAAAAGAATACCGACCTTGGCTGGAAGAGATTACTATGCTTTGTGGAGGTATCGCTTGTGGGGCCGCCATGTCAAGCAATCGCTGGAAGGTTTTCCTCAGGGAAAGATCCACGATGGAAGCCGCCAGCTCCCGCAATTCTGAAGAAGGGAAAAGTTCAGATAACGGAGGGATCATTAAACAAAATGTGTATGTATAGAAGATTACCTTCGATACTTCGCCCGTCCTGAACTGGAGGGATGGCAGCTTCGACAGCCTCCTCAACACCCTCAGGTGCATCACTGAGGATATTTGTGAAATTTATAGCCAGTATGGCAGTCTCCAATAAGGGGACAAAAGCCGCCGCGGAAGGCCCTGAGGCGGGGATAACAATTTCAGCAATCTCTTCTACACCCTCCGGTGCGTCACTAGAGATATCTATGGGATCTATGGCTGGCAAAACCACCTCTACCGGAGGAGTAAACACTGAAGGGATAGAAGCCACCACCGGGAGCTCCACAGCAAGGGTTGTAGCTTCGGTAATCTCCTCTACACGCTCCGGTGCGTCATGGGAGATATTCGTAGAATCCGCAGCTATGGCTCGATATGGGCTCAAATCCACTTCCGCTGCAGAAGTCCCTGCAAAGTTTTTCCAAAGATAAGGAGACGTGAAAGCAATACAAATTACTCGCCAAATGAAAAGCATGAAAAATATGCATACCAAAACGCCAAGAAGCCTGAAGTATGGCTTTTTCGAGCTGTTGTTCTTTTTTGATCAAATGCGCTTGCCGGGTTTCAATCGCAAGTGAATGGCTGCCCGTTTACAATGCAAGTCCATCTTCAGAAACAACCGAGATAGGCTGTTTGAGAGCCCGTTCTTCTTCCATTAACAGATGGCCTATGTGTACCCTACATAATAATGGGTCAACGTCGTAGAATACAACGGGGGAAAAGCTTTCTTCGAGACACATACGTTTTCAGTCTCATCTCATGAGCGCCTTAAAGCTTCGGCCAACTGCGCGGCCTCCTCGGCAAAAGAACCAGGAAAGAGAAGACCTTCATCCGGCTCATGTATAGATATCGGCTCGTCCTGAATAAAAGGCTCGGATTCAAGCAAGGTGTCGAGTAGGCCGGCGACCGATTTCTTTCTCCTTTTGGAGCTTGTGCTAACGCTAGCGGAGGAGCGATTCCTCCCCTTTGGTGCTTTGGCACGGCGCTGCCCAACTTTGCCTTCAGTATCTTCCTTTAGTGATGCCACCGCGAGTTTATCAGCAACTTCCGCCTCGGCTCTAGTACGCACCGGCATACCAGCAGTGTGAGGGGCTGATTCTACTTCTGTGGCTTTATGGATCAGCACCAAACCGCTATACCTCAGAGGAGGGCGAACCACCGATCGCGGCCACAATGAGGCGCTGGTGACCTGAGCCGGAATGGGAGCTCTACACTCGAAAAGCACCTGTCTCTCCTCTGCAATGACGGGGCCGACCCGATGGCAATACCAACCCTTGAAGGACCCTACAAGCCTCGGAAGGTAGTCGGGCTCTGGGATCATGAAGAGGGAGCCAATGTTTAACCTCATGAAATGGTGGATGACATCATGAGTAAGCTCCAGGGAGAGGGCAGGCTCAACTAAAATTGCCTTGAGAGGAACGCCCTGGTTGTAGCCTAATTGCTGGGCGAAGCGATGCGAATTATACCGCATGAAGAGAGCGGTGTCATTCTGGCGGAACACCAAATATCCCGGCCTGATTGAGTATAGATGCATAATCTCCTTAGGCTTTAAAGCCGGAAACCCACCCTTCACCAAATCAAAAAATTGCTGAACGGGCCCCGCTGGAGCAGAAAGGACTCGATCGCTGAAAACCATTCCGCCTTCATTTAAGTATGGATTCAGCAAGACGCGGAGAGCCCCTAACTGGGTCGGGTCGGGAGCGGAAGCATCAACAAACCTCATGATCCGTGGGAAAGTGAAGTAGTGGAGGGAGAAAATTCATGGTATTCGCACCCGGGTTCGAAGTATTAGCGGCAACGCTTAACCCGTGATATAGATGTGACAACCCTGCAATGCCAACAGCTAATCGTTCTCCTTCAGATACGCGATGAGCAGGATAAAAGACGGAGGCTCTCATAAAGCGGCGATGCATCGGCATGGCAAACCAGCTGAGCCAAAGATTGATAAAGCCGAAGAAGAAAGTTTCTTCGTCCATGCCAGGGGCCGCGATTGCATCAAAAGCCATGGCCGATGAGTTTGGAATATAAAATTGCGGCAGGTCTTCTTCTTTGGCCGGTAGCTTCTTCAACCAGAATCCAAAAGGATCTTCAATTTTCACGAATTTTGGTGCCTTCTTGGATAAGACATCCTCGCGGAGAAAGCAGGCAATGAAAGCGTCAAAGGTGACACCTTTCCCTTCCAATGTCATGAACAACTTTTCAAAAATACCCAGGGCCTTGATTAGACTCGGGAATTTGTGGTGAACGACATTCTCAGCGTTAGACCATCAAGCATAGTAGGTGCCGTAGCAAAGATGTACTCATCAGGAGGCACTAACTCATCGTAATGTTATCCCCTGATCGGCAATCCTGAAATTTCATGAAACTCCACTAGTGAGATCGAGACTTCGCGATCCCCTAGCAAGAATGTGTTTGTAGGAAGATTCCATTGGTTCAAGAAAGCCTTGACCCACCAGACGTGAGGGGCATGATAATAGAATAACGACGCATACACTGCTTGGTACAACCCAACCTTCTGCAGCCGTGCGTGTTGGACAGAGAGAATGTATCGAGCTCAAGAAAGGTAGTCCACTGGATGGCGCAGGGTAACGCCTACCTTATACACCTTCCCCCAGGGTCGAGCTTCACCCAGACATATACGGCGCCCCAAAATATAAATAGCCACCGGGGGCTGGTTGGGTATCCCAGTCGTTGACGGCTCGAGCCGGTCCGTGGGAGTCCAATTAGTCGCTTCTACCGCATAAGCAGTCCGTGGGTGTTCCATAAATGAGATTGGGCGGATGGGTTCTGTTGGCACTTCACAGGTAAAGCTGTGGCGGCCCCTAATGATGTGGCTGTACCAAACCCCCTATAAGAGAAGACTCGTACGGTCCTTATCATGTATCTTAATCATCGCCATAACTTCATCGTCTGATGGCGACTGCGGAAAAACGGTTTCTGAGCGAGTGTAAGGGAAGTCAAGAAGTGAGGCCATCGTTCCTGAAATAAGAGGGGAAAGAAAAAAAAACCCATTTTAAAAATAAATATAATAATAAAATAATATTAAAAAAACATGATGTTTGTTTCACGGGACCATTGGCTGCAAAACTAATGGACCCCACAAAATCAATATGGCGGCCCACCAATGACGAGACAAGATAATCATTGTGAGAATCAAAAAGGATTCTCATTAAATAGACACTGGAGTTTAAACAAACTCTGGGCATCCTTAAAGAAAAATGAGTTCGGTTAAAATACCCAACAAGTTCAAATTTGTAGAAATAAGGGTAAAACCCTATAATGGAAATATACTCAAGAACACCAGGGAATACAATTCCCAAAAGGCTTTCTTGATCTTTCAGAGCTAAGCTCTGTAATGAGGAATCAAATTCCTTTTAAAACAGTGGAATTAAATTCCAGAAACCCCCATGACGGGGAAAAGAAAAATGGAATTAAAATTCCATAGATCCTCAAAGATTAGAGGAGAAATGCCAGATCTTCGAAGACATTGGGGTTTACTACTCAAAGATTATGCCTTTTTGGATCTCTAAGAGATCAGTTCCAGAAGAGAGCAAAGCTCTTGCGGTGGATTTAAAATCCAGGAAAAATTAGAAAAATGGGGTTTCTTGTTCCTAAGAGATAAGTGTAGTTCAAGATCTTTACCCAAAAGAGTTTTTTTAACAGAGTTTAACTCTGAAATTTCAACGGGCAGAGAACTGAGCTCTGAGAAGAGAATTAAATTCTCAAGCAAAAGACTAGGAAGAAGACGATGGAACAGTGGCTATCTCAAGGGTTAAGCCCTTATTTATAAGACGTGATAGAGAGCGGTTCATCTTCACATTCCCCTAGGCAATCCAACGGCTGTAAAAGTGGACAACGTTACACTCACTTATAAGCCACGTGAGAGCATTATAAAAAGAAAAAGAAAAAAGAAGAAGAAAAGAAGATGAAAGAAAGAAAGGGGGAAACTATGCACTAAACAAAGCCTCACGTGGTAAATACGTGAGCGCCTATATGCAAAACATATAGGCGCTGCAATTAAACTACTGATAGGCTAAATAAAGCCTCAAGTGTTAAACATATAAGCGCCTATATGCAAAGCATATAGACGCTGCAATTAAACTACAAATAGGCTAAACAAAGCCTCACGTGTTAAACACGTGAGCGCCTATATACAAAGAATATAGGCGCTGCAATTAAACTACAGATAGGCTAAAATAAGGCCTCACATGCTAAATACGTGAGGACACCTCCTTACGTAGAATTAAATTCTACTTAACGAACCGTTGGATCAAAGATCCAATGGTGGTTAAAAATAGAATTGAATTCTTTTAGGAAGAATATTTTCTGTTAGACAGAGAGTTAATAGATCAAAAATCCAAAATATTTTCTATATCTTTCTAAACAGAGAAAGATTATACGCTGTTAAATTAAACAACCTTGAATTAAAAATGCAATGGTGATTAAAATATTACAGCTCGATAGAATTTTATTCTATATATGGGAGAATATCCCCAATCTTGTTAAAAACAAGAACAATATCTTCTGTAAAACATAAGTTCTTGGATAAAAAATCCAACGGTAGGTAAAATTCCCCAAATCAATTCTGAGACCAATTAAATCAATTAGGATCTCTCAATGAGAGATTTTCTCAGAATTAAACAAACTTCTTTCCACTATATAAAGAACCCAAGACTTCAAGTCTCAAAAAAGGAGGGAAGATGAGGAGGAAAAAAAGAAAAAAAAAGAGGGAGAATATATAGTGAGCTTTGGAGGAATAGGAGAATTTAATTCTCAAAAGAAAAAATTGCTTCCTTGAAACATTAGGTAAAAAGAAAAACACTTTTCATTTGCCTCACTAAGGGTTTAACCCTTCATGCAAGAACTTTGTTCTTCTTCTGGTTGAGATCTGCAGAAGTAGATCTCCCCACAAGTTGAGAATTTAATTCTCATCGGGAAGATCTGTCATGCAGATTCAAAACCTAGGGGAAAGAATTGAGTTCAAAGAATTTGATTCTTACAAAACACATGAAAATTTAATTTCTCTGAAAACTAGGGTTTAACCCTATAAAAAGAATTTAATTCTTACAAAACAAGAGACATGAGATCGTCCAAATCTTAGGGTCATTAACATAAGATCAAAATCTCCAAACACCCAGAAGGAAAGACTGATGATTCATTAGTGTTTAAACACTATAACGAGGACCGCACGTGTTTCCCATGCGAGCATTTAAAAGAAGAACAAGAAGTGCCTCCTAGGGAAATCATGTGTTTTGCACGTGATCTCCAATCAAGTGCTTAGCACTTATATAAAAAAAGGAGGGGATAAAACCCAAAAGGTAGTACCCAACTTTGGGGCGCCTCACGTGTTCACACGTGAGTGCCACAAGAACCAAGTTCTTAGTACTTATATATAAAAAAAAGGATTAAAACCCAAAGAACATTGCCCACTTTAGGATGCTTCACGTGATTCGCGCGTGAGCGCCTCCAAAATTCAGTGTTTAACACTGGTCCAATGTCTCACACGGGATACACGTGAGTACTACATTTACCAGTGGATAGCACTACAGGGGTAAATATGAAGACCCAAACCTAGTCACAAATTAGCTAAGTCTTCCCGAGGTCAAAGCTTCTTTGATCTCCAAATCGACCGAGCCTCTGTTCTCATGTTTTCCCAAACTGATCTTAGTCCTAAATATGACTATTGATCTTCCAATTGATGATATCTAAAACGATACTCATCCCACATCCTCCCGAGGAAATCTTAGTCTCAAAATACGACTAATGATTTCCGGGTTTACCACTAACTCCTTTTTCTCTCAAAATACGGGAATTGGTTCAAGGGTACATCTCTCCACACCTCTGATCCACGTCGTTGTAATTCCTCAACGTCTTCAGAAAGATGGTGGCTCCCAACAACCAACAGCTTTTTGGTGCACTTCCAAACTGATGTGCACACCTCAAATTAGACCGCTCCCCAAAATGGGTGCATCCCAAATCATTGTTGTTTAGCCCGTCACGTAACAAATACACGTGCGCGCAAAATGGTGATCAACGGACCGAAATGTCCTTAAACTAATCGTTTCCTCCAAAATGGAAACAACGGACCGAGACGTCCTTAAACTAATATCTCACCTTCAAACTGGTGATCAACGGACCGAGACATCCTTAAACTAAAATCTCACCTTCAAAATGGTGATCAACAGACCGAGACGTCCTTAAACTAACCGTTGCCTCAAAAATGGCAACAATGGACCGAAATGTCTCTAAACTAAGACAACAGAGCCCAAATGTTCTCTTGTTGGATCTGAAACAAAAAAGATTCTAAAACCTTGTTAAGTAGATCATAGTCTCAAATTGGACTAACGTATCCTTAATGAAAACAAATCGAGCCCCAAATGCTCACATACATTTAAGTTGATCTTAATCTCAAAATAGATTAACGGTCCTTAAATAAAAACCCCAAATCTAAGAAATACGGATTTGGACTAATCCACGCCCTACGGACGACAATATAAATTAGTCTCCGTGTAGAATCCACAGGCAACCAAAAATAAAAAATAAAAACACACACGACACGAAGTGAACTTCCGGAACAGGAGAAAGTGGTTATTGCGATGCGATAACGTAATTAACTACAGGGGCTTGGGCCTGCAGGGAAGAGCGTCTCCATAATCAAAAACCCCTCGCAAACGAGAGAGAATCTGACGAAGTCTGCTATAACGGCCGCATCCGTCCAAACCTCCGATACACGGTGCCATAAATCAACTTAGCATCTTCGGAGAGGTGGACGGATAATTCCAAATAGCAGTGATTGAATGTTATTTTGCATATGCGTTTTTAAAAGATTAATCAAAGAATAATTTTACCGCAATCAAGAACGACGTCGCTTGGTAGCTAGCCGGTGAGTACGGGTCGGTCCATAGGGATGTTGTGTATTTCCTAATTTGGTCTAACGAGTTAATTCCAAACGGTGTGGATGGATTATCACTAAAAACTAAACTGATTTAAACTAGGATTAGAATCTTGCTAGGGTTAGGTTTAGGTTAAGTTTGGAAATTGAAGATTTCCTCACCGCTTTCAATGCCCTAATTTAGATCTCTTTAGGTGTTATGGTAATAATTAATAAAGGGGATTAGTACCATCGGGAAGAAACGGTGTTTCTTCCTCTAGGTTCTTGTCCTTCCTTTCTTAATTATTACCCTAACCTCCATGGAAAACATACGCAGCCGGTCGTCTATACTACGGTATCACCGCTACCTCATGGGATAGGGTGCCGTAGGGAACGGTGTGTGTATGTATGCATGGAGTCCTATTAATTATATATGATGGGCAAGAAAGGAGTGAGAGATTTTCATCTCTTAAGCCTTCCCTATTCCTAACCCTAACAAGTGAGGAATTACTCACTCATTAGGGAATTGATTAACATTTTCTAACTATCTAACTAGGGCAGATAAGAAAAATTATACTAAGGCAGAATGAAAATTAACTAGGGCAATGAAATAAAAAACCTTATTTTATTTGATGGCTCTCTCCAAACATTTACACTAAATTTAGAATTCTGAATAGATAAAATAAAAAGTGGCATACCTCCAAAAGAGGTTTAGGGCTTCTATTTATAGATCATAGAAACTCTAGGGTTACAATCGATTCACATCTGCATTTACAATTTTACCCCTAAAGAAGACTAATCAACGCACCACCGCACCGACACGAATTAGCACCGACACGGGCTCCTTATGGCCGTGGATCCATGGCCAAAACCCATGTTTGGCCGCGGTTCCGCGGCCATGTGGAGGGATTGTTGGCTACAATTTTCTGGTTTTCTTCCTGTTACATTTTCCTACTTGTTTCTTCACTTGGTTTCTCAGATTGTCCTCTAGTTTTCTTCTAGATTTCCATAGTGAATAATGTCGTGGACTTTACCGCTTGCTTCGTGTCGAAGTCTTGAACCTTGCGCTGCCTTTGTTCTTTGTGAAATTTTCCATTGATCTTCGTTTAGTCTTCAAATTGTAGGCATGATCAAGATCTTTCCATTTATTGGTCGTAGTCTCACTTTTGTATCGTATTTTCATCGTTTTCACTGTTTTTGTTCTGAGAACCTGTAACCTGCAACTATGTAGCAGACATGAATCAAAAGCACCTGTTTATTTGTAAAATGATTAAGAATGGAGAATATAATAATGTAAAATTATGGTATGAACAAATACCCCCAAACTTATCTTTTGCTCGTCCTCGAACAAAACTAGTTTTATTCTCGAAAAAGACCTAGCCTCACTTTCGCAGGGAAACGCGATTGCACTGAGCTCGTGCAACAAGCCGTTAAACCTCTAGGTGTCCCTAGTAGGAGGAGTGTTGTCTCCTGAGGGTTTTCAGCGGATACTACCCACAAAATCCTATCAATTCGGCCTATTGACTTTCATTCTCCAATTAGGTTTTCTAACAAGAAACTCTATTATTTTCAACTCAGAAATTACCAACCCGTATTTTTCACGCCTCTTTTTCATTTAACTTAAGATTATATATGTTCTGTAGACTTACTTAACTTTTAGCATCTTTTAAGTTTTTCCTTCTAAGGTTCCATCTCAACTTAGGAATTTCTATCATCTCTACTAAAGATATAAGTCCTATCTTTCATTCCTATCTCTCATCAAAATCCTAATCACATACCCCTATGTGTGTGTATGAATCACCCCTACACTTGGAAATTCAATTCAAGCTCTTATACTCTTTTCCATTGTCCAAAGTAGTTTTCAATTGGTGAATTTTTTAGATGAAATTGCTCACACATTCTTCATGCGACCGTTAATACTTCTTGAGGTACCAACGACCGATTATAAAATGTGTTTGCATATTAAAGCGTAATTCCTAGTCTTGTAATCCCTAAGGCTTTTAGCAGTGACTCCCAAATCAGTTGGTCTAAGGCACTAGGTGATGAAGCACCCTCGCTAAATATTTTTTATTAATGCAACCTTAAGTAGTCACAACAATCAGTGTTCATTTTTTTTATTAACTCTTTATTCACACTTGTATTTTTATTTTATTTTCTTTATACTAAGGACTTTAGACAAGAGCATTTCAAGGTCTCTTCTACTATTCCAAGTTTCAAGGTTCGTGTTTGTGCAATTTGTAGGGTATATATTTTCAGAATTTAGACTTAAGCTTAGGAATTATTTTTCAAACTTATACTTTAATAAAGATATCAATACTTTTCCCTTGTTTTAACTTAGCCCAAAAAGTTAACTCGAAATTTACCTATTTCTAAATAAACTACAAAGACATATACTTTCTACCGTTAAATTTTAAGAAAGGTTATTTTTAGGGTTTTTAATTTCCTAAATCTAAGATCTAGTTGTTCCTAGCTAGTTAACCTATTTGTCAAACTCAAGTCGATTAAGGCCAAAATTGAATGTTTTAATTTTTAAAATTTTTCAAAATTTTCAATTTTTATGGGTTTTAAAATAAGTATGCAAATGCAAAAATATACACATGAATGCGAAGGAAGAAGGCTTACCGAGCATACCCTCAAACTTAAACTTGACAGTGTCCTCACTGTCATGCCATACCAAGAGGGTCAAAATTGCCGGCACTCCCATGTTTATTATTTTTTAAATATTTTTTTATTGTTGAAAGAAAAACAAAATATTTATACAAAAAGGTCCCCCCCAAACTTAAGTGAAACAGTGTTACAAGTCAATGCCAAACTTTGCAAAGACCAAAAGTCAACACCAACCAGTTGAAAAATTTATCTGTGTAGAGTATCGGTCGGTGGAAGAACATGTTGTACCGAAGCAAGAAGAATTGGGGAAGAGATAAGTGGTGGTATGGAAAGTATCTGTATGTATGTGAAAGTGAAGAGATAGGTGGTGATGATGAATCAAAACGAGAATGTGAATGATCAGAAATCAGTGGAATATTGGCATTCTCGTAGCTTATTAAAAGAAAAAGGGGCGGTTCAACTTCTAAAGGAGGAGGTTGATTATCCACACAATCCCCGAGATGTTTCAGTGGATCATTTATTGACTTGGCATCATCCATCATATGCATATGATATTTAATTATGAGGGAACTAATCTCCTCGATGTCCGCCATAGTCCAGCCGAAAGCTTGCCGGTTATTTTGTAAGACCATTAAAAGAGCTTTCTCCTGCTCGAGGGCTAGAGAGGCTGATATGATAACGGGAAATGTCTAATTCTCACCTAGATAAGCGTATTTAAGGTGAGACGGTAAAGGCTTGAGTTCGAGTTTCGGAAGCGAAACAATTGAAGGTAAAATTGGGGAATCTATCTCGAACTCAAAGGATACCAACAATGGTTTGAAATCACTGCAAACAACCGAATCGGATGGTTCAACTAACTCATACAAAAATTCAAAGGACTCATATTCGAGCGGTGAGTCATCAAAATGGTCCGAAAAAGTGAAACATTCGTAATCAATATCGGTTTTGCAAACCGTGTTAGATCCAAAGAGGGACGCACTAGTGGCGTCAAAACTGCTGTTATCGAACAGATATTTTTCAAGCTCGCGGTCCTCCTGCATGATTTCGTGAATCGAGCAAACTTCTCGTGTACTAGCTTTAGGCACGGGGGGCAAACTTCCTATCTTGTAAATATTGAACTCACTAGACATATTCCCAAAGGATAGAGTCATAGAGCCATTGCGATAATTTATTACGGTATTGGAAGTGGCCAAAAATGGTTGACCGAGGATCACCGGAATTTGGTTCCGTGGATTAGCAACAGGTTGTTTGTCCATCAATAAAAATTAACGGGGAATATGAAATCCCCTACTTTGATCAACACATCCTCTAACTCACCCCTAGGATGGGTGATTGATCGATCAGCCATTTGGAGAGTACAATGAGTGGGTTTTAACTCTCCAACACCTAATTGCTCATACACGGAATAGGGAAGCAGGTTAACACTAGACCCAAGATCTAAAAGTGCTCGATTGATGTTCTTATCCCCAATTGTTATTGAAATTGTAGGACAGCCAGGGTCCTTTCGTTTTTGGGGTAAGGGTTGAGGTTGGTTAATAGCATTGCTCACGGCACTAGCTACTAGCACTTTCTTGGGTATCTGAGATTTTCTCTTCGATGTGCATAAGCCCTTTAAGATTTTCATGTAAGAAGGGACTTGTTGGATTGCATCCAAGAGAGGTACATTTATGCTAACCTGTTTACACGACTCTACAATCTTCTCCATTTATGGAGTTGGTTTATTGGATCTCAACCTGTTTGGAAATGGAATATTTTGAAAATCTGTTGAGTCCAATTTTTGTGGATTAGATTGCAGAGTTGGAACGAATCCCAGTATGGGTGTGTTCGTGAAGTGAGAAGTGGGTCCGTTCGATGTAGAAGAAGTAGAGCCCTGTAAAGAATGAAGAATAGGCTCTAATAAAGAAGATGAAGACGAAGAAGAAAAAGATGAAGAAGAAGAACCACCGGCAGGAGTGTCATTACTAATACCCACGTTATTTTTCAACACTCTTCCAGATCTCAACGTGGTCACAGCATTTACGTTATGATTTTGGTGTTCGTATGCAACATGTGTATGACCGGGATTTGGCAATAGTTGAGATGGAAGCTTTCCCTTTTCTCCCTCTCTCAACGCGGCAGTTAGTTGTGCAATTTGTGCCTCAATAAATTTGATGCTTTGATCGTGTGAAGTATTGTTGTGCACCAACGATGAATGGAAGTCTCCAACCTTGCTGTGGATTGTGTAGATTGTTTTAGGAACGCATCTAGACTTCTTTCTAGGGAGGTAACCTTATCATCATTTGATTGAACAAAATTGTTTGGAGGGTAAGAGTTGTTGGGCACAAAATTGTTCATTTGGTTTGGATAAGGTTGTGGTTGAAAAGGTTGCTGGTATTGAGTTTGTGGAGGTGCTTGTTGTTGTGGAGGAGGAGGTCTTTGAAAGTTGTTGTTTCCTTGGAATTGTTGATTTTGATTCCAAGAAAAATTTGGGTGGCTCCTCCATCCCGGATTATAAGTCGAAGAGTATGGATCATTTCTTTGTCGTTGCTGAAAGGCAGCATTGACTTGATCTTGTCCTTGAACAGGTGGATTGTAAGGACACTCTTCGGTAAGATGTGATGGATCCGAACAACAATCACAAACAGTTCGTGGGGGTAAAGCAGGGGCAGGAGAAGGCGATGAGATTTTGGTCTCAATTGCTTCTAGCTTTCTCGTAAGTGCGGCCATTTCGGCCTTCATTGCTATCGACGTATCTAATTGATGTATGCCTGCCCTAGACTGACCAACAGAAGAAGATGAGGTGGTCTTAGTGCTTTCCCACTGAAGTGTTTGTTCAGCAAGATCCTCGAGAAACTTCCAAGCTTCCTCACTAGATTTGGTTAGAAAGTGACCTTGACAAATGGTTTCCAGCAACTGCTTCGTTGCTGGGTTCAATCCCTCGTATAAAGTTTGGCAAAGTTGCCAATTTTCGATACCATGGTGAGGGCATTGAACAAGTAGGTCTTTGAATCTTTCAAAACACTTCCAAAAGGGTTCGGAAGGAAGTTAGGAAAATTGAATAATCTCATTACGAATTCTCGCGGTCTTGTGATGTGGATAAAACTTTTTACGAAAAGTTTTAACAAACTCTTCCCAATTTTTAATTGAGTGTGATGTTGTGCTGTATAACCATTTCTTGGCTAAGTCACATAAGGTGAAAGGAATGACTCTTAGCCTTATATAGCATCATCTGAAAGTTGGGTTATTTTCATCATTGCGCAAACGTTTTGGAATTTGTTTATGAAGATATAGGCATCTTCGGATTCCAGTCCGTGAAATTTTGGCAACATGTTGATGAAGTGGGGTTTGATCTCAAAGTTATCCCCATTTACCGGTGGGAGTGAAAAACAAGTAAGTAAGGCGGTGCGAATAGGGTAGAAAAGATCCTGGAGCGCGATTCGTTGGGGCGCTTCAACAGGCGGGTGTTGTGGGTTATCCGCACCTAACGGAGGTGGAATCAGTCCCATGGGTAAGGTGTTGTTAGGATTAAATCCTGACATCTCCTTAGAAGACGAAGAATGTGAAGGTGAAGGTAAGGAAGTGGAAGGAATTTCGACTTCGGAGTCGAAAGCGTCGTCGGTCGGTACCAACGAGACACGAAGTAATCGGGCACTAGTGTCCCTAGTCCAACCGGACATACACTAAAGAGGTAGTGTAGTCAAAAAGTGAAAAACAGAATGTGGGGGTAAGAAAACGTCAATGGAAAGAAAGTAGTGTAAGTGGGGTGCATGGATTTTTTAGCGATAAGTTGCAAGTTTTTGTAAAAAAAATTCTTTTCTCTTTTTGTGTTTTTTTTATGTGGAGCTTTTTGCAAAAAAGATTTTCGATAAAAGGCTTAGATACACGTTCAATCAATCACAAATGCATAATCAGGCCTAGATCTAGGGTCACCTAGGTCAACTAGACAGCTCCTAACTGTTCTAAAGGGCAAGAAATAGCACCTCAAACCGCCTCTTCACCGCCAATTGTGGCCATGTAAGCACAAGTAGAGAAAGGAGGGATCCGCTCACGAATCACCGTGAGACGGGCCTTTTAAAGTTACATTTCACTACCTGTCTAACCTAGGCACCACAAAGTCAGGTTAGGATCAACGGTCGATGCCTACAATTATTCCTTTGTCCTATTGAGCGCGAAGTCCATAGGACTGAGTCTAATCTTTTTTAATTAATTGACGGTCAATGCAATATGCCTTATGTGATTTTTGGGGTCCTGTGAAGGGTAATGAAATCCCCACCCAATCTGAATTGGTGTTCAAGCCCCTTAAAGTCAATTTAGATATGCAAAGCAGTAAACACAATCACTTGCAAACAATTTTTTTTAAGCGCGGCGCAAAGAATCCTGCATAAGATCAATTATTGGAAGGGGAGAAATTTTTGGCGCAAAGAATTCTACAGGAAATTTTACAGAGGAGATATTGGGGTTGCAGAGAAGGAGAGAAGAAGCTTACAGTGGGCTTTTTAGATGATGACGTCACTTCCCCACCGTGCTTCCGCCGCCAATGTAGTGCTCTTGCCGTGGTTCCGTGGTCTCCTATACGGTTCAGATCTCGAGAAATTTTATGCTCCTATGGTTTGATTTTTCTCTGTTGTTCAGATCTAGGGTTTTTTGTTTCGCTCTCTGGATTTTTCCGATCTGAATTTGTTCTTCGATCCTGCACAATTCAAACGAAAATACCCTTCACAAAATAACAATATGATAAATTTTTTATATTTTTTTATTTTTCAGTTTTTATGATTTTTCAATTTTATATTAACCCAAAATTACAAAAAGAAAATAACAGGCCATCCCCGGTAACGTCGCCATTTGATTGAATGCTATTTTCCGTATGCGTTTTTAAAAGATTAATCAAAGAATAATTTTACCGCAATCAAGAACGACGTCGCTTGGTAGCTAGCCGGTGAGTAAGGGTCGGTCCACAGGGACATTGTGTATTTCCTAATTTGGTCTAACGAGTTAGTTCCAAATGGTGTGGATGGATTATCACTAAAAACTAAACTGATTTAAACTAGGATTAGAATCTTGCTAGGGTTAGGTTTATGTTAAGTTTGGAAATTGAAGATTTCCTTACCGCTTTCAATGCCCTAATTTAGATCTCTTTAGGTGTTATGGTAATAATTAATAAAGGGGGTTAGTACCATCGGGAAGAAACGGTGTTTCTTCCTCTAGGTTCTTGTCCTTCCTTTCTTAATTATTACCCTAACCTCCATGGAAAACATACGCAACCGGTCGTCTATACTACGGTATCACCGCTACCTCGTGGGATAGGGTGCCGTAGGGAACGGTGTGTGTATGTATGTATGGAGTCCTATTAATTATATGTGATGGGCAAGAAAGAGGTGAGAGATTTTCATCTCTCAAGCCTTCCCTATTACTAACCCTAACAAGTGAGGAATTACTCACTCATTAGGGAATTGATTAACATTTTCTAACTATCTAACTAGGGCAGATAAGAAAAATTATACTAAGGCAGAATGAAAATTAACTAGGGCAATGAAATAAAAAACCTTACTTTATTTGATGGCTCTCTCCAAACATTTACACCGAATTTAGAATTTTGAATAGATGAAATAAAAAGAGGCACACCTCTAAAAGAGGTTTAGGGCTTCTATTTATAGATCATAGAAACCCTAGGGTTACAATCGATTCACATCTGCATTTACAATTTTACCCCTAAAGAAGACTAGTCAACGCACCGTCGCACCGACAAGAATTTGCACCGACACGGGCTCCTTATGGCCGCAGATCCGCGGCCAAAACCCATGTTTGGCCGCGGTTCCGCGGCCGTGGAGGGATTGTTGGCTGGAATTTTCTGGTTTTCTTCCTGTTACATTTTCCTACTTGTTTCTTTACTTGGTTTCTCAGATTGTCCTCTAGTTTTCTTCCAGATTTCCACAGTGAATAATGTCGTGGACTTTACCGCTTGCTTCGTGTTGAAGTCTTAAACCTTGCGCTGCCTTTGTTCTGTGTGAAATTGTCCATTGATCTTCGTTTAGTCTTCAAATTGTAGGCATGATCAAGATCTTTCCATTTGTTGGTCATAGTCTCACTTTTGTATCGTATTTTCATCGTTTTCACTGTTTTTGTTCCGAGAACCTGTAACCTGCAACTATGTAGCAGACATGAATCAAAAGCACCTGTTTATTTGTAAAATGACTAAGAATGGGGAATATAATAATGCAAAATTATGGTATGAACAAGCATCTGTCCCCAAAATTCAGGCCAGACGTCCAAACGTCCCGGTCGCGTCTTTCAGCGGTGAACAGGTCCAACAAGACATGATTACTTACAAGTGTGAACACAATATTTTTGATGCATGAAACATAGTGGGCTGCTATGACATGAACTTAAGTGGATAAGTGGGCAAGTTGTTTAAAGTAAGTGGGCTTGGTGTAATGAGTGGAAATAAAGTGTTGATATGATTTAAAGTTGCATTTCCCTCCAAATCTACAGATTACAACTCAAATTGATATAGAAGAATCAAACAATACCAGAGAGATCATGGAGAGGATATAAGATCACTACAAGAAGACAGGACCCACCACTTGAAGAAAAACCACCAGAATTGGGCAATTCCCCGCCACCGGCGGTCCCACTTGCACCAAAATGTTCCATTTTTTTCTGGTCATTCCAAATTATCATATCATCTCAATTTTATTGTTTGTTTTTGTTGATGAAGTGCCTATATATACCAGAACAGAGAGCAAGCTTGAGAGGACATACTTAGACTACTTCACTTCATTTTTATTCTAACATTTTGTAATTTTGTTTAACTCTTTGTACATAGCAGTAGGTAAGTTTGAGTTCTTTGCCCTCTCCTAATCATGCAACCTTTTTATTGAGCTTGCAACTTTAGGTTTGAGTTATTGAACTCATTGCTTGTATCTTGGATATTGAACTTAATGAAGATTTCACATTCTTGCTACTATGGTTCCTAGTATGTTCTACTTGCTATTTACTTACTTGCAATTTCATTTGATGCTATTTACTTACTCGCCATGATATTTTCTTTGATCTTTATTATCTTGTGTTTTCTTTTGATGTTTTTATGGATTGTGAATAGTTGATTTTGTTAGGGAATGAGAATGGTTGTTTAAGTTAAGATTTTCTTTACTCATTTTCTTTGTCTACAACTTACTAATTGAACTCCGTCCAAATCTCACGCAGGTGCTCCATTAGGCACCCTATGCTACCACGGTAGCCGTGATTTCTAAACGTGACCGGTTGCGTTTGGTTTGGCCGGAAGCGAAAGTTAAGATGTAAGAACGGAAGGACAAGGGTCAATAAACCGGATTTCACAAATACCGTGCTTAAACACCACAATCCACGTTGTTGCCGATTACTCTAGCTTCAATAGTCAAGTGAGGTACAAAAGAATGAGTACGGATTTTCCTAATTTAAACTAACATATGTCTATCCCTAACAAGTTTTATTTTGCATATACAAACATATAGGTTAGAATCAAACTATTCGGACCTTTGGCTTAACTCGTGAGAATAAGAACTTAAATGCACCATATCCTTACGGACGACTCGTACTCATCACGGTTAACTACACGCGACGCCGTCTTGATTGCGGTTACTTTAAAACTTAAGATATGAAACGCAAAAAATCTTACCAATCAAATAGCGTCGTTGCCGGGGAGACGGTAACGTTTTTATTCTTCTTATTTCGGGTTAATCTCTGTATATTCTTATTTATAAGACTAACCGCTATTCTGAAAACAAACTAAAAATCGAAAAAAAATTCAAAAACCAAAACAATATTTAACGTTTCTAAAAATTTTCTCTCTGTTATTTTGACATGCTAACAATCTGAGACTAATTATAAAATTAGCACACTATTAGAATATAGAGAACACTGTAAAAACTTAGAGCCTCATGTTTCCCCAATCAGAGCAAGGCTCTGTTTGAATTTTGAAAATTCAAATTTTTGAAGCAACGCTTCAGATCCCGTGCGCTGCGTGCAACGCGCCATGTGTCAGAAGTTGACACGCCAGCACAACGCCCAAGGTAGTGCGTCCAATCAGAGCAAGGCTCTTTAAAAAACAAAAGCAATGCTCAGTTGCGCAAACACAACCGCGCAAGCGCACCGCTGCGCGACACGTGTCTGCGCAGTTGCGCAAGCACAACCGTGCAAGCGCACCGCTGCGCGACACGTGTCTGTGCAGTTGCGCAAGCGCTGTTGCGCAAACGCTTCACTGCGCGACACGTGCCTGCGCAGTTGTGCAAGCGCTTCACTGCGCGACACGTGTCACTTACTGGGGGAGTTGCGCAAAACAGAATAAATCTTGTTAAAACAAGAAGATTTTCTTGTAAAAGGCAGGGGCCTTTGGATCAAAGATCCAACGGTGGGGAAAATTCCCCAAATCACTCGGAGAAAGATCTCTTTAACAAATTTAACTAATTTGTGAGCACTATAAAAAGGATCCCAGACCTCATTTCAAAGGGAATCAAGATCTTGCTAAAAGATAAAGGAGAGAAATAGAACTCTTGAGAATTCTGGAAGAACAAAAAAAAAGGTAAAACCTTTAAATGAGAAAATTCTCTTGGGAACAGATCATTGATCTAAGAACAAGATCATGGATCTTCAATAAATAAATAAATAAGTAAATAAAATAAAAAAAGAAGTAGTGCCTTGCACTTGTTATGAACCCTTGGTTCTCTGAAATAAGGAAAAACAAGAAAAGAAAAAAAAACTTGTTTTTCTTTAGATCAAAGGATTAAAAAGTGCTCTGCACTTCTGTTTCTTGAAGATTCTCAATGCAATGCATTGCTTGAAGGGCCAGGCCCAAATTAAATTGCAGAGCAATAAAAGGGAGGGCCCAAATGAAATTGATGCTCTGCATCATTTTATAGAGGGCAAAGCCCAAACAGAATTGATGCTCTGCATCATTTAAAAATGGGCAGAGCCCAAACAAAATAATAAATAATACAATGCATTATCTTAAAAGGGGCAGAGCCTAAATAAAGGTCCAACAGAGACCAAGATTTAATGCTATGCATTGTTAAAAATGGGCCAAGCCCTAGCACAGGCCTAATAGGCCAAAAAAAACAAATAAAAGTATTGAATATTCTGAACTGGACTTAGCCCAATCGTGGCCGTAAGTCCTCAAATTAAATTGACCGAGCATAATTGCTCTCTCTCTCTCTCTCAAGTCAATCTATATCCGGTTCGAGGGTACATCTCCGAACTCCTCTGACACATGTCGTTGTAATCATTCAACGACGTCAGAGAGGTGACGGGTCCCGACGACCACATACGTCAATATGGACTGCGGGGTCCTTAAACTCATGGACCGAGACGTCCTTAAACTAATGTTGGACCGAGACGTCCTTAAACTAATGTTGGACCGAGACGTCCTTAAACTAATATCGGACCGAGACGTCCCTAACCTAATATCGGACCGGAACGTCCTTAAACTAATGATGGACCGAAACGTCCTTAAACTAATATCGGACCGAGACGTCCCTAAACTAATATCGGACCACTACGTCCCTAAACTGGCGATGGACCACCACGTCCCTAAACTGGAAAATGGACCACTACGTCCCTAAACTGGAACAATAGAGCCTCCAAATGCTCTTTTGCCGGATCTAAACGGTCCCGTTTAAGTTGATCTTAGCCCCAAATACGGCTAACGTATCCTTAGATATTTAAAATGAATGATAAGATTCCAAATCAACTTCGGCTCAAGGGTACATCTCTGAACTCCTCTGACATCTGTCGTTGTAATCCTTCAACGACGTCAGAGAGGTGACGAGTCCTGACGGCCATATATTAAATGAATCAATACGTTAAGTTGATCTTAGTCTAAAACAGGACTAATGTATCCTTAACGAACGTTTAAGTTGATCTTAGCCGCAACGCGACTAATGCATTCTTAAACTAAAAACACCAAACCCAAATCTAAGTAAATACGGATTTGGACTAATCCACGTCCTACGGGCGACGGCATTACTCAGTCTCCGTATACAATCCACGGGCAACCACAAACAAAACAAACACACACGACACGAAGTGAAATTCTGGAGAAGGAGAAAGTTGTTACCGCAATGCGGTAGCGTAATTAACTGCAGGGGCTTGCGCCTGCAGGGAAGAGCGTCCCCACAATCAAAAACCCCTCACCCTAAGGGGGAATCTGACGAAGTCTGCTACATCGGTCGCATCCGTCTAAACCTCCGATACACGGTGCCATAAATCAACTTGGCATCTTCGGAGAGGTGGACGGATAAAACCAAATAGCATCTGCCCCGAATCTCAGCGTCAGGACATCGCAGTCTTGTGCGCCGCCTTTCGGAGAGGAACAGATTCTGGCACGCCCGGTGGGACCTTTTCCTCTTTCCACTCCACACTTCGTGTGTCGTCTTCGCGAACCAATCGCGATTTGTTAAATGGTTGCCTTTCGATTTTCGAGTTACTAAGATTTGGTCTTTTGTCTGGCGCAGAACTCAAGCATCCATGGATTCTAACTGCACCAACTGCGCGAAGTGCCACTGCAACGGACGCTCCACCTCATCTAGAGGTGTAGCATATGGGCCCCAAGCGGCCTCTTTCCTCGCTCTACCGGTAGAACAGGTGACCCAGGCCACCACCGGCCTGTTTTTCGGGACCATGATCCCACCTACAAGCTTCTTTATGCCAATACCTGCACCGGAAGTGAACAAGAAGTCGGTCTTCGACCGGCTCACTGCTACGACGACCCCTGTCAACGGGTCGCCCGCTACCAAACCGACGGCCTCTGTTTTCACCAGGCTAAATCAGAACTCTAAACTGGTTGCCCCAAGGAAAGCAATAACTGATGCTCCGGAAGACGTTGAGGCGGCTTCTCCCATCAAAGAGTCAGTCTTTTCAAGGCTGAAAATTCCTGTTCCTGCCCCTACACGAAGATCTGTCTTTGACAGATTGGATATTACCCCGCAAGGAACAACCTCAGTCTTTAAGAGGTTAACGCCGGCGGCGCCTCATTCAGACAGGGGGCAAAAAGAAGTTATCTCTATCGCTGAGCCAATCCCAACGGCTCGTCGTGCTCGACGTCGCCATTGGCAACGAGTAAGAAAGGCAGGAGGCAACTCCCCCTCAGGGCTAACTCCACTGGCTCCAGCAGTGGAAGTCGACGCTGCTGTTCCAACTGGGAACAGCTTTGAACTGCTGAGGAGGGTACGGAAGAACTCTCCAATCGCTACATTGAAGAGATCTCCTCCACCTGCGGAGAGAGTTCCAGAAATGAAGCGAGAACAGCCCCCTCAACGGCTGTCTTCAAGGATTTATAAAGTTTGGCGAAGGGTTCAAGACTCTGTGATTGACCCAGGTCACTTTCTTCGCCAGAAAAAGGCGAAGGTGGAAAAAGACAAGGATTGTCCTATTAAACGGCAGGGGACAGTAGCTGCTAGGGGGCCCCCTTCAATGGTTCCTTCAACCTCAACGGCCCATAAAAGAAGGAGGCCAGAGAAAACCCCCGCGTCAGCGGCAAAAGTTGAAAATGATGAATCTAAACGCCCCAAGTCAGGGGGCATACCAGTTCATACGGTTTACATGGCATTGGGAAAAGAAGACAGCCGTACATCCACGGGTCATAGACCGCTTACACGGTCAATGACTAAGGCTCAGGAGCAGCAACAGAAGCTCCAGGAAATGATGAACGCTATGGCCGCACTTACAAGGCCGAAAGAAACCCCGGAAACATCCTCAGAAGAACGTCAAGAACAAGAAACGGACGCCGAATTCCTTCGGCGCGTGCTAGAGAAGAAAGATAAAGAAGCTGCGGAGCAGACATCCAACATAAAGAAAATGGCCCTCCTGTTCCAGGATATGGTGGGTATGATGATTCAACAAGATCCACCTGCTGAAGATCCCCCGATCATTATTGAAGACGATAGGGGAGAGACATCCAATCCTCCACCGGCTCTATCCACAGCTAAAGAAGATACCATATCAAAAGCTGATTTGGATGAATACATCGCCCAGAAAATACGGGTGCATCAGGCGACTGAAGCAGCCGGTCAGGTCGTAAAGACGGGGCGACCATATCCGGGTTGGTACGATCAGATTAAGTACCCGCCAGGTTATACAATTCCTAAGTTCCATGTCTACAAGGGGACGGGTAATCCTCATCAGCATGTTGCCCAGTTCAGGGCGCTCTGCGGCAACACCGGCGGTGACGAAAAGCTGTTGCTTCGCCAGTTTGTTGGAAGTTTATCAGATACGGCGTTCGAATGGTATTCTGAACTCCCAAATGACTCTATTAAAACCTTCGCCGAGATGGCACTGCTGTTCACTCAGCGTTTTGCAAGTGCCAGTGTGCGTACCTCGATGACGGCACTGATTAACGCCAGGGTAAAACCCGGCGAGACGTGGGTTCAGTACGCTATACGATGGCGGAATTTATGGTCAAAGTATGAGCAGCGCATTGAAGAAGCTCCCGCAGTTGGTATGTTTGTGGGAACCCTCGATCCACAAGCAACCATCTCACAATTTATGATGTTTTTCAAGCCAACTACCTTCCAGGCGTTGATTGACAAACTAGCGCAAATGGATCAAATGGGCCATAAACCTCCTCTTCCAAGGCCGGACTCCCGAAATGACAAAGGGAAGGGAAAAGCGATCGTCGTCGCTAATGCTCAACAACAACCAAGCGACCCGAAGCCAGTGGCTCGTCAAAATAATATGCGCCCATACGTACCCCTTGAGGATAGGATGGGACGTCTTTATTCCTTTCCTCGCGATAAAACGAAGAGGTTATTCGAGCTGGCGTTGCGCAATAGACTCATAAATCTGCCGGATTCAAAACGTCCGTTGCAACCAAGTGACGTCGACGAGCCCAACTACTGTCCTTATCATCAAGTACTAGGCCATCCGATCGAAGATTGCTACGTTTTCAAGAATTGGCTTGAGAACCAGTACCGACAGGGCAAGTTTGCGTTATCTGACAAATGGAAGGTGAATCCCCCGCAACCCCACACCTCTAAGGGGACGAATACGCTGGGGGCAACATGCTCCTTCATTGAAGAAGCTCATTGGGAGGTTGTATTATCAGCCAAGACGAAGAGGATGCTAAACGATCTTCAAACATGTCCAGCGATCAAGTGGAAGAACCCGTTGGAACCACAGGTCATATAAGGGATGTTGAAACTGCGTACAACTCCAAAGACCGATGGTGGTGGCTCGAACACTCGCAGCCAGCCGTCAAAATCTTCAAAAAAGAAGAAGAAATCTAAGAAGCCCGTGAAGCCTGGCGACAAGCGCACGGACTTACAAAAGCAAATTGACGTGCCGGATGAATACAACCAAAAGGCACGGACTCCCATTACGCTTCAAGAGTTCCTCAATCACGTCTTTCAAGAAGAAGATGAGGGAGAAAGTTCATCGGATGGATCCGAGGAATATGTAGCGAGCTGCCATATGATCTCCCATTCGATCACGAACGATGAAGAGACTTCCGGCACTAAAGCGCTGGGGGCAGATACTGAATCAAAAATTCCGGAGCTATCAGTCGAAATGATTGACGCGTTCCTTAACGAAGCTCGACTGAAAAGCAAAGCTGATCGAGAACGTGAGATGGCTATATTTGAAAGGGCCAAGCGCCAGCGACTTGATGAAAGAGCTGAGGCGATCCCGCTGGAGCAAAACGCCTCCGCCGTTGACAAAAGCCAATTCAAGATAAAGAAAAGGTTCGCTAAGGCCACATCAATGGGCATGAAGCTACCATCCTCTGAAGGAAAAATTACTGGTGAAATAGAAATGCACCCCTCCTTTTGCTTATATCATCAGAAGGTTTCGCACCCCACTCAAGAATGCAAAGCTTTCGATAAATGGTGGCAAGGATATGTTGCTCGTCAACAACGCTTCAAGCGGGAAAAGCGTAAAACTCGTCGAGAGCAAAGAGATACGACCGAAGAGCTTAAAAGAACTACCGGCGATTGTCGCGTGGTTAACACTGGCGGGTCACAAGTGCCTACATTCGGGAGTGATTCTGATGAAGAACTAGAACTTGCCCCTCTCTTTAAAGAGTCCGCTTCAAGAAAGGAAGAAGAGCCAAAGATTTGCGAAAATATCCAGCTACGCAATCGGACGTTACCTGAAAAGAATCTCGGACCCTTAAACAAGAAAGATAAAGGGAAAGAAAAGGTTTCTGAGGATATTACTTTAAATGACCAAGTTACGGAAGAGCTAACCGCCAAGCATCCGCCGAAAAGAAATCAGGTGGATTACAATGTCTTGGCGCATCTGAGGAAGCTGCCCTCACAACTCAGCGTTCTTGATGCCCTGTTACTATCAAAAGAGGCGAGGGATTCTTTGATTAAAGCGCTACAAGATCCGGACCAGTTCCAAGCCTTCCTGGCCGAAGAAAAGATGAAGGATGAGTTGGAAGAAGTGCACACGGCCGACGTTGCTTTTGGCGATGAAGACCTTCTCCTTGGGACGCGCGAACACAATCGCCCTCTCTATGTTTCAGGATACTGCCATGATATAAAGATAGGAAAAATCCTAATCGATAATGGGTCGTCTGTTAATCTCCTCAACGTGCGGGTGTTGAAGGAAATCTGCATGAGCGTCCAGCACCTTGCTCGGGACAAGATCACCATCTCCGGGTTCGACTCCCAATCGTCAAAGACTCTTGGATCTGTGATACTGACGCTACGCTTCGGGCTACTCGTCACGGACATTAAGTTCCATGTCATAGACGCCAAGACATGCTACAACGCTTTGCTCGGCCGACCATGGTTACACGAGTACAACATCATCCCTTCTACACAACATCAGTGTATGAAGTATTTTAAGAATGGTTTCGAGTATACCGTGACGGGAGAACTGAACCCGTTCTCTGTGAACGAGGTCCGCAAATACGAAAACGCCAAATACTTCTTACCGGAATTCGAAGACACAGAGAAGTGTCATAAGCCGGAGAACAAAACTAACGCAACCATCCCTGTCTTCGGCAGCGATACCGAGGAGGAGGAGGATATAGTTTATTCGGGTCCGCCCCAATACACCGAGCCGGGACCATCCGCCCCTTCGCTGATCTTTGGTAGTGATTCAGAGGACGAAGTCCATGCTGTATTCCCTGCTCGGCTTTCAATACGAGCTTCTGCTGATGAAGAGCGAAGTCTGCAGATAGCCATGGTGCCGCTTGAACATTATAAAGAACTGGATGCACTCGACACCGACAGCGTGGAAGAATTGCAGACATTTTATATCCCTCCCGGACGAAAAGGCGAGAGGGCAATCCTATTCTACCGTTCCAAAGAAACCAAGGTAGAAAAAGAAATCTGGCATGGCGCTGATTCTACGCTCGACAGGCTTCAGCCTATCCGTCTCCCCAGATATTATACGGAAGGTTTGAAAAAGCTGCTGAAACACCAGGGGATATCCTTCAAGCAGACCGTTCGAAAAGCCAAATTCTATGACAGGGTCTGGAATGCTCCCAGGACTCAACGCAAGCTGCCTAATGGGAGAATGGAAACAAAAGGACTTGGATACATCCGGTCAAAGAAGCGAGAGTTACTACCTGGCTGTTACGTCGTGTATGACCTTGACGAAGAAGCGGATGCTCAACGGGAGGACGTTAATCCTAAGCCAGTGAAAGTTCCAGATGCAAAGGAGCCCAGTCCGTCGTTCGATGAACAAATGGGCAAATTCATAAGGGAAGCGGGTCAAAAAGTCCGAGATGATCACAATCGTGAAATGACAATCTATGAGAAAGCCAAAACGCAGCGCTTCCTTCAACAGGCAGTAAAAGACGAAGATACTGCCCCATGTCAACCTGATACAAAAAGGGCTCGACGCGGAGGCAGGAACAAGTCGAAAGGCCAAAGAGGCGTTCAACAGCAACAAAGCAAGGCTAAGAAGCCACGTAAACGGGAATCGAGCGTTATTGATCTATCCCTCATGAAGAAAATGGGTCGAGCATATTCGTTTCCTCGGGAAAAGTCGAAGAAGATACTCGATCTTGCCCTAAAGCATCAAATGCTTACATTGCCGGAGTCTAAACACCCCGAACAAGCGGGCGAAGCCTCACACCCGGACTATTGCTCTTACCATCGAGTGATAGGTCATTTCCTTGAAGATTGCTTCACCTTCAAGAATTGGGTCGAAAATCAGTACCAGCTTGGTAAATTCGCTCTGTCCGACAACTGGAGGGTAGCACCACCACAAAAGCACGAACCCAAGGCCACGAAAGAAAAAACGGTTCCACATTGGGACTGGAAGCGAATTCGTACCTGTCACATGATAACAATACTAAAAGGAGAATCCGAGAACATGGACAGCCTTCCTTGGTGCCTCGAAAACAGCAATGATGAGGTAATCTCAAAATTTCCCCCAGCTCCGAAAGAACTGGAGGATGGAATACATACCACTGCAGATAACCTCAAGAAAATCGAGTTGGGGACGGTAAACGATCCGCGACCGACATTCGTCAGCGAGCTGCTGTCTGAAGAGAGGGCGGCTGCGTTAAAGGACGTTCTTGTGTAGCATAAAGATTGCTTCGCATGGAACTATTCCGAGATGCCGGGACTAGATCCAGAAGTTGCTGTACATAGACTAGCAATATCCCCGAACATCAAGCCAGTCAAACAGGCGCCGAGAAGAATGCGACTCGAGCTTGAGATGAGCATCAATACCGAGGTCAAAAAGTTAATCGACTCTGGCTTCATCCAGGAAGTTCAATACCATGAATGGATCGCCAACATCGTCCCAGTGATGAAGAAAAATGGGACAGTGCGCATATGCGTAGACTTCCGGGATCTTAATAAAGCTTGCCCGAAGGACGATTTCCCAGTGCCAGTCACCGAACTGATGATAGACAATACATCCACTCATGAGGTTTTCTCCTTCATGGATGGCTCATCAGGATATAATCAGATAAAGATGCATCCCGAAGACCAGAAACACACCGCCTTCAGGACCCCTCTAGGTATATTCTGTTATAAAGTGATGCCCTTCGGTTTAAAGAATGCCGGTGCCACTTATCAAAGGGCCATGACAAAGATCTTCGATGACCTTATACACGAAATCGTCGAATGCTATATCGACGATCTCGTGGTTAAAAGCAAATCATATGAAGAACATCTCGAGCATTTGAAGACCGTATTTCAACGCCTTCGGCAATACAATTTGAAGATGAATCCTCTTAAATGTGCGTTCGGGGTTTCCTCGGGCAAATTCCTGGGATTCATCGTCCGACACCGAGGTATTGAGATAGATCCGTCTAAAATCAAGGCGATCATGGAAATGCCTCCGCCGAGAACTCTTAAACAGCTGCGATCTCTCCAAGGAAAGCTCGCATAAATTCGGCGGTTTATAGCTAATCTTTCAGGAAAGTGCCGTCCTTACAGTCACCTGATGAAGAAGGGAACCCCATTCGTTTGGGATCACAAATGCCAAGGCGCACGGGACGAGATTAAGCAGTATCTGCAAAACCCTCCAGTGTTGGATGCTCCAGTTAATGGAAAGCCTCTCATTCTTTACACGGCCGCACTTGAAGGTTCTTTAGGCGCATTATGGGTACAAGAGAATGACCAGGGGAAAGAAAGAGCACTCTACTACTTAAGTCGGGTTCTGCTAGGGGCAGAAAGCAATTACTCCCCCATTGAAAAACACTACCTGGCGTTAATCTTCACAATAACAAAGCTTAGACATTACGCATTAGCGCATGAAGTCCATCTCATTTCAAAGGTGGACCCTCTTAAATACTTGATGTCAAAGGCCATATTGACGGGACGACTCGCTAAATGGGCCCTGCTCTTGATGGAGTTCTCGATAACATATCAACCTCTCAAGGCAGTGAAAGGCCAGGCCATCGCCGACTTCCTCGCTGAGCATCCGATACCGGCCGACTCTCCTCTGAATTGCGATCTTCCAGACGAACATGCGTTTGATGCGATCGACGGTGATGATACCCGATGGGAGCTTTATTTCGACGGAGCATCTTCCATGAAGAAGCGCAAACAAAGTACCCCTATAATTAAATCGGGGGTAGGACTCATCTTTATAAATCCACAAGGAGGGATAATGCGCTATGCGTTCTCCCTGACGGAACCGAGGACAAACAACGAAGCCGAATACGAAGCTCTGATAGCAGGCCTCGAGATCGCTATTGACATGGGAATTGAATACCTCCTCATATACGGGGATTCTCAACTGGTCGTTAGTCAAGTAAACGGCGACTACCAAACGTGCAAGCTAGAATTGGTAAAGTACGGCGAAAAAGTGCAACAACTGTTGACCCAAATTCCCTCCTATACTTTGGAGAACATACCGCGCGCGGAAAACAGCAAAGCAGACGCGCTGGCCAAACTTGCTAAAGAACTGGCTGACGAGAACCTCGATGACGTTAGAATCGTGGTACAAAGCCGTCAGGTGCTTGCCCCAGCAAAAATATCTCCAGAATCATCCGAAGAAAAAGGAGCGAGCGAGCAGACGACCCTGCAAGTAAAAGATTGGGAAAATACCGAGGATTGGAGAGAAGTCTTCATAGATTACTTCAAGTCCCACCGATTGCCCCAAGAAGCGTCCACGAAACATCAGCTCATAAAACGAGCTCTGTCTTTCGCCTTCGTCAATGATACTCTGTACAAAAGGTCATTTGATTCTCTGTGGCTGAGATGCTTAGGACCTGACGAAGCGAAAAGAGTCGTCCAGGGAGTTCACGACGGACTCTGCGGTTCTCATCAAGCAGGCCCTAAGATGAAGTTGAAGATAAAACGGATGGGCTACTACTGGCCCACGACGATTCAGGACTGCATCGAATATGCGAAGCAATGCCACTCATACCAAATTCATGGGGACTTCATCCACCAGCACCCAAATCCACTACATCCAACGGTGGCTAGCTGGCCATTCGAAATGTGGGGGACTGACATAGTTGGCCCTATCGAACCAGCATTGTCTAGGGGACATCGTTTCATCTTGGCGACGACTGACTACTTCTCTAAATGGGCAGAAGCAGTACCGTTAAGAGAGGTGAAGATGGAAAATATCCTCCACTTCTTCAAGACGCATGTCATATATCGATTTGGAACTCCGCGACGGATCATCTCCGATAACGGGCCATCTTACAGAAGCCACAAGATCAGTCGCTTTGCGCAACAGCATAATATAGACTGGAGATATTCCTCGGTTTATAACCCGCGAGCCAATAGACTAGCTGAAGCCTTCAACAAGACATTGACAAAAATCATAAAGAAAACAGTGTCCCGAAATAAGAAAGATTGGCACGAAAGACTGCAAGAAGCTCTTTGGGCATATCGAACTACATTCAAGACGGCCACGAACACAACGCCGTACTCGTTGGTGTTCGGTACAGAAGCAGTACTCCCCCTCGAGATAGAGTTACCCTATCTACGAATGGCAGTCCACTATGAGCTGACGGACGAAGAAAATGCTCACCTTCGGCTTGAGGATCTTGACGCCCTTGATGAAACCCGGCTCATAGCGCAGCAAAATCTAGAAGCTTATAAAGCAAAGATGACGCGCTCATACGAAAGATTGACCCGACCGAGGACATTCCGCCAAGGCGAACTCGTGCTAGTGGTCAAAAGGCCTATGATCCCCAATCGCGCCAAGCGGGGAAAAATCGAGCCAAACTATGAAGGCCCATACATCATAGATAAGGTCTACCAAGGTGGGGCCTATCTACTCATGGACATGCACGGTGAAAGGCCTTTCAGGCCGATAAACGGTCGCTTCCTAAAGAAATACTACGCTTAATGAGCCACAACCTAGGTCAACGATAGATGACGACGACTATGTCCGCTCGCTATCTTCCTAAGCTTAAGCTTTCTAAGCAGTGGCCAGCCTTCTCCATGATGGACCGAAACGTCCTTAAACTAACGACGGACCGAAATGTCCTTAAACTAATAGCAGACCGAAACGTCTTTAAACTACTACTGCAGCATCTTTAGGCTGACAAGATATAAAAAATATATATAAAAATAAAAAGAATAAAAAAAAACGGTATGTCCATAAGCAAAAAGGGCATGGATGAAAACCCGAAAGGGCTCCGTGAGTAAAAACAGCAGGGCTACCGGCGAATGTTCGTGAAAACCCGAAAGGGCGCGGCCTCGTTAAAAAATATATAAAAATAAAAAGAATAATAAAAAAGGTATGTCCATAAGCAAAATGGGTACGGATGAAAACCTGAAAGGGCTCCGTGAGTAAAAACAGCAGGACTACCGGCGAGTGTTTGTGAAAACCCGAAAGGGCGCAACCTCGTTAAAGGACACTTATAGGGTCCTCTCGACCTTGTAAGGAGAAACCACCTACGTGAGATCCTTACGACTCACAAGGGAACAACACACTTAGGTATCCCCACGATTCCTAAGGAGAAAATACACTCGCGAGATCCTCACGACTCGTGAGGAGAACTCTCTTATGGGACCCTCACGGCTCATAAGATTTGAAAGTCTTAAGTCACAGAGACCTAAACCTGTGTTTAAGCAACCCCCACAACTTCCGATACGGCCCTACAAGTGGCTCAATACTGACCCTTGTATACAATCTACGGGCGCGAATAAACATTTCCCTAACTAAGTCCCATCCGAGACTAGGGATATGCTTGCATGGCAAACAACCCTTGTAAATCCTCTCGACTTGCAAGGAGAAAACCCTCCTGTAGGATCCTTACGACTTACAGCGGAACAATACACTTAGGAACCCTCATGATTCCTAGGGAGAAAATACACCTATAAGATCCTCACTACTTGTAGGGAGAAATAGCTTTGTGAGACCCTTACGGCTCATAAGGTCAAAAGCCTTAGCCGACAGGACCCTAACCCTGGTCGCTAAGCCTCCTTTGTTCGACAATGACAGAGGCAAATGATGATTCGCTCCTGGCGATATCCCAGTTGTAGCGGTGCTGATGCCGAAATCAGTGTCTAATTTCAGGTTTACGGTGAAAAGCAGATAGGCCGCACATGAATACGAAATGGCCGAAATGATAAGGCAACTTGCAATAAAAAGCAGCAAGTAAAAATGTATGCATGCAAAATAGCCGAAATGATAGGGCAACTCGCAATAAAAAGCAGCGAGTAAAAATAAAATAAATAGCCGAAATGATTGGGCACCGCGAAAAATAGCCGAAATGATTGGGCAGTCGCGACCTTCGCGATATAAAAGCTGAAATGATAGAGCATCGCGGAAATAAAATAAAATAAAAAGAAGAAATAATAAAACTTTGGCCCTACAGTTAAGATCACATCGATCCCTGTATACAATCCAAGGGCGTAAACAAAGAAGGAACCATACTTTCCCGGCGGACTCCGTCAAACGACGAAGCCAAACCTCAACGGTTCATTTCAACCGAAGAAGCCAGTGACATCAGCAAACTCCTCGACTCACGGATACAAACACTCCTTGACGAGAGCCTTCTGATTCGCGTCGACTCGCAGAGCCACCAGAGCCTCCGTGGGAACCCTCGACTCGTTTCAAACCCCAAGGAAACAAATAATCCTTGGCGCTTGGAAAACAAATAATCCCTAGCAAACTCCTCGACTCACGGATACAAACACTCCTTGACGAGAGCCTTCTGATTCGCGTCGACTCGCAGAGCCACCAGAGCCTCCGTGGGAACCCTCGACTCGTTTCAAACCCCAAGGAAACAAATAATCCTTGGCGCTTGGGAAACAAATAATCCCTAGCAAACTCCTCAACTCACGGATACAAACACTCCTTGACGAGAGCCTTCTGATTCGCGTCGACTCGCAGAGCCACCGGTGCTTCCGTGGGAACCCTCGACTCGTTTCAAACCCCAAGGAAACAAATAATCCTTGGCGCTTGGGAAAAAAATAATCCCTAGCAAACTCCTCGACTCACGGATACAAACACTCCTTGACAAGAGCCTTCTGATTCGCGTCGACTCGCAGAGCCATCAGTGCCTCCGTGGGAACCCTCGACTCATTTCAAACCCCAAGGAAACAAATAATCCTTGGCGCTTGGGAAACAAATAATCCCTAGCAAACTCCTCGACTCACGGATACAAACACTCCTTGACAAGAGCCTTCTGATTCGCGTCGACTCGCAGAGCCATCAGAGCCTCTATGGGAACCCTCGACTCGTTTCAAACCCCAAGGAAAAAAATAATCCTTGGCGCTTGGGAAACAAATAATCCCTAGCAAACTCCTCGACTCACGGATACAAACACTCCTTGACGAGAGCCTTCTGATTCGCGTCGACTCGCAGAGCCACCAGAGCCTCCGTGGGAACCCTCGACTCGTTTCAAACCCCAAGGAAACAAATAATCCTTTGCGCTTGGGAAACAAATAATCCCTAGCAAACTCCTCGACTCACGGATACAAACACTCCTTGACGAGAGCCTTCTGATTCGCGTCGACTCGCAGAGCCACCAGTGCCTCCGTAGGAATCCTCGACTCGTTTCGAACCCCAAGGAAACAAATAATCCTTGGCGCTTGGGAAATAAATAATCCCTAGCAAATTCCTCGACTCACGGATACAAACACTCCGTGACGAGAGCCACCCGACCCGCGTCAACTCGCAGAGCCACCACTGTCTCCGCGAGAGAATTCCCGGTTCGTCCCACCTTGCAAGATGAAGTCTCGGGCAGCAAAGATTGAAAAACTTGCTGCCTGAACAATGGGGCCCTGCAAGTCAATCCAAAATGGTCTCTTGCATACTATTCACGGGTCTACTCTCCGAAGTCGATTTTTGACAACGAGGGAAACAACCGCTTACGGGTCCTCTCGACTCGTAAGAGGGAAAAATTCTCTTATAGGATCCTTACGACTTGTAAGAGAAAACACACTTAGGAATCCTCACGATTCCTAAGGAGAAAAACCCACCTACGAGATCCTCTCGATCCGTAGGGAGAAAAGTCTCTCTGAGACCCTCACGGCTCATGGAGTTGAAAAGTCTTAGGCAGCAGATCTGAACCTGCGGCCTAAGCCATTGCTATTTCTTAAGAAAGTCAAGATGCATGCCCTATTATCCGTCAACCATGGTTACTAAGGTGGCACACTGACAACAAAAGAAAGAAAAGGGCGAAGAAATGACACAGGACATTACAAAAATGTGTATCTTTTATTCATAAATATTGATCGAGTACATGATACATTGTACTAAAGAATAAAAAATATGCATATATTCTACAAGTACAAATGATACAAGGAGAATTATTGAGAAGGAAGCGTCTTGCATAGATTTAGCAATTGCTCGCATACTTCCTTCCACGCCTTCTCTTGATCGGCTACCACTGCCAGCTCCGCCTCCACTTGGGCTCGTTGCTGCAAGAAAGACGCAAGCTGCTCCCTGACGACTTGATAAGCAGCTTCCCGACCTGGGGTATTGCGCTCAGCTACGTCAAGCTTCCGCTTCAAGTTTAGCCCATGGGAGATGCGCTCCAACAGACCCTCAAAGATAGTCTTCACTTGAGCAGCATTTGCTTCAACCTCAGCACGCAGATGGGCCGTTTCGTTCGAGGTCTTTTGGCATTCCCTTATTTTTAAAGCTGCTTCTTACTCCAAATGGCGGAAGTGAGAAGTGCTTTGCTCGAGCCAAGCTGTTCGTTGGGTGCTTAGGGCTAAAACTTCGGGAGAAGGACGCGTCGACTCTAGTCGATGTAGACAGGCCTTGATTTCCCTGCAGTGATTAACCCAAGATTCGATGACGCCTTCGTTATGAAAATTTACGAGCGCCGCCAAACTCATCACAGCACCCATTGAAGATGGACGTTTCAAGAAAGGGCCTGCCGGTGAAAGGACGCGGGACTCAAGAGGGACCGGAGCCGGAACAATAGCTGCAAAACAAAACATGGTCAAGCAATGATTCAAGAGATATTGAAGGGTTACCAAAAAGGAAATTTACTATACCAGCTGCAACGGACGGCAAAGCCGGAAGGGCCGGTGGCGTGGCAGGTCTTGCATCCCCTCCTTCGATTTATGGCACTGCAATAAGGAAAAGGAAAAGTCAGAAATTATCCCATTGCTAAAAAAGAGGGTAAATAAAGACATTGTAGTGAACGTATACTCACCGGCGCCACTAGAGGGAGAAGCGAGTTCGGATGGGAAGGAGAAGTGTGGGAGCAACACTTGATATAAATGATCAAAGAGCACTCCTGAAAGGGCACAGTGGTATAACGTTAGTACAAAAACTACATGTTTAAAAGATTAACGCATGAGTCGTAAATCCATACCTTCCAACATCCGCGATGGTACAAGGGAAGGCGGGGAGGTGACCACCGCCAAAGCAGTAGTTGACGGTGCTCCTTCGAGCAATGGAGCGTCGGCACTGGCCGCACCTGCAAAGAAAAACTTGTTAGAAGAGATCGCGAGATATATAAAAAGAAGAACGCTGGTAACTCAAAATTTACCCGACGAGCTGCCAGCCGAAACTGAAGCAATCCCCTCCTCTATTGACATGAGACCACCGCCCGTAGCCTCATCACCCGACTCGGTGGGAACCGTTGTTGTGCTCGCAAGCCCTGGAGACGGCAAGGAACCATACGCGGGGAGGGCTATGATTGGAGTATTTCCAGATTCCAGAGAAGGAGCGGCTGGCTCGTCCTCAGGAATCGTGGCCACCTCACCCGCTACTCCTTCGGGTCCTGCGGTCACGGTTGTCTCGTCCACCGTCACAGTGAGGTCTCCAGCCTCAAACGCCTCACCTATCATTACCCTCGGCTCGCTTATGACGATCATTTCATCTGCCGCCACTTCAGGGTCGACATCCATGACCCTCTCGGCTGCGGATCCCCCAACCTCTGCTTCGGGTCCCGTGGCCCCAACGACGCACCTCACCGTCGGCTCGGGTTCGGTAGGCACCGCTTCCGCCGTTTCCCTGGGTTCAACGGTCTCCGCCTCCCCCTCAGTCGGACTAGGCCCTGCAAGATGGAAGGCATATGAGCCAATGGCTTTATAATTCTTACAACAAGGCTCTGAAAGAAATGCTACCTGAAGAGGATTTATCGTTTGCACTTAGGGCCGCGCGCGCCGCTTGCCTATAAGCAGTAGATAGGGCGACAGGGGCCTCTTCAGAAGGAGTGTCAGCGCGAGGAATAGTGCTAGGGCCCGCTCCCGTGGCCAAAGCAGCTCGGCGCGCCTTCGCTTCGCGTCTCATCCGCTTCCGCTTCTCCCGAGCCGTTGAGACGGATGCCACTAAGGCTTCTCTAATTGAGGCGTCCTCGTCCGTGAATAGGGATGCCTCCAGATTTTTCAGGGCATCCCTCGTCGTCTTGTCAAGTCGAGGCCCCACCAGCAGCCTCGACGAGACCGGGACTTCAGTAACAGGCTCAGGAAGGATCCCCGCATCAACTAATATAACCCCTGCAAAGAAACGAAAGAAGGTTAGGTTGACCATCAGAAAAGATGACAAACTTTCCTTATAAAAGAGAAAAGGGTGGGACATACCAACGCCTGCTAAAGCGCGCTTCTCCTCCTCCTCTTGGAAGGTTTTCAAAGAGGCAGCAATAGCCTCTTCGGAAGAGACACCTGTTGAAAATCGGGCGAATATTAGTTAAGGATAATAATAAAAAGTGCAATAAAATGATGAAGAAAGTGGCTGATGATTACCTGACTCAGCGAGTTTACTTAACATCGCTTATAGCCTCGCCGATCGCTCCGAAGCTGCAATGGCGGCAGCCAAATTAGTGTCTGCAGGATCTACCAAGAAGCCCTCGTTGCTGCCATATTCACTTATGCCTTCGTTGGGAAGAGCCGCAGGCTCTAGGCTAAGGATCGCATCAAGGGAAAGGGCGGACTTTTTCTTCTTCTGTCCGCCAGCTTTAGATCCACCCGGAATAGATTTGCGCTTGGCAGTTACTTTAGGGCGCCAGGTCCCAATATCTGCTCCTACGCCTGGCTCTGGCGATACTACTTTAGCTGCCTTCGTGGGAGCACGGGGTGCCGATGGTGCATCCACCGTAGCAGGCAGCGGCAATCCACGCGGGGGGCTCAACACGCGTGGTCGATCAACTCCGGCATCTTTTATCGGGAGAGTAACCTGGAGCCTTGGCTGCAAGGGAGCCTTGCGATCACCACCGGGAGGCGCACCCCTACGGTCAACCAGCATATGTTTCTCCGTTAAGATGATTGGGCCCATAGCATGCGCATACCAGGCTACATATGAATGGAGTATCTTAGGGGCACAGCTGGGTTCACTAATGAAGAAATAGGAACCTGTGTTAAGCCGTGTAAAATGATGCATCGCATTCTTTATCCCCTCTGGGCCGACCACGGGCGTTTCCAAGAAAGCTTCCAGCGGGATCCCTTGGTTGTAGCTTGACTGCCGGGCAAATCGGTGTGGGTTATATCTCATAAACAAGGCTGTTTCATTCTGCCTGAACACTAGATAGCCCGGCCGGATGGAGTAGAGATGGAGGATTTCCCGAGCTTTCAATGCAGAAGCCCCATTTTTGAAGTCATCACGTAGGGGCACCACTGACTTGGTGGTCTCTGAGCCTATGGTTATGACCTTATCCATAAAGGAAACCTTCGCTCCGACCAGATATGGACGAAGGAGCAGCCCTCTAGACTCCCGTGGGGCTGGAACCACAATTGAAGCCCCGACCAACCGCATGAATCTCGGGAATCTGTATTTCTCGAAGAACGGAGGAGTCTTGTGGGCACCAAACACCCCTCGCACATGCATCTCCATCCAAGAAGTGAAGTAATACGTCGGGAAGTTAGCAGGCTGTACCCCAGGCTCACTGGCGTCCGCCGCTATGCTAAGTCCATGATAAAGGTAAGCCAGCCCGGCGATTCCTACCGATAACTGCAAACCAGCCACCATCCGATGCGCTGGGTAAAAGACAGAGGGCCGCATGAGGCGGGGGTGCATAGGGAGTGCAAAGTTGCATAGCCACAAGCCCAAGAATCCAATAAAAAAGGTTTCCTCATCCATGCCTGGGACGGCGATTTCTGAGAAAGCAGTGATGGCAGCGTTGGGGAGATAGAAATTCCGCTGGTCATTTTCCGATATAGGTCGGCGGTCCAAGCCGAAACCAAAGGGGTCAACAAGCTGAGAGAACTTCTCACTCTACTCTGATAAGAACTCCGGGCGAATAAAGAGGGCAATAAAATCTATGAAACTGACGCCCGATTCCAAATGGAGTTCCTCATATATCTCCAATACCTTCACTAAGCCCGGGTACTGGTGCTGAATAGCGTTCTCCGGCGTCAGGTCAAACACCAGCGGCTTGGTGGCAAAGACGTATTCATCGGGAGGAAGCAGCTCCTCGTAAGGCTCTCCCCTCATCGGCAGACCCGAGATTTCAGCAAACTCCTCCAAGGAGATAGAGACTTCCCGGTCCGTCATCAGGAAGGTATGTGTGGGAATATTCCATTGCTCGATAAAAGCCTTAACCCACCACGTTGGAGGAGAAGGATACTCAAAGAGCGAGATGTAAATGGCCGAGTACAAACCAATCCTCATCAGATGAGTCCTCCTCGCTGATAGGATGTACCGGGCCCATTGCAAATATCCAGCAGGCAGCCGTGGGATCAGTCCAATGTTATAAGCCTGTCCCCAAGGGCGCGCTTCACCCTGACAAATTCTCCTCCCTAAAATATCTATTGCCGGCGGTGGCTGCATGGGGATAGCACCAATTGCAGGCTGGAGGAGGTCATCCGAATTCCAATTTTTGACCTCCACGGCATACTTCACCGGGGATTCATCTGCGTAGGGGAGTGAAGATGTTGGCTCAGACGGCGTGGCAGAACTGAAGATGCGACAGCCCTGGATGATCTGGCTGTACCACCTTCCCCACAGGTGGAGCTTTTTGCACTCAGGATCATGATCTTTAATAAGAGCGAACGCCTCCCGGTCCACTGGCGAGTGAGGGAACCCTCCTTCCGAGCGAACAAAGGGGAAAGACAAGTCGCCGGACATGTTTCCTGTAGAAAGACAAAAATAACCGTTAGCGTTCTGACACTTGGCATTTTGAAATCCTACTCCACACTGTGATGTAATGGGTAGAAGACAAAAAAGGGGACCCACAAAATCTGGATGACGGCGCATCATTTGATAAGACAGTCCCATCATTGGATGAGACTGTCAGTTAATGAAAAAGACACCCAAGAGAATATCCTCATTGGGGGGAAATTCCTAGAGACAAGGAGAAAATCTTCTATTTTAGAGCAAAGCTCTGTCACAGAGTGACATTTGTCAAACTCTGGTCTCAGGGGAATAAAACTTCCTAAAAAAAAAGAGCCTAGCTCTGTAATAGTAATGAAAACTATAACTCCTAAGGATTAAAAAGTTTTCGGGTCTTAAAGATCCATGAAAACTTTTAGGAGTTCTCCATTTTTATATATAAGAAAAAGGGAAGATCTATATTTGATCTATGAGCAAGGCTCTGTTCATGGGTTAAAACCCAGGAACAAGATCTCTGTAAATTTTTGAGAGCAAGGCTCTGTTGATGAAACCCCAAAGGGGTTCTCTTTAGATCAAAGATCTATAAGAGCAAGGCTTTGTTGAGGAAACCCCAAAAGGGTTTTAGATCAAAGATCTATGAGAGCAAGGCTCTATTAATCAGCTTTAATTTAATTTAATTTAATTTTATTAAATACCTAAGATGGTTATGAACTCTGGAGTTCTTGGAAAAAATCAAGAGCAAGGCTCTGAAAATTCTTAAGCAAGAGCAAGGCTCTGAGTCAAAATTCTTGAAGTAGTAAAGAATTTTCTAAGGACCAAAGGTTCTATTTATAGGCGCCTGCGCCCCTTCAACTGACCCCCTTGATCCAACGACTAGGATCTTGCCACCGCTGCACTCACGTGCGCGCCATGTGAGCACAACGGTGGGGGGGCATTTGTTTCCCCAATCAGAGCAAGGCACTGTTTGAATTTTGAAAATTCAAATTTTTGAAGCAACGCTTCAGATCCCGTGCGCTGCGCGCAACGCGCCATGTGTCAGAAGTTGACACGCCAGCACAACGCCCAAGGTAGTGCGTCCAATCAGAGCAAGGCTCTTTAAAAAACAAAAGCAATGCTCAGTTGCGCAAGCGCTGCGCTGCGCGACACGTGACTGCGCAGTTGCGCAAACATAACCGCGCAAGCGCACTGCTGCGCGACACGTGTCAGCGCAGTTGCGCAAGCACAACCGCGCAAGCGCACCGCTGCGCGACACGTGTCTGCACAGTTGCGCAAGCGCTGTTGCGCAAACGCTTCACTGCGCGACACGTGCCTGCGCAATTGTGCAAGCGCTTCACTGCGCGACACGTGTCACTCACTGGGGGAGTTGCGCAAAACAGAATAAATCTTGTTAAAACAAGAAGATTTTCTTGTATAAGGCAGGGGCCTTTGGATCAAAGATCCAACGGTGGGGAAAATTCCCCAAATCACTCGGAGAAAGATCTCTTTAACAAATTTAACTAATTTGTGAGCACTATAAAAAGGATCCCAGACCTCATTTCAAAAGGAATCAAGATCTTGCTAAAAGAAAAAGGAGAGAAATAGAACTCTTGAGAATTCTGGATGAACAAAAAAAAAAGGTAAAACCTTTAAAAGAGAAAATTCTCTTGGGAACAGATCATTGATCTAAGAACAAGATCATGGATCTTCAATAAATAAATAAATAAGTAAATAAAATAAAAAAAGAAGTAGTGCCTTGCACTTGTTATGAACCCTTGGTTCTCTGAAATAAGGAAAAACAAGAAAAGAAAAAAAAACTTGTTTTTCTTTAGATCAAAGGATTAAAAAGTGCTCTGCACTTCTGTTTCTTGAAGATTCTCAATGCAATGCATTGCTTGAAGGGCCAGGCCCAAATTAAATTGCAGAGCAATAAAAGGGAGGGCCAAAATGAAATTGATGCTCTGCATCATTTTATAGAGGGCAGAGCCCAAACAGAATTGATGCTCTGCATCATTTAAAAATGGGCAGAGCCCAAACAAAATAATAAATAATGCAATGCATTATCTTAAAAGGGGCAGAGCCTAAATAAAGGTCCAACAGAGACCAAGATTTAATGCTATGCATTGTTAAAAATGGGCCAAGCCCTAGCACAGGCCTAATAGGCAAAAAAAAACAAATAAAAGTATTGAATATTCTGAACTGGACTTAGTCCAATCGTGGCCGTAAGTCCTCAAATTAAATTGACCGAGCATAATCGCTCTCTCTCTCTCTCTCTCTCAAGTCAATCTATATCCGGTTCGAGGGTACATCTCCGAACTCCTATGACACATGTCGTTGTAACCATTCAACGACGTCAGAGAGGTGACGGGTCCCGACGACCACATACGTCAATATGGACTGCGGGGTCCTTAAACTCGTGGACCGAGACGTCCTTAAACTAATGTTGGACCGAGACGTCCTTAAACTAATGTTGGACCGAGACTTCCTTAAACTAATATCGGACCGAGACGTCCCTAAACTAATATCGGACCGAAACGTCCTTAAACTAATGATGGACCGAAACGTCCTTAAACTAATATCGGACCGAGACGTCCTTAAACTAATATCGGACCGAGACGTCCCTAAACTAATATCGGACCGAAACGTCCCTAAACTAATATCGGACCACCACGTCCCTAAACTGGCGATGGACCACCACGTCCCTAAACTGGAAAATGGACCACTACGTCCCTAAACTGGAACAATAGAGCCTCCAAATGCTCTTTTGCCGGATCTAAACGGTCCCGTTTAAGTTGATCTTAGCCCCAAATACGGCTAACGTATCCTTAGATATTTAAAATGAATGATAAGATTCCAAATCAACTTCGACTCAAGGGTACATCTCTGAACTCCTCTGACATCTGTCGTTGTAATCCTTCAACGACGTCAGAGAGGTGACGAGTCCTGACGGCCATATATTAAATGAATCAATACGTTAAGTTGATCTTAGTCTAAAACAGGACTAATGTATCCTTAACGAACGTTTAAGTTGATCTTAACCGCAACGCGACTAACGCATCCTTAAACTAAAAACACCAAACCCAAATCTAAGTATATACGGATTTGGACTAATCCACGTCCTACGGGCGACGGCATTACTCAGTCTCCGTATACAATCCACGGGCAACCACAAACAAAACAAACACACACGACACGAAGTGAAATTCTGGAGAAGGAGAAAGTTGTTACCACGATGCGGTAGCGTAATTAACTGCAGGGGCTTGCGCCTGCAGGGAAGAGCGTCCCCACAATCAAAAACCCCTCACCCTGAGGGGGAATCTGACGAAGTCTGCTACATCGGCCGCATCCGTCTAAACCTCCGATACACGGTGCCATAAATCAACTTGGCATCTTCGGAGAGGTGGACGGATAAAACCAAATAGCATCTGCCCCGAATTTCAGCGTCAGGACATCGCAGTCTTGTGCGCCGCCTTTCGGAGGGGAACACCTCAACTCTTTAAAAAAAACGTCGGAAATCGCCATTTCCCCGCCACAGGCGGTCCAATCTTCATGGAATGCTCCAATCTTTTTCCGTAGGTTCCATTGTTCTATTATTATCCCATTTTTATAGTTTGATTTTTATAATTTTTTGTGTGCAGGAGTTTGGGCACTTATATCTCTTTTTCGCACTAAATATCCATTTTCCGACATTTTCAGATTTTAAAGAATTGCGAACTGCGATCATGCGAAGTAAAGCGTACATTCAAGTCCAAGGTGATAGTATAGTACAGAGCCAAAAATCCGGATAATTTGACCCGCGTAAGTGAAATTTCCAAACTAATCGGATTCAATTCAACGGGGGTTTCTTAACCCAAAATATATAAGTACGTATTTCCTAACACCTTCTTTCTCAAATCCGATGTATCCACTATTCTATGTTTGCAGGATTCTTTACAAGTTCGCCGCAAAAAATTAAATTAACTAACCCGTATTTGTTGCAGTGTCGCGCTTAAACTTAAAAAACGATTGTTTGACATTTTGAATAACTTTTTCATTGATTTGCGCATTACATCCATTAATACGGACATAAGGGCAAGCGAACCCCACAACATATGGTAAATGATTTCATTACCTTTTTCATAGCCCACAAATCACGAAATCAAGCATATCTCACCCGCACAAAATTTTAAAAAGAAACTAGACTTTTAGCTTTTAATAACTTCACGCTTATTAGGAGAACTTAACTGTATTTAGAACACCGCTTAACGGTATATCGTTTACGGGGTGTCTTGGCAAAGTGTTCACGGAGCAACCGCCAAAAAAGAAAGGGTTATTCTAATTAAAGAATTTTGCGAAAGCGTTGGAAAACCTTCTCTTATCTTTGCACTTACCTTGTCTCGTGATAAGTATATCTTGAGCCATTTTCTTGACACGGTTTTACTTCAACAATCAAGTTCTTGAGCAGGTCTAGTTGACCTAGATGAACCCTAGACTGATTAGGTGTATGGTATTTGTGTCATGATTATTTTTTCTTTACCTTTTGTATGTATATATCATTCTTTTGTTAATAACTAACACAAAAAAACCATTCAACTCATTTTTTTCACCCCCTCTCCTCTTCTTCTTTTCATGTCATAGGTATTCCAAAACAACCAACCCTTGTCGAATTTTGGTACTCTCAACCAGATATTTCTTCATACGGCTCTTGTTTTGGTAGAAAGTTAAACAATCCATCCATGCCAAAAATTTCTTTGAAAGATTGGATAAACGCTTCTAGGAACACCACTTGGACACCATAATCCATGTCATATCAACCATTTCAAACATTCACCCCTTTATATGTTGATATCTCCTCTGAGGGTAACGTGGTGACTCTTAAACCCATGTCCATTGCTAAAAATATTGCAGAATCCTGTAGCCGATTTTTCACACCTTTTACCACTCCGAATTCTTTACAAAAACAATTCCAACCATCTTACTATCTGGATGTTGATCCTAATCCTATCCATTCTACGTAACCATTCGATTCTTATCAAACCTACCTAACTTTCACATCTTCCGTAGACATTTCTTCTGAACATCAATTTGGGAGTTTCGTGTATCCAAATGAATTTGAATCTTTCATCGAAACCCCTTCACAACCCATGTCTAGTCTTGAAAGAACATTGGAAGAGTTTCGGGTAGTTTTGTACCGATAAATGGAGGAATTGAATGCATCCATGGCCGCCCTCATACAACCTAACGAAGAAGCAGCTAGTTTTCAACAGCTCTGCATTTTACAATGTATGATGAGATGATGGGACAATTTGATGATTTGAGTAGTGAATGTGAGCAAACCGCCCTTCAGAATCAAACCTACCAATTCCCAATTGAATTCCACGGCTCCAGTTTCGAACATCTATTAAGTACACCAAATGATTCACCAATTTAAGATAGAATGTTTAATGAGTTGTACGACTATGGAGTGTTTGATTTACCCGATTGTGAAGGATCCTTTTAAAGTGAAACTGATACCACTCCCTTTGATCTCTGCATCCCCACTCTAGAAACCCAACCGATTGAAAACCATGCTTTTGTTGAGTCGTCTGAGAAATTGAAGTTTGACTTGATTGAGAATATAGATATTGGAGATAATTTTGATGATGAATCCACAGTTTTGGATGAGTTCTTCTCACCAATTCAACACTTTCTTTTAGATCCGTGTGAACATGATCCCGAACCTTTAACTGTTTCTCCTGAACCCCATTTACATCTTGAGCTTATTAATGATGATTTAAACAAATGCATGGATGATCTTGATTTTGCGGACAATTTTGAGCATATCTATGAGGATAAACATGTTTTATTGGATGAGTCGGATTTTCCGATTCATCATGTCCCCTCCATTGACTGTGAACATCCTCCTGAGTTTCTAACCGATACCGTTCCTTAGTCACTTCCCTCCGTCGTTCTCATCGTTTTCCTGCCATAAGACCACTTAATGCCTTCATTTCCTTCATCTGGTTCACCAAGTTCGAGCCCATGTTTTCTTGCGAATCTTAAGAGGTTTGAACCCATTTCGCAAAGTATTGATAAATTAGTACAGTTAAAAAACTCAAATTTCAAATCATTATAAACTTGATTCATTCAATCAATTTAACACCTTAAGTTCATACTCCATTTTCTTCTCCCTTCCGTTCATCTTCTTATCTACCGAGGCCATATACCACTCACATCCATCTACGGTCTCGCGTATTCTCCTTTTTCTTTCTCTCCGCGTTCTTCCACCAACCCTGTCGCATCACGATAGAATTTTTGAATGTTTGGTGTTAACTTTTGGTCTGTGTAAGGCCTTGTATAGATTGATGATGTTCCCTCCCCTTAACTTTGGACTATAATGTTTAAACAGTGGAAAAAACCATTTCACTTAAGTTTGGGGGGACCTTTTTATGTATATATTTTGTTTTCTTTTTCTTGTATATATATATATATATATATATATATATATATATAAAATACAAAAAGTTTTGACCCCTCAATAATTTTGACCCTCGTTGTGTAGCATGACAGTGAGGGCACTGTCAAGTTTAAGTTTGGGGGTGTGCTCGGTAAGCATCTCTATCTTTTGTATTCATCTATATATTCTACATTTTCATACATATTCGAAAACCCATAAAAATCAGAAATTTTTTCCAAAACATAAAACTTTGTCGTCAAGTTAGGTAGTGGGAGAACTTAGATTCAAAATTCCGACGGTTTAGTTTGATAAGATAGGACCAATTAAATCCTATTTTTAGATTTTAAAAACATAAAAGATAACTCTCCTTTGAGTTTAACCGTAACTAATATACGTCTTTTCATCACACTACACGTGTCGTGAGTTTTTCTGATGTCTTAAAAAATTTTAATTGATAAACTTTTTTTAGGATCAAAAAGGTTTGTTCTAAAATATGTAATATCAAGAATAGTTTATAAAGCGAAGTGGATATGAAAGGACAGCATTGAAACCTTAATAGGAACCAAGTCTGAAAAATAACCTATTTGAAACTTGATTGAAGTGATTACACACCTTATCTACATAAACATGTCTTTTATCTTAAAAAAATAATTGAACAACTAGTTATATCTCCGTTCGCATTGAATTGCTATGATTTTCACGCCAAAATAAGTCCTTTTGTTTTAGGGCCTAGCTAACTTGGGCAATTAATTCCGCCGGGGTGTCTCTACACCTAATGCCCTAAAACCAACTGGTTTGGGTGCATTGGCCCAAAGCTCTCTAAGAAGCCTAAAAAGTCCATTTTAAAACAAAGTCAAGCAAGTGTTCTCTCCGAGTTAAAATTCCTCACGGTTCTTTGTGTGAGAATAATCTTGACTAGAAACAAGTTTTTATAAAAATATTTTAACGGAGATATGATGGTTTTATCCTATGATAAATACTATTGCACATTCACGAAAGTGTGTATGAAACGAAATCAAGTAAAAGATGGAGTGAAGAATAAGACTTAGTTTTCTGTTAAGGAAGAGAAATTCTGAATTTGAAACCTAGCTGGGAAAACAAAACTTGAAAAATACTTAACTTTTTATAAACTTATGTGATCCTTTTGATATTTTATCTGGTCTTTATTTTGTGACATTACGACTTTAATCGAACCTTTTGAAACGTAACGACGCTATTTGCACCGAACGACGTATAGAATGTTAAGTTAAATAAAAAGCGAGGTGTGAAAAATAAGGGTTCGATATTTCTAACTTAGGATAATATAATTTCTAGTTTTGATACTAAACCTTGGGGCTAGAATCGACAGTTATTTAGCAAAACTAGCTTGACGGGATTTGTGGGTGTAATCTGCTAAAAACCCTCACGAGACAACACTCCTCCTACTAGGGACACCTAGAGGTTTAACAGCCTATTGCATAGGCTTAGTGTAATCGCGTTTCCTGTGAAAGTGAGGTTAGAATTTTGTTTTGCTCGGGACGAGCAAGAGATAAGTTTGGGGGTATTTGTTTATCATGAAAAACTGTATTTCAATACCACTCATTCATTATCATTTTTGTGATATATCGGTACTTTTAATCCGTGTCCACTCAATAAGTACAGATTACAGGTATTCATGACAAAACACTAGAAACACAGTCAAATGCATGGATATGAAATTTGTGAGCCGACACTGTAACCGGAACAGAAAACCGATAAATATTCAAGATTTTTTTTCAACAAACATGTGTGCACGCCATTTTTATCAAGAACGGTCCATCAAGATATGATTACTTACAAGTGTGAACACAATCTTTTTGATGTATGAACTATGGTGGGCTGCCATGACATGAACTCAAGCGGGCACGTGGGCAAGTTGTTTAAAGAAAGTGGGCTTCGTGTGATGAATGGAAATAAAGCGTTGACATTGCATTTCCCTCCAAATCTACAGATTACAACTCAAGTTGATATAGAAAAATCAAACAATACCAGAAAGATCATGGAGAGGACATAAGATCACCACAAGAAGACGGGACCCGCTACTTGAAGAAAAACCACCGGAATTGGGCAATTCCCTGCCATCGGCGGTCCCACATGCAAAAAATTGTTCCATTTTTCTTCTGGTCATTCCAAGGTGTCACATCATCTCAATTTTATTGTTTTTTTTTTATTGATGAAGTGCCTATATACACCAGAACAAAAAGCAAGCTTGAGACGATATACTTAGACTACTTCACTTCATTTTTATTCTTATATTTTGTAATTTGTTTTAGCTCTTTGTACATAGCAATAGGTAAGTTTGAGTTCTTTGCCCTCTCCTGATCTTGTAACCTCTTTATTGAGCTTGCAAGTTTAGCTTTGGATTATTGAACTCATTGCTTGTATCTTAAATATTGAATTTAATGAAGCTTTCACATTCTTGCAACTACAGTTCCTAGTATCTTCTACCTGCTATTTACATACTTGCAATTTCATTTGATGTTATTTACTTACTTGCAATGATGTTTTCTTTGATCTTTATTATCTTGGGTTTTCTTTTGATGTTTGTGATGGATTTTGAATAGTTGATCTTGTTAGGGAATGAGAATGGTTGTTTAAGTTAATATTTTCTTTATTCATTTTTTTGTCCAAAACTTACTAGTTGAACTTCGTCCAAATCTCACACAAGTGCTCCATTAGGCACCCTACCCTACCACGGCAGCGGTGATTCCTAAACGTGACCAGTTGCGTTTGGTTTGGCCGGAGGCGAAAGTAAAGAGGCAAGAACGGAACGACAAGGGTCAATAATACGGATTTCGCAAACACCGTGCTTAAACGCCTTAATCCACGTTCTTGCCAATTATTCTAGCTTTAATAGTCAAGTGAGGCACAAAGGAATGAGTATGAGTTTTCCTACCTTAAACTAATCTATCTCTATCCCTAACAAGCGTTATTTTGCATATACAAACACATAGGTTAGAATTGAACTATTCGGACCTTTGGCTTAACTCGTGAGAACAAGAATTTAAAACGCACCATCTCTTTATGGATGACCTGTACTCATCATGGCTAGCTACACGCGACACCGTCTTAATTGCGGTTACTTTAAAACTTAAGATATGACTCCTACCAATCAATAAGCAACCTCACTGACTCGTTCTAAGATGTTGATCGGGCCGATGAATCGTGGGCTGAGTTTTCCGTGCTTCCCAAAATGTATCACTCCATGATTCGAGGAAATCTTCAAGGACACGTGGTCACCCGGTTGGATATCCAGGTGTATTCTCTTGGTATCTGCCTAATGTTTTTACCGATCCTGAGCTATCCACAGCTGTTCCTGGATGGTTCTCACCACTTCCACTGTTTCTATGATCGTTTCTGGGAATAGGAGTTCTCGATCCCCAACGTCATCCTAACTCAAGGGAGACCTACACTTCCTCCCATATAAAGCTGCAAATGACGCCATTCCGATACTTGCATGGTAACTATTATTGTATGCAAACTCTACCAAGCGCAAGTATCCTAAGATCTATTAAAGTCTAACATGCAAGCTCAGAGCATGTCTTCGAGAATCTGAATGACTCTTTTAGATTGACCATCGGTCTGAGGGTGGTAAGTAGTACTAAAACTCAAGCTCGTGCCAAGACTTTCTTGTAATCTTTGCCAGAACTAGGACCTGAAACGAGTGTCTCGATCAGAAACAATGCATACAGGTACTCCTTGCAATCAGACAATCTCCTCCATATATTTCTTCGCTGGGCTTTCGGTCGACTGACCGATATGGAAGGGAATGAAGTGTACGGACTTGGTAAGTCGGTCCATAATTACCCACATCGCATCGTTGCCTTTCATGCTGTGAGGGAGCGCAGTCAAAAAGTCCATCGTGATGTTTTGCCACTTCCATTCGGGTATGGGTAAGTGCTAATGTAAACCGGCAACTCTTTGGTGCTCAGCTTTTACCTGTTGACAAACCAGGCACTTGGACACACTCTTTTCTACTTCTCACTTCATTCCATACCACCAATAATTTTGTAGGAGGTCTTTATACATCTTTTTACCCCCGAATGAACGGAGTATAGGGAACTGTGCGCTTCCTTTAGCAATTCTTCTCGGATGTCGTCCGTTGATAAATAGATCTTGCTTCCATTCTTTAGTGATCCATCCCTATGTATAGTAAAGTATGCCCGCAAGCTTGCTTCCATCTGATCCCGGATCCTTTGCAGTCGAGCATCCCTAACTTGAGCATCCTTGATTCGATCAACTAACGTAGACTGAATTTATAGATTCATAAGTGATGCGAGTACTCCTAGCATAATCATTTCTGTCTCTAGCTCATTGAGATCTTGTCTATTCCTCTGTGAGAAGTCAGTCCCAGAGCCATCGGCTGGCAACTCAAAGCATCAGGGACCACATTTACTTTCCCTGGATGATATTGCAAATTTATGTCAAAGTATGCCTTCAGTTCCAGCCATCTTCTTTGCCTCATCTTGAGCTCCTTCTGAGTGAAGATATATTTCAAACTCTTATGATCGGTATAAATCTCCACCTTCCCCCTAATAAATAATGCCCATAAATCTTGAGTGTGAAAATTACCGTGGCGAGCTCCAAATCATGAGTCGGCTAGTTGCATTCATGAATCTTCAGCTGTCTCGATGCATACACGATTACCTTTCCGTGTTGATGCAACACACAACCCAACCCTTTCCCCGAGGCATCACAATGAATGTCGAAACCTCCAGTCCTATCAGGAATAGTAAGAATCGATGTTGTAGTCAAACGAGTCTTCAACTCCGAGAATGCTTTCTCACAACCCTTGGACCATACATATGGTACATCTTTTTGAGTCAAACTAGCCAAGGGCACCACAATCCTGGAGAAGTTTTCAATAAATCGGTGGTAGTACCCGGCGGGTCCCAAGAAGCTCCTAATCTCAGTAACTATTTCTGGAGTCGTCCACTTTTGTATTGCCTCAATCTTGGCCGGGTCTACCGCAATTCCTTCACCAGCCACAATATGTCCCAGAAAATCTATTCACTCTAGCTAAAACTCACATTTGTTGAGCTTTGTATACAGTCGATGCTGTCGCAAGGTTTCAAGTACAATGTGCAGATGATCTGTGTGTTCCTCCCAACTCTTTGAATATACTAAAATATCATTGATGAAGATGGTGACTAACTTGTCAAGATATTCATAAAACACCTGGTTCATCAGGTTCATGAATACATCCAGGACGTTGGTCACCCCAAAAGGCATCACCAGAAACTCGTAGTGTCTATACTTGGTCCTGAAAGCCGTCTTAAGAGTATCAGATGTCTTGACCTTGAGATTATGATAACATATCCTCAGATCCAACTTCGAGAACACCTGAAAACCATCCAACTAATCAAACAAATCATCGATTCTTGGTGAAGGGTACTTGTTCTTGATTGTGACCTTGTTTAACTCTCGATATTCAATACATATCTGTCTAGTTCCATCCTTCTTTGGTACCAAGAGAACTGAAGCACCATAAGGTGAGACTCTCGGTCTAATAAATCCCCTCTGAAGGTGGTCGTCAATCTGTGTTCGAAGTTTTGTCAATTCTGTTGGTCCTATCCGGTATGGTTCCTTTGAAATTGATTGAGTGCCCGGCATCAAGTCTATCGTGAATTTTTCTCGATCCGGTGGTAGACCAGACACATCCGCGAATACGTCTTCAAACTCTCGGATTACCATAGGCATCCCTTCCTCCCCTTGTACGGTGTTCAACACCCCTTCTTTTCTCGGTATAGCTCTATAAGTTACTGGATTTAAGGATCGACTTCCACTTTTGAAGATGAATATCAGATGATCAAGGATTTCAAAAACTACCCTCCTTTGGCGGCAGTCATTGGTGGTGTGAAATTTCCCTAACCAATCCATGCTCAAAACTATGTCGAAGTTTGGCATATCTATCACCATGAAGTTGGCATAGAATCCCCGACGTAGATTACCACAGGACACAGGTTGTATCCCGTAGTGGACTTAATCACACCTTTTTCCATGTTAACGTTCCATCTAGGAACGAGGGGTGCCATTGGAATAGAATGGGCGGTCACAAACTTTTGTGCCATGAAGCAATGCGATACGCCCAATTCGAAAAGTGCAAGTGCAGGTGTAGATGCTGCTAAGAGAATACCTACGTTTTAGAGAAGGGTTATGAATGAGACTAAAAAGAAAGAACAAGTATAGTACTGAAAGTAAGATGAATATATAAAGGACAAGGATACTTGTAATAACCTCCTCAGTAGCCTCAGCCTCCTCGACTGTCATGGTAAAAGCCTGGCGCTTGGGTCCGTTGTGCCGAGCTTATTGGAAGACGCGATTGTGTGGAGGAAAAGGTGGACCCCTCGGTGGTGCCCCCTGGCCGGTTGGCCTAGTTGCCGAGGGTGGTCTAGCTCCTTGTTGCGATGTCCCATCGTTGGCCGGTCGATTGACAGGGCCAAGTTGTCTCCTCTTCTGAGGACAGTCCTTAACTGTATAATCCGGGGACCCACAAACTAAACAGAGTTTGTGAAAGAAACGGCAATCCCGCATATAGTGCTCGAGCTTACCGCAGTGATTGCAGATTATTGTTGATGGTCTTGAAACGTTTGGCCATACAGGCCTTTTGAATTGTTGTCTGTCATCGAACTTGGAAGATGCCCCCCTACCATTTGATTTACTGGTCGCTTCACTCCGGACAATCTGTCACTCTTTTTGATGCTTTTCTCAAGATCCTCAAAATTACGAGCTGCTTCTAAGATCGTATCCTAAGTCGGGAGAGCGGCAGTGGACATGGCCGATTGAGTTCTCATATCCAACCCTTGTCGAAATCTCTTTGCGTCGAGCATTACCACAAGATGGAAAGAGAAACGACTTGTTCCCCTCCGAATGGCGGCGCACATGACCGCGAGGTCCTGACGCTGAGATTCGGGGCAGATGCTATTTGGTTTTATCCGTCCACCTCTCCGAAGATGCCAAGTTGATTTATGGCACCGTGTATCGAAGGTTTAGACGGATGCGGCCGATGTAGTAGACTTCGTCAGATTCCCCCTCGCTTGAGGGGTTTTTGATTGTGGGGACGCTCTTCCCTGCAGGCGCAAGCCCCTGCAGTTAATTACGCTACCGCATCGCGGTAACAACTTTCTCCTTCTCCAGAATTTCACTTCGTGTCGTGTGTATTTATTTTGTTTGTGGTTGCCCGTGGATTGTATACGGAGACTGATTAATGCCGTCGTCCGTAGGACGTGGATTAGTCCAAATCCGTATTTACTTAGATTTGGGTTTTGTGTTTTTAGTTTAAGGATACATTAGCCGTGTTGAGGCTAAGATCAACTTAAACGTTCGTTAAGGATACGTTAGTCCTGTTTGAGACTAAGATCAACTTAACTTGGTGATCCATTTAATGTATGGCCATCGGGACTCGTCACCTCTCTGACGTCGTTGAAGGATTACAACGACGGGTGTCAGAGGAGTTTAGAGATGTACCCTTGAACCAGAGTTGATTTGGATTTTTATAGTCCATTTGAATGTTTAAGGATACGTTAGCCGTATTTGGGGCTAAGATCAACTTAAACGGGATCATTTAGATCCGGCAAAAGAGCATTTGGAGGCTCTATTGTTCCAGTTTAGGGACGTGGTGGTCCATGTTCCAGTTTAGGGACATGGTGGTCCATTGCCAGTTTAGGGACGTGGTGGTCCATGTTCCAGTTTAGGGACGTGGTGGTCTATGTTCCAGTTTAAGGACGTGGTGGTCCATCGCCAGTTTAGAGACGTGGTGGTCCATATTCCAGTTTAAAGACGTGATGGTCCATATTCCAGTTTAGGGACGTAGGGGTCCATTATTAGTTTAAGGACATTTCGGTCCACGAGTTTAAGGACCCCGCAGTCCATATTGACGTGTGTGGTCGTCGGGACCCGTCACCTCTCTGGCGTCATTGAAGGATTACAACGATAAATGTCAGAGGAGCTCAGAGATGTACCCTTGAACCGGATATAAATTGATTTAAGAGAGCAGTCGTGCTCAGTCAATTTAATTTAAGGACTTACGGCCAAAATTGGGCTAAGTCCAGTTGAAAATATTCACATTTTGTTTGCATTTGGCCTGTTATGCCTTTGTTTGGGCTTCCCCCCTTTTTAGAATGGTGCATAGCATTACTTCAGGCCATTTATGCCTATTTTGATTGGGCTCTGCCCATTTTATTATAATGCAGAGCATTTGTTTTGGTTCATTGGACCTCTCCATTGGGCTCTGCCCTTTAAATAATGCATAGCATTATTTTTGGTCTGTTTAGACTTTTTAATTGGGATTTGCCTTTTTAAAATAATGTGCAGTACTTTTATTTGGTCCATTAGACCTTTGATTGGGCTCTGCCCTTTAATAATGCATTGCATTAGATACCCTGACAGTGCCCCACATGGCTTGTCAGGTGCTTTGCGCAATTAATGAGCGCCAGCGCTCGTGGAGGCGACACGAGTCACGTTCTGGTGAGCGCAGTGCGCTGCGTTAGTATGCTGCGCTGCTGCGCTGCTGCACTGCTGACACGTGGCGCTTCCTGGCGGCTTGTGCAATAGCACAGTTTTGGCAAGTGCTGGGCACTGTTCTTATTCTTTTGGATCAATTTCAGATCAGAGAAAACAAGTTTTTTCTTGTTTGTTTTTTTTAAAGAACCGGTGGTTCATATAAGGTGCAAGGCACTGTTATCTTGAGAATCTTTTAGATTCAGAACCCATGGTTCATAAAAAGAAGTGCAAGGCACTGTTTTTTTTTATTTATTATTTTTCTTTTTCATTAGAGATCCTTGATCTTGTTCTCAGATCAATGATCTGTTCATAAGAGAATTTTCTCTTTTTCTGAAGGTTTTTACCTTTTTCTTTGTTCTTGAGGATTTCTCTCCAATTCTTCAGAGTCTTCTCTGTTTTATTTTTCACCAAAAATATAATCTCTCCTGAATTGAGGTCTGGGGTCCTTTTTATAGTGCCCATAAATTAGTTAAATTTGGTAAAGAGATCTTTCTCTGAGTGATTTGGGGAATTTTCCCCACTGTTGGATCTTTGATCCAAAGGCCTCTGTTTTACAGAAGAAAATCTTCTTATTTTAACACGAACAGAAAAGATTTCTTTAAAATTTCAATTCTGTTTTGCACAAACGGCCCAGCGCATGACACGTGTCGCGCAGCGCAGCGCTTGCGCAGCTGTGCTTGCGCAACTGCGCAGACACGTGTCGGGCAGCGCATCGCTTGCGCAGCTGTGCTTGCGCAGCTATGCTTACGCAGTTGTGCTTGCGCAACTGTGCAGACACGCGTCGCGCAGCGCAGCGCTTGCGCAGCTGCGCAGACACGTGTCGCGCAGCGCAGCGCTTGCGCGACTGAAGTGTTGCTTCCTTTACTTTTTGTTTTAAAAGAGCCTTGCTCTGATTGGATGCAGTACCTTGGGCGCTGTGCTGACACATCAACTTCTGACACGTGGTGCTTTGCGCGCAGCGCAGAGGATCTGAAGCGTTGCTTCAAAATTTGAATTTTTTGAAATTCAAACAGAGCCTTGCTCTGATTGGGGGAAACAAATGCCCCCCACCGTTGCGTTCACGTGGTGCGCACGTGAGTGCAGCGGTGGCAAGATCCCAGCCTGCAGATCAACTGAGGAGTTGAAGGGACGCAAGCACCTATAAATAGGACCCTTTGTCCTCAACAGATGATCACCATCTTCAAGATTTCTCATTTTCAGAGCCTTGCTCTTGCTTCCAAAGTCAGAACTTTTTTTTTAAGAAAAACTTTAGGTAAAAATTAATCTTAAATTAAATTAATTTTAATTAATAGAGCCTTGCTCTCATAGATCTTTTGATCTAAGGAAAACCCCTTTGGGGTTTCACCAACAGTGCCTTACTCTCAAGAATCCATTTCAGGGGTTTTTTTTTTAATCCATGAACAGAGCTTTGTTCTTTGGCAAAACATAGATCTTTTGATCTAAAAATAAAGAACTCTTAAGAGTTTTCATGGATCTTTAAGATCCCAAATTTTTTAATTTTAAATTTTTGATGGATATTTCCATCATTATCACAGAGCCAAGCTCTTTTAATCATTTGAGGAATTTTATTCCCTTGAGACCAGAGTTTGACAATTGTCACTCTGTGACAGAGCTTTGCTCTGAAAGAGAAGATTTTCTCCTTGTCTCTAGGGATTTCTCATTAATGAGAATATTCTCTTGGGGACCTTTTTCATTAATTGACAGTCTCATCTAATGATGGGATTGTCTTATTAATTGATGCATTGCCATCCAGATTTTGTGGGTCCCCCTTTTGTCCTCTACCCACTTCATTGCAGTGTAGTGTAAAACTTTAAAATGCCAAGCGTTGGAATACTAACAGTTATTTTTGTCTTTCTGCAGGAAACATGTCTGCCAACCTGTCTTTCCCATTTGTTCGCTCGGAGGGAGGGTTTCCCCATGCACCAGTGGACCGGGTGGTGTTCGCTCTTATTAAGGATCATGACCCCGAGTACAAAAATCTTCACTTGTGGGGGAAGTGGTACAATGAAATCATCCAGGGTCGTCGCAGTTTCAGTTTCGCCACGCCGTCTGAGCCCATAACTTCAATCTCCTATGCAGATAAACCCCCGGTGAAGTATGCCGTGGAGGTTAAGAATTGGAACTCGGATGACCTCCTCCAACCCGCAATTGGTGCTATTCTCGGGCAGCCGCCGCCGGCAATAGATATTTTAGGGAGGCGAATCTATCAGGGTGAAGCACGCCCTTGGGGACAGGCCTACAATATTGGATTGGTGTCGCGACCGCCCGCCGGATATTTGCAGTGGGCCCGATACATCTTATCGGCTAAAAGGACTCATTTGATGAAGATCGGTTTGTATTCGGCCATCTACGTTTCGCTCTTCGAATATCCTTCCCCTCCAACGTGGTGGATTAAGGCTTTTATCGAGCAATGGAATATCCCCACCCACACTTTCTTGATGACGGATAGGGAGGTCTCTATTTCTTTGGAGGAGTTTGCCGAACTCTCGGGTTTGCCGATGAGGGAGGAGCATTACGAGGAGTTGCTCCCTCCTGACGAATACGTCTTTGCTACCAAGCCGCTGGTGTTTGACCTGACTCCGGAGAACGCCGTTCAGCATCAGTATCCAGGCTTGGTGAAGGTGTTGGAGATCTATGAAAGACTCCATCTGGAATCGGGCGACCGGGGCGTCAGTTTCGCAGATTTTATTGCTCGCTTCATTCGCCCGGAGTTCCTATCGGAGCAGGGCGAGAAGTTCGCCCGGCTCGATGACCCTTTTGGATTCGGTTTGAATCGCCGACCCACATCGGAGGATGACCACCAAGACTTTTACCTCCCCAGTGCCGCTGTCGTTCCTTTTTCAGAAATTGTCGTCCCGGGCTTGGATGAGGAGACTTTTTTTTATAGGGTTCCTGGGCTTGTGGCTGTGCAGCTTTGCGCTCCCCATGCATCCGTGCCACATGTGGCCCTCCGTCTTTTACCCAGCGCATCGGATGGTGGCTGGTTTGCAGTTATCGGTAGGAATCGCCGGGCTGGCTTACCTTTATAATGGACTTAGCGTAGTGGCAGACGATAGTGAGCCTGGGGTGCAGCCTGCTAACTTCCCGATGCACTATTTCACCTCCTGGATGGAGATGCACGTGCAAGGGGTGTTCGACGCCCATAAGATTCCTCCGTTCTTTGAGAAATGCAGACTCTCGAGAGTCATGCGGTTGGTCGGCGCTTCAATTGTGGTTGCACCCCCGCGGGAGTCTAGGGGGCTGCTCCTTCGTCCACATCTGGTCGGAGCGAAGGTTTCCTTTGTGGATAAGGTCATAACAATAGGCTCGGAGACCACCAAGTCAGTAGTGTCGCTATGTGATGATTTCAAAGATGGGGCTTCCATATTGAAGGCTCGGGAAATCCTCCATCTCTACTCCATTAGGCCGGGCTACTTGGTATTCAGGCAGAGTAAGACTCCACTCTTTATGAGGTACAACCCGCACCGGTTTGCTCAGCAATCGAGCTACAACCAAGGGGTCCCGATGGAAGCTTTCTTGGAAAAGCCCGTGGTCAGCCGAGAGGGGATAAAGAATGCAATGCACCACTTCACACAGCTTAATACGGGTTCCTATTTCTTTATCAGCGAACCCAGCTGTGTCCCTAAGATGCTCAACACATACGTGGCTTGGTATGCGCATGCGATGGGCCCAGTTATCTTAACGGAAAAGCGCATGCTGGTTGACCGTAGGGGTGCGCCAAGGCCCCCTTGAAGCCAAGGATTCCGGTCATTCCTCCGCTAAAAGATGCCGGAGTCGATCGACCACGCGTGTTCAGCCCCCCGCGTGGATTGCCGCTGCCTGCTATGGTGAATGCACCACCGGCGCCCCGTGCTCCCGCAAAGACGGTTAATGCATTATCGCCAGAGTCCGGCGCAGGAGCGGATATCGGGACCCGCCGCCCCAAGGTGACTGCCAAGCGCAAATCAATTCTAGGTGCATCTAGAGCTGGCGGGCAAAAGAAGAAGAAGTCGATCCTTTCCCTCGACGCGATCCTCAGTTTAGAGCCTGAGGCCCCTCTCATCGAAGGAATAAGTGAATATGGCAGCAATATGGGCTTCTTAGTAGACCCCGCAGACACCAATTTGGCGGCCGCTATTGCAGCTTCTGAGCGGTCAGCAAGGCTCGAAGCGATGTTAAGAAAACTCGCTGAGTCAGGTAACCATTAGCTGCTTTCTTCGTTACTTTATCGCACTTTTTTATCATTATTTTTAACTAATACTTTCCCCCATTTTTGACAGGTGTCTCTATCGAAGAAGCTATTGCTGCCTCTTTGAAAACCTTCCAAGAGGAGGAGGAGAAACGTGCTCTAGCGGGCGTTGGTACGTCCTACCCCCTTTTTCTTTTATAAGAAAAAATTGTTATCCCTTCTGATGGTCAACTTAACCTTCTTCCTTTGTTTCTTCGTAGGGGCTATACCGGTTGATGCGGGGATCCTCCCCAATCCTGTTACTGAAGTCCCGGTCTCGTCGGGGCTGCAGCACGAGCCTCGACTTGACAAAACGACGAGGGATGCCTTGAAAAATTTGGAGGCATCCCTATTCACGGACGAAGACGCCTCAATTAAAGAAGCTCTGGTGGAATCCGTCTCAACGGCTCGGGAGGAGAGGAAGCGATTGAGACGTGAAGCAAAGGCGCGCAGAGCTGCTTTGGCCACGGGAGCGGGCCCTAGCACCATCCCTCGTGCTGATACTCCCTCCGAAGAGGCCCCTGTCGCCTTATCTACTGCTCGCAGGTAAGTGGCGCGCGCGGTTCGGAGTGAAAATGATAAATCCTCTTCAGGTAAAATTTCTTTCAGAATCTTGTTGTAAGAATTATAAAGCCATCGGTTTTTATGTATTCTATCCTGCAGGGCCAAGTCCGACTGAGGGGGGGCGGAGACCGTCGAACCCAGGGAAACAAAGGAGGCGGCACCTGCCGAACCCGAGCTGACGGTGGGCAACGTCGTTGGGGATACGGAGCCTGAAACAGAGGTTGAGGGATCTGCAGCCGAGAGGGTCATTGATGCTGAGCCTGAAGTGGCGGCAGATGAAATGATCGTTATAACCGAGCCGAGGGTAGTGGTGGGCAAGGTGCTTGAGTCTGGCAACCTCGTGGTGACGGTGGATAAGCCGATGGAGACGGCGGAGCCCGAAGAAGTAGCGGGTGAGATGGGCACGACTCTTGGGGAAGAGTCAGCTGCTTCCTTCCAAGAGTCCGGCAACGCTCCAATCATTGCCCTCCCCGTCTACGACCTTCTGCCGTCTCCTGGTCGCGCGAGCACGACGACGGTCCCTATCGAGTCGGGTGATGAGGTCATGGGCGGTGGCCTCATGTCAATGGAGGAGGGAGTCGCCTCCGTTTCAGCCGGCAGCTCATCAGGTAAATCCCAAGTTGTTGTCTTTCTTTACCTTACAATCCTTTCTGACAAGTTCACCTTTTTCGTAACGCAGGTGCAGCCAACGCCGATGCACCACTGCTTGAGGGAGCGCCTTCAACGACTGCTTTGGCGGTGGTCACCTCTCAACCCTCTCTCACACCATCTAAGATGTTGGAAGGTATGGGTTTGCAATTTATTAATCCTATCCTCCAGACGTATAATTTGTGTACTAAAGTCATATTGTTGTGTCTTTTCAGGAGTGCTCTTTGATCATCTATATCAAGTGTTGCTCCCACACTTCTCCTTCCTATCTGAACTCGCTTCTCCCTCGGACGGTGCTGGTGAGTATAGTTCCCGACTGATACCTTTCTCTTTTTTTGGTGATGGAATTATTTCTAACTCTCTCTTGTCCTGACTACAGTGTTACAAATCGAAGGGGGAGAAGAAAGATCGGTCGCGCCACCGGCCCTTCCGGCCTTGCCACCTGCTTCAACCGGTATAGTAAACTATCTTATCAATGACTTTTTCCATATCTATTGAATCATCATTTAATCGCATTTTGTCTTTTCAGCTGTCGTTCTGGCTCCGGTCCCTCTTGAGACTCGTGTCCTTTCACCGGCAGGCCCCTTCTTGAAACATCCATCTTCAAAGGGTGCCGTGATGAGTTTGGGCATGCTGAGCGGGTATATCGAAGAGCTTAACGTGGATGCTCTCCCTCTGCCGCAGATTTCGCTGTTGAGGTTAACCCAATGTTGGCGGCGCTCGTAAACTTTCACAACGAATTCTTCGTTGAATCTTGGGTTAACCACTGTAGGGAGATCGAGGCCTGCCTTCATCGGTTGGAGTCGATACGTCCTTCCCCTGAAGTTTTGGCCATAAGCACCCAACGGACAGCCTGGCTCGAGCAAAGCACTTCTTATTTCCGCCATTTAGAGCAAGAAGCAGCTTTACGGTTGAAGAAACGTCAGGAGTCCTCAAGCGCAACTGCTCGCCTGCGCGCTGAAGTTAGGACGAATGTTGCCGAGCTGAAAGCGGTCTTTGAAGGCCTCCTGGAGCGTATCTCTAATGGGCTAGCACTGAAGCGGAAACTTGATGCCGCCGAGCGTGATGCCCGAAGCCGTGAAGCAGCACAACAGGTCGTTGGGGAGCAGCTTACATCCTTCATGCAGCAGCGGGCTCAGGTAGAGGACGAACTGGCGGTGGCAGCCGATCGGGAAAAAGCATAGAAGGAAGCGTGCTAACAAATGATGAATCTACTTAAGACGCTTCCTTCTCAGTAACTCTCCTTGTATCGTTTGTACTTGTAAATAAAAAATGTATATGGATATTTTTTATTCTTTAGCACAATGTATCTTGTACTCAATCAAGTTTATGAATAAAAGGTACACATTTTCTGTAATGTCTTGTGTCATTTCTCCGCCTTTTCTTTCTTTTATTATCAGCATGCCACCTTAGTGAACATGGTCAACAGATAATAGAGTACGCATCTCGACTTTCTTAAGAAATAGCGATGACTTAGGTCGCAGGTTCAGATCTGCTGCTTAAGACTTTTCAACTCTATGAGCCGTGAGGGTCTCGTAGAGATTTTTCGCCCTACGGATCGAGAGGATCTCGTAGGTGGGTTTTTCTCCTTAGGAGTCGTGAAGATTCCTAAGTTTGTTTTCTCTTATAGGTCGTAAGGATCCTGTAAGAGAATTTCTCCCTCTTACGAGTCGAGAGGACTCATAAGCGGTTGTTTCCCTCCTTGTCGAGATTCGACTTTGGAGAGTGAGACCCATGAATAGTATGCAAAAGACCGTTTAGATCGACTTGCAGGGTCCAATTGTTCAGGAAGCAAGTTTTTTAGTCCCTGCTGCCTGAGGCTTCATCTTGTAAGTTGAGACGAATCGGGAATTCTCCCGCGGAGACACTGGTTTCTCTGCGAGCCGACACGAATCTGGAAGCTCTTGTCAAGGATTGTTTGTTTCCCTGAGTTGAGGTATTTGCTAAGGATTATTTGTTTCCCTAGCGCCAAGGATTATTTGTTTCCTTGGTGTTGAAACGGATCGAGAATTTCCCACGGAGGCACTGGTTGCTCTGCGAGTCGACGCGAATCAGGAGGCTCTCGTCAAGGAGTGTTTGTTTCCTTGAGTTGAGGTATTTGCTAAGGATATTTTTTTCCCTAGCGCCAAGGATTATTTGTTTCCTTGGTGTTGAAACGGATCGAGAATTTCCCATGGAGGCACAGGTTGCTCTGCGAGTCGACGCGAATCAGGAGGCTCTCGTCAAGGAGTGTTTGTTTCCTTGAGTTGAGCTATTTGCTAAGGATTATTTGTTTCCCTAGCGCCAAGGATTATTTGTTTCCTTGGTGTTGAAACGGATCGAGAATTTCCCACGGAGGCACTGGTTGCTCTGCGAGTCGACGCGAATCAGGAGGCTCTCGTCAAGGAGTGTTTGTTTCCTTGAGTTGAGGTATTTGCTAGGGATTATTTGTTTCCCTAGCGCCATGGATTATTCGTTTCCTTGGTGTTGAAACGGATCGAGAATTTCCCACGGAGGCACTGGGTTCTCTGCGAGTCGACGCGAATCAGGAGGCTCTCGTCAAGGAGTGTTTGTTTCCTTGAGTTGAGGTATTTGTTAGGGATTATTTGTTTCCCTAGCGCCAAGGATTATTTGTTTCATTGGTGTTGAAACGGATCGAGAATTTCCCACGGAGGCACTGGTTGCTCTGCGAGTCGACGCGAATCAGGAGGCTCTCGTCAAGGAGTGTTTGTTTCCTTGAGTTGAGGTATTTGCTAAGGATTATTTGTTTCCCTAGCGCCAAGGATTATTTGTTTCCTTGGTGTTGAAACGGATCGAGAATTTCCCACGGAGGCACTGGTTGCTCTGCGAGTCGACGCGAATCAGGAGGCTCTCGTCAAGGAGTGTTTGTTTCCTTGAGTTGAGGTATTTGCTAGGGATTATTTGTTTCCCTAGCGCCAAGGATTATTTGTTTCCTTGGTGTTGAAACGGATCGAGAATTTCCCACGGAGGCACTGGTTGCTCTGCGAGTCGACGCGAATCAGGAGGCTCTCGTCAAGGAGTGTTTGTTTCCTTGAGTTGAGGATTTGCTAGGGATTATTTGTTTCCCTAGAGCCAAGGATTATTTGTTTCCTTGGTGTTGAAACGGATCGAGAATTTCCCACGGAGGCACTGGTTGCTCTGCGAGTCGACGCGAATCAGGAGGCTCTCGTCAAGGAGTGTTTGTTTCCTTGAGTTGAGGTATTTGCTAAGGATTATTTGTTTCCCTAGCGCCAAGGATTATTTGTTTCCTTGGTGTTGAAATGGATCGAGAATTTCCCACGGAGGCACTGGTTGCTCTGCAAGTCGACGCGAATCAGGAGGCTCTCGTCAAGGAGTGTTTGTTTCCCCGAGTTGAGGAATTTGCCGAAGACACTGGTTTCTTCGAAGTTCTCAAGAACTGTTGAGATTTGGCTTCGTTTTCTGGCGGAGCCTGTTGGGAGAGTATGGTTCCCTCTTTTTTTGAATACGCCCTTGGATTGTAAACAGGGATCGATGTGATCTTAACTGTAGGGCCGAAGTTTTATCATCTTTTTTTTTGTTTTATTTCTGCGAAGCTCTATCATTTCAGCTTTTATATCGCGAAGGTCGCGATTGCCCAATCATTTCGGCTATTTTTCGCGGTGCCCAATCATTTCGGCTATTTATTTTATTTTCATTCGCTGCTTTTTATTGCGAGTTGCCTAATCATTTCGGCTATTTTGTATGCATACGTTTTTACTTGCTGTCTTTTATTGTAAGTTGCCCCATCATTTCGGCTATTTCGTATGCATGTGCGGCCTACTGGCTTTTCGCCATTAACCTGAAATTAGACACCGATTTCGGCATCAGTACCGCTACAACTGGGATATTGCCAGGAGCGAATCATCATTTGTCTCCGTCGATGTCGAACAAAGGTGGCTTAGCGAACATGGTTAAGGCGCTGTCGACTAAGGCTTTTAACTTCATGAGCCGTAAGGGTCTCACAAAGGTATTTCTCCCTACAAGTCGTGAGGATCTTGTAGGTATATTTTCTCCTTAGGAATCGTGAGGATTCCTAAGTGTATGTTCCTCTGTAAGTCGTAAGGATCCTACAAGAGGGTTTTCTCCTTGTAAGTCGAGAGGACCTATAAGGGCTGTTTACCATGCAAACATATCCCCAATCAAGGATGAAACTTGGTTAGGGAAATGTTTATTCGTGCCCGTGGATTGTATACAAGAGTCAGTGTTGAACCACTTGTAGGGCAATATCGGAAGTTGTGGGGGTTGCTTAAGCACAGGTTTAGGTCTCTGTAACTTAAGACTTTCAACTCTTATGAGCCGTGAGGGTCCCATAAGAGATTTCTCCTTACGAGTCGTGAGGATCTCGCAAGTGTATTTTCTCCTTAGGAATCGTGGGGATCCCTAAGTGTGTTGCTCCTTTGTGAGTCGTAAGGATCTCACACGGGTAGTTTCTCCTTACAAGGTCGAGAGGACCTTATAAGTGTCTTTTAACGAGGTTGCGCCCTTTCGGGTTTTCACAAACACTCGCCGGTAGTCCTGCTGTTTTTACTCACGGAGCCCTTTCGGGTTTTCATCCGTGCCCATTTTGCTTATGGACATACCGTTTTTCTTTATTCTTTTTTTTTTCTTTTTCTCTTTTTTTTACAAGGTCGTGCCCTTTCGGGTTTTCACGAACACTCGCCGGTAGCCCTACTGTTTTTACTCACGGAGCCCTTTCGGGTTTTCATCGGTGCCCTTTTTTGCTTATGGACATACCGTTTTTATTATATATATATATATATATATATATATATATTTTATTTTTTTATATCATTTTTTTTATTTTGTCAGCCTACGGATGCTGCGATATTAGTTTAGGGACGTTTCGGTCCGCTATTAGTTTAAGGACGTTTCGGTCCGTCATTAGTTTAAGGACGTTTCGGTCCGACATTGAGAAGGCTGGCTACTGGTTATAAAGCTTGAGCTTAGGAAGATAGCGAGCGGACATAGTCGTCATCATCTATCATTGACCTAGGCTGTGACTCATTAAGCATAGTATTTCTTTAGGAAGCGACCGTTTATTGGCCTGAAAGGCCTTTCACCGTGCATGTCCATGAGTAGATAGGCCCCACCCTGGTAAACTTTATCTATGATGTACGGGCCTTCATAGTTTTGCTCAAATTTTTCCCGCTTGGCGTGATTGGGAATCATAGGCCTTTTGACCACTAGCACAAGTTCGCCTTGGCGGAATGTCCTCGGTCGGGTCAATCTTTCATATGAGCGCGTCATCTTTGCTTTGTAAGCTTCTAGATTTTGTTGCGCTATGAGCCGGGTTTCATCAAGTGCGTCAAGCTCCTCAAGCCGAAGGTGAGCATTTTCTTCGTCCGTTAGCTCGTAGTGGACCGCCACTCGTAGAGAGGGTAGCTCTATCTCGAGGGGGAAGTACTGGTTCTGTACCGAACACCAACGCGTACGGCGTTGTGTTCGTGGCCGTCTTGAACGTAGTTCGATACGCCCAAAGAGCCTCTTGCAGTCTCTCGTGCCAATCTTTCTTATTTCGGGACACTGTTTTCTTCATGATTTTTGTCAGGGTCTTGTTGAAGGCTTCAGCTAGACCATTAGCTCACGGATTATAAACCGAGAAATATCTCCAGTCTATATTGTGCTGTTGCGCGAAGCGACTGATCTTGTGGCTTCTGTAAGCTGGCCCGTTATCGGAGATGATCCGTCACGAAGTTCCAAACCGATATATGACATGCGTCTTGAAGAAATGGAGTATATTCTCCGTCTTCACTTCCCTCAGTGGTACCGCTTCTGCCCATTTGGAGAAGTAGTCAGTCATCGCCAGGATGAAACGATGTCCTCTAGACGATGTTGGTTCGATAGGGCCGACTATGTCAGTTCCCCACATTTCGAATGGCCAGCTAGCCACCGTTGGATGCAGTGGATTTGGATGCTGGTGGATGAAGTCCCCATGGATCTGGCATGAGTGGCATTGCTTCGCATACTTAAGGCAGTCTTAGATCATCGTGGGACAGTAGTAGCCCATCCGTTTGATCTTCAACTTCATCTTTGGGCCTGCTTGGTGAGAACCGCAGAGTCCGTCATGAACTTCCTGGACGACCCTTCTCGCTTCGTCAGGTCCTAAGCATCTCAGCCACAGAGAATCAAATGACCTCTTGTACAGAGTATCGTTGACGAAGGCGAAAGACAGAGCTCGTTCTATGAGCTGATGTCTTGTGGACGCTTCTTCAGGCATTCGGTGGGACTTAAAGTAGTCTATAAAGACTTCCCTCCAATCCTCGGTATTTTCCCAATTTTTTACTTGCAGGGTCGTCTGTTCACTCGCTCCTTTTTCTTCGGATGACTCCGGAGATATTTTTGCTGGGGCAAGCACCCGATGGCTTTGTACCACAATTCTAACGTCATCGAGGTTCTCGCCAGCCTGTTCTTTAGCAAGTTTGGCCAACGCGTCTGCTTTGCTGTTTTCCGCGCGCGGTATGTTCTACAAAGTATAAGAGGGAATTTGGGTCAACAATTGTTGCACTTTTTCGCCGTACTTCACCAGCTCTGGCTTGCACGTTTGGTAGCCGCCGTTTACTTGACTAACGACCAGTTGAGAATCCCCGTATATGAGGAGGTCTTCAATTCCCATGTCGATGGTGATCTCGAGGCCTGCTATCAAAGCTTTGTATTCGGCTTCATTGTTTGTCCTCGGCTCTGTTAGGGAGAAGGTAAAACGCATTATCCCTCCTTGTGGAGTTACAAAGATGAGTCCTACCCCCGATTTGATTATAGGGGTACTTTGTTTGCGCTTCTTCACGGAAGATGCTCCATCGAAATAAAGCTCCCATCGCGTATCACCACCGTCGATCGCATCAAATGCATGTTCGTCTGGAAGATCGCAATTTAAAGAAGAATCGGCGGGTATCGGATGCTCAGCGAGGAAGTCGGCAATGGCCTGGCCTTTCACCGCCTTGAGAGGTTGATACGTTATCGAGAACTCCATTAAAAGCAGGGCCCATTTAGCGAGTCGTCCCGTCAATATGGCCTTCGACATCAAGTATTTAAGAGGGTCCACCTTTGAAATGAGACGGACCTCGTGCGCCAACGCATAGTGCCTGAGCTTTGTTATCGCGAAGATCAACGCCAGGCAGTATTTTTCAATGGGAGAGTGGTTGCTTTCTGCCCCCAGCAGAACTCGACTTAAGTAGTAGAGTGCTCTTTCTTTCCCTTGATCGTTCTCTTGTGCCCATAATGCGCCTAAGGAGCCTTCGAGAGCGGTTGTATAAAGAATGAGGGGCTTTCCCTTGACCGGAGCAGCCAACACCGGCGGGCTCTGCAGGTATTTCTTGATCTCGTCTAGCGCGCTTTGGCATTTTTGGTCCCAGACGAACGGGGTTCCCTTCTTCATTAGGTGGCTGTAAGGACAACACTTTCCTGAAAGGTTGGCTATAAATCGCCGTATATACGCGAGCTTCCCTTGGAGAGACTGCAGCTGTTTGAGAGTCCTTGGCGGAGGCATTTCCATGATCGCCTTGATTTTTGACGGATCTATTTCGATACCTCGGTGTTGGACGATGAATCCCAGGAATTTGCCTGAGGAAACTCCGAATGCACACTTGAGCGGGTTCATCTTCAAGTTGTATTGCCGAAGGCGTTGAAATAGGGTCTTCAGATGCTCGAGATGGTCCTCATATGATTTGCTTTTAACCACGAGATCGTCGATATAACATTCGACGATTTCATGTATAAGGTCGTCGAAGATCTTCGTCATGGCCCTCTGGTAGGTGGCGCCGGCATTCTTTAAACCGAAGGGCATCACCTTGTAGCAGAATATACCCAAAGGAGTCCTAAAGGCGGTGTGCTTCTGGTCTTCGGGATGCATTTTTATCTGATTATATCCTGACGAGCCGTCCATGAAGGAGAAAACCTCATGAGTGGACGTGTTGTCTATCATCAGTTCGGTGACTCACACTGAGAAATCGTCTTTCGGGCAAGCTTTATTGAGATCCCGGAAGTCCACGCATATGCGCACTGTCCCATTTTTCTTCATCACTGGGACGATGTTAGTGATCCATTCAGGGTATTGAACTTCCTGGATGAAGCCAGAGTCGATTAACTTCTTGACCTCGGCGTTGATACTCATCTCAAGCTCGAGCCGCTTCTTTCTCGGCGCCTGCTTGACTGGTTTGACGTCCGGGGATATCGCCAATCTGTGCACAGCAATTTCTGGATCTAGTCCCGGCATTTCGGAATAGTTCTACGCGAAGCAATCTTTATGCTGTAGAAGCACGTCCTTTAACGCAGCCACCCTTTCTTCAGATAGCAGCTCGCTGATGAATGTCAGTCGCGGGTCATTTGTCGTTCCCAACTCAATTTTCTTAAGGTTATCTGCAGTGGTATGGATTCCATCTTCCAGCTCTTTTGGCGCTGGCGGAAATTCTGAGATTACCCCGTCGTTGCTGTTTTCAAAGCACCAGGGAAGGTCATCCATGTTTTCGGGCTCTTCTCTTGATATCGTTATTACGTGACAAGTACGAATTCGCTTCCAATCCCAATGCGGAACTGGTTCTTCTTTCGTGGCCTTGGGCTCGTGCTTTTGTGGCGGCGCTACCCTCCAGTTGTCGGACAGAGCGAACTTGCCAAGTTGATACTGATCTTCGACCCAATTCTTGAAGGTGAAGCAGTCCTCGAGAGGGTGCCCTATCACTTGGTGATAAAAGCAATGGTCCGAGTGTGAGACCTCGTCCGCTTGTTCGGGATGTTTAGACTCCGGCAGTGTAAGCATCTGACGTTTTAGAGCAAGATCTAGTATCTTCTTCGTCTTGTCCCGAGGAAAAGAGTATGCTTGACCCATTTTTCGCATGAGGGATAGATCAATAATGCTCAACTCCCGTTTGCGTGGCTTCTTAGCCCTGCTTCGTTGCTGTTGGGCGCCTTTTTGGCCTTTCGACTTATTTCTGCTTTTGCGTCGAGCCTTTTTTACAACAGGTTGACAAGGAGCGGCATTTTCATCTTTCCGGGCCTGTTGGAGAAGGCGTTGCGTTTTGGCTTTCTCGTAGATGACCATTTCGCGGTTATGATCGTCCCGGACTTTTTGACCCTCTTCCTTTATAAGCTTGTCCATTTGTTCTTCGAACGACGGACTGGGCATTTTTGCATCTGGAACTTTCACTGTCTCAGGATTAGCGTCCTCCCATTGAGTATCCGCTTCTTCATCGAAGTCATACATGACATAGCAGCTGTTTAGTAGCTCTCGTTTCTTTGACCGGATGTATCGAAGTCCTTTTGTCTCCACTCTCCCATTAGGCAGTTTGCGTTGAGTCTCGGGAACGTTCCAGACTTTGTCATAGAACTTGGCTTTTCGAACGGTCTGCTTGAAGGATATCCCCTGGCGTTTCTGCAGCCTTTTCAGACCTTCCGTATAATATCTGGGAAGACGGATAGGCTGAAGCCTGTCGAGCGTAGGATCCGCGCCATGCCAGATTTCTTTTTCCACCTTGGTTTCTTCAGAGCAGTAGAATAGAATTGCTTTTTCGCTTTCTCGCTGATCGCACGCGGAGAGCGTGTCGGATGTTCAAAGTTCTAAAGTTTACCACGATCAGGACGGTGTCGCTATGCAGCTAGCCGGTTGAGCACGGGTCGATCCACAGGGAGATGGCTGTATTTCCGTTCTTGTCTTAGACGAGTCAATAAAGAATTTGTGTATGTTTGTTCGAGACTATCCTATGTGTATTATTTGCAAGTATAAAGTTGTTAAGAAAAAGATACGAGATTATAAGCTAAAGAAATCCGTACTCAAAACCTTTGAGCCGAGTCTTGACCAATTGAAGCTAGAGCAATCGGCAACAACGTGGATTAGGGGATTTAAGCGCGGTATTCATGGAATACGGCTTATTTGCCCTTGTCCTTCCGTTCTTGTCTCTTGCTTTCGCCTCCGGCCAAACCGAACACAACCGGTCGCGGTTAGGAATCACCGTTACCTTGTTGGGATAGGGTGCCTAACGGAGCGCTTGCGTATGGTTTGGGCGGAGTTCAATGGAAAATAACGGGAAAAGGAAATGAGAAAAGAAAATCTTTAACTTATAATATCGTATTTCTTCTTAACAATAATAATTACAACATTCACAAAATGAAAAACAAAGAGCAAAAGAAAAGAACAAAGAAAAGAAAAGATTACAAGTAAGTAAGTGCATGAAATGAAATTGCAAGGAAGTAAAGCAAGATAATAATAAGCAAGTAATAAAAAGCGATAAAAAGAACAAGAAACTAGAACTCAATACAAGCATGTGATCAATAGCCAACCCTTAAACTTGCAAGCTCAATCAAGAGGTTGCAAGATCAAGAGAAGGATAGAGAACGCATGTGAAATGAAGTGCTAATTCCATAAGAAAATACGACCCTTGAGATCAATAACTAACCCTTAACCATTCAAGCACAATGAAGAGGTTGAATGATCAAGAGAAAGCAAGAATCTCAAGGGGAAGAAGAAACAAAAGAGAATGATACAAAAAGCCCTCATCTTCATTGATCTCCCACTCAAAAAGCTCTCACTACAATTTTCATGGAAAAAGAATGAAGAAGAAGAAGAAGAAAAAGACTAAATCCTAAAAAGAAAGAAGAACAAAGAATGAATCCCAAGCTTTGGCAAATTCTGGGGTATTTATAGGAGGTGAACTGAAAACCTAGGGCAACAATCTGCCATAAAATGAATGTACCAAAATGCCCCTAAAAAACGACAGATCGAGGTCCCCACATGGCCGCGGATCCACGGCCTAAGCCTGCTTAGGCCGCGGTTCCGCGGCCGTATAGTGGAGGTGGGTTCTGGGGTTTTGGTACTTTTCCTGGTTTGTTGTCCTCTTTAGTGTGGTATATGACATTTCTCATAAACTCTTCACAATTATTCCAGAATTTATTAGAACAAAAATGTGATGTGATGTGGATCTTTTGCCATGATTTCCTCGAGCTCCGCGTAGATTTCTTGGATCTTGTGTTGACCTAGAGCTTTGTGCATGACATGTCAATCGATTTGCCATCTTGTCCCTTAAACTGGTATGTGGCAACACACGGATAGAGAGCGGAGACCCGTGTTTTATCAGTTGTTGGCAGTAATCCAGAATTTGTCGTACTTTTCCATGATATTCACTGTTCAGAGTCGAGAACCTGTATTCTGCAGTTATGTCGCAAACACTGATTAAAAGCACCTGCCTATAAACAAACGAGCGTAAGAATGGGCGGTATAAAATGCAATATTCTGGTATGAACAAATACCCCCAAACTTAACTTTTTCTCGTCCCGAGCAAAACCAATTATTCACAAAAATAAAATCCTAACCGCACTTTCGCAGGGAACGCGAATGCACTGAGCACGTGCAACAAGCCGTTAAACCTCTAGGTGTCCCTAGTAGGAGGAGTGTTGTCTCCTGAGGGTTTTCAGCGGATTACACCCACAAAATCCCGTCAAGCTAGTGTCATAAGTTAACAATGATTCTACTCCTACAGTTTAGTTTTTACGTTAGAAATTCTATCATCCTAAGTTAGAAATATCCAACCCTTATTTTTCACACCTCCTATCTATTTAACCTTAGGTCCTATACGTTCCAAAAAAGTTTAGAAAGATGTTGGTTCTCCTGAGTTTTCCTTCTAAAGTGCGGCCTCAAATCAGGGATTTTTATCAACTTTACAGAAAACACAAGTCTTATTCTTTATTTCTATCTTTTGTTCAAACATCGAATGTATACCCCTACGTGTGTGTATATTTGCACCCCTATACTCAAGAATTCAATTCAAGCTATAATACCCTTGCCCTAATACCTAATCCTACTTCTTTTCATTAAGGATGGACGGATTTGCTCACACACCTTTCATGCGACTATTAATGCTTCTTGAGGCACTAACGACCGATTACTGAATGTGTGAACTTTAAAGCGTAAATAGCAGTTTCCAGGTCTTGACTTTATTCTATTTTTTCTTTTTCTCTTCTTTTTTTTTCTTTTTCTTTTTCTTTTTCTTTTTCAAGACTGGATATATTTGTCAATATGCTGTTTTGCTGTTTAGCTTTAAATACCGTTTTTTCTTTCATACTATGCTTTTAGGCAAGAGTATTTCTAGGTATCCTCTACTATCCCAAGTTTCAAGGTGCGTGTAAGTGTAGTTGTAGGGTATATACTTTCTAAATTTGAACTCAAGAAAAGAAACTATTTTTCAGACTTATCCTCCGGTAAAGCTTCAATACTTTCCCTTTATCTTAACTCAAAAACTGAACTCAAGATTACCAATTTCTCAAAAAAACTGTAAGGACGTATACTTACCAAAGTTAGACAGAAATGAGGGTTATTTTTAGGGTTTTCAATTCCTAAGCCTAGAATTTAGTTATTTCTATCATATCGACTAAACTTTCGGAATAAAGATCTAAGTTACCCTATTAGCTAACTTGACGACAAAGTTTTTATATTTTTTTGGAAAATTTTTCGATTTTTATGGGTTTTTAAATAAGGTATGCAAATGCAAAATATACAATTGAATGCGAAGGAAGAAAGCTTACCGAGCACACCCCCAAACTTAAACTTGACAGTGCCCTCACTGTCAGGCCACACCAAGAGGGTCAAAATTGTCGGCGCTCCCTAAAAACAAATTATATACAAAAAAAAAACCAAGAAGATATATACAAAAAATGTGTCCCCCCCAAACTTAAGTAAAACGGTGTTTCCACTGTTAAGCGTTGAAGTTCAGGTTTAGGGGGGAAAGAACAGTATCAAGCTATACAAGGTCTTACACAGGCCAAAAGTTAACACCAACCATTCAAAGATTTCATCGCTATAATGTACAGGTTGGTGGAAGAAGGCGTAGAGAAAAGAGATGGAGAATACGCGAGACCATATGCGGAGAGAAGCGGGATATGGTCTCGGTATATGAGAGGAAGAAGAATGGCGGAAGGGAAAAAGAAGTGGAATACGAACTTGAGGGTGCAAATGGAGTAAATAGATTAGCTCAATTTGTGATGACTGATGTGTGAAAAGCGATTGTGCTAATATATTTATCCGTCGAGAAATGGGGTCAAATCCCTCAAGATTCGTAAGAAACCATGGGTACGCCGAACTTGGTAAACCAGACATAGTAAATGGACGTGAGACAGGTTCTTGCAAGGTCGGAACGATGGAAATGATGAAGGGAAGTGGTTGAGGAAGGTTATCGGTTAAGGTTTCGGGAGGGTGCACACAGTCAAAGAAAGGAACAGGATGAATTGGAAAATCCGACTCATCAATTAAAATTGTTTCATCCTCAGTACTATCCTCAATATTCTCCTCAAAATTTAACTCATCCATGCATATTTCATCAAAATCCAGACGCATATGGGGTTCGGGAAAAACATTTAATGACCCGGGATGATGATTTGAAGAGACAAACTCAGTCAAATCTACGGGTTCATCATCCAAAATATTTCCAGCGTCAATATCCTTAATCAAGTGAAAATCAAAATTCTCTGACACCTCAACCAAAGCATGGATATTAATCAATTCAGGTTCTAAGATGGAGGTGTAGAGGTCAAAAGAATTGGGTGTGGTTTCACTTGGCAAGGTCCCTTCACAATCGGGAAAATCAAACACTACAAAGTCGCACAACTCATTAAACATTCTATCTTCAACTGATAATTCATTTGGGACACTTGATAGACTTTCAACACAGGAGTTGTGGGATTCAATTTGAGACGGGTAGGTTTGATTTGGAAGGGGGTATATCTCACTCTCTCTACTCAAATTCACAGCCTGTCCTGCCGCCTCATCATACATTGAAAAAGTTGGAGCTAGTTGGAAACTAGCTATCAGGTCAGTAGGTTGTATGAGAGCGGCCATGGACGCATTCAAATCCATCATCTGCTGTGAAGCTACCCGAAATTCTTCCAAAGTTCGCTCAAGACTAGACATAGGTTGTGAAGGGGTTTCAGTAAAAGATTCAAAGTTGTTTGGATACTGAAAACTCCCAAAAGGCTGTGTAGAAGCAATGTCTAGGGAAGGTGTAAAATTTGGGTAGGACTGGTAGGAATTGAATGGCTGGACAGGAGTGGGATCAACATTGGGATAAGAAGGTGAATGGAATTGTTGATCCCAAGAATTTGTAGTGGTGAAAGGAGTGAAAGATCGGCTATGAGATTGTTCAATATGTTCAGCAATAGACATAGGTCTCGGGGTTACAACTGGATTTTCAAAAGGGGTATCAACGCAAGAAGGTGTGAATGTTTGAAACAGTTGATACGAAGTGGATTGCGGGGTCCAGTTGTTCGTCCTAGACGCGTCTATCCGATCTTTCAAAGAAATTTTTGGCATGGATGGATCGTTCGAAGTTCGACCAAAACAAGAATCGTAGGAAGTAATGTCTGGTTGTGGGTACCAAAGTTCGGCAAGAGTTTTGCGAGGTGGAGTACCCATGATATGAAGAGAGAGAAAAAGGTAGAGAAAAGGAGGGAAAAAAGAATGTGATATTCTTTTTTTTAATTTTTTTTTAAATATTAACAAAAGAATGAAGTATACACAAAAAAGAATATGGACAAAAAACAATCACGACACAAAAATACCACATACCTAATCGTTCTAGGGTTCACCTAGGTCAACTAGACCTGCTCCAGAACTTAATTGTCGAAGTAAAACCGTGTCGAGAAACAGGCTCAAGATACACTGATCACGAGGCCAGGTAAGTGCAGAGATAAGGGGAGGTTGTCCAACGCTTTCGCGAAGTTCCTTAATTAAATAACCCTTTCTCTTTTGGCGGTTTCGCCGTTAACACTTTCCTAGACACCCCGTAAACAATATACCGTTAAGCGAGGTTCTAAACACAATTAACTTCTCCTAGTGAGCGCGAAGTCCTTAGGGCTTAAAGTCTAGTTTCTTTTAAATTTGTGCGGGTAAACGTTATGCGCAAGTTCGTGATTTGTGGGCCACGGAAAAGGTGATGAAATCCTTTACCGTATCTTGTGGGGTTCGCTTGCCCTTAAGTCCGTATTAATGTATGCAATGCACAATTCAATAAAAATTCTATAAAGAATCAAAAAATTGTTTTTTTTTTATTTTAGCACGGCACTGCAACAAATACGGGTTAGTCAATTTTGGCGTTTGCTAGCGAACTTGCAAAGAATCCTGCAAAGAATAGTATATTGGAAGCGTCGGATTTGAGAAGAAGGTGTTAGGAAAGTACGTACCGTTAAGTTTTTGGGTTAGGAAACCCCCGTTGAATCAAGTCCGGTAAGCTTGAAAAATTCGCTTGCGCGGGTCAAACTACCCGGATCTTTGGCACTGTACTTCGTAAATCACCCTTGCCTTGAATGCACACTTTGCTCCCCACAATCGCAGTTTGCAAACTTGCAAGAATCTGCACTCTTGCCCACAAAAATGATCAAAAATAACAAAAAGATTTTTTTTTTATAAATATATACAAAAAGAATATTAACCCGAATAACAAGAAAGAAAATACGCTACCGTCTCCCCGGCAACGGCGCCATTTGATCGCACGCGGAGAGCGTGTTGGATGTTCAAAGTTCTAAAGTTTACCGCGATCAGGACGGTGTCGCTATGCAGCTAGCCGGTTGAGCACGGGTCGATCCACAGGGAGATGGTTGTATTTCCGTTCTTGTCTTAGACGAGTTAATAAAGAATTTGTGTATGTTTGTTCGAGACTATCCTATGTGTATTATTTGCAAGTATAAAGTTGTTAAGAAAAGATACGAGATTATAAGCTAAACAAATCCGTACTCAAAACCTTTGAGCCGAGTCTTGACCAATTGAAGCTAGAGCAATCGGCAACAACGTGGATTAGGGGATTTAAGCGCGGTATTCGTGGAATACGGCTTATTTACCCTTGTCCTTCCGTTCTTGTCTCTTGCTTTCGCCTCCGGCCAAACCGAACGCAACCGGTCGCGGTTAGGAATCACTGTTACCTTGTTAGGGTAGGGTGCCTAACGGAGCGCTTGCGTATGGTTTGGGCGGAGTTCAATGGAAAATAACGGGAAAAGGAAATGAGAAAAGAAAATCTTTAACTTATAATATCGTATTTCTTCTTAACAATAATAATTACAACATTCACAAAATGAACAACAAAGAGCAAAAGAAAAGAACAAAGAAAAGAAAAGATTACAAGTAAATAAGTGCATGAAATGAAATTGCAAGAAAGTAAAGCAAGATAATAATAAGCAAGTAATAAAAAACGATAAAAAAACAAGAAACTAGAACTCAAGACAAGCATGTGATCAATAGCCAACCCTTAAACTTGCAAGCTCAATCAAGAGGTTGCAAGATCAAGAGAAGGGTAGAGAACGCATGTGAAATGAAGCGCTAATTCCATAAGAAAATACGACCCTTGAGATCAATAACTAACCCTTAACCATTCAAGCTCAATGAAGAGGTTGAATGATCAAGAGAAAGCAAGAATCTCAAGGGGAAGAAGAAACAAAAGAGAATGATACAAAAAGCCCTCATCTTCATTGATCTCCCACTCAAAAAGCTCTCACTACAATTTTCATGGAAAAAGAATGAAGAAGAAGAAGAAAAAGACTAAATCCTAAAAAGAAAGAAGAACAAAGAATGAATCCCAAGCTTTGGCAAGTTCTGGGGTATTTATAGGAGGTGAACTGAAAACCTAGGGCAACAATCTGCCATAAAATGAATGTACCAAAATGCCCCTAAAAAACGACAGATCGAGGACCCCACATGGCCGCGGATCCGCGGCCGTATAGTGGAGGTGGGTTCTAGGGTTTTGGTACTTTTCCTGGTTTGTTGTCCTCTTTAGTGTGGTATATGACATTTCTCATAAACTCTTCACAATTATTCCAGAATTTTAGTAGAACAAAAATGTGATGTGATGTGGATCTTTTGCCATGATTTCCTCGAGCTCCGCGTAGATTTCTTGGATCTTGTGTTGACCTAGAGCTTTGTGCATGACATGACAATCGATTTGCCATCTTGTCCCTTAAACTGGTATGTGGCAACACACGGATAGAGAGCGGAGACCCGTGTTTTATCAGTTGTTGGCAGTAATCCAGAATTTGTCGTACTTTTCTTTGATATTCACTGTTCAGAGCCGAGAACCTGTATTCTGCAGTTATGACGCAAACACTGATTAAAAGCACCTGCCTATAAACAAACGAGCGTAAGAATGGGTGGTATAAAATGCAATATTCTGGTATGAACCCTCGCCTGGGCGGGAAATAGAACGTTTGCAGCTCTTCTACATTGTAAATATTAAGTGCATCCAGTTCTTTATGGTGTTTAAGCGGCACTATGGCGACTTGTAGACGTTGCTCTTCGTCAGCGGACGTTCGTATTGAAGGTCGAGCAGAGAATACAGCATGGATCTCATCTTCCGAATCGCTACCAAAAATCAACGTAGGAGAGGACGGCCCTGGCTTGTTGTGTTGGGATGGATCCGAATAAACTATCTCCTCTTCCTCCTCAGTATCACTGCCGAAGACAGGGATGGTGGCGTTAGCTTTGTTATCCGGCTTGTGACACTTCTCCGTGTCTTCGAAATCCGGTAAGAAGTATTTGGCATCTTCATATTTGCGGACCTCGTTCATAGAGAACGGGTTCAGTTCTCTCGTCACGGTATACACGAAACCATCATTAAAATACTTCATACACTGATGTTGCGTAGAAGGGATGATGTTGTACTCGTGTAACCATGGTCGGCCGAGCAAAGCGTTGTAGCATGTCTTGGCGTCTATGACGTGGAACTTAATGTCCGTGATGAGTAGCCCGAAGCGTAGCGTCAGTATCACAGACCCAAGAGTTCTTGATGACTGGGAGTCGAACCCGGAGATGGTGATCTTGTCTCGAGCAAGGTGCTGGACGCTCATGCAGATTTCTTTTAACACCCGCACATTGAGGAAGTTAACAGAGGATCCATTGTCGATCAGGATTTTGCCTATCTTTATATCGTGGCAGTATCCAGAGACATAGAGGGGGAGATTGTGTTCGCACGTCCTAAAGAGAAGGTCCTCGTCGCCGAAAGTGTCATCGGCCATGTGCACTTCCTCCAGTTCATCCTTCATCTTTTCCTCGTCCAGGCAAGCTTGGAATTGCTCCGGATCTTGTAGTGCCTTAATTAACGAATCTCTCGCCTCCTTTGATAGCAAAAGGGCGTCAAGAATGCTGAGCTGTGAGGGTAGCTTCTTCAGATGCGCTAAGACGTTGTAATCCACCTTATTCTTCTTCGGCGGGTCCTTGGCGCTTAGCTCTTCCACCACTTGGTCATCTAAGACGATATCTTCAGAGACCTTTTCTTTCCATTTATCTTTTCTGTTTGAGGGTCCAAGGTTCTTTACGGGCAGCGTGCGATTACGTAGCCGGATATTTTCGCAGACCTTCGGCTCTTCTTCTTTTCCCGAAGTGGACTCTTTAAAGAGAGGGGCAAGTTCTAGCTCCTCATCAGAATCGCTCCCGAATGTAGGCACCTGTGATCCCCCTGCGTTAACCATGCGACAATCGCCGGTGGTTCTTTTAAGCTCTTCGGTCGTATTTGTTTGCTCCCGACGAGTTTTACGCTTTTCCCGCTTAAAGTGTTGTCGATGAGCAACGTATCCTTACCACCATCTATCGAAAGCTTTGCACTCTTGAGTGGAGTGCGAAACCTTCTGATGATATAAGCAATAGGACGGGTGCATTTCTATTTCACCAGTGATGCTTCCTTCAGAGGATGGTAGCCTCATGCCCATTGATATGGCCTTAGAAAACCTTTTCCTCATCTTGAATTGGCTTTTATTTATAGTGGAGGTATTTTGCTCCAGCGGGATCGTCTCAGCTCTTTCATCAAGTCGCCGGCGCTTGGCCCTTTCAAATATGGCCGTCTCGCGTTCTCGATCAGCCTTACTTTTCAACCGAGCTTCATTAAGGAATGCATCAATCATTTCATCTGATGGCCCCAGAATTTTTGGTTCAGGATCTGTCCCCAGCGTTTCAGTACAAGGAGTTTCCTCATCGTCCATGAACGAATGGGAAATCACATGACAGCTCGTCACGCATTCTTCATATTCATCTGACGAACATTCTCCCTCACCTTCCTCTTGAAAGACATGGTTGAGAAACTCTTGGAGTGTAATGGGAGTCCGTGCCTTCTGGTTGTATTCCTCCAGCGCGTCAATTTGTTTTTGCAAGTCCGTGCGCTTGTCGCCAGGCTTCACAGGCTTCTTAGATTTCTTCTTATTCTTTTTCGAAGATTTTGACGGCTGGTTGCGAGTGCTTAAGCTACCACCATCGGTCTTTGGAGTTGGACGTGGCTTCAACATCCCTTCAATGACCTGCGGTTCCAACGGGTTCTTCCACTTGATCGCTGGGCACACTTGAAGATCGTTTAGCATCCTCTTTGTCTTGGCTGATAATACAACCTCCCAAGGAGCTTCTTCAACGACGGAGCATGTTGCCCCCGGCGTATTCGTCCCCTTAGAGGTGTGGAGCGGCGGGGGATTCACCTTCCATTTTTCAGATAACGCGAATTTGCCCTGTCGGTACTGGTTTTCAAGCCAATTTTTGAAAACGTAGCAATCTTCGATCGGATGGCCCAGTACTCGATGATAAGGATAGTAGTTGGGCTCATTGACATCACTTGGTTGCAACGGACGTTTTGGATCTGGAAGATTTATGAGTCGGTTGCGCAACGCCAGCTCGAATAACCTTCTCGTTTTATCGCGGGGAAAAGAGTAAGGATGCCCTAGCCTCTCCTCAAGGTCTACGTACGGGCGCATATTATTTTGACGCACAACCGGCTTCGAGTTGCTCGGTTGTTGTTGAGCATTAGCGACGACGATCGCTTTTCCCTTCCCTTTGTCGTTTCGGGAGTCCGGCTTCAAAAGAGGGGGTTTATGGCTCATCTGATCCATTTGCGCTAGCTTGTCAATCAAGGCCTGGAAGGTAGTCGGCTTGAAAAACATCATAAATTGCGAGATGGTTGCTTGCGGATCAAGGGTTCCCACAAACATACCCACCGCGGGAGCTTCTTCAATGCGCTGCTCACACTGTTAGTTATATGTATGCCCTAGAGGCCATTACTGTACATACGATGTATATTGTAGTGGATGCTAGGACATATATAGGGAGGACTTTCTTGCTCGACATGATAGTATGCTATCTGGTTGTACTTTATCTTAACATGTACTCTGATTATCTCTATGTTACATGTTGATAAAGCCCTTAGGATATGTACTCGACTACTGGGACTATGATGAGATCATACTGGTGGGGCCACGGTAGTCGACGAGTACATCCTATAACTGTTCCTAGTCGTGGGTGTATCGAGACAGGGCATCGATACACCAGAGTAGACTAGCGTATACGCATCTTGACCCATATGATGGGCGATGGATGATCCCATATCCATCGGTGTTTGACATCAAGGATGGTGTACGGGTGCTCAGTGGAGACTGGGTACACTGGACGGACTCATCGAGAACTCCCAGATGGTATTATACCATACGTCAGATGGCAGTTCTCCGGTGACACTGGTACAGAGTAGTCTGTTGACCCGAGATCGTCATAGAGTCTTGTGTGATTCCCACTGTGCTTTGATTTCCATCATACCACGTCCAAGAGGGCATGCAAAAAGGTGGCTTTTGGGTACAGTCCCGAATTATATGGAGGCAATGAGCGATAGGAGGGGATTCGTCTCTCCCGGTATAGGGAGTTGATGTTGTGCTGTGTTCGATTGGCTATAACCGGAAATCCCTGGCCAGGGTTGCTGAGATTTACTGGTAAGTATTATCAGTAGTTTCTCGAACTGTTATAGACCTCATATCGACACGACTTATCAAGCTACTGGGGTCTGACGTTTACCACTCCTAGGCGAGATATGCAACATATCAGACGACGAGACCGGACTGTACGGGAGTGTTACTGTTTGGATTCACAGGAGAATGTACAGGCTTGCTTGTTGATCTTCTGAGTGCTCAATACCTGGGTAGCTGTTACGTTTAGCTGACCGCTTGCAGCTTGTGGGTGTTTGATATGATCATCACCTACTGCCGGCGTATTGACGATTCTTTAGAGTCCTACACAGAGGTTTCTTGACTCAGGAAAAACGGAGTAGGAGCACATATGTGATATTTGTGGGACCGAGGATAATGCGGTATGTGATATCGTATTGTATTCTCGCGATATTTGATATCAGCTGGCTCATCGGATCAAGTGTTGATTTGATGAATCGGTACGGATAAATATTAGTCGGTTATATGCGATATAGCCGGATTGTCGGATCAAGTGTTGATTCGATAATTTAATGTATAATAATATATATGATATATTAAATTACATTAACTAATATTTGCTCACCAAAAGATTCTTTTTCTCACTCGGGTAATACATTGATATATATGCGATATATGTTAATTGTATTATTTTATTTTGTTGCAATAAATATTGTATATGTGATATATAATATTGTAACATGTTATAATTATTAATGCAACAAGATTAGAGGAGTTTAAACAAGATTAGGGTTTGATTTGGGTTAATGCATTCTAGAAGTTTCTAGATGGTTTTACTTTGTCATGATAAAGATATTTGTGTTGATCTTTATCCATGACTCACACTTAACCCAACCCAAACCCTAACCCTAGTAAACTCTCTACATTGGTTACTACAACCATGGTTGCATAAATAATTATGATAACCTTTTTATTATTCATCACAAACATTATTCATCTTCTTCTTCATTCTCTTTTCATGAAAAAGCTTGCTTGATTTTTAAAAGGTGATGAATAATTGTGAGAAAAATATAAATAAAGAGAGCAAAATCCTACTTCATCATCCTCATCTTCCCTTGCCATTTAGATGAGGGTGTTCACATCATTTTATGAGTGTTAGCTTGTGTTAAAGAAACTTCAAAGTAGATCATCAAAGTATCGAAGATCGGAAGCAAAGGTTGCGTCTTTCTCTTCGTGGAACCTCTCGAGAGTCCGGATCCCGATGATCGCAGCGAAGGGACCACAATACGGAGCATATGAAGTGAAGGACCGGATCTACAAAGGTTGTAATCCCTCTCACTTAGTGTTAAAGTTGTTAACATGATAGTTTTCACCTAATCTCTAGTTTAAAGTTCCGTATTCGGGTTGTTCGGCACGGCTAAATTTTTAATCGGGCATGGTTGATGCTTCGTAGACCCTTGTGCGCGTGCCTAGCAACCCTTCAGACACTTCGACCATAAGTTCCGCCACCGTATAGTATATTGAACCCATGTCTCGCCTGGTTTTACCCTGGCGTTAATTAGTGCCGTCATCGGGGTGCGTTCATTGGCGCTTGCAAAACGCTGAGTAAACAACAGCTCCATCTCCGCGAAGGTCTTGATAGAGTCATTCGGGAGCTCAGAGTACCACTCGAACGCCGTATCTGATAAACTTCCAACAAACTGGCGAAGCAAAAGCTTGTCATCACCGCCGGTGTTGCCGCAGAGTGCCCTGAACTGGGCAACGTGCTGGTGAGGATTGCCCGTCCCCTTGTAGACATGGAACTTAGGAATTGTATAACCTAGCGGGTACTTGATTTGATCGTACCAACTTGGATATGGTCGCCCTATTTTTACGACCTGGCCGGCTACTTCGGTCGCATGATGAACCCATATTTGTTGGGCGATGTACTCGTCCAAATCAGCTTTGGAGATTGTATCCTCTTTAGCCGTCGACAGTGCTGGTGGAGGATTTGATGTCTCTCCCCTATCGTCTCCAAGGACGATCGGGGGCTCTTCGGCCGGAGGATCTTGTTGTATCATCATCCCTATCATATCTTGGAAGAGGAGGCCCATACGTTGTATGTTGGCTGCTTGTTCAGCAGCCTCTTTGTCCTTCTTCTCCAATATCCGAAAAAGGAATTCGGCGTCGTTTCTTCGTCTTGGCGTTCATCCGAGGACGTTTCAGGATTTTCTTTTGGCCCTGTAAGTGCGGCTATAGCGTTCATCATCTCTTGGATCTTTTGCTGTTGCTCCTGCGCCTTGGTCACTGATCGTGTAAGCGGTCGATGACCCGTAGATATGCGGCTGTCTTCTTTACCAGATGCCGTGTAGATGGTATGAACTACAATGCCCCCTGACTTAGGGCATTTAGGTTCACCACCTCTGATATTTGTCGCCGGCGTAGGGGTTTTCTCCGGCCTTCTTCTTTTGTGGGCCGTTGAAGTTGAAGGGGCCGTTGCAGTGGGCACCCTGGTGACTGTCGTCCTTTCCTGTTTGATCAGACGGTCCTTTTTTTCTTGTGCCTTCGCTCTTATCTGTTGACGAGAGCGATCTGGGTCAATTACGGAGTCTTGAACCCTCCTCCAAACTTTATAAATTCTTGAGGACAGCCGTTGAGGGGGCTGTTCTTGCTTTGTTTCCGGAACTCTCTCCGCGGGTGGAGGAGATCTTTTCAGTGTAGCGGTTGGAGAATTCTTATGTACCCTCCTCAGCAGTTCAAAGCTGTTCCCAGTTGGAACAGAAGCCTTAACTTCCACCACTGGAGCCGGTGGAGTTATCCCTGAGGGGGAGTTGCCTCCTGCCTTCCTTACTCGTCACCAATGGCGACGTCGGGCACGACGAGCTGTTGGGACTGGCTCGAAGATAGAGAAAGTTTCTTTTTGCCCCCTGTCTGAATGAAGCGCCGCCGGTGTTAACCTCTTAAAGACTGAGGTTGTCTTTTGAGGGGTGATATTCAACCTGTCGAAGACGGATTCTCGAGCAAGGGCAGGAGTAGGAATCATCGGTCTTGAAAAGACTGACTCTTTGACAGGGGAAGCCGCCTTGACGACTTCCGGAGCAGCAGTTATTGCCTTCCTTGGGACAGCCAATTTAGAGTTCTGATCCAGCCTGGCGAAAACAGAGGCTGTTGGTTTGGTAGTTGGCGACCCGTTGACAGGGGCCGTCGTAGCAGTGAGCCGGTCGAAGACCGACTTCTTGTCCACTTCCGGTGCAGGTATTAGCATAGAGAAGCTTGTAGGCGGGATCATGGTCCCGAAAAACAGGCCGGTGGTGGCCTGGGTCACCTGGTCTACCGGCAGAGCGAGGAAGGAGGCCGCTTGGGGCCCATACGCCACACCTCTGGGGGAGGTGGAGCATCCTTTGCAGTGGCACTTCGAGCAGTTGGTGCAGTTAGAAGCCATTGATGCTTGAGTTCTTTTTCTGCACCAAGCAAGAGACCAAATCTTAGTAAATTGAAATCCAAAGGCAACCATTTAACAAACCGCGATTGGTTCGCGAGAACGACACACGATGTGTGGAGTGGAAAGAGGAAAATGTCCCACCGGACGTGCCAGAATCTGTTCCCCTCCGGATGGCGGCGCACATGACCGCGATGTCCTGACGCTGAGATTCGGGGCAGATGCTATTTGGTTTTATCCGTCCACCTCTCCGAAGATGCCAAGTTGATTTATGGCACCGTGTATCGGAGGTTTAGACGGATGTGGCCGATGTAGCAGACTTCGTCAGATTCCCCCTCGCTTGAGGGGTTTTTGATTGTGGGGACGTTCTTCCCTCCAGGCGCAAGCCCCTGCAGTTAATTACGCTACTGCATCGCGGTAACAACTTTCTCCTTATCCAGAATTTCACTTCGTGTCGTGTGTATTTGTTTTGTTTGTGGTTGCCCGTGGATTGTATACGGAGACTGATTAATGCCGTCGTCCGTAGGATGTGGATTAGTCCAAATCCGTATTTACTTAGATTTGGGTTTTGTGTTTTTAGTTTAAGGATACATTAGCTGTGTTGAGGCTAAGATCAACTTAAACGTTCGTTAAGGAAACGTTAGTCCTGTTTGAGACTAAGATCAACTTAACGTGATGATCCATTTAATGTATGGCCATCGGGACTCATCACCTCTCTGACGTCGTTGAAGGATTACAACGACGGGTGTCAGAGGAGTTCAGAGATGTACCCTTGAACCAGAGTTGATTTGGAGTTTTATAGTCCATTTGAATGTTTAAGGATACGTTAGCCGTATTTGGGGCTAAGATCAACTTAAACGGGATCATTTAGATCCGGCAAAAGAGCATTTGGAGGCTCTATTATTCCAGTTTAAGGACGTGGTGGTCCATGTTCCAGTTTAGGGACATGGTGGTCCATTGCCAGTTTAGGGACGTGGTGGTCCATGTTCCAGTTTAGGGACGTGGTGGTCCGTTTTCCAGTTTAGGGACGTGGTGGTCTATGTTCCAGTTTAAGGACGTGGTGGTCCATCGCCAGTTTAGAGACGTGGTGGTCCATATTCCAGTTTAAAGACGTGATGGTCCATATTCCAATTTAGGGACGTAGGGGTCCATTATTAGTTTAAGGACATTTCGGTCCACGAGTTTAAGGATCCCGCAGTCCATATTGACGTGTGTGGTCGTCGGGACCCGTCACCTCTCTGGCGTCGTTGAAGCATTACAACGATAAATGTCAGAGGAGCTCGGAGATGTACCCTCGAACCGGATATAAATTTATTTAAGAGAGCAGTTGTGCTCAGTCAATTTAATTTAAGGACTTACTGCCAAAATTGGGCTAAGTCCAGGTGAAAATATTCACATTTGATTGCATTTGGCCTGTTAGGCCTTTGTTTGGGCTTCCCCCTTTTTAGAATGGTGCATAGCATTACTTCATGCCATTTATGCCTATTTTGATTGGGCTCTGCCCTTTTTATTATAATGCAGAGCATTTGTTTTGGTTCATTGGACCTTTACATTGGGCTCTGCCCTTTAAATAATGCATAGCATTATTTTTGGTCTGTTTAGACTTTTTAATTGGTATTTGCCTTTTTAAAATAATGTGCAGTACTTTTATTTGGTCCATTAGACCTTTGATTCGGCTCTGCCCTTTAATAATGCATTGCATTAGATACCCTGACAGTGCCCGACATGGCTTGTCAGGTGCTTTGCGCAATTAATGAGCGTCAGCGCTCATAGAGGTGACACGTGTCACGTTCTGGTGAGCGCAAGCGCAACAGCGCAGTGCGCTGCGGTAGTGTGCTGCGCTGCTGCGCTGCTGACACGTGGCGCTTCCTGGCGGCTTGCGCAATAGCACAGTTTTGGCAAGTGCTGGGCACTGTTCTTATTCTTTTGGATCAATTTCAGATCAGAGAAAACAAGTTTTTTCTTGTTTGTTTTTTTTAAAGAACCGGTGGTTCATATAAGGTGCAAGGCACTGTTATCTTGAGAATCTTTTAGATTCAGAACCCATGGTTCATAAAAAGAAGTGCAAGGCACTGTTTTTTTTATTTATTATTTTTCTCTTCATTAGAGATCCTTGATCTTGTTCTCAGATCAATGATCTGTTCATAAGAGAATTTTCTCTTTTTCTAAAGGCTTTTACATTTTTCTTTGTTCTTGAGGATTTCTCTCCAATTCTTCAGAGTCTTCTCTGTTTTATTTTTCACCAAAAATATAATCTCTCCTGAATTGAGGTCTGGGGTCCTTTTTATAGTGCCCATAAATTAGTTAAATTTATTAAAGAGATCTTTCTCTGAGTGATTTGGGGAATTTTTCTCACCGTTGGATCTTTGATCCAAAGGCCTCTAATTTACAGAAGAAAATCTTCTTGTTTTAACAAGAACAGAAAAGATTTCTTTAAAATTTCAATTCTGTTTTGCGCAAACGGCCCAGCGCATAATACGTGCCGCGCAGCGCATCGCTTGCGCAGCTGTGCTTGCGCAACTGCACAGACACGTGTCGGGCAGCGCATCGCTTGTGCAGCTGTGCTTACGCAGGTGTGCTTGCGCAACTGCGCAGACACGTGTCGCGCAGCGCAGCGCTTGCGCAGCTGTGCTTGCGCAACTGCGCAGACACGTGTCGCGCAGCGCAGCGCTTGCGCAACTGAAGCGTTGCTTCCTTTACTTTTTGTTTTAAAAGAGCCTTGCTCTGATTGGATGCAGTGCCTTGGGCACTGTGCTGACGCATCAACTTCTGACACGTGGTGCTTTGCGCGCAGCGCAGAGGATCTGAAGCGTTGCTTCAAAATTTGAATTTTTTGAAATTCAAACAGAGCCTTGCTCTGATTGGGGGAAACACGACTCAACATGGCAAACCCCGCAACAACACCCATTCTTGATGAGGATACCTAATTGGTTATTAAGTTTGACGTCATACTTGTGAGCTCCGACGATGAGGTCGAAGGTCCACAGGTCATTTATGTCGATGATGAGGTTAAAGGACATATACAGTGACATGGTATGGTCCACAACCTAACTGTATTAAGGGTGATATCACTCAGTACAGTTACGTTAAACGTATATATATATATCATGCAGGAAATGTACTAAAACAAATAATAAAAACCAAAAGCATTTATTTCCATTAACTGATAACTTTATTACATCACTGGTACTGGAATAATAAGATTGTTTATTACATCAAGGAACGGAATGCAAAGCCTTAAACAGGTGGGCAATAGGAAAAGTAAAATCACTAATCCTATTGATCGGGCGTTAGCTCCGCAAAATCGTCGTCCGTGGGTTCCACTCCTTCATCATCTTCTCGAACCTAGTCCTCATCTAACAGACATCCTAGGCGTACAGAAAAGGAAAAGGAAGTCTGTCACCGAGTTGCACTCGAGTAGGATTGCCTCATAAGGAAAATATGTAAAGAAGATATGTGTATACAGTGCATTATGTCATGTGAGTGATCCTCAATAGGTATCTACTAAATATTGTAATTGTTTCAGTTTGATTAAACAAGGGTACCCAGTTCGTATGATCATTCCGTTGTATTCAATAATTACGGATTAGTGTTAGCGCGTAGTTGATCTAAGTATGGAATTTCAACAGTTGTACAGGTCATTCGTAATAACGGGATCTTCTAAATCAGGTCATCCGTAATATCAGGATCTTCTCACAATTAGGTCATCCGTATATCGGGATCTTCTAAAACAGGTCACCCATAATAACGGGATCTTCTTTAAATATTACATACCTAGGTTCGCGCGTCTAACCCAATCCGTACTCATAAGTTGTGTTCGGTATATTATCGTTCAAGTGATTGGAATTATATCATAAACCATGGTAATTTAATGTAAATATCTTTTATTAAAGGTCATGGTATATTATTGTATTTTTATTTTAGAAAAACACATTCGTGTTGTATTTATTGTCATATGAGGAACCGTGATATTTTATTTAAGATTACACAATTTTCATAACAGCTATTATAATATTATAGATATCAAAGGTTACTTATAGTTCTTTATTGATCGGTTTTTCCGTAGGGCGTCACTATCAACCCCGCTATGCTCGTGATGTGCGACAATCCGCACCATCTACAAAGGAGCTCTTATAAAGAGTTGCGGGAGATGCAATATCTAAAAGAACTTAGTACCATTATAGATCGAGGGGGTTTAACGTTAAAAGTTCTCTTTTCGAAGTTAGGAGTAGTTTTAATATAACAGTTGTTTAGGAAATTTCATGGTATTTATTTGAAATTAATATTGCAGAAAAAATTTCCATATTGGCAATCACTGCATATGGGCGGTAGGTTTTGTGTCCTTTTTAGGGACAATTGCCTAATAACCATGGAGTGTTAATTAGGGTATATATATTAGGACTTAGATTCGATAAGATCAAGGTATTTTTATTAAAAACTTAAGATTTACAGTAAGGGTTATTTTAATGTAAAACTTAACTTTCAAGTTAAAGGTATAGTTTTAACTTTTGATGCTTCAAGGTATTATCATAAAAACTAGTTTTTAGAAGGGTTATAGTTATTTTAAAGAAACCCTAACCTTTAAAAAGTTACTGGTGAAACTTGACTTTCGAGGGTTAAAGGTATTTATTAAAACTCCACTTCTAAGACATGTAATGGTATTTTTAGTGAAAACCCTACTCTTAATAGTTGATAGTATTTTAACGAAATTTTATTTCTTTAAGGGTTAAGAATATTTCACCACATTAAATCAAGTCACAAAAAGACGTATAGTCAGAGAGAAACTAAATAGCGTTACCCCTTGAACATAGTGTGCAAGAATAATTTTATCAAAAATAAAAAAACCAATTTTTTTGTGTCAAGGTTCCATCGTGTGATATTTTTATTCTAGGATTAACAAAGAAATTAAATGAATATTCATTTTAATATTTTTATTGGAGATGAACAGTAAGGAGAAGAAGGTGACGGGTGAAGTAGTGAGAGGCGGATCATACCGTGTGTTAAGATACGAATTTTAAAAACCGGTACGTCGTCTAGCACGGAAATATGAGCCCTTCTCTCCTCGGATTTTTGTTGGGCAAACGGTCCGAACCATGGCGTCAACGTCGAAAAAAGAAAACCAGGGTATTTTTTCAGAATTTTGGGATGAGTGGTTTGTGAGAAAATAGTGTGAGAAAGAGGCTCAATTTATAGGGTTTTAAAAAATAAAAACCATTAATTCGAACCGGATCCTCAGCCTGACCCATGCCCGGATCCAAGCTCGGACTCGCGCCCGAATCATGCTGAAGGCGCGATCGCTAGCGACGGTGATCCCCAACCGTTGGATCATCTCATCCAACGGTCCCTGCTGGCACTCATGGCGAGCGCTAGCCATGTGGGCGCACATGCCTGCTCACGCAGGCATGTGGTCCCCATGCCCACTGGGTGACTCTGACCGTTGGATCTGATGGTCCAACGGTCACAAATCCCCTCCCCTTTTATTATTTTTTTAAAAATTATTAAAACAGTTTCTATAATTGGTTTTTAATTTAGAAAAATTATTTTAAAATAGTTAAAATAGCTGGAAAAATTAGGAAAAATTCCATAAATTCTATTTTAATGTTTTTTCAATTTGTGATAAAATTTGGTTAAAAATAGTTTTATTTTCCGATATTAAAAATACTTAATAACTCTATCCTTTTCTAAAAATTCCTTTTTAAACTCTTAAAAATCATATCAATTTTATAAAAATATTTTTAAAGTTTTTTTTAATAATAGAAATGCTAAAATAATTATTTGACACAGAAAATTTAAACAAAAAACTTTTATTATGTATAGGAAAATTCCAGGCGTTATACGTAGATACGCATTACACTGTGGATTTGAACAAGAGAAGATCTCTTACAGGTTATGTATATACAGTAGCAGAATCTCCTAGCAGTTGGAATTCGACAGTGTAATGAGATGGTAGCAGTGGAAGCGTATAAGGAGACCTTGTGGTTAAAGAACCTAATTGGCGAGTTCAGGTTTGATAAAGGCTGGTTCTCTCAACGACGGAGGAGGAATACATGGCAGCAGTGGAAGCGTATAAGGAGACCTTGTGGTTAAAGAACCTAATTGGCGAGTTCAGGTTTGATAAAGGCTGGTTCTTTTATTTTGCGACAGTCAAAACTTCATTCATTTGCCGAACAATCAAGTATTCCACAATAGAAATGAGCATATCGACATGCGGTATCACAAGATAAGGGAGTGGGCCGAGAATGAGATCGATTTGATAAAAATCGATACTAAGGTGAATCCAGCCAACATGCTGACAAGGCCATTCCTACGGAGAATTTCAAAAAAGCCTCGGTTTCTATTGAGATACTCAAATGCGAGTAAGGGCGACTTTGGTAAGAGGTCGCAACAGTTTCTCAGTTCTGGTTAAAAACTGTGATAGTAGCAGTTTTGCAATTCTGGAAAAAGATTGTGCTAGTAGGGGAAAATTGGGAGAACAGCTAAGGATACAAGATGAAGGCAACAAATTTTTAAGGTTCTATTTAGATTTAAAATATGATGGAGATTGTTGAGATTGGTTTAAATTTAAATAGTTAGTTATTATGGTTAGGATTAAGATAAATCTCTTATTTAAATATAGATTTAGATAATAGAAAAATTCTTATTCATAAATCTCTTATTTAACTATAGATTTAGATTTAAATTTTAATAAGAGATAATATTCCATTAGAAAGGATAAAGGAGATTTATGTTGATTCTAATCTAAGTGGGAGAAGTTTTATTTTATGCTCTAAATAGAAATATGCTCTTATCAAGAAAAAATATCGATTTGATCATAAGATTCAAGGGAGGCGAGAGAAGACTAAGGGATCAAGACGGTCATTAAGGGATGGTTTTGATCATAAAATTTAAGGGAGATAAAATGGCTGCTCTATAAGAGATCAAAACGATCATAAGAAGAATTTGTAGAAGAGGGAGATCTCGTTGGAGATCATAAGGAGAGGGTTTTTTGTAATCTTCTGTAAGATATTCTTTTTCTCAAATTCTAATAAAGTTATCCCTTTTTCTTCCAGTCTATTGTGTTATTTATTTTTGAGATTTGCATCTGGTTTTTTTTGTTATTTGTGTATAATGGTATCTAGGTTTATATATCCGTATGGTTTTCCGTTGCGCCAATTGATCTTGTGGAAACAACAAACTCTCCTTAGAGAATCACTCCAATTATCCATGAATGTCGATGGCTGCTCTATGCCAACTCTCAAGTGACGATTGGTTTCATAAGGCATACTCAAAACAAAACAGCTCATTAATTGGTATCTTCGGCTATTTCCTAAGTTTGTATGGTTTGTGGTATTCTTATTCTCTTCCATCACATTTTTCAAGTACTTTTAGGGCTAATGTACTTGGCATTTGCTCCCTCTAATAATATTCGCCTTTCAAAAAAAATGAGAAATTATTAATTAGCCCGGCAAAAATAATACTTACCAATTACTTATTTGTATTATAACGGAAACCGACCTAGAATGCCGCTAAAGTTTAATAGTACTATCTCAAAAACAGATACGAATCAGGTCAAAACAAGCATTGAATTTTTTTTGTTAAAACTATTTATCCACCATTCGTGACATCATGCATTAAAAATAATATTTTTTTTGTCAAACACTCTTAAAGTTCCATAGTGCTTTTTAAAATTACTTTTTTATAGAATCATAAATTATATATGTTCACAATACATGATTGTCATTAAGGGATAATTTTGATCATAAAGTCTAAGGAAGATGAAACGGCTGCTCTATAAGAGATCAAAACAATGAGAATTTGTAGAAGAGAGAGATCTCGTTGGAGATCATAAGAAGAGGGTTTTTTGTAATCTTCTGTAAGGTGTTCTTTTTCTTAAATTCTAATAAAGTTATCTATTTTTCCTTCGGTTTATTGTGTTATTTATTTCTGAGGCTTGCATCTGGTGTTTTTTGTTATTTGTGTATAAAGGGATATAGGTTTATATATCCGTAAGGTTTTCCGTTGTGCCGATTAATCTTGTGGCAACAACAAACTCCCCTTGGAGAATTGCTCCAATTATCCATGAATGTAGATGGCTGTTCTATGCCAACTCTCAAGTGACAATTGGTTTCATAAGACATACTCAGAACAAAATAGCTCTTCAATTGGTATCTTCAGCTATTTTCTTAAGTTTGTATGGTTTGTGATATTCTTATTCTCTTCCATCCCATTTTTCAAGTACTTTTAGGGCTAATGTACTTGGCATTTGCTCCCTATAATAATATTGGTTACCGCCTTTGAAAAAAGAGAAATTATTAATTAGCCCGCCAAAAATAATACTTAACAATTATTTATTTGTATTATAACAGAAACCCGACCTAGAATGCTGCTAAAGTTTAATAGTACTATCTCAAAAACAGGTACGAATCAGGTCAAAAACGGCATTGAAATTTTTGTTAAAACTGATTATCTACCGTCTGTGACATCATGCATTAAACATAAATTTCTTTTTTGTCAAACACTCTTAAAGTTCCATGGTGATTTTTAAAATTTCTTTTTTATAGAATCATCAATTAAACATATAAACCGCATCAACTAACTATCATACAATAAAATATAATATGTATATCGTGATATTTAGAGTTCGAAATCTATCGTATATATCGAGTGGATTGGATATGGAAAATGGGTTTGATTCAGCCAGACGAATTATATGTTAAACCCATATTTGATCCAATTTTTTTTTGTATCTAATGCTTTATCTATTGTCCGATAGGATTCAGAAGGTATACGATGTCGAGAAAACCCTATAATATCGGGTGGGTTAAATTCGGGTTCGGTCAAACCCAGCCTGACTTGCACCGCTCTGCATGAGTGCCCAAAAAAACTATTTTTATATTGATAATAAGACCATTTCACTAGTTAGGGGGAAAAACAATGACTTCAATTTTCTCTCTACTCGATCAAAGGGCTCAGATTAAAGCCATTACCATTAATATGACTTTTCTTGCAACTTAGAACCTTTCCTTTAACTTTTTTTTTTGATGAAAGGATTTTCCCCTTAACTTAATAACAAGAATAAATATGAAGATATCCAAGTATATATCTATCAATTTGAGATAATATACTATGATACCAGCAAGAATAGCAGGTTATTATTCCCCAGAATAACTCATACATCAATTATAGACACCACTTGTGAGAACAAAACCGAATTAATGTTTCTAGCTATCATGTCTAATTTTCTGAAAATTCCCTAAAAATTTGATTTCAAAAACCAGTGATGAATAAAGATATGTGAATGGGACATCGCTGCCTAATATTCTAGACGTGTCGAATACGAGATCGTCGGCATATAAACTGTTTTAAGTTATGAAGCAAAAGCTCCATGAAAAATTTGACTTTCTGGGCCCGTCGTCAATCCTCTCTTAATTAGTATCAAGTTTCTGATCGAAAAGAATAACTACCAAGAGCGGTATGTCATAGTTCAAATGCATGTAATATTATTGAGGAATCATAGTGAATTTACATACACATGTACTGTTGGCTATGCTGTAGTGTTCTCTAATGTTGGTTCCCTTGAATTTACCCTTTTCACATTTATGGTATCATAGTGAATTTACATACACATGTACTGTTGAATATTAGCATTTACTGGAAGTGTGTACACTACTTTACACAAAATCAAATTTGTACATCCCTTCAATGCTAAAATTATGATCCAGTAATGTACCAATGAAATTTGCTCGATTGTTGTTTCTCTTTTCTGTTTGTAGGCCATCAGCACTTTTGATGAATATAATAATATTTCTCTCGGCCCTCATAATATTTTCAGAGTTTTTTGAGCGGTGGCCGTGGCTGGGACTTTAAGAAATTTGAATCAGAAGCAGAAAGAGAAGCTCCGGATCTACACGATTACCATGTATTTCCATCATCTTTTTAGTGAGCAGCGTTAGTTTTGCTAATTACATTGAGGAGCTGAAAATTAATATTGAGTGCTTGGTTGGATATATACATATACTTGCATAAATTAATTCACTTTTTTTCAGGTATTAAATGTCATTTTGTCATTAATTCCAAGTGTTTGTGAATGAATGACACAGCCTTTTCAGCCTTCAAATTTAGTTAGAAATAATATCATTTCCAATTTTTGGAATCTGTACATGGTAATTAGTTTTTCCAAAACACTAAAGCTTGAAGTTGATCTTGAAGCCTTAGGCATTTTTGTTCAAGAACACAAGAAAGGAAGATAAGGCTTATAACAAATCCGATCCAAGACGACCACAAACGCCATCACCATCTCTTCGTCAAAGCCCGTGCTTATTTCGAGGCTGAACACATCGTCGCTGAGCAAAACCGACGACTTGTTCGCTTTTTTCCGAGAAATTTGGGCCGCAACTTCTCCTGTGTTGCTTTTAATATTGCAGCTTCGCCTCCAGAAACTGCCTTCAACTCTGAAGTCAGACATCAAGCTGTTGGTACTTTTGTTTATGAATATCTCAACATCGTCGTTATTTTGTAGGATTAATGACCTCCGTCTCATCGAGAAAACTTGGGATTTATATCTGGTGTTTGAAGTTTCATCTTCGCATTTGAAACCATTCCATTGATCATACATGCTTAATATCTGCTTTAATAAGATGAATTAAATTAGTGCTGTATATAAATTGAAATTTCTTATATCAACTAATCTTAATTCTAAGCAACTGGTGACTAATGGTTTTGATGGTCACGTTGTTATATATATTAATGCAACAATATTACATTAATCAAATTGAAGTTAATGTCACTAGCTAGGCCTAGTCATAAGATGGTTAAATTTGACGCTAATGATACTTTATATACGTCACTATCAAAAAAGAATATATAGGGACATTTGCTGAAATTTATTCTCTTGCAACTTGATCTAATACTACATCTAACAATTTTTTATATTCTTGCGAGCGAAGATTATGGGAAAACATAGTTTATATAGACCAAAAAATTCTTGTACTAAGCTTTATTAGAATTTTCCTTGTTATAAGATTGACATTTGGAAAAAAAAATTCTGGATATACTTAGCCTGTCTTGTGTTTGATGGAAAAAGTCTGAGATGATGCTAATATGTAAAATGAATGTTACATTAATAAGTCCAGATATGAACAAGTACCTGAGGCCGAAGAGCCAGAATAACCATCCCGGCTCCGTCCATAAGTAAAAGCTCCTTGTGCTTCCTTGAGTAGTTATCCACCCGAAACGCCAGTTTCCCTTCGCTATCATACACAGAAAATCCATCGGTCCCTTGGAACGCCATGCTCGATTTCTTCCACACCGTCCAGGTCGACGAGTGGCTGCAATCTTTGCATGTTAATTTATTCTCCGCCGGATGAATTCTACCCATATTTTCCTCTCACTAGCCTTCGAAAAGTATGGAGAGAGAGAGAGAGAGGTGAAAGAGAGGGTGATGGGTTGTCTCTTTTTATGGAGGAGGGAATTAAGTTGGCAAGAGGCCGGACGTTAGGGGAGAATATTTTGATTCGTTTACGCGTAGATTTGTTGGTGGAACTTACGTGGGATTCTAGCTTTATGATGCAATATGGCCGCGTACTTGTTGGATATATAGGAAAAAGATAAAAGATAAATGCTCTTATTGATAGTGTTATATTTGGAAATACTTTTACTTCACTGCTGAATATTATTGTCCTTAGAGTTTGATAAAAAAAAAAGGGTTTAGTCCAACAGTCGTGAAAATAGGAAGAATAAACATATTGTAATACCTATATATAGAAGGGCTCTCTATATCTTTTAATAATAATAAATTATTTAATTTCACTACTACAAAATATGTATTTGGTAACGGTTTAAACCGTTACCAAAACCCAATTTGGTAACTATTAAAATCGTTACACAACCGTTACAAAACCCCCCATAACTGGAAGCATGATAATCCATATTTTGGTAACAGTTTAAACCATTACCAATTTGATGCATTATGAAAAAAAAATCCCCTCCCCCTCCATCAACCTCTGCCTCAATTTCAAATTCAACACCTAAAATTTAAACTCAACATCATTTATCCAAACCAATCAATAAACGGCAACATCAAGCAACAAAATTAGGGCTAGGGGTCTACCAACTTGGAAAGGGTTTGCGATCAGATTAGACGCAGATCTATACATGAGATCGAGAATCATCCTATTCTTCTCCATCATATTCCTATCATTCTAAACCACCAAACAAACCAAATTAGGGTTTGATCTTAAAAAAAATGGGAACTTCAAAAAAAGTTGGGGTTTTACGATCTCGCAAATGGATTCGAGTGGATGAACGCCGACGATCTCTCCCTTGACCCCATCCAATCCGAATAGGAGCGCAACGTGGCTCGCTGCGGCATCAACAACAACTGCAATTTTAATATTTGGAATTGAGCACAAAAATTAAAATTAAACCAAAAAATTAAAATTATACTTACCTCTTGACGACTAGCGGCGAAGGATTCGACGGGGGCTCGACTACGGAGGCGACGACCTTCAGCGACGACGAAGACCTTCAGTGAGCTCCAGAGGCGCCGGCAATGACGAGATCGAGCTTGAACGGCGGCGACGAAGGCGACACGGTGGCTACGGAGGCGACGCGGTGGCCACAGAGACGTAGCGACGGCCAAAAGGCGAGGAGAGTAGGCCGACGACGAGAAAGGAGGTGACAGTGAGGGGATCAGGGGAGGTGATTTGGGGGGAAAGAAAAAAATTGGGGGGAAAGGTTTTGGTCGAGTGAAATTTGAGGGAAGGAGGAGTTTTTTTTATCTCGTGAGGGAAGTGGGCCCTGTCCATGTTGGAATTGGTATCGGTTTAAATCGTCACCAAAACCATTAAAATAGTTACTACATTTTGATAACGGTTTAAACCGCTACCATTTCCGCTTTAGTTTTGCCCACTTTTGTAGTAGTGTTTCTTCTTTACCATGATATCAGAGTCATGTGTCGCCAAACCCTAACAACCGCCAATACCGAACCTTAGCCGAAACCAACACTGTCGACGCCATCACCCCGCTGCATCACCGCACCGCCACATCATCACCTGCACCACCGTCGCATCACCCTGCACCACGGCCGGATCACCCTGCACCATCATCGCACCGCTGCATCACCCCCGCTACACCATCGCATCACCATGCTTCATCATCGCATCACCGCTGCATCATCACCGCATCACCATCGCATCGATGATCTACTTCATCATCTGTTCAGTTTAGATCCAGTTGCCGATCATCTGTTCGGTTGGATGTCTGCTTAGATCCGGTCGTAGATCATCTGTTCGAATTTGTTAGTTCGATTGAAAGGTAGGGTGGTGTTAGGAGTTTTCGTGTTGTGACTCTGTTGTTGTTTTCGTTGGTGATGCTGAGAAGGAAATTGTCGAGCGATTGGTTGTCGGGCCAATCTTTACTTTTGTTAAGTTGTTGGATCAGAAACTCAATGGTTCGAACTAGCAACAATGAAAGATGATTGTGAAGACGAATTTGAATGGGAGGGGTAAATATCATCATTTCACCAATGATCTCCCCAACCTGAAAACTGTTGCTTGGATAAAAGATGATAGTTTGGTGAAAGGTCTCTTATAGGAGGTCATAGAGCAGGAGGTGATAGATCTAGTTCTTACTTTCTCCACTGCGAAGGAGATGTAGACATTGTTGCAGTCGAATTATTCAGGGAAGAGTAACATGTCTTGGGTTTATTCTATCTCTCAAAATTATTCTAGATCAAATCAGGGGAGTCGGACATTAGAGGAGCAATATGCTGCTTTCAAGAAGGTATATGCTGAGATATAGGCTATTTTTCCTTTAGAAGCTGATTTGGAGAAAATAAAAGACACGCCAAGCTAAGCTTGATGTACTGACCTTTCTAGGGAGTCTAAATTCTTCGTATGATGCGGCACGACCACTAGTGATTGGTAATGAGTCATCAAAGAATCCTCAGTTGGAGTTCCATCTGATTCGAGAGATGTTTGCAACTCACCTGAGCACGGAACCAGCCACAGAAAAGTATGTATTGGCCACTATAACACAGAGAGGCGGTTTTAGTCGAAGCAGGGGTCATTCTGGTCGAGAAAGAGGTCATGGCGGTTATTCTAGAAGAGCAGTTAGTGGGAATAGTAGCCAAGGTAGTTACTCAGGGAGGGGATCTGGTGGTAATCGATAGGGGGTTCGGTGTAATTATTGTCATAAATTTGAACATATGAAGTATGATTGCCCGAAGAAAAGTAACGGTTCTACAACTCATGTCGCTTCCGGTACCGACTCTACCATTAATTCTATGGATGCGGAGACATTAGAAAGTTTCATATTGTTTCAGCAGTTTCAGCTCTCTCAGTTGCAGTCATCCTCTAGTGCTACATTTGCTAAGACATGTAACTCTACTGCTCGTCTATCGTCAGTAACTTCTATGTCATGGGTGATTGACTCAAGAACGTCAAAACATTACTGGGAATTCAAGTATATTATCCAATTTCTCACATATTTCGCACACACATGTCAAACTTACTGATGGTTCTGTTTCACCTGTTAGTGGTATAGGTTTAGTGATTTTAAATCTGTATATACCTATGCACTCCGTTTTATATATGCATTGCTTCCCTTTCAATTTGTTTTCTATTAGTCAACTCACAAAATCCCTAAACTATTGTGTTATTTTTTGTCTTGACCACTGTGTATTTCAGGATCTGAGAACGAGTAAGACGATTGGCACCGGACATGTGTCTGATGGTATGTATCGGATAAGTAGTTTTTCAAAATCGGTTTCATACTTGAGTGATTCTACAACCTTAGATTTGCACTATCAGTTAGAACATCCATCATTACAGAACATAAAAAATTTACATCCAGAAATTCCTGCGACTACTGATTTAGTGTGTGAGTCTTGTCGGTTGGGTAAATATCATCGTGTATCTTACCCTTTTCGAGTCAATAATTGAGTTAGTACTCCATTTAGTTTAGTTCATTCCGATGTATTGGGACCATGTCCCGTTGAGTCGTTATTTGATGATCGGTATTTTGTTACATTTGTTGATGATTTTTCCTGTGGTACGTGGTTATATCTAATAAAATCTCCGTCTGAAGTTTTTTTCCGTATTTCGTAAATTTTGTGCTGAAATTAAAACACAATTTGATGTTTCTGTGAAAATACTCCGTAGTGATAATGTGAAAGAATATTTTTCTTCTAAGTTTCAAAATTTTATGTATGTATCTGGTATTCTTCATGAGTCTTCTTTTTCCTATACCCCCCAATAGAACGGTATTGCTGAGCGCAAAAATCATCATCTGCTAGAAATCACCCAAACACTACTCAATTATCAACAGGTTCCTCATCGTTTCTGGGGGGATGCGGTTCTTACGGCCACTTATCATATTAATCGTATGCTCTCCTCTGTGTTAGATGGTCAAACGCCTTTTTCTATCATATTCCCTAATGAACCTCTGTTTTCTGTCCCTCCTCGAATTTTCAGTTGTGTGTGTTTTTTCCATGAACATAGACTCGGTCGAACTAAGTTGGATCCTCGATCCCTTCGATGTTTCTTTTTAGGATACTCTTGCTCCCAGAAGGGGTATCGTTGTTATCATCCTACCCTTCGTCGTTGCTTTATCTCAGCCGATATCACCTTTCTTGAGGCGCAGTCTTTCTTTCCCATGAGTCTATCCCCATATGACACCAGTGACATAGTATTTTTTGAATACTCTGACATTCCACATGACAAGACTGTTCCCACTCAATCTTGCAATCCATCTTTGGACACTACTACTACAACAACTGAGACACCTCCACCGGACTAAGATATTCTTCTGACCCTAGCTTCTGTTATACCAACTCCTGAGCCTACTCTTGATCCGCTTTTTGAACCCACACTAGCTGCATCTTCTGACCTTGATGTTCTTATCGCAATCCGCAAAGCACCTCGTTCTACTGCCAATCCACTCAACCGTTCTGTCTCTTATGCTCATTTATCTTCTCCACACAGTGCTTTCATTTCATCTATGGATAAATATACCATTCCCATGAATGTATCTGAGACTCTTGCACATCCTGGCTGGAAACAATCTATGATTGAGGAGATGACTACTATTCGACAGAATGATACTTGGGATCTAGTTTCGCTTTCACCTGGAAAGCGTGCCATTGGTTGTTGATGGGTATTCTCTATCAAGCTCAACTCCGATGACTCTCGTACTCGGTTAAAGTCTCGGTCAGTAGCCAAAGAATATTCTCAGACCTATGGACAAGATTTTACTGATAACTTCTCTCCTGTCGCGAAGATGGCTTTTGTACGCCTATTGGTTTCTTTGGCTGCTACCTTTCATTGGCCTCTGCATCAGCTTGATATAAAGAATGACTTCTTGCATGGTATTCTTGAGGAGGAGGTTTACATAATGCAGCTGCCTGGTTTTATTGTTCAGGATGAGTCATTGAAGGTGTAATACCCGGTTCTTTTATACACCAATATTCATATTTTTATAAGAAGGGTTAATTACAAATTTATTTATTTATAGCTATAAACCATTTTAAATATTTTAAAACCCCATTTTCCTTTTATCAATAAAACCCTAAAACCCAAACCCTATTATATCTTATTTTTCAACTAATTCCTTCAGCCCATCTTCTTTTATAAACTTATTTCCTTTCCAAAAAACCCCAGCCCATTTTTCCCTATTTTATTTCTTTAAGCCCGGCCCTTTCCTTTTCTTATTTATTCTTTGATTTTATTTCTCTGACCCGGCCTTTTCTTTACCTCATTTTGTATTTTCCCTCGGCCCAACCACAGCCCGACCCACACCCTTTCTCACCATTTTCTCCTTATTTCCCCCGGCCCACTCCCTCCAGCCCGCTCCCGCTCCTTCACAACCCGACCCGCTTCTTCACCCATCTTACCCAACGGCTCTTTCCCAAATTCCCGCCCGCTGTCCCCGATCCGCTCTCCTCGCCGCACCCCACGCTCACGCCCACGCCCATGCTCGCTTGGGCGTTACCCCACGACGCGCGCCCTCGACCTCTCCTCGTCGACACCATCACTCCTCTCTTTTCTCAAAACTCCCATCTCATTCACCACCCTCTCACGACCCACTGCACACCCTCTGCCACCGAGCCTCACCCACTTCCCTCGACGACGGCGACGACCCCATCACCTCGTACTCCCCCTCGACCTCCTCCACGTCGCCAACAACCCCCTCGACCAAGCACCTCCTTCCCCCTTCAGTTCCCTCACCCGACCTCCTCTTTCATCATCCCCTCTCTCTCAATCTCTCTGTTCTCTCTCTCACTCTCTCACTCTCTGTCTCTCTCTCTGTTCTCTCTCTCTTCCATTCTCTCTATTCTTCTCTCGACCCAAAACTCACCACTGGCCACCTGCCCCCATCACCTTCATCTTCTCCTTCACCAAACCCGAGCCCTCAACCCTACCTTGAGCACCGACACCCCATGCCATCTCAGTACACCATCACCCTCCTCTCATCACCGGTCACCTCCACAGATGCCAAGATCATCGTCGATACCTGCATACCTTCCTCCATCAACGACTCCCCCCTCCCCCCTCATCTCCTCGCCTAGTTCCAGCCAACGAGCCTAAGCCCCACGTCCACAACTCCACCACCGGAGCTCCTTCGTGCTACCAACTGAGCTTCCACCGGAGACCTTTAGCTCCTCCTTGCATCGCCGCAGCCAAGCTTCTCATCTCTCCAAACAAGCCTAAGCTGCAGCCGTGCCCTTTATAATCGAACCCAAGCTGAGCCAAACCCCTAGCCAAGACGAGACTTGTCGCGTGTTGTCATTGCCGCTGCCGTGCGTCACCGGAACATCTCCAGGAAAGTTCTCTACTTGCTACATGCTAAATTATGTTTGTTACAAACTAAAGTCGTATAGATTCCGTAGTTACTTTTCCCGATAAATTATATGACGTACCTGTTCGATACATGATCCCAATGAAGATACTCACCTAATTTGACGGAACTGGATTTTTATTATTGTCCCGTGTAGTGATGAATACCTTGTAAAAACTTCGCTGGAAAATACGACTATTAACGACTAAAACGACTACCCCCAAGTATACCTGTAAAACTGGAAATTTCTTGTACCTGAAAACCGTTAAAATCACCATAAATTATATACATATTGGAATGATGCGTTCGAGGGCTTAAATCGAAGCCGACTCGACGAACTATAACCCTATGCAAGTTTCTAATGATTTCTGTACTTAAATTATGATGATTCTTGGATCGGAGTGCGACTCTGGACTGCAGTCCAGAGCGACTCTGGACTGCAGTCCAGAGCGACTCTAGTTGTTGTTTACTGTCCCGTAATGGGTACCACGCTGTTTCCTTAACTCGTAGGTTGTGGAACTCCACTGTTTATTAAAGGCGAATATGTTAGATGGACAACACAAGTGGTTTCATTCTGTTTCGTTATCGTTTGCTATTTAACCTGTAATTTAAAAGATCGAGATGTATAACAGTCCAGAACAGACTCAGAGGTGACATATTAGTGTTAAACAGTGTATAACTCCTGACGTACAGATGTGATTGGGGATCCGTCTGTTGCGTTGAAAACTTGACTGAAAACCCTAGATTTCATTCAACTGTAGCGTCGCTAAATTCTGATCCCAACTGGGGGCTTTAAAATGCGTTGCGAAACGGACTTCCGATTCTGAAACCGGATTTCCAGCCGTGAACGCTTAAAATGAAATGGCCATAATTAATGATCCTGGAACCCGATTGGCGTGAAACTAAATTCTCTGGATAGATAATTGAACATACTATTTATTCCCCGTTCATCGTTTCGCTAAACTGTACACATATGATTTATGATAAATTGTGCAAGTGGTAGAATACTGTTTTATGACATCTTAATCATGCTTTACATACTGCTTCCTCATCATATCTTACTTATGTCACAGCATTGATAACCTAGTGATCATGTGTATTACCCAGTGTTAGGTATTAGTGATGATTGTGACAAGTACGTAGTGTTCGTGCATGAGTGAATAAGTGAAAGGGACGCGTACTTGTACACAATCAGTGAACCTTATTATTCTATTGCATTGTCGACGTCTGTGGGACGCGTGTACGTGTGACTATAAGTGGTATGGGACACTTATGGAAGCTCTTGCATGGGTGTCACAGATAAGGCACCAGGCACTGCCATTTATCATAGGTATTAGTCGGGACGTGCTTGATGGAGGTCCTGCCTCCAGTTCTCGCGCAGACTTGTCACAGACCGATTGGTATTTGAGCTTATGGTTAGCGTTTGATGTATACCACGGGGTGTGGGGTAGTTTGAGTGTGAGTTCAACAGAATCTCGGGAGTCCCATGCCGGCTTATATATATGGAGATATATGGAGATTTACAGGGCACATGATTATTACCGTGAGTTACATGTTGGACCCGTGGTCCCTTGCCCTTGGGTCCTACCCTTGGGTGGAGGACACTCGCGAGTGGTTGACTCTCACACTTTGACTGACGATAGGCTTAGTGACCTGTACAGTGAGACTTAGAGACTGATAGGGATGATAGTATCGATATACATACAAACTGTGTTGACATACTTGGCATATTATTTTACTGCTTTTACTGTTCCACTGCATTGATTACTGCATGTGCATACCTATACCGTCATTGATTTACTGTATACATATTTATTATCACTGTTAGAGTTGTCACTTGGATTTATATATTATATTGCTATTGTGTCGCTCTGACGACCTGGGTATGCATGCTCAGTTGGAAGTGTGGATTTACCTGGACCAGGACTAGACGTACATCGCGGACATCTTGATCAGCTGTCCAGAGTTATACTTTTTACCTTCATCAGGTCAGTTCTTTGTATATGTTTTGTTTCAGTTGCTGCATTTCTCATTACCTGCGCATCGTTTACTAATTACCATGTAAATCTAGAAGCCGAAGTGTGACTACGGCAGGATATTTCCTTGACTGTAGGAGCATGACTGGCCTTGTCAACCCCTCGTATTCCGTTTTTTGGGAAGCGGGGCGTGACATGGTTTAGTTGGTATCAGAGCCAGGTTTGCTTCGATTGGGATTGCAGTTTTCCGTGTAGAGCTTGACAAATCTAAGACATCCCTCAGTCTAGATTGTAAACTTGATATCCTTGATCCATATTCACATTGTGTGTTCAGCTATCCATTCGCTAGGGTTTCAGGTGACCTGGCATAGTTACGTGGTTGTAATTGTGAACTATATCACGGTTACACTACCATACTCTGTTTAAGTGACTTAGAGTCATACAGTTGATTTTCCACTTGTAATGAATTTCATCACATCTGATATTCTTGAATCTTTGTCCAATCCGTATTACATTTTTGATTCTTATAGCTTGTGCCTTATATCGTCCTCAAAATTATTGTTTCAGGATCATGTCGTCCAACGACTCTTTCTCTATCTCCACTCCCCAGAATCAGACCGTTGAGATTCTGAGTGTACTGCAAGGTCTGAAGGAAGCTCAGGAGCGAACGAACGACTTGTTAGCTGAAGGACGGAGAAGGCAGGTGAATCAGGCACCATTGGGAGTCTCAAATTGTAAAGTGATCCCGGTTAGGCGAGGAAAAGAGAAGAAGATGAAGCGCCAATTTGTTCCTCCGCGACAGAAGCAGCAGAGGACCCAATGTTGTGGGTACTGTAAGAGACCAGGACATCTTCAGAGGGATTATCGCCGCGCCCAAGGGAAATGTCTGATTTGCGGATCCAGCGAACATCTTATCAACGGTTGCCCAAAAAGGAAAGAGCTACAAGGAGGAGACTCATCCACACTCTCCACTTCTGCCAAGTGATGATTATGGCGTAGTTCGAACTTTAAGGATAAGGCGGACCCAGCGCAAGATTCAACTTGCGCGACGAAAATGCAGCGGCCTAGTAATCGAAGAAGAGTTATTATGTTTTCTGCTTTCAATAATAATGATGTTACCCCTTTTTATAAAATTTCCTTTCGTTTGAAACCTTGTATCCGTCGAACTTTTAGTTGAATGAAATACAAACCTTGAATCGTAAAATATGTATCATTCTCTTGCTTTCTCCTTATTTATACTATTCATTACCACAGCATTTTTAATTCTGATCTTTCAGTTTCTGCCCACCGCATATCCTCCTATACTCCGTACCCTTAGCTATTTTTTCGATGCGTTCCACTGTCTAATCATGACTCTTTCCTTTCAGGCCATGGCCCACCCTGGAGCAGCGCCGCATTTGGATGAGGATGCACAGTCATGCGTTTCCTTAGACCGCACGCTGACGAGTTCTGACGATGAGATCAACGGTCCCCAGGACATCTTCGAAAACAACGATTCCGAGGACGAAGGAGCAACCGCCCCAGAGTTTGACATGATAGGCGATTTTGACGAAGAGAAAGGAGACCCTGAAGAGAACCCGATAGAGGAAGATCCCGAGGAAGACCCGATAGAAGAAAATCCAGTGGGGGACAATCCCATGGAAGAGAATCCAGAAAGAAAGAATCACATGGAATCAGACCTCGATGAAGAAGCTCCAGCCGAGGAAGAAGGACCAAAAGGACAAGACCCTGCTGTGGAAGAACTCCCAATGGCGGTCCCCGCGAGGCGCTATGGAAATGGACGTCCCTACCTGAGCGCGCGAGCCTACCGCAACCTGCTGAATCTCCACAACCGCGACTGACGGGATTTCTTCTAGATGTTGTCTTCTTTGGACAAATAAATCTGTGTATAGTTAGAGCCACATTTCGTTTTTGAGAATGCTTTGTTCAAAATCTTCTGGAATGAAATAAATTGCTGAGTTCGCTAATCTTTCGATCTTCTTAGTTCACTTGATGCTTGATTATTTCTTCTATACAATTATTTTCATACTGAGATCTGTCCACCCCTACTCCTTACATTATTTTAACCCTCACTGAGATTAACTAGTACCGCACCCGATCTTTTAGAGGTCCACCCTTCATCCTCCGTCTGTGCCTTGTTTGAGATCCTTCTGGGAGGAGAAAATTTTAGTGAAATTTCCGAGTTCGCTAACCCTTCAAAATTTTGATTTATATGATGTACCGACCGTTATCCTCCCCATATTTTTCTCTTGTAGTCCTTTGTTGCTCACCCTTACTTCCTGTGCTGACCCGATCCCAATCTCCTTGACCTTCAGCCTAAAGCCGCTACATTCCGACTTTCTGAATGAGCCACACTTCCTTGTAATCCTTACCCTAGCTAGCCCTATACATTTTTGGTGTTTTTCCTATTACCCTAAATATATTTAGGGACATTATTATTCGAAAATTTGGTTTTTATTATTTAGTATTTATCGAAGAGTGTGCTTTATTGACTATCCCCGCTTTACGCATTTCAAGTACTTCACTACTAGCTTTCCCATTATTTTCCGGTGGCGCAACCTTATATCGCGCATATTTTCGTTCCATGTTCCTTATTTTCACTATGTGAGTTTTCTACGTTATTTGATCGATACATCATCCTAAAATGTTTTAACCTACCGACTAATCTTTCACTACTTTATTGTCGTTACTTTATTTTCGGGTATTGTGCCTATGGTTACTATTATCAATGGTTGTGCCTTATATTTATTATTTCTGCCTTGCTACTTGTGATATACTTATATGTACACATATTTAGATTTCGAGTTTACCGAACACGCCTTGAGTATTATCGTTCGTTTTTGTTATCTATATTCTCGTACACTTGTAGTTACCCTGATAGTTATTCCTGCCTTATACCTATTTAGACCTACCTTTTTGTATGTTGTTTTCACATATATATATCTTCAAATTTCTTCATCCACGTATTTCTGGTAAATCCTTACGTGTTAGTTGCAATATAATAGTTTTCACTTATATTTGTATAACTTATCATTTATTTAAAATTTCGAGGACGAAATTTTTGTAAGGGTGGTATGATGTAATACCCAGTTCTTTTATACACCAATATTCATATTTTTATAAGAAGGGTTAATTATAAATTTATTTATTTATAGCTATAAACCATTTTAAATATTTTAAAACCCCATTTTCCTTTTATCAATAAAACCCTAAAACCCAAACCCTATTATATCTTATTTTTCAACTAATTCCCTCAGCCCATCTTCTTTTATAAACTTATTTCCTTTCCAAAAATCCCCAGCCCATTTTTCCCCATTTTATTTCTTTAAGCCCGGCCCTTTCCTTTTCTTATTTATTCTTTGATTTTATTTCTCTGGCCCGGCCCTTTCTTTACCTCATTTTGTATTTTCCCTCGGCTCAACCACAGCCGGGCCCACATCCTTTCTCACCATTTTCTCCTTATTTTCCCCGGCCCACTCCCTCCAGCCCGCGCCCGCTCCTTCACAACCCGACCCGCTTCTTCACCCATCTTCCCCAACGGCTCTTTCCCAAATTCCCGCCCGCTGTCCCCGATCTACTCTCCTCGCCGCACCCCACGCCCACGCCCACGCCCACGCTAGCTTGGGCGTTACCCCACGACGCGCGCCCTCGACCTCTCCTCGTCGACACCCTCACTTCTCTCTTTTCTCAAAACTCCCATCTCATTCACCACCCTATCACAACCCACTGCACACCCTCCGCCACCGAGCCTCACCCACTTCCCTCGACGACGGCAGCGACCCCATCACCTCGTACTCCCCTTCGACCTCCTCCACGTCGCCAACAACCCCCTCGACCAAGCACCTCCTTCCCCCTTCTGTTCCCTCACCCGACCTCCTCTCTCATCATCCCCTCTCTCTCAATCTCTCTGTTCTCTCTCTAACTCTCTCACTCTCTGTCTCTCTCTCTGTTCTCTCTCTCTCTCTCTCTCTCTCTCTCTCTCTCTCTTCCATTCTCTCTATTCTTCTCTCGGCCCAAACCTCACCACTGACCACCTGCCCCCATCACCTTCATCTTCTCCTTCACCAAACCCGAGCCCTCAACCCTATCCTGAGCACCGACACCCCATGCCATCTAAGTACACCATCACCCTCCTCTCATCACCGGTCACCTCCACAGATGCCAAGATCATCGTCGATACCTGCATACCCTCCTCCATCAACGACGACCCCCTCCCCCCTCATCTCCAAGCCTAGTTCCAGCCAACGAGCCTAAGCCCCACGTCCACAACTCCACCACCGGAGCTCCGTCGTGCTACCACCTGAGCTTCCACCGGAGACCTTCAGCTCCTCCTTGCATCGCCGCAGCCAAGCTTCTCATCTCTCCAAACAAGCCCAAGCTGCAGCCGTGCCCTTTATATTCGAACCCAAGCTGAGCCAAACCCCTAGCCAAGCCGAGACTTGTCGCGTGTTGTCATTGCCGCTACCGTGCATCACCGGAACGTCTCCAGGCAAGTTCTCTACTTGCTACATGCTAAATTATGTTTGTTACAAACTAAAGTCGTATAGATTCCGTAGTTACTTTTCCCGATAAATTATATGACGTACCTGTTCGATACATGATCCCAATGAAGATACTCACCTAATTTGATGGAACTGGATTGTTATTATTGTCCCGTGTAGTGATGAATACCTTGTAAAAATTTCGCTGGAAAATACGACTATTAACGACTAAAACGACTACCCCCAAGTATACCTGTAAAACTGGAAATTTCTTGTACCTGAAAACCGTTAAAATCACCATAAATTATATACATATTGGAATGATGCGTTCGAGGGCTTAAATCGAAGCCGATCGACAAACTATAACCCTATGCAAGTTTCTAATGATTTCTGTACTTCAATTGTGACGATACTTGGATCGGAGTGCGACTCTGGACTGCAGTCCAGAGCGACTCTAGTTGTTGTTTACTGTCCCGTAATGGGTACCACACTGTTTCCTTAACTCGTAGGTTGCAGAACTCCACTGTTTATTAAAGACGAATCTGTTATCTAGACAACACAAGTGGTTTCATTCTGTTTCGTTATCGTTTGCTATTTAACCTGTAATTTAAAAGATCGGGACGTATAACAGTCCAGAACAGACTCAGAGGTGACATATTAGTGTTAAACAGTGTATAACTCCTGACATATAGATGTGATTGGGGATCCGTCTATTGCGTTGAAAACCTGACTGAAAACCCTATATTTCATTCAACTGTAGCGTCGCTAAATTCTGATCCCAACTGGGATTAAAATGCGTTGCGAAACGGACTTCCGATTCTGAAACCGGATTTCCAGCCGTAAACGCTTAAAATGAAATGGCCATAATTAATGATCCTGGAACCCGATTGGCGTGAAACTAAATTCTCTGGATAGATAATTGAACATACTATTTATTCCCCGTTCATCGTTTCGCTAAACTGTATACGTATGATTTATGATAAATTGTACAAGTGGTAGAATACTATTTTATGACATCTTAATCATGCTTTACATACTGCTTCCTCATCATATCATACTTATGTCACTGCATTGATAACCTAGTGATCATGTGTATTACCCAGTGTTAGGTATTAGTGATGAGTGTGACAAGTACGTAGTGTTCGTGCATGAGTGAATAAGTGAAAGCGACACGTACTTGTACACAATCAGTGAACCTTATTATTCTATTGCATTGTCGACGTCTGTGGGACGCGTGTACGTGTGACTATAAGTGGTATGGGATATTTATGGAAGCTCTTGCATGGGTGTCACAGATAAGGCACCAGGCACTGCCATTTATCTTAGGTATTAGTCGGGACTTGCTTGATGGAGGTCCTGCCTCCAGTTCTCGCGCAGACTTGTCACAGACCGACTGATATTTGAGGTTATGGTTAGCATTTGATGTATACCACGGGGTGTGGGGTAGTTTGAGTGTGAGTTCAACAAAATCTCGGGAGTCCCATGCCGGCTTATATATATGGAGATATATGGAGATTTACAAGGTACATGATTATTACCGTGAGTTATATGTTGGGCCCGTGGTCCCTTGCCCTTGGGTCCTACCCTTGGGTGGAGGACACTCGCGAGTGGTTGACTCTCACACTTGGACTGACGATAGGCTTACTGACCTATACAGTGAGACTTAGAGACTGATAGGGATGATAGCATCGATATACATACTTACTGTGTTGACATACTTGGCATATTATTTTACTGCTTTTATTGTTCCACTGCATTGATTACTGCATATGCATACCTATACCGTCATTGATTTACTGTATACATATTTATTATCACTGTTAGAGTTGTCACTTAGATTTATATATTATATTTCTATTGTGTCGCTCTGACGACCTGGGTATGCTTGCTCAGTTGGAAGTGTGGATTTACCTGGACCAGGACTAGACGTACATCGCGGATATCTTGATCAGCTGTCCAGAGTTATATTTTTTACCTTCATCAGGTCAGTTCTTTGTATATGTTTTGTTTCAGTTGCTGCATTTCTCATTACCTGCGCATCGTTTACTGATTACCATGTAAAGCTAGAAGCCGAAGTGTGAATACGGTAGAATATTTCCTTGATCGTAGAAGCATGGCTGGCTTTGTCAACACCTCGTATTCCGTATTTTGGGAAGCGGGGCGTGACAGAAGGTCTATTGTTTGAAAAGATATTTGTATGGACTACAACAATCTCCAAGGGCCTGATTTGGACGATTTGCAGAAAGTATTAGAGGTTTTGGGATGAGAAAAAGTAATGGTGATCACACAATGTTCTATAGACATCAGCACGGCCGCCGAATCATTCTGTTAGTATACGTGGATGACATTGTTATCACATGTAATGATTAGAAAGATATTCATGATTTTAAGGTGTATGTTCAGAAGCAGTTTCAAAGTAAAGATCTTGGTCGACTTAAGTACTTCTTAGGGATTAAGGTAACTCGATCTAAGGAGGGAATCCATCTATCACAGAGAAAATATACACTGGAAATACTTTCTGAGAATAGAATGTTGGACTGCATACATCATCACACATCGATGAAACCAAATTCCAAGTTGTTATCAGATCAGGAAACGTTACTAGGTGATCCAGTTAGACACAAGAGGTCGGTCGGTCGGTTAAACTATCTCACTGTCACTCGACCAAATATCTCATATCCAGTTGGTATTGTGAGTCAGTTTCTGAAATCGCCCTACACAGGCCATCGGGATGCAGCTATTAGAAGTCTTCAATATTTGAAGGGTTCTCTAGGAAAATGGTTGTTGTATATTGATGGAGGACACAACATAATAGCGGGTTTTTCCGATGCTGGTTAGGCAGGGTGCCCGATAACTAGAAAATCCACTACAGGGTATTGTGTGTTCGTGGGTGGGAATCTAGTGTCTTGGAAAAGAAAGAAGAAACGTGTGGTATCACGTTCTAGTGCAGATTCCGAGTACCGTGCTATGACGAACATCATTTGTGAGATGATATGAGTCAAACGATTTCTGGAAGAACTAGGTGTGGTTCAACACAACTTGATGAGGTTATATTGCGACAATTAGGCTGTTATCCATATTACTTCAGATCTAGTGTTCCATGAGCGGACCAAACATATCGAATTAGATTATTATGTCATCCGAAATAAGGTTGCTGGAATTGAGAAGGAGTCTTCAAAGATGGAGACACGACATGTGCACATAGGTATCCAGTTAGTGGATATACTCACTAAACCACTTGTTCATGACAGAATACAATTTATTTGTAACAAGTTGGGTATGGACGATATATATACTCCAATTTAAGGAAAAGTGTTAGAGTTTGATATAAGAAAGAGTTTAGTCTCACATCGAGCAAATATGGAGAGTAGACATATTGTAATACCTGTATATAGAAAGACTCTCTATATTTTTTAATAATAATAAAGTATCTAATTTTCTCTTTATCGATTTTTTATCAAAAATATGTTTAGTTTCTATTCAATGTGTTGGGATTATGATAGATTATTAGTTAGGTTTTTATGATTACTGGTTATTAATTAGTTTATTTGGAGTTGTATAAAATTAAGATGATTTTTCTCATACTAAAGATGATCAAGTCAATTGTTTTTTATCATGAAATCAGAGATAATGGCTTGATTCAAAATTTATCTTCATTTATAGTTTTAGTCTATCAATCCAAAATAAATAAATTCTATAATAATATCCGGTTTGAAATTTTATCTCTTCTATGGATCATCAACAATAGCCTCCATCAAGATCAAATCTGCGTAACCATCTTTATCTATGACGCTTCTCTACAAGGCATTTCAAGCAAAAGAGATTTCGAGATTCAGTCCACCTAGCTTATACGAAAGAGACTATATATTTCGATGTTCGGTCCATCTAGTTTATGCGAAAGAGACGAGAGATCACGTCCTCCTTACTTATGCCATAAGAAATTGTTTTTTCTTTATTTTTCTTTTTGCAGGTTGCATATTCAGGCTGAAGATATTATGCAAACTCTCAGGTATCTACCGTGAGTTTAAGGGAGGCTGTTAGATTAGGAAATACTTTCATGTAACTGCTGGATATTATTGTTATCAAAAATAGGTTTAGTTTCTATCCAATGTGTTGGGATTATGATAGATTATTAGTTAGATTGTTATGATTATTGGTTATCAATCAGTTTATTTAGAACTGTATAAATTAAGATGATTTTTCTCCAACATTATTCTCTCTTTCTCCATCTAATACAATTTTAACATGGTGTTGAGCGGTTTCGCCTTGAATTTATTGTTTTCTTATTAGATAGTTTGCTCACATGATTGTATAGTATATTTAATGTATATTCTAAGAAAAATTCTTCTTTATTTTCACATGATTGTATAGAATTTGAGATTTATTCTTTGTGTTAACTCTTGTCTTAAGGCTGATATTTGCATATATACTCCTGGAAACTTGAAAGCATATGCCTAGCAATAATGATTATTCAAGGTATATATCTATATCCTTTTTGTAAATGTGCTTATGGTATGATTTGAATCTAGATTGAATGTGATATAATTCTGATGGTATTTTTCAGGAAATAGACCATTGCTTGAAGTAAACCAGTATACTGATTGTATTATTGGCCAATGTGTTGATACCAGATAGGTATATGTATAGTTCTTTTATAAATAAATATTTTACATGGTAAAAACTAACATATTTCTTTAAGAAAATATTATATGTGAATATTTAATTTATTCTACTAGTTTACTAGTATCTTCATGATTACTTGTATACCATACTGCCAATTCTTTAAATAACGGTTAAAACTCTCTCTCTCTTCCTAAGTGATATTTCATATGCATATTTCTCTGTTATGTGTTGATAAATTATATGGTACTTCTTTAAGTTTAGGTTCCAAAATTAACCGTATATGCTTTCAGAGTATAAGGGGGGGAAACAATCTAACATCAGCGAATTATAGAAACTTAGTTATAATCTGTCAAATTTTCAATCCTTTATAGGGGACAATGCACATATAATATTATACGTGTCAGCTTAGAGGCTTGCGGAAACGTCAGTTTTGGATGCTAAGAGGAGAAAAACTAAGTAAGAAACTCGAGAAATCTCCGGCGAAAAGAAGAATTTCATTATAGAGAGAAAGTAATTATAAAAGAACTTTGAGTATTACAAAATTTTTCTCACAAACTCTCAAAACTCTTGATCTCTCACTTGATATATCATTTTTTTGCTTTTTGCTTGGTGTGTATGTCTCTACAAGCACCTTAAACTCCCTATTTATATTAATTCCAAAACATCCTCTAGAAACAATCTAGAAGTTCTCTAGAACTTCTCCAGAGATTCTAAATTAATTCTAAAAATTCAAAGTTCTAGAACAATCGTATATCTAGAGCACTTCTAGAAACCCTCTAGAAGTTTTCTAGATCTTCACTAGAGATTCTATATTAATTCTAGAAATTCAAAATTCTAGAACAATCTTATATGTAGAGCACTTCTAGAACCTTATAGAAGTTTTCTAGAACTTCGCTAGAGAATTCTTTGGGCTTTATTAAATTGTTTTGCATCAAAATGCAACATTCTCCTTCTTGATGCAAAACCGTCGAGTCCTAATCTTTCTCTCCATCAGCATGTCCAACCGCACAATTTTCAATGCGGATCAAGTATAAGAAAAGCTTGAACTTTTCCAAAAGAAGGACCTTCGTGAATGTGTCTGCGAGGTTCATCTTGGTTTCAATCTTTGATTGTTCGATCAACTTCTCTTCTTCTATCGCACAAATGAACAAATACTGAACATCTATGTGTCTCGTTCTCCCATAGAATGTCTAGTTCTTGGCTAGACAAATGGGGCTCGAACTGTCACAATAAATCTTTATGATCTCCTGGCTCAAGCCCAAATCTCCAAGTAAACCCCTTAGCTAGATCGTCTCTTTAACTGCCTCAACTGCAGCCATATACAGACTGAAGCGTCGACCTCCAAGACACTACACTCATGCCCAAAGTAAATACATAGCATGTAGTCAACCTTCTTCTATCCAAATCACCCGCATAATTAGCATGCATATATCCAACTAAGACACAATTCTTCCCACTATCACTTCCGTATCTCAAACCAATATTAGAGGTTCCTCTCAAGTACCGCAAGATCCACTTTACCGCTTGCCAGTGTTCTTTTCCTGGGTTCACCATGTATCGGCTCATGACACCAACTGCCTGTGCTAAATCCGGTCGAGTGCATACCGTTGCATACATGAGACTACCAACTGCGCTTGCATACGGTACATGAGAAATATACTTCTTCTCTGTGTCGGTGGTAGGTGATAAATTTGCTAAAAGCTTGAAGTGCGCCGCCAAGGGAGTAGACATGGGCTTCGCCTTCTCCATTCCGAATCGAGCGAAGATTTTCTCGATGCAGTGCTTCTGCAAAAGGCTCACCTGAATCCGTTTTCTGTCCCTGACTATCTCCATGCTAAGGATCTTCTTTACAGCCCTCAGATCTTTCATATTAAATTCTTGACTCAGTTGGAGCTTCAAGTTATTGACTTCTTTTTTATTCTTTGAATTAATTATCATATCATCAACATATAGCAGAAGGTAGATCCAAGATCCATCATCAAGTACCTTGAAGTACATGCACTGATCTTGTAAACTCCTCCTGAATCCGATTTATAACATGAAATGGTGAGATTTCTTGTACCATTGTCTTGGGGACTGCTTTAATCCGTACAACAATTTCTTGAGCTTTCACATATGACTCTCCTTGCCTTCGACCACAAGACCTTCAGGCTGGTGCACATATATCTCTTCTTCAAGATCTCCATGCAAGAACGCGGTCTTGACGTCAAGTTGCTCTAACTCCATGTCGTAAACTGCCACCATAGCTAGGAGGATGTGAATCGACGTGTGTCTCACCACTGGAGAGAAGACTTCATTGAAATCTATTCCTTCCTTTTGAGCATACCCCTTAGCTACTAATTTTGCCTTGTATTTGACACCATCCTTATCTGAAGAACCGTCTTTTAACTTGAAGACCCATTTGCATCCTATGGCCCGTTTTCCTTCTGGCTGCGGAACTAATTCCCATGTACCATTTCTTTGAAGAGATTCCATCTTCTCCTCCATAGCGACCTTCCAATTAGAAAAGTCATGTGATTGTGTGGCATCCTTATAGCTGAGCGGTTTTTCATTTTCAATGGTCAAGGCATATAATGTCATGTTATCGAAAGTGTTTCTCGCCATATCTTTGAAGCTATATCGAACTGGTGTTTTTATTTTTCGCTTTAGCCTCTTCTCTACTTGTGAAACTAGTGGACACCTATCTTGTTGTGGTCTCTGCTCTATCTGCTAAACCGAATCCTTCTAAGTCTGAGTTTTTGGTACCTCTTCTCAAATCTTCTGGACTGGGCCACCTCACTTGGTGACTTCTATGTCCTTTTACCATCACTTTGAACCTGCTTCTTGAGAATCACATATTCATCAAAGGTTACGTGCTTGCTAATCATAACTTTATTGGTTGCAGGACACCACAACATGTAACCCTTAACATCTTTTGCGTATCCAAGGAAGATGCATTTTCCTGCTCTCGGCTCAATCTTACTATTCTTCTCGTGATCGTAAGTTGGGCATCCAAACACTCGCAGCTTCGAGTAATCAGCAGCTTTTCCAGTCCATACTTCCTCCGGATTCTTTGATCATATCGTCGATGATGGTGACCAATTGATGAGGTAAACAGAGGTATTCAGAGCCTCCGCCTAAAACTCCTTCGGAAGTCCAACGATAATTCTCAAGCATTGTGTCTTTCCAAGCAGCGTCCGACTCATGCGTTCTGCCACTCCATTTGACTGTGGATCTATGTGTGTGGTGTGGTAGTGTACGACCCTTCGGCTTTGCAGAACTCCTTGAATACATTTGAAATGTATTCACCACCATTATTGGACCTCACGACCTTCACGAATTTTCTCGTTCGCTTTTCTACCATGGCTTTCCAAGTCTTGAACATCTCAAATAAATCGGACTTGTGCTTCAAGAAATATACCCATAACTTTCTTAAGAAGTCATCAATGAAGGATACAAAATACCTGGTTCCTTCACGAGAAGGAATCAGCGCTGGTCCCCACATGTCGGTGTAAATATAATCCAAGATACCTTTAGTATCATTCACACCTATGACGAACTTCACCCGATGTTGCTTTCCCAGTACACACTCTTCACAGAAGTCCAACTTTCAAAATTTACACCCCCAATCAAACGTCTCTTATGGAGCACCTTTAGATTTCGTTCACTCATGTGGCCAAGTTGCAGACGCCACAATCATGATGAATCTAGATCTGTATTGAAACGGGTAAATATGGACTCACCTATATGTTAGTGATATATGCCCTAGAGACCATTATTGTATAGTACATGATTGTATATTATATTTTGGAAGCTTGGGATATATAGATATATAACAGTCTTGCTCAATATGATAGTACGTTATCTGGTTTGTATCTGTTTTAACATGTGCATATGTTTCTTTTAACGTATCGCTAATACATGTTGTTAGAGCCCTTATGATCTTTACTTGACTACCAACGTTGTGATGACAGTCACACTAGTAGGGGCTGGGTAGTCTATAAGCACATCCTTAAAATTGTTCCTAGTCGTAGGATTATCGAGACTGGGCATCGATACTCTAGAGTAGACTAGTGTATACGCTTTTTATCCCCGTCAGGGGAGATGGCCTATCCCACAGCCATTGGTATACGGTACCAAAGATAATATACATGTGCTCATTAGGTTATGAGTTATACTGGATGGACTCGCTAGGAACTGCTGGTTGGTATTATATCTATCGTCGGATAGCAATTCTCCGGTGACATGAGTACAGGTTAGTCCGTTGACTTGACATCACTATTAGTCTCGAGTGTGTTCCCACTTTACTTAGATTACTACCCTACTGTGACTTTAAAGAGTTGTGTAAATAGGTAGTAGGTGGGTACAGTCCCGAAGCACCCTGAAGCGGTAGATGATAGAAGGGATTCATGACTCCCTGTATTGGGAATATATATCATGTTGTGCCAGGGCAAGTGAGATTTACGGGTAGGTACACCAGTAGTTTCTCAGGTTGTACTAGGTTCCACACCGACATGACTTGTCGCACTATTAGGGGTCTGACGTTTATCATCCTCCTAGACCCGATATGCACTCTTAGACGAATAGACTGGACTGTACGGAGAATGTTACCTATAGGCTCAGTAGGATTTTCGGACAAGTTATCTTGTCGATCTTCCCTTCGACAGATACCTGGGTAGCCGTTACGTACAGCTAGTACCACCGACGTGCTTATGGTTAAACCCACTGCCAGCGTATTGTCGAGTTGTTAAAGTCCCACACAGAGGGTTTCCTGGTTTAGGCGAAACGGTGCAGTTTGCGTATTTCAGTATGCTTGGATGTTCGATTGAACACGTGTATTTATACACGTGCTTTAATCGGATGGTTTAGTAGTACTAGAAGGTTTGAAAGACAGTTAGTTTTGATACTAGTATTATATTGCTCTCTTTTAGATATTTGTATTTTAACACGAATACGGTATTTATACGAACACATGTATTTGTATAGATACGGGTATTTGTGCTTTGATACAAATACATGTATTTTTTTCTAAATATGAATACACATATTTTGTACTTTCGGTACAAATACGGTATTCATATTTGGGTAGAAATACGGTATACGTATTTATTATAAATACGGGTGTGGTATACTTGTTTATATACATGCATTTATATTTATATTTATATGTAAGTGTATGTATATGTGTACTTAGTGAGGTGGCTACATTCTCTCTCTCTCTCTCATTTCTTCATGATAAATGAAGAAGTGTGTGGGTTTGTGACTCACCCTAGTGAATCACTAGCCCACCCACTTTTTTGTTTTGAGATGAAGAGATAAGCTTAGAAAGAGTGTGAGGATTTTTTTTTATCTAAGCGTGGATATTTTCTCTAGTTGCCATCTTTCTTCATCTTCTTCCTCACTTCTCTTCTTGAGTTTTGAGAAAAGAAAAGAGAGCATCTTGTTATAAACTACACCCTCTAAGCATCTTGTCCTTGCAAGACTCGATCTTTAGTTGCTTCGGTGAAGCAATCGCTTGAATCGGCATCCTCGGGTGGATCATCTTCAATGCGGGAGATCGACTTCGAGAGTTCTTTCCATCAACTCTGGGAGCTTGAGGAGTGAACCTTTCAAGACCCGAAAGACCGTCTACAAAGATTGTTACACTAACTTAGTAGTTAAAACTCTAGTTAGTGTAGTTTAGTTTAGTGTTTGGGTTTGTATTTTAGGGTTTCAAGTGTAGTGTTCATGATTTTAAAGTTTTTGATTCTGCAAAGCCGTAGTAGTCATGGCAAGAAGCACCATACACTTATACTTGTATCAGAGCCTACCCAAAAACATAACTAATTGAATAAACAAAGTTTAAAGTCTCGAAATTGAAATAGTTTCGTATCGAAAATCCAAAATCCATATTTCTGTCAAAATATTTTTTGGTCTCTGAAAATTATTTTGCGTATTGCTGAGAGGCCTATATACCACTAGTTTATCACTGTAGAAACACGAGCCCAAATGTTGAAATTTTGGCCGCCAAAATATTCAATATCCCCACAATTTGCGGCTAGAATTTTAGCAATGGGGTCGTGTTTTGGATAGTGGTTTGGTCACTTGGAATTAGGATTTTTTATGATACGCAATTTTGGCCCAGATTTCCTATAGTGTTATCTTTGTATTCGGGCTTCACGGAATATTTCGAGGTCGAGATTTTAGAATCGCTTATTCGCTTTGTGTTTGTATATGTGTTTCTAAACGTCGAATAATTGATATACGTCGATTAGTAGGGGTTCCACATATCTAGTATCTTGTTTGCGATGGTTTGTGGATATGAAGTATTGGATCGTCGTATTAAATAGCCGAGGGATGTGAGAAGAGTGTTCTTTTCTTTCATTCATGTATTTGTAAATTGATGTAATATTCTTTTGTAAGGCACATCCGGGTTGAGGTTGTAGCCACCGTTGTATTATTATTCATTTTATTTTTCTGCACCTAGAATAGACCCAAGGTGGGGTGCACAAACTGCCGGGTTCTTAAAGTGTCGAGTGGCCTACTTATCTCATTGAGGGAGGTTGCTTCACTTCGAGAATTTGGCGGGTAGTTTTCCGCACCCGTAGGGGTCTAAGGTGAGGATTTTGGCTATTCATCACGACCGTGGAATCTGGTTTTCGTTAGAGCCTAAAACGAAACACGGAAATTCTAATATATCCAATATTTTCATCTGTGTTGCTTCTGCTATCTGTGATAACTATTATTGTGTGAGACGAATGGCTATATATAAATTATATATAATAAACGTTGCTTATGTTTTTCACCCATTCTAGCCCTGCCCTGCCGTAAGTTAAGTAACTTTACGGTGAAGACCCGGGGCTCCCGGGCGAATGCGGATGGCATAAGCGTACGTTCTATTTTTGTTTCTTCTGCAATGACAGGGTTAAATGATGGGACCGCATTAATTTTGATTAGTGCAAAGAAAACAAACAAAAAGCTTAAATCGTTGGAACAATTTAAAAACCACTCGGTTTTCTTTAAAAACAACTTTTAAATGCGGAGCCTAAACCACTCCTTTTAAAAGTTATCAGGATCCTTCGACCATATCAAGTTCATTACGTTCACGGTTTTCGCCAAAACCAGCCGTAGCCCTCTTTCATTTTAGATGGGTATCCAGTAGTATTCAATCAATTTATTTCGACCTTCGCCAAGGCATAGTGATTGGTAGTTATTTGGATATCTATCTGTAGCATAGATAGATACGTTAATCTAGGACAGACGTACAGCTATTGTGGCCTTCGTCAAGGGTTTGTACGAATGAGTCTATCTTAGCCTGGACAATGATAGGTAGAACTTTACTTGTGGCTTATGATATTTTGGCCTTCGTCAAGGTCATAAGCACCTGGGGCAAAAATCTACATCAGGAGTTTCGAAGGAAAATAAAACTTGCTAGTTTTTCATACCATCTGAAGTGTGATGATTTTGGTAGGATTCCTTCAAATTTATCATACAATGATAGTTGGATCTCGATCCAATTATGAGTAATGATTATTACTCTTCGGGAGATTTTTTCACTTTACGATATATGCTATAAACCAAGTAGGTGTTGAAAATGGTGTTAGCATGTAAACGCTTCCAGGAAAAAAAGATTATTTAATTAAGGAACTTCGCAAAACCGTTTTAAAACATTCCATGAAGTACCGACACTAGCCTGACCGAAAGGTTAAAGAAAGAATTGTACGGTGCGATTAATCCTGACTAGTTCTTATTTTACGGTTTGAAGGAGAATTCGAGGAAATAGTGGGAGTCATCCTATTTAGATAAACTAAAAACCAATTTAAACTTGCAAGAGTATCATGCTGAGTGTTTTTGCTCTCTTTCTCCTAATTGCAGCAACCAAGATGACCGGGCATAAGTTACTATTAGATAAACATATATTGACAGGTCAAACTATAAAGATTGATTAAGAAATATCCAGATGGCCATTACTTATGACAAGCTGGGCTATCTCTTTACTACCAAAGCCCCCGCCGTCCCTGGTCCAAATTCCACTATCGCGGATATTAAGATCTATAAGACATAGGATATAGACTGTGTGAAAGCCAAGTGTCTCGTACTGACCTATATGGATAATGAACGCCAGAGGCGGCATGATAAGATGGACTTAACTTCCATCTTCCACCATACCAAGGACTTATATAGAGAGCAATCTCCTATCGCAAGATACGAGATCTCGAAAAAACTATTTCAGGCGAGCTTGGTTATCGGGTCATCTGTAGGGAACCACATCCTTAAGATGATCAGCTTTATTGAAGAGCTCGCAAACCTTAGGACCACGTTGGAGAACGAGTTATATACGGACTTGATTCTACAATCTCTCCCTTCTACCTATACCCAGTTTATATTGAATTTCAATATTCAAGGGAAGGAAGTTACACTTTCAGAGCTCTTTAATATATTGAGGAGTGCAGAAGGCACCCTAAAGAAAACCAGGGAGACACCCGCTCTGCTTATTAGGGAACATTCTTCCTATAAATCTAAGGAGAAAGCCAAGGGGAAGAAGAGAAGGCCCCCACCAAGCCGAAAGGCGGTGTCGCTAAGGTACAGGGGAAGGGCAAGTCAAAAGTTTAGGGGGCCAACAGTGACAAAGGAGGAATGCTTCTATTGTCATAAGAAAGGTCATTGAAAGAAAGACTGAAGGGCTTGGAAAGCCAAGAACCAGGATTCGAAGTAAGTTGTAGGTTCGATTTCAGGTGGGTTTATGATTGAAAACTGTCTGTCAATCAACTCTATTTTCTGGGTATTGGATACCAGTTCAGGATCTCATATATGTAATTCACTGCAGGCACTAAGAAGCTGTAGAATTTTTAAGGCAGGTAATATAACCCTCAGGGTTGCTAATGGAGCGAGCGTGGATACTGTTTCTATAGGGGAATATCACCTATAATTGACAAGTGGAAACATTTTGATTTTGCGGAACTATTTTTTTGTTCCAAGTTTGACATGTAATATCATCTTTGTGTCTTTACTATCTAAAGAAGGTTACGATTTTATATTTATAAACAATGTTGTAAACATTCACCTTAATCATAGTTTGATTAGGTCCAGTACACTAGACAACGATATATATGTATTAAATCAATATCAAGTTTTTAGTGTCCAGAACACACTCAAAAGAAAGAATCCAGAATTAAATCAAGTTTTCTTATGGTATTGTAGACTAGGCCACATCAATGAAACACGATTGACTAAATTACATAAAGAGAGGTATTTGGATCCGTTTGAATATCTATCTTATGTAACTTATTGATCATGTATCAAAAGAAAGATGACAAAGACTCCGTTCACTAGACATGGAGTAAGAGCTACCGAGCTCTTGGGACTCATACACAGTGACATGTGTGGTCCAATGTCTACATATGTAAGAAGTGATTATTCCTATTTCATTACTTTTACGAATGATTTTTTAAGGTATGGACATGTATTTTTGATGAAACATAAATCCGAGATCTTTGAGAAATTCCAGGAGTACAAGAATGAAGCGGAAAAATAAACAGGCAAAAGTATCAAGACATTTCAATCTGATCGGAGTAGTGAATACTTGAGTGCCGAGTTCCTGGGGTATTTAAAAGTGAATGAAATTCTGTCTCATCTTATTCCTCCATACACGCCTCAATACAAAGGTGTATCGGAAAGACGGAACCACACATTACTAGATATGGTGCATTCTATGATGAGTAATCTGAGTTACCACGATCTTTCTGGGGTTATGCACTAGAATCTGCAAAATATCTTTTGAACAAAATTCCAACTAAGTCAGTGCCTACCACTCCATATGAAATGTGGAGTGGGAAGAAACCCTATCTTAAGTATCTTAAGATACGGGGATGTCCAGTTTTTATTAAAAAGCAGCATGCGGACAAGCTGGAGGCACGATCAGTACTATGTAAGTTTGTGGGATACCCAAGAAATTCCGGGAGGTATCTTTTCAATTAAACAACGAAACAAAAGGTTATTGTTTCTCGGCATGCCCACTTTCTGGAGACTCAATTTCTTGAAAAAGAAATAGGTGGGAGCGCAATAGAACCGGAAGAAATTCCAGAACTACAATTTATTACTAAAATTATGGTGGAACCTAAAATTTCAAAAGAAACAGACGTTCCTGTGCGACTACGCAGATCTAGTAAGCAGTCTCATCCGCCCGAGAGATACTACGGTTTTCTCGTAGACGAGAATAGAGAGGATTGCATTATTGATGATGATGAGCCAACTAGTTTCCAGCAGGCCATTACGAGCAGAGACTCAATAAAGTGGCTGGATGCAATGCGGCCCGAGATGGAATTCATGTACACCAACAAAGTTTTAACTTTGGATGTTGCACCTCAAGGGGTAAGACCCGTAGGCAGCAAATGAATCTTCAGAAAGAAGATTGGTGCAGATGGACAAGTTGAAACCTATAGAGCTAAACTTGTAGAAAAGGGTTTTCGTCAAAGATTTGGCTTGGACTATGATGAAATCTTTTCTCTGGTGGCTATACTTAAATCCATTCGGATTCTACTTGCCATTGCTACCTTCCATAATTATGAAATTTGGCAGATGGACGTAAAGTCCGCTTTTCTGAATGGAAGTTTGAAAGAGTTTTTTTATATGGATCAGCCAGAGGGCTTCACAGAGAGTGGGAGTAGCGGAAGAGTGTGCAAGTTGCTTAAATCCATTTATGGATTAAAACAGGTATCACGAAGTTGGAACATCTGTTTTGATGAGACGGTCAAAAGATTTGACTTTATAAAAAATATAGATGAACCATGCATTTATAGTAAGATTGTAGCGAGAACTGTGGTATTCCTCATCTTGTACGTGGATGGCATTCTCTTGTTAGGAAATGATATTCTTATGCGACAATCGGTCAAAAGATTCTTATCACAGAAGTTCTTCATGAAAGACCTGGATGATGTCTCCTACATTCTGAGAATCAAGATCTATCGTGATAGATCTAAAAGAATGTTGGGACTTTCACAGTTCAGATATATTGACACTATACTGAAGAGATTTAGTATAGAAGATTCCAAGCGAGATAATTTACCCGCTTGTCACGGTATCACCCTCTCCAAAGATATATCTCCCAAGACTGATTTGGAAAGGGAACGCATGAGTATTATACCCTATGCTTCTGCGGTAGGATCTATAATGTATGCGATATTATGTACCAGACCAGATATTTCTTACGCACTAAGCGTGGTAAGAAGGTATCAATTAAACTCTGAGGAGAAGTACTAGATAGCAGTAAAGAACATTCTCAAGTACCTGAGAAGGACTAAGTAGGCGTTCAACGGCACTAAAGACCTCCAGATTGAGAGCTTTGCTGACTCTAGCTTCTGGAGTGATAAGTATGATTCCAAATCCATGTCGGGTTATGTATTCACCTTCAATGGAGGGGCGGTCTGCTGGAAGAGCTCCAAATAGGACACCGTTACCGACTCGACGATGGAGGCAGAGTATATCGCTGTATGTGATACCACAATAGACGCATTCTAGATGAGAAAGTTCATTACAGAACTTCAGGTGATTCCGTCCATTGTTGACCCAATACATTTATATTGTGACAACAACGGGGCTATAGCTTTATCGAAAGAACCATGGTCCCATCAGAGATCCAGACATATCTTGAGGCGGTATCGCCTGATCAGGGAGATCATGGATAGCCAGGAGATCGAGGTGTGGAGAGTAGACATGGAGAACAATACAGCAGATTTATTCATAAAGGCCATCCCTCAGATGCAGTTCAAGAGACTATTCGAGATGATAGGTCTGCGATAAGCTAGTACATGGCTTTAGTGCAAGTGGGAGATTGTTAGTGATATATGCCCTAGAGACCAGTATTGTATAGTATAAGATTGTATATTACATTTTGAAAGCTTGGGATATATACAGATATATAACAGTCTCAATATAATAGTATGTTATCTGGTTTGCATCTATCTTAATATATGCATATGTTTCTTTTAACGTATCGCTAATACATGTTGATAGAGCCCTCAGGATCTTTGCTTGACTACCAGTGTTGTGATGTCATTCATACTAGTAGGGGTTGGGTAGTCTATAAGCACATCCTTAAACTTGTCTCTAGTTGTAGAATTATCGAGATTGGGCATCGATACTCCAGAGTAGACTAGTGTATACGCTTCTTATCCCCGTCAGGCGAGATGGCCTATCCCGCAACCATTGGTATACGGTACCAAAGATAGTATACAGGTGCTCATTAGTTTATGAGTTAAACTGGACGGACTCGCTGGGAACTGCTGGTTGGTATTATACCTATCGTTGGATAGCAGTTCTCCGGTGACATGAGTACAGATTAGTCCGTTGACTTGACATCACTATTAGTATCGAGTGTGTTCCCACTGTATTTAGATTACTACCCTACCACAGTTTTAAAAATTCGTACAAATAGGTAGTAGTTGGGTGCAGTCCCGAAGCACTTGGAGACAGTAGATAATAGAAGGGATTCGTCTCTCCCGGTATTGGGAGTAGATATCTCACTGTGTACGGTTGGGCGATACTACGAGTCTCTGTCCAGGGAGTGAGATTTCCTGGTAGGTACACCAGTAATTTGTCAGGTTATATTGGGTTCTACACCGACACGATTTGTCGCGCTATGAGGGGTCTGACGTTTGCCACCCCTAGGCCCGATATGTGATACTTTTAGACGAACAGACCGGACTGTACGGAGAATGTCACCTATAGGCTTAGTAGGGTTTTCGAACGAGTTATCTTGTTGATCTTCCCTTCGACAGATACCTGGGCAGCCGTTACGTACAGCTAGTGCCACTGACGTGCTTGTGGTTAAACCCACTGCCAGCGTATTGTCGAGTCTTTAGAGTCTCACACAGAGGGTTTCCCAATTCAAGCGAAACAGTGTAGTTTGCGTATTTCGGTACTCTCGGATGTTCGATTGAACACGTATATTTATACACGTGCTTTAATTGGACGGTTTAATAGTACTAGTAGGTTTTGAAGACAGCTGGTTTTGATGCTAGTATTATATTGCTCTCTTTTGGGTATTTGTATTTTAACACGAATACGGTATTTATGCTTTGATATAAATACATACATTTTTTCTAAATATGAATACGAGTATTTTGTATTTTTGGTATAAATACGGTATTCGTATTTTGGTAGAAATACGGTATACATATTTATTATAAATACGGGTGTGGTATACTTGTTTTTATACATGCATTTATATTTATATATAAGTGTATGTATATGTGTACCTAGTGAGGTGGCTACACACACTCTCTTTCATTTCTCCATGATAAATGAAGAAGTGTGGGTTTGTGACTCACCTTATTGAGTCACTAGCCTACCTATTTTTTTTTTTTGAGATGAAGAGATAAGTTTAGAAAGAGTGTGAGGAATTTTTTTTTATCTAAGTGTGGATATTTTCTCTAGTTGCCATCTTTCTTCATCTTCTTCCTCATTTCTCTTATTTAGTTTTGAGAAAAGAAAAGAGAGCATCTTGTTTATAAACTACACCCTCTAAGCATCTTGTTCTTACAAGACTCGATCTTTAGTTACATCGGTGAAGTTATCGCTTGAATCGGCATTTTCGGTTGGATCGTCTTCGACGCGGGAGATCGACTTCGAGAGCTCGTTCCATCAACCTCACGAGCTTGAGGAGTGAACTTTTACGGCCCGAAGGACCATCTACAAAAGTTGTTACACTAACCTAGTAGCTAAAACTCTAGTTAGTGTATTTTAGTTTAGTATTTGGGCTTTTATTCTAGGATTTCAAGTGTGTAGTGCACAAGATTTTTAAGTTTTTGATTCCGCAAAGTCGTAGTAGTCACGGTAAGGAGCACCATGCACTTACACTATGATAGTGTGCTCTTGAAGCAGATATATGTTACCGGCCTTTTTTCCTTTCATGAAGACCATAAATCCTCGAAGGATTTTCATAGCACCACCTTCGATTACTGTCTTGCGACTGAGCGAATCCAAAGCACCCAAGGAGATGAGACTCTTCTTCAGATCCGGTATATACCTGACGTCTGTCAACGTCCTCTCGACCCCATCATGCATCTTGATCCGGGCCGTTCTTATCCTAACTGTTTTTCATATCGTATCATTTCCCATGAGTACCGATCCACCATTAAAGGCATGATACGATGCAAAGTAACTTTGATTTGGGGTCATATGATAGGAACAACCAAAATCCATGAATTTTGTACATCAGCTAATGCACATACTATAAGAACCAAGCTTTGACTATCTGAAGTCTCCTTCGCAACACTTACCGTGTCGGAAGATTTATTTTTCTCCTCCTTAATGTGAGGGCGGTCTTTCTTCCAATGCCCTTCCTTTTTACAATAGTGGCACCTGTCATCCTTGCGGTTCCTCGATTTTGATCTTGATATTCCTCTGGAGCTATTCCCTTTGCACTTCTGCGAACGACCCCTAGCGAATAGTCCATCGTCCTGACCTTCCACGCGATCCGTTGACACCTTTCCTCTTAATTCTTCAGAATGCAATCCTGCTTTTACATCTTCTAAGAAGAGCGTGTCTCGTCCGTATACCATGCTGTTGACGAACTGTCCATAAGATGGAGTTAAAGAGCACAAGGGAATCATTGTTTGATCCTCGTCTTCGATCTTGACGTCTATATTCTTCAAATCCATCACGATTCGATTCATCTCGTCTAAATGGTCTTGATAGAGGTACCTTTCTTCATCCTAAAGGTATATAGACGCTGCTTCAAGTACTGTCAGTTGGTGAGAGACTTCTGCGAATAGAGCGACTCCAATTTCTTCCTTAGTTTCGTTGCAGTCTCCTCTTCGGCGACCTCATAAAGCACTTTGTCAGCCAGGGACAATTAGATCGCGCTTTGAGTTTTCATCTCCATTTCTTCTTTCGCATCCACCGACATATCCTTTGGAAGTTTCTCTGGGTCGAACATGATCTTGTACACACCTTGCTATTTCAGCAGAGCATCATCTTGATCCTCCATAGGCTGAAGCTGTTTCGCCTGTCGAATTTCTCCACCTTGAAGTTGGTTGAAGCCATACTCTGAGACCAAATCCAAAACCCGAACCTTTGCTTTGATATCAGTTGTTTGCATAGAGGCTTGTGAAAACGTCGGTTTTGGATGCTAAGAGGAGAAAAACTAAGTAAGGAACTCGAGAAATCTTCGGCGAATGAAAGAATTTTATTATAGAGAGATAGTAATTACAAAAGAACTTTGAGTATTACAAAATTTTTCTCAAAAACTCTCAAAACTCTCGATCTCTCACTTTTTGCTTTTTTCTTAGTATGTATGTCTCTAAAAGCACCTTAAACCCTCTATTTATATTACTTCCAAAATATCCTTTAGAAACCCTCTAAAAGTTCTCTAGATCTCTAGAGATTCTAGATTAATTCTAGAAATTCAAAATTCTAGAACAATCTTAAATCTAGAGTATTTCTTGAAACCCTCTAAAAGTTTTCTAGAACTTCTCTAAAGATTCTAAATTAATTTTAGACATTCAAAGTTCTAGAACAATCTCATATGTAGAGCAATTCTAGAAATCCTCTATAAGTTTTCTAGAACTTCTCTTGAGAATTCTTTGGGCTTTATTAAATTGTTTTGCATCAAAATACAACAATACTCATGCAAAACTAATTAATATAAATAATGCAATAGCCTAACAAATGCATACAAAATGCTTGAAAGTTTAATCTTCTTTTTGAGGCAAAAAGGCAGTTTTAGTGGATAGATTCCCATATATATAAGGTTTTGTTATTGAAACCGAAAGGGTAAAATAGATTCCTAGTTGCATTTGCTCAAATTTTTTGTTGCATTGGTTAAAATATTACAAGTTGTAAGTACCATGTTAGGTGGTTTAACTCAAAAACCATGGCTCTTCACAAGCATGCCGATGTGTTTACAAGTTGAAAGTTAGAGAACTTGTGGTCTCAATTAGGGATTAAAATAAAGAAAAAAAGAGTAGTTCAAAAGTCACTTTTTTACTAGCTATGGAGACCGCTTGGGATTTGTTTTTGACTAATTAGGCAAATCTCAACTTAATTTGGATTAAGTTTGGGTTTGGTGGCGCACAAGAGATGAATCAGTCGCACCCAAGTTGAACTCCCAATGACTCATTGTGAGTCATACAGCAAGCATTAGGGGTTGGACTCTTATCATTTTCAATTTTTTTTGAACTGGCCTGTAAGCCTATCCAATGCACACCCCCACACTCAACACATATATGCAAGCACACAACACTCACGCACCAGCGGACCCACAAATTTACCCAGAAAGCATTAAAATGTGCTTACTTTCCTTCATGTGGATCGAATCCCATACTCTTCCCAAGTGTCATACCAACTGAGCTATTGCTCATGGGTTTACTTATGCATCATTTGGTATTAGAGCCAGGCATGGGGACCAATAGTTAGATAAGTAATAATAATTTTTATTTTTCCATTTTTTTCTATAGGATATTAAGCTAGCTTTATTTGTTGAGCACTCTATTTTAATGATAGATAATATATTGGATGTAATATACTTTGGTATATATGTAGCCAACTTGAGTTGGGAGTTAGAAAGTTTGCTATGTGACTCCACCCTACATGTAACACCCTAGATCATTTATACCAGTTCTATTTTGAGTATTTCTTTATTTGTGGCTATTCTTGATTTATTGTGGTTTGGGTGCGAATAGTGTATCGGTATCCGTCTTTGCATCGGACCCGACCCGCATGCTGGAAACCCGTCTTGATTCCTGTTTCTGATTTATCCCGGCTAGTTATGAGAATCCGTGCACTTTCATATTGTATAACTGCATTATATCTGGCATTTGCATTTTTCAATATAACATATAAAGTCAAATAAAATATTTTAAAAATATCTTGCATGGCCTGCATCATACCCCTAACCCTGTTGTAACATCCGTACATCTTGTTCTCGTTCCGTTCAGTGAAATGGATCTGTTTGGATCGCTACGTGCATCCATTCTTGGGAGTATGCTTTTCATTACCCAGATATTGTATTTTGGTTTTGGTTGATACGTATATTATCTGTATTTTCAAACAGTAATTTTAGACCCGACCCGGGCGTGTTTTGGACTATTTTTTGTTTTAACCAAAATCTCAAAATGTATAATATAAAATTATTTTATATATTAAAACTGTTTTATATACGATTATAACTATAAAATATATTTTAATATTTTTAAAAATCCTAAATCCTATTCTCTCTACAGATCCATGTCTCTCTCTCTCTCCTCTGCACACATATATATATTTATATTATAATTTTTAAACCTATTCTTTATTTTTTCACTCATGTTCTTATCTTCTTTCTCTTTTCATTTTTCTCCCGCCTCACCGCCTCGTCCTCGCCCGTGCCCGCACCCGTCGCTCGCGCTCGCCGTCGTCTCCACCACCTTCGACCCCTCGCCTTAATACCCTCATTATCTTCACCCTCGTCCTCACCTCTCCTTTCCCGAGCACGCCACCCCTGCAACCCATACCCGAACCTCCACCCCGTCGCCTCACGCCGGAGCTTGCCTCCATCATCTCGTCACCATCTCCCCTTCTCGACCTCCACCTTCTCCTCCTCCATCCTCGAGCTCCAACCCCGTCAACCATCACCTGAGAACCCGACCCCAACAGCCCGAGCAACCCCGACCTCTTCTCATCCCTGCACCTCACCATCACCTCGTCGATGACCGTACCCTATCTGCACCACCTCTCTCCTGACACCACAACTACCATCCCTGTCTCCTCCCTGCACAAAACTCGACAGCTAAGAACTCGCAACCCCCACTGCCTTGCCGTGGATCCCGCCGTCGACGGCCCATCATCGTCGTCTTCATCTCGCCTGCCTCGCCTCTGATCCCAGTGCATCCAAACCTAGAGAACATATCTTCTTCTTCTTCTTCTTCTTCTTCTTGTTCTTATCTTTCTCTTTCTAGTTTCTTGATTTTCCGGTGATCGCTGGAGCCGTGCTGCTGCCGACGATCCGAGTAACCCAGCGGACATCCCCAGCCAGCGTGGTCGTGTTCTTGCTTTGCTTGGTCCTGTTCTGTGTGCGCGTGTGTACATTGCGACGTTTATCCGACATCGGACGCAGCGTACGCACCCCGTCTGGAGATCCGATCAGGCAAGTTTATCTTGCTACATGCTATGATATATATTTTGCATCCGTATGAATAAAAATATCACATGTTGGCTGCGTTGTACATACATGTTACCGTTTTACAGTTTTTCGATACCCGTACACATCTATATCATTAATTATATATCTAGCTGCATGCCATGTTACATTATTTCATGTTACTGTTGTATTAACACCCCATGCTTGATAATGTGCATCTTACGTAGTCATGGAGTCGTAGATATAACCCATGATAGATATTTGTGCATCCGTGTTTTATTGTGCATCCATATCATTAATTATATATCTAGTTGCATCTACAGATCATATTATTTCATGTTACTGTTACATTAACACCCCATGCTTGATAATGTGCATCCTACGTAGTCATGGAATTGCAGATGAAATCCCTGATAGATATATGTGCATCCGTATTTTATTGTGCATCTGTACTTTTATCATGCATCCGTACTTGCTATAGTTTTATTATGAGCATCCGTTTGATACCTCTGCACTACCTATCATGACCTAATACACCACTACTTGACATGTTACCTGATGCTGTTTCTAATGCCGGCAATCCCGACATGTTGTCCTGACGGACGTATCCTGTTGTCTGCATAGACAAACCTGCACCTGCTTGATCCTGTGTTGGCATTAGCTCCAGATTTATCAATACCTGACTTGAACACATAACCTTGTGGGTAATGGGAAATCAAGAATGTAACCAAACGTAACTCAAAGGGCTATTATATTGTTTGCCGTATTTCCGGGCGTTACGGAAAAATTCTGTTACCGTGGTCCCGTGGGGAATGAACGGGGCATATACTGAATAATCATGTTACCGTGGTCCCATGAGGAATGAACGGGGCATAGTCTGATGGGTTACAATAAGGATTACATTAATTGATTTCGAAGACTTTAGAATAGATAACCCAATAGTATAGTTTAGATTACTAACTGCACATCACCTGCACGTATACACTTCACTGTTGCATATCCATGTTTACTGGTTATATTCATGTTATCGTTTATACTAATGCCTACATATCTCGTGAATCCTGTTCATTTATTATTGTTTGATATTATGACTGTCACGCCCCGCTTCCCAAAATACGGAATACGAGGGGTTGACAAGGCCAGCCATGCTCCTACGGTCGAGGAAATATCCTTCCGTAGTCACACTTCGGCTTCTACCTTTACGTGGTAATCATTAATCAATGCACAGGTAATGAGAAATGCAGTAACTAAATCAAAACAAATACAAAGGAACTAACTAGAAGGAGATCAAGAGGACATAGCTCTGAGTTGCTGATCGATATGTCCGCGATATCCTTGAGGTACGTCGGGTCCTGGTCTAGGCTAGATCCACTTCTCACTCTGAGCATGCATACTCAGGTCGTCAGAGCGACACGATAGCAATATATACATAAGTGCAAGTAGTAACTCGTACAGTAATAATGAATATATAACAATAAATCGAGATAGTAATGATATGAACATGAAGTAGCCAATGCGGTTGTTTAAAAGAGCAGGTGAACAGTAAAATAGTATGTCAGGTGTGTCGATTCAGTAAGCAATGCATGTCAATGTCACTATCACTATCAGTCTCTAAGTCTCACTGTACAGGTCACTAAGCCTATCGTCAGTCCAAGTGTGAGAGTCAACCACTCGTGAGTATCCCCCATCCAAGGGTAGGACCCAAAGGCAAGGGACCACGGGCCCAAATAAAACGCACGGTAATAATCATGTAATATCCCTATAAATCTCCATATATCTCCATATATATATGCCGGCATGGGACTCCCGAGATTCTATTGAACTCACACTCAAACTACCCCACACCCCATGGTCTATATCAAACGCCCACCATAGACTCAAATACCGGCCGGTCCATGACGAGTCTACGCGAGAACTGAAGACGGGGTCTCCATCAAGCATGTCTCGACTGATACCCAAGATCCATGGACAGTGTTTGGTGCCTTACCTGTGACACCCATACAAGTGCTTCCATAAGTGTCCCATACCACTTATAGTCATGTTTATACGCGTCCCACAGACGTCGACAATGCAATAAATCGATAGGGTCCACTGATTGTGTACAAGTATGTGTCACTTTCACTTATCAATTCATGCACGAACACTAACGTACTTGCCACAATCACCACTAATACCTAACACTGGGTAATGCACATGATCACTAGGTTACCAATGCAATGACATATATATATATATATATATATATATATATATATATATATATATATATATGATGTGATGAGAAAACAGTATGTAAGGCATGATTAAGATGTCATATGTCGGTATCCTACCACTTTCATAATTTATCATAAATCATACATGCCAAATTTAGCAAAACAATGAACAGGGGATAAGTAGTATATTTGATTATCTATCCAAAAAATTTGGTTTCACGTCAATCGGGTTTCAGGATCACTAGATATGGCCATTTCATTTTAAGCGTTCACTGCTGGAAATCCGGTTTCAGAATCGGAAGTCCGTTTCGCAACGCATTTTAATCCCAGTTGGGACCAGAATTTAGCGACACTATAGTTGAATGAAATCTAGGGTTTTCAATGGGGTTTTCAACGCAATATACAGATTCTCAATTGCATCTGTACGTCAAAAGTTATGCACTGTTCAACACTAGGATATCAGTTCTGGTTCTGTTTGGGACTGCTATACGTCCCGATCTTTTAAATTACATTTTAAATAGTAAACGACGATAAAACATGGTGAAATCACTTGTGTTAGTTAGCTAACAGATTCATATTCGATAAGGTATAGAGTTCCGCAACATACGAGTTCATACAGCAAGGTAGTAAAGATTACGGGACAGAAAACAATAACCAGAGTCGCCCTGGACTACAGTCCAGAGCCGCTCTCCAAGCCGATTCTCATCATAATATTATTATAGAAACAATTAAGAACTTATACAGGGTTACGGCTCATCGAGTCGGCTTCGATTTGAGCCCTCGAACGCATCATTTCAATATGTATACAATTAATTGTGATTTAAGCAAGTTTCAGGTGCGGGAAATTCCCAGTTTTTACGGGAGTATTTGGGGGTGTTCGTTTAAGTGGTTAACAGTCATATTTTTCAGTGAAATTTCTACACAAGGTTCATTGTCAGATGGGCCAGAAAATGCAATCGAGTTCCGTCAATTTAGATGAAGGTTTTCATTCAGATCTTGCATCGAACACTTATGTTATATATGGTTTCACGAAACGTAACCGTGGAATTTATAGTACTGTGAAATGTAACGGATATAATATAGCATGAAGCAAGTAGGGCACTTTCCTGGAGATGTGTCGACGACGGTATGGCAGCGGCAATGGCACGTTCGCGTCACGAACACGGCACGGCGACGACTAGGCTCAAGCTCGACTGCGACGGGGAGGCGTCGATGGTGGCGGGGTTGCTTGCTGTAGCCGTGAGAAGGTGTCGCAGATGGTCGGCGCCAGAGGGAAAGGATAGCGAGGCACACGGTGAGGGGGCAGGAACCGGGGCGAGGCTCGGGGTTTGGAGTGAGGTGGTTGCTCTAGCGTCGGGTTCCGGTGTGCAGGGGCCTGTAGCTGGGAGGGGCGAGTTCCGACGATGGAGGGACGAGGAAGTTGATGCACGAGGCGAAGCTTGCTGAGGTGATCGGGTCGGCCGGAGGGTGGTGTGTATGAGAAGCTCGGGTGGGTTCGTCGGCAGTGAGAGGGGGTGCAGGGGGAAGCTCGGTGGAAGGGTTGATGATGAGGAGGCTGGGTGGTGCTGTGCCGTCGGTAGTGGGTGCAGGGAGGAGGACGGAGGCGTGTGGTTGAGGTAGAGGGAGATGGGGTCGCCGGGCGGCGGCTGCGGTGAGGAGGAAGAGAAGAGGGAGCTCGGTGGGTTTGGAGTATTGGGTGGTAGTTGCGATGAGGTGGAGGTGCAGAGGGTTGTGCGGCGGTGGAAGGGAGAAGATGGGGTCGACGAGGAGGTCGTCGTCGTCGTCGTCGGTGAGGGCTCGAAGCTTTGGAGTTTTGGAGTTTTGGGGGAGTGAGTTGGAGATCGCGAGTGAGGAGGGACAGGGGAGAAAGAGGGACGAGGGTGCTTGAGGAGTTTGCGCGGTCGTGGTTGAGCTGAGGGGGAACGTGGGGCGGCGACGCGGGAAGTTGGCGACGTGGGGAGTTGAGGAAAAGCGGGCGGAAAATTTAGAATGCGTGGGGAAGAAGAGAGAGGTTGAGCACGGGCCGGGTCGGTTTAGGTTGGGCACGGGTGCTGGGATAAGAACAATGGGCTGGGCCGGGGAATTTAGGATATAAGGTTTTGATTTATTTTAAATTCCCTTTGGGCTGAGGAAGGGAATGTTGGGCCGGGGTTAAGTTTTGCTTAATTTTTTTGAAGTTTGGTTTTAGTTTAAATTTAAATTTTGTTGGGCTGAGGAAATTGGGGCACGGGCTAAGGGAATAAAAGAAATAAGGTTTGGATTTTGGTTAGGAGCAAAAAAAGGAAACGAGCTTGGAAAATGGGAAGTAAAAATAAGATGAAATAGGGTTTAAAGGAAACAAAAATGATTATAAATAAAATAAATAAATTTTGTAAATAATATATTATGAAAACACGGATAGTGGTGTACAAAAAGAACTGGGTATTACAATGACGCACTGACGTTTGGATTTTGTATGGCCCAGATTCTTTACCTCTTTCACAGGCCGATCAGGAGTATTTCAGCCGACAGGCCGAGCAGTGAGGATCCTGTATCTAGTTTAGTTTAGTTTTATTTCCGTACTTTCTTTTCCTGATGTGAGCCCATATTTGGGACGTATTTTCCAGATGTTACTGTTTATTGGATTTATTGCTTTCGCACATTTATATTTCTTGACTCGTTTATTCTGGCATATGGACATGTACTAGATAGTTTATTTTTATTTCTACTGTTCTTGATATCTTATAGACAGTCGTAATGTGACTATGGAAGGATATTTCATAACCACAGGTAGCATGGTTGGCTCTGTCACGTGCCGATTTTAGCGCACTCTGGGATGCAGGGCGTGACAGTACATGTAAACACATGAGAGCTATTTAAGGAAGTTTTTTTTGAGATAACTCTCATAAATGGAAGAGCCCGAGCTCAATCCCGGATCTCTCTTTAGGCTACTCCAAGCCTCTCTAATGGGCTTATTTCAAACCCCTCTATCCAGGGAAGTTGTTATGCTTCTATGTAGAGAATGTTTGGTGATCGGAAAGTATGGTAAAAATGTGAAAGGGCCAAAAATTATGTGGCAAGAAAGTTGATTTTACTTCTTACATTTTTATAATTCAACCAACCAAGGAAAGTGAAAAAGTGGGTAACTGGATACCCATTTTTCTCTTTCCAACGAGCCCGAGTAGAAAGTTCAAAGTAAAGAAAAGAAAAATTAATTCAAAAGTTTATTTTTATATGATTTATAATTTGCGATATCTCATATTTATGAACTTTATTTGTAAAGTATGTGAAAGATTAACTTGTAAGTATCAACATACTTCTTCAGTTTTAATTTTCAATATTTGTTTTTGCATCACGAAATTTTTAACAAATCTTACAATTTTATTTCTTTTTTTTCGATTTTTCAATATTTTGTTAGTGATATTTTAGGAGCATTATAAAATATACAAAAATCCAATAATTTTTTAATTTTTTCTCTCGATATTTAGCACATTATATTAACGAATAAGGCGAAATTTTAAAAACCTCAAAATTTCTATTTTTATCGTTTTTCCAATATTTTTCTTGTTATATAGCACAAAAAAATTATGAAATTTTCAAAAAGAAATATTTTATGATTTCTTCAGTTTTTCAATATCTTCCACGATATAGTGCATAAATATCAGGAAATTTCCTTATTTTCCTTTTTTTTAATATTATATATGTTATATAGCACAAAAAAATTATAAAATTTTCAAAAATATCAAACATTTTTTTATCTTTTTAGTTTCTTAATTTTTTGCATGTTATACCACATGATAATAGCGAAATTAACAAAAATCCCAAAGTTATATTTTTTCTTTAAATTTACAATATTCATACGTTACCACAAGAAAATTGCGTAATTTTCAAATATCTCAAACTTTTCTATTTTTTTTATTTTTCAATATTTTGTTTACTAGCATATGAAAATCATGAAATTTTTGAAAAATCTATAAAAAAAAAATACAGTTTTCTTCGACTTTTGAATATATTGTGTTTTTTAGTTTTTTTTTAATATTTTGCATGATATAGTACACAAAAATCGCGATATCTTTAAAAATCTTAAAATTTATATTTTCTTCAAAATTTCAAAATTTTGCATTCTATAGTACAAAATAATCGTGAAATTTAAAAAAAATCTTAATATTTTAAAATCTATTCGGGTTTTCTATATTTTTCTTACTAGTAAACAAATTAAGGTCACCGATTTTCAAAAATATCCAAATTTTATATTTTCTTCCATTTTTCAATATAGCACAGGAAAATCGCTAAATTTTTAAAATTGTCAATTGTTTTTTGTTTTCTTTTGCTTTAATTTTTTTTGTATTTCACGAAAATCATTAAATTTTCAAAAATCTTAATGTTTTTTGTTTTCTTTGGTTTTTTATTACTGTTTGTACTTGCTATATTGAGCATGAAAATACAATGTTTTTAGAAAATCCCAAAATTTTCTTTTTTTCATTTTCCTAAATTTTGTTTTCTTATAACAAACGAAAATTGTAAAATTTTCAGAAATATTAAAAGTAAATTATTTTCTTCGCTTTTTTAATGCTTTGCATGATATAATATATGAAAATCGCAAAATTTTCAAAAATCACAAAAAAATATGTTTTCTTCATTTTTTCATTATTTTGCATACTATATATACCAAACGAAAATAATGAAATATCAAAAATCTCATAATTTTCTTTTTCTTCGGTTTTCTAATATTTTACTTGCTCATATTTCGAGAGAACTTCTTGGTATCAAGGACCTGTTGGGATGTCCAAAATCCTAACTAATATGTTAGATTTATATTTAAATATATTTTGTTTGCTTGTTTAGAGATAAGATTTAGTTAGTTATTTAGAGATAAATCTTAATTAAATCAATATTATCTCTAAACCTCATTGTAGGTTATAAATATGGAGCAATAACCTAAGGCTTGTATTGTACGAGTAAGAGAGAGCCGCCACAATATAGTCGTAATATTTGTAAGATTCCTCTCTTCCCTTTGGGGTGAAATCTGTGAGGACGAGAGTTTATTCCATATTCTCCTTGTAAACTCTTTCATCTAAAAATCTATAATCTCTCCATCTGAATTAATGAAATGATTTCTGTTGTGCCCGTGGTTTTTCCTGTTTAGGTTTTCTACGTAAAATCTCTGTGCCCCCTCGAGTGTTGATCTTTTCTGTTTTCTGTGTATGATTTACTGTTTCCGCATTTATCTCGATCATTCATAAAAAACTGGTATCAGAGTTAAGATTGATTCTATTGCTCGAGTATATAGATTCAGGGCATGTACGCATGCCAAAAACAAGAGACTTCGGTGGGGTATGAGATCGATGGTGCCACGTTTAAGATTCTCATAGATCAGAGCGATTGGCAGAGGGTGCGCATGTACCAACGCATTGTAGTGGTCCAATCTTGATGTTGGAGAGTCGGTGTTATGATCTAATCGGTCTTTGCTAGATCTATGAAAGCGATGTCTTCGGATTGGATTTGTCAACGCAAAATGCGCATAGAATAGGCGATGAGTCACTGGTCAAGAGCGGAGCCGAGAGGCTCACAGTGGTGCAAGAGTGCGTTGGCATGGAGGAGCGCATAGGCACAGTTGCAAGTGCCCATGGGCATGCCTTATGGTGTCGGCAATGTACCGGCGCCGGAGATGGCCTGCGAGATGGCTAGCGCTTGAGGATGGCTATGGAGGCGGAGGCTGTTGATGCGGCGTTTCAGACATATTGATGGTCGGATTCAAAAAATTCCATCTTCTATTACAGATATTCCCACTTCTAGTTCGATTCAGTTTCTATTAAAGTCGTGGATGTTTGTTATTACTTCGAGACGCTATTGTTCCCTCCAAAATAATAATTAATAAACAATAACCCATGAGATTTAAGTCCATGCAGCAGAAAGATGGGCACTGCCAAAAAGCATGCGCCAATAATTCTTGGCGATGTGCCAATCTTTGAAGCCCTCGTTTCTTTGTTAGCTTAAGCTATATTGGGTAAAAAATAAATTTCATATCTTTCTCAAACAAAAAGAATAAATCTGGTTAATCAGAAGATCTCCAAATGAGAGATTTAAAATACATAGCTTAAACTGTTTAAAATATTCTCTATCTTTCTAAAAACAAAAATATAATTTTGTTAACAAGAGATAAAATCTTTTATATTTTTTTCTAAACAAAGAAAAATATAAAATTTGTTAACAAAGACCCTTAGATCTATAATCCAACGGTGCTTAAGCACCCAGGATAATATCGATAATATTAGCTATTTTCATATCTTTCTAAACAAGAAAATCAAACGAATATATTAGTTAAATAAGAAAGATATTAATTATGTTAACAAATAACCCTTGGATCTATAATCCAACGGTGCTTAAGCACCCGGGCTTGATCTTAAGATCAATTAGACAAATCTCAAAGTGAGATTATCTCTACTTTCCCAACAATATCTATACTCTATATAAAGGATCCTAAAGGTCAAAATTTGATATACAAAATCGACCCCATAAGCTTGATCATGAACTTAAATTCTCTGCAATCACAGCTATCGTCTTCCTCCTCCTCATCATCATCAATCGAGGTGAGAAAAGAAGATCAATCTCCATGATATAATAGGCTTAAACTTCATCCATAAGAAGATTAACCTTTATATACAGAACTTAAGTTCTTTTCACTGATCTTAAGATCTTTAGATCAAATTTCTTCTCGAGAAAACTTAAGTTTTCATTAGAGAGATTTCTTTTATCTTAAAATCTAGGGTTTGAAAGAAAACCGAACCCCTTCATAAAAATATAATGATGATGGAAGAGAAAATTTAAATTTCCAAAGAACCGATCATGTGACCCATACATAAAATTAGAGATCTCTCATGAATTATTGATCTTGTTGATCGTTAATGGCCAAAATACCATTAACAGAATCTTAAACTTCCTGAAACTTAAGTTTCAAAAGAACAGAAATTAATCTCTATGAAAAAAACCCTAAGTGGCCATGCACCAATGGGTATGCGCCACATAGAGATATGCCGATGAAGGCCATGCGCTAATAAAGATATGCGCCAATAAAGGTATATACGCCAATGGAGACCCGCAACGTGGCATGCGCCACAATCCAAGGGTGTTAATATTTAATGCGCCAAAGACCAAAATGTCAAAGGCATGCGCCAATCCCCATTGTATACGTGGCATGCGTTACAACCCTAATACGCCAATGATCCAATATGCCATAGACCCATATATCTTTGTCTGTGTGACACATGGCATGCACTAAAGCTTCTAAGCGACCGTTTGTATACTCCAGAGCTAATCCTTAGTCCAAATTGACTAAGTGTGATAAATCTTAAGCTTCTATGATATTCCTTGAACCCATATGCTCATATATTTTTAAGTTGACATTAATCTAAGACAAGATTAACGGCCGTTAGATACATTTTCTAAGTCGATATTAGTCTCATGTACGATTAATGGTACTCAGACATATATCCCGAACTGATGGAACATATGACCTAGGTTCAACTCAAATCTGAGATTTACGGATTTAGACTAATCCGCGCCTTACGGGCGACGACAATATTAGTTTCTGTATACAATCCAAGAGTAACCCAAAAATAAACAATATATATAACACGACACAAGATGATGCATAGAGTAGAGAAAGATGTTATCACGTAGTGATAACGTAATTAACTGCAAGGGCTTACGCCTGTAGGAAATAGCGTCCCTACAGTCAAAAAACCCCTCACATATGAGGGAAAATTTGATAAGTTTGCTACAACGGTCGCATCCATTCAAATCTCCGATATACGGTGCCATAAATCAACTTGGTATCTTCAGAGAGGTGGACGGATATATTCCATATAGCATCTACCCCCAAATTCAGGCCTGGTTGTGCTCCTCGTGCCTCGGTCCGATTTCCGGCGGTAAACAGCTGTTACCATGCGGATTTGGGTTGAAGTTGAAGTTTCTTATCCTTTCAATGCCGCATATATTATCATGTTGAGTGCAATTATTGATTGTCATATTAATCATGTGATATGTTTCGTCTTCAAAATTGCTGTCGAGGCATTATATCCTTCTAATGTTGACCTTGGTTTTGATCAGATATGAGCCAAGGTGGAGATTTGTCATTCGTGTCTCGTATCCTTCTGTTAATCATGGATAATAGCTCGAGTAAAATCAGCTGGAGAGAATTCCATTCAGGACTTGCTGTTTGTTCGAATGTCCCTATTTCAAGATACTTCTGTTTACTTGCTTCAAGACTTTATTGGCATGTAGAGTGTATGCCTTATCGTGTTCGGTATGATTTTGTTTGTCACATTGAAATATGATCTTCGTCATTGAAGTTCTGATTATTTGCTTCAAGACTCTGTTGTATGTGCCATCGTATCCGTTGCGATCTAGTTTGTCACATCTTGGTGTGACATGTTCTTTTTCGAAGTTATGTTAACACAATATTTTCATCTCAGTTTTTGGCTTGGATATGAGCCATTTGGACTCGACATAAGTTATTCTGTTTGGGCTTGGAGATGAGCCATGATGAAGATCTGATCGAGTTGTGTCGTGCATCATTTTTTAAGCAGTTTAGTGGTGGATTCAGTGAAGACCGGTTAATCTGTTTGAAAACTTACTTGCATTGATATATGGAGAAAGCCCTAAAGGGAAATCGACAGCAACAGATTTTTGGCAGGAAAATTTATGTCTGATTGGATTCAGTCCAAGTTGGAGATTTGTTGGGATGTCCAGAATTCTAACTAATCTATTAGATTTATATTTAAATATATTTTGTTTGTTTGTTTAGAAATAAGATTTAGTTAGTTATTTAGAGACAAATCCTAATTAAGTCAATGTTATTTCTAAACATCATTCACTACAAGAAAATATATGTTTTTTCGTAGCTTTTTCGTCAGGGGGTTATTTCGTCGGATGTTATCTGATGAAATAACCTAATTTATAATAAAGGGGGGAGGCCTGATTATTTCTGCTCGAAGTAAAACCCACTTCTTTTTTCCCCCTTTCAATCTTCCCTTCTGTTTTCATTTCCCCTAAATTTCCCCTAACCCTATCTTCCTCTCTCTCTCGCTACCATCACCACCATCACCAGACACTCAACACCGCCACCATCACCACCATCTACAGCGCCGGACGACTACTAAAATCATGTCCCTCTCCACTGCCAGCACCAGTTTTGACTCTACCATCGCCTCCACCCTCATCACCGCCAGCTCCACCATCGACTTCAGCAACGCCGCCGCCGCCTCCACCATCGTAAGCCCTGTCTTTCCGTCTCTCTCTCTCTCACTCACTCACTCTCTCTCACAGCTGTATTAGGATTTCCCGGCGAGCTGGGGGATTCCTTGGCCATCTGAGAGCGTTTGGGAGTGTAAGGATCATCGATCTTCGCCTGATTTCGTCGGTTCAGGTAATTTCTCCCAATTTCTCCCTAGCTTCAAAATTCTTTGATTTCTCTCGATTTTGCATGCGATTCTCGTGGTTTATGGTTGATGTGGGTTGTGTGTGGTAGTTTTAATTTCATAAGATTGGTAAGAATTGATTAGGATCGAAACTTGTGGGTTTTGTAATGGATTTTTGATTTTGGGTAAATTGGGTTGAATTTGAGGAAGAAGATGGTGTTGGTGATGATGTGAGAATTGAGTTGGATTTTAGTGATGGTATTGGCGATGGTGATGATGATGAAGTGGTCGTGAATGAATGTGGGGTTGGCTTGACGAGTTTTAACTCATTTTTTTTATTTCGGAAACTTAGGATTGTTAAAAAATAGAATATAGTTTTGAAATAAATTTTATGTTTTGTGGTGTTATATTGGAAAACTCATATATTGTCTGTTACCAAACATCATATGTTATCTATTTTTTGTGTTATGTTAGTTACCTTATCTTGTATTTTAATACTTTCATGTGGTTGCATTCCAACACTTGTTCTCACTTAATCCTTACCTATATTATTCACCGAATTTGATTTCATGGTATTTATCATATTTAAACTAATCGGTTCCTCTATATGTATATTCCTGATTTGATTCGTTTATTTAGTTTATATTTACCCATTTTATATTTACCCATGTTAGTTACCTTATTTTTAATCGTCATCTAAAATAGAATATGGTTTTGAAATAAATTTTACATTTTGTGGTGTTATATTGGAAAACTCATATATTGTTTGTTACTAAACATTATCTATTAACTATTTTTTTGTGTTATGTTAGTTATCTTATGTTGTATTTTAAGACTTTCATGCAGTTGCATTCCAACACTTGGTCTCACTTGATCCTTAACTGTATTATTCATCGAATTTGATTTCATGGTATTTATCAAATTTAAACTAATCGGTTCCTCTGTATGTATATTCCTGATTTGATTCGTTTAGTTAGCTTATATTTATCTGTGTTACTTACCTTATTTTTAATCATTATCCAACTTGAAAGCCTTATTATGACAACATTGCTTCGTCAAAGTCCGGTCTGTTTATAAATAAAAAGGTGAATTTGAATCCCAAGCTTGATGTGGAACTAAAACAATAACTTGAAAACAAAACCATAAGTTGCAATGAAAAACTTTAAAAAACATATGAATTAAACCTTTAACTTCAAAATAATACGAAAATCTTATACTAAGTGTACGGAACTCAATGATAACATGAAATTTACATGTTATCATCGAGGATCTCACATTCAAAAAATGAAAGGCGTCTTAAACCCCGTCTATCAGTTATATACGTAATGATTTCCATCGTGATATAAAACTATGTGATGGTATGGAAGCCTTACCATTAAGATTTCACAAAGGTACACCATGTCGTAGTTTATACGACGACAAAACTAGAGGTCGAGATATAAAGCGAAAAGGAAAGGGAAGTTGGTTTTTTATGGTGACTGGATTGAGAAAGTTAAGAACAAGATGGTTATTGACAAGAAGAAAATGGGAAGGGCAAGTTTTTCATTGAAGAAGATAAATAATCGATTAACAAAATTATATTTGAAGATACCCAAATTCTGTTATAAGAAGTTGGGGAAGGATCAGTAAAGTACAAAAGGGGAAGGAAGGTGACAACGAGAATGACAACAATGTCTCAGAAAGAAGCAAAGAGGAACTTAACTATAAAATTGACCCCCGAATATGCTCTCTTTAAAGTAGAAGAAGAGAGGTCTGAGGATGAAGAGCGAGAAGTGGATTTATTGTAAAACGAGGATCGAAAGGAAGATTGGTCGGGCCCATTCTTGACGGCTATGAATATTGTCAGGGATAGAGAGAAAATGCTCATAGCTCGGAACTTGAATTCTTCTTCCAAAAAAGATGACGATGATATTGAGGTGAAAATTCAGTGAATTCCTTCAAATGATAGAAAGCTTAAGCCTTTGGGAAAGTGAGTTCCTTCATTGCATGATTTATGCATGAAATTTCTTTGTGAGAATGCTGAAGAGACTGAGTCACTTAATGGTGTGCCTGATGCGATTAACGGTTCTATATTGGATATCGAGGGTCGCCCTCCGAGATACTGTTGTTCTCCTTGTTGTCACCTTCCTTTTCTTTCAACGCTTTACTGATCCTTCCCTAACTTCTTATGACAGAAATTGGGTATCTTCAAACATTACTTTGTTAATCGATAATTTATCTTCTTCAATGGCAAGCTTTCCATTCTCATTCTTTTCTTTGTCAATAATCATCTCGTTCTTATCTTTCTCATTGCAGTCACCAACTAAAACCAACTTCCCCTTCCCTTTCTCTTCATATCTCGACCTCTATAGTTTTCTCGTAGCATAAAATTTTCGATGATAACATCTAAAACCAACTTTGCATATATAACTGATAAACGAGATCTAAGGCGCGTTTCGTATTTTAAATGTGAGATCCTCAATGATAACATGTAAATTTCATATTATCATCGAGTTTCGTACACTTAGTATAAAATTTTCGTATTATTTTGAACTTCAAGGTTCAATTCATATATTTTTTAAAGTTTTTTAAAGTTTTTCATTGCAACTTATGGTGTTATTTTCAAGTTATTGTTTTGGTTTCATATCAAACTCAGGATTCAAATTGACCTTTTTATTTATAAACAGACCGGATTTCGATGAGGTAATGTTGCCATAATAAGGCTTTCAAGTTGGATGATGATTAAAAATAAGGATATTGTCTGCAGCAGAAGTCCATGCCGATCTTGAACCAAGTAAAGAGATCATCCGGAGCTTAATCTCTCAAGGGAAGAAAGTGCCCGATGTAAGTTTGATAATCCTTATTTTATATACAATTTTCAAATAATTATCGAGAATATTGTGTACTAATACTTGTCTATTGATAACACTATAGTACTTGCTTGATTTCATTGAGTTTTCGGACGACGATGGCACTGAGTGAGCTCGAGATAGAATGGAAAAGCACAAAACGAGCGTGTATTGGAGGATGTATCCATTTCATACATTTTTTTCATTTAAACAAGCTGTAAAATACGATTATAATGAATGAATTGAATTTGTAGTTGAATTGAAATTGTTATTGAATTGAATTGAATTCATTTTAAGAAGTTGTGGTTGTGATTGTTTGAATTAAATTGAATGAATTGAGTTGTGATTATTTGTATTGAATTGTTGATTATATTGAATGTTCAAAAACAGCGTAAAACCTGCTCTGTCTTTTCACTGTATAGAACTTATTTCTTCGTGTATATTCTGACGAAATAAGTTATTTCGTCGGAAGTTACCCGACGAAATAAGCCGCAAACAAGAAATTTTTCCAATTTTTTCAACTTTATTCCATTGGGTTGGATCCGACGAAATAAAATAGGCACATGATGAATTAAATGTTATTTCGTTGGACATCGGTCGACGAAATAAACCTATTTCGTCGGACATCAGCCGAAGAAATAAACCTATTTCGTCGAGTGAGAATTTCTTCCGGCCATCTCCCAATGAAATAAATGGGTAATTCTTGTAGTGACTGTATAAGCTATAAATATGGATCAATAGCATAGGGTTTGTATTGTACGAGCAAGAGAGAGCAGCCATAATTTAGACCTGATATTTGTGAGAGTCCACTCTTCCCTTTGGGGAGAGATCTGTGATGACGAGAGTGTATTCTGTATTTTGTGTAAATTTTCTCATCTGAAAATCTGTAATCTCTTCTTTTGAATTAATGAAAACGATCTCCGCTGTGTCTGTGGTTTTTCCCGTTTGGATTTTCTATGTAAAATATTTGTGTCCCTTCCAGTATTGATCTTTTCTGTTTTCTGTGTATGATTTATTATCTGTTTTTGCATTTATCTCGGTTATCTGTAACATAACACAAAAAATTTTAAGAAGTAAAACAAGAAAAGGTCGCCAGTTGCTAACCCTAACAGAGCAAAAGAATCCAGTCGGGGTGATTGAGACCCCAGCTAAGTGGGAACTCATGGCAACATGCCAAAATCTTGAAATTTTAAAACACCCAAATTTTTAAGTTTTCTTCCAATTTCCTATATTTTGTTTGCTTTAGCGTACAAAATTCATGAAATTATCAAAATTCTCAAAATTTTCAGTTAATTTTGATTTTTCAATATTGTACTTGTTATGCATACGAAAATCGCAAAATTTCAAAGAATTTCATTTTTTTTGGTTTTTCAATATTTATAGTTTGCTATATATCACGCAAAAATCGCGAAATTTTCAAAAGTGCCCATGATTTTTATTTTCTTGTTGTCTAATCGTCTAGAGGGTATTGATTTTTTTCCTAGGTAGATTCCAGATCAAGGGTTTTCAGCTATAATTACCTCTTTAGCTATGAGACAAATGGCAGACCTCATGAATCCTTAGGATGCATATAGGAGAGCATTGGACATGGTGGTCTCTGTAATTCGTATGGGGAGAGCTTATGATAGAGCTCTTTTTCAGGCCTCCGTCAGATGTTGTCTTCTGTTGATCTCGTGGTGGACTTGGTTGATTATCTTCCTTCGCGTGCGGGTCTCAAAGGGTTTTTGGAGGAAGAGATGAGGTGGGGGAGTTGTTGCCGAGTACCTGCAAAGAAGTCCCGGGGTGGTTTGGTACCACCGAGGACCCTCCGATGCTCAAGTTAGCGATGAGATCCGAGCAGAGTAACGGCGTAAAAGTGTAAAGAATCCCTTACTTGACCCCTCTGTGATGGGGGTTTATATAGTGGTGGAGCACGCAGCAGCGGGCGCGAGAATCTCTCCGGCAGTTACGCTCCCGACGTCACGCCCGCGTAGAGAGCGGATCGCCCATTAATGGGGATCGTGATGGCATGGAACGTGGGACGTTGCTGGCACGAAAATCCGTGCATGGCGAGATTCGCGGAGCGGCGGTTGCGCCTGGGAGTAGGTCGGAGGGCCGAGGAAGACGTCTTCGGTGGGAGCTCAGGGACGAGCAAGGAGGCCGAGGAGTCTTGGTTCTGTGGTATCTCGGGATTGAGATGAGAGGCCGAGGAGGCCAATTCGCAGGGGCTCCGAGGGGAGCCAGTTTGTGCTCGCAGGTCGGGTACAGGGGTGGCCCGGTGGGCCCTTCCTTCTGAGTTCTAGGACACGTCACCCGACACGTGTCATGATCTTGTGGACCGCCAATATCGAGCACTATCATTAGCCCCCCACTCTTGTCCTGACCAGCTGGCGGGTCGGGTCAGGAGTGGACTGCCGGGCCTCCCGAGGCGGCATCCCTTCTGGGGTTTTGTAGGGACGAGTCCTCGGGCCGTCGGTTGTCTTTTCCGCTAGCGAATCGAGGCGAGATCTTTGCATCTGGAGAGGGTGCGCCGCTTCGTGTGCCCTGTAACTGAAGCGGCGGTTCACACGTCAGGCGTCGATTGGGAACGTGACGCATGCAGGCCTGCAGCGTTAGATAGGATGCAGTCTAATGTAGGATCGACACGGGGAGCGATCGAGACCGCCGGTCTGGAGGGGGTTTAGGCGGGAGATGACGGTCGCTGTTGGATGAGGCCGTACGCAGCAATAAACAGGGGTGGGGCCCGCCTCAGGGCCCCCCAATCTTCCACTTTTCTCCCTTCCTCGAGGCGTCGTTTCTCGGCGTTCTTCTTTCTTTTGAGTACATGGTTCACTCTCACTTTTCGGGTTGGTCGCACCAGAAGGAGGCTGGTGGCGCGGCCGAGCCCTCGGGAGGGCCGTCCGCTTCATCGATGGCATCCGGGGGTTCCTCCAGCGGCGGCCAGGGGTGTTCACAGTTACCCGAGCTCCCGACGGGGGACGAAGGGAAGGGCGCGGGTAAGCCCTCTCTCAAGAGGAAGAAGACGGTCTCTCGCGCGTCGTCGTCGAGGGCTCCTGAGGGAATTCCGGTGCAGGAGGGGGGCGCCGTCTTCACGGTTCCGTCTGGACTCTCCGTCGCCGCTGGCCTGCTTACCGGGATGGAGGAGTCGGACGTGGGGAAGCTTCCGCCCGGCTCACTGAGGGATCACCTGGAGGCCATGGCCCAGGGGGCGGTCCAGGTACAAACCCCTTTGTGTGTATTTCTCTTGGTATATCTTACCCCGGCTCGGGGGCCTCCTAGTTTCTCATCGGCTTTCTGTCAGGTCCTCCAACATTGTGCCCTGCCACTCGTATGGAGGCCGAAAGGGCGTTCCACGCCCCGAGGCTAGTGGAAGCATTCCCTTCAGAGGTCGAGGTTTTACGACATGACCTGCGCTCGGAGACAGCCAGGGCCGACGTCTCGGAGGGCCGGGTGGAAGCTGCGGAACTTGCCAATTCGGCGAATCGGGGTGTCCTTCATCGCCTGAACGCGTCCCTCAGGGTCGCCGATAGGAAGCTATCAGATTTGGCCGGACGCTTCGCGGCCCTGGAAAAAGAGAGGGACGCCAGCAGGGGAGATGTCGAGGCGGCGCTGATGAAGGCCCAAGTTGCCGAGGCTCGGGCTAAGAAAGCTGTGGCCGAGTATAAGTCATCGGAGCAGTTTTACGCCGAGCTCGGGGAGTATTCTGCCATCGTGTGGAACAATGCTCTAGACGCCGTGAAGGAACAGCTTCCTGAGTTTGACGATGGTGAACTCCGTGCTCGGGTTCCGCTTCCGGCGGCGAGGCCTCCGGTGAGAGATGGTGAGGGAAGTAGGGCGCGCCCCTGGTGGCAAAGTCTCCGGTGATAGATCCTTAGGCCGTGGCTCCAGAGATGAAGTGGCCGAAGTAAGCCTCCGGGCAGTTTGTAGGGCTGGGGGCCCCCAGAATACCCTTTCTAAAGACCTTGATTTTGGCAATAAAAGAAAATCCTTGATTCGTCGGTTTGCATTTTGTCTTTTGTGTGCACAGGACATTCGTAGGATATCCTCGCTTGTATTGTCGCGTTTCCGTGTCAGGTTGGCCATTTGTCTGGCGATCTCTTGTCGAGTTGACTTCAATCACTAGCCGGTGTCAAACGCTGCCGCGGAGGTGTCCTCATGTATGGCCCCCGAGGTCGATGGGAGATTGTTCAGAGTTGGACGAACCTGATGTCCTTCCTGGTGAAGGGAGCTACTAGCCGAGCTTGACCGAGCAGGGTGGATGTTTGGTTGCCCCTTGCGAGGGCTTCGATCTTTGTTGGTTGTGGTAGGAAGCTACCGGCCGGGGATGGCCGAGCAAGGGCCCGACCGCCTCTGGGAGGACTCTGGGCCTTAGCGCGGTGATTGGTAGATTTTTTGCGTGCTTAGTTAATTACCGCAATCAAGACGGTTTCGCTTGTAGCTAGTCGGTTGAGTACGGGTCGTCCACAGGGAGATGGGAATCTTTTTCTATGTGCTTTAACGAGTTAAGTCCAAATGTCCAGGTTTTTTTTTAGATTAACTATGTGCTAGAATGATATATAAAGAGAGCTTGTTAGGGTTAGGATTAGGTTAGTTTGAGTTAGGAGTCGCTCATTTCTTTCATTGCCACTCTTAATATCGGTGTTACGGTAATCGGCAACAACGAGGATTGGCACGACTAAGAAGGAACTTGCGAGTATAAGCCAGGCTTTCCAGCGCTTAAGTTCTTCCTTTTGGTGCTTTTCCGTCCGTTCTTGGCTCTTAGCCTTAACCTCCGGTTAATTCAACCACAACCGGTCTCACTAAGGAATCGCCGCTATCATGTAGGATAGGGTGCCGTAGGGAGCGGATTGTGGTTCAATTAACGGGAGTCCGAATTAAGATGTTGGGCAAGAAAAGAGTAAGAGAGATTTCCTTCTCTCAAACTTTCCTTATCCTACCCTAACAAGTGAGAAAACTACTCACCCATTACAAGAAAAAGGAAAATAAAACAAAGGAGGAAGATAGAAAGAAAGAGATTAGAAGATTACAACTAGCTATTTGAGACCTCACTTTGGCAAGGATCAAGCTTAAGCATCATTATTGTTTAAGGATATAGAAAAAGAGAACAAGAAAGAAACAAACAACAAATAACAACAACTAGATTAGCAAATGAAAAATACAAGCAATTATAATTAACAATCATAACAAGACAAGCATGGTAACAAAAAGAACTCTTTATTCATCACTTCACTCACAAAAGCTCACTACAAGGTTTTAATGGAGAAGAGATGAGAAGAGGAAGAAGAAGAACAACATATATCCTAAAACCTAAATACAAGAATAAGCACGTTTGGCTTTGGCAAGTTCTGGACTATTTATAGGCAGGCAACAGAAATTCTAGGGCAACATTCTGGATCATCATGAATAGACCAAACAGCCCCTGAAAAGTTTCCATCTGACGAGCCAGCATGGCCGCGGTTCCGCGGCCTAAGCGTGCTTATGCCGCGGAACCGCGGCCATTTAGGAGACTTAGGCCTTCAATTTTGGTGATTTCCCTTGGTTTGCAGTACCCTTCAGTGTGGTATATGTTGTTTCTCAGAAGCTCTTCACAATTTTTCCAGAATTTCAGCAGAACAAAAGGTGATGTGATGTGGATCTTTTGTCATGATTTTTCTTGAGCTCCGTGTAGATATGTTGGATCTTGTGTCGACATTTTGCTTTGTGCATGAAAATGACATTGATTTGCCATTTTGTCCCTTAAACTGGTGTGCGGCAACATACGGATAGAGAGCGGAGACCCGTGTTTTATCTGTGGTTGGGAGTAATCCGGAATTTGTCGTGCTTTTCCATGAATTTCACTGTTTAGAGCTGAGAACCTGTATCCTACAATTAACTAGCAAACACGGCTCAAGAGTACCTACCGATAAGCAATGTGATAAAAATTGGGCGGTATAAAAATGCAAAAATCTGATATGAACACGCGGGAAGGGCTGCGGAAGGCCATCAAGACTGATCGGGCAGTGAGGCTGCGCGGTTGCCTCTTGGTGAGGGCTTTGACCTCTGGCGTCGTGGGTAGGCTACTACCAGCCTGGGATGAATGAGCGGGGTAGCCGCTCGGGCGCCTCTTATGATGGCCTTTGACCCCTAACGTCGAGGGTAGGGAGCTACCAGCCGGAGTAGGCCGAGCAGGGTACCTGCTCGGTTGCCTCTTGCAAGGGCTTTGATCATTCAGGACGGGGACTGAGCAGGGTTATTGCCCAGTGCCTCTTGGAGAGGACTTTGATCCCTGTCGGTTATGGTAGGAAACTACCAGCTGGGGTAGACCGAGCAGGGTAGCTGCTCGGTTGCCTCTTGGCAAGGGCTTTGACCTTTGACGTCATGGGTAGGCAACTACCATCCTGGGATGAATGAGCGGGGTATCCGCTCTGGTGCCTCTTTTGAGGGCCTTCGATCCCTGGCGTCGAGGATAGGGAGCTACCAGTTGGGGTAGACCGAGCAGGGTAGCTGCTCGGTTGCCTCTTGCGAGGGCTTTGATCATTCAGGACGGGGACCGAGCAGGGTTATTTCCCAGTGCCTCTTGGAAAGGACTTTGATCCCTGTTGGTTGTGGTAGGGAGCTACCAGCCGGGTATAGCCGAGCAAGGACCCGACTGCCTCTGGGAGGACTTTGGTCCTCGGCGCAGGAAGAGCTATAAGGCTGTAAGAAGCCTACCGAGGACCCTTGGCCGGGTAGGGTTGCCGCCCGGTGCCTCTTGGCGAGGGCTTTTGTCCTGAAAGATAGCCGAGCGAGGGAACCTCGGCTCGACTGCCTCTGGGAGGGCTTCTTGATCCCCGGCGTCGCGGCAGGGAAGCTGCCCGCAGGGAATAGCCGAGCGAGGGAACCTCGGGCTCGACCGCCTCTGGGAGGGCTTTTCCGTTGTAAAGGTGGAACTCTACCGGGGAAAAAGGTTCGGTGTTTCTTTATTCGTATGGGTAGGAATTTTAGACAACGCTTTACACCAGTTTGTTAAAGGAAAATCTCGAGAGGTGGCCGGGGTGCGACACTTCGCTAGTTTTGACCCCCTTGGTATAGCTTGAGTTTTTCGGCGTTGTAAGGCCGCGGGAGCTTCCGTCCGTCCGCGTCCTGTAGGCGGTAAGCTCCGCCGAGGAGCGCTTCAGAGACGAGGAAAGCTTGTGGACCGCCACGTGTCATGATCACCCACTTTGTGGAGCGCTTCACAAGCTCTCCCCAAGGAGTTCTAGGGCATGTCACCTGCCACGTGTCATGATCTTGTGGACCGCCAATATCGAGCACTGTCAGCTTAAGTGTTCCATAACAATAAACAAAGAAATGTTTGATTTTTTACTTGCATTTGTTATGCGTATGCACTCTTAATTATTTATCAAATCAAGAGATCCAATATTACCAAGGAGATGCATTTTTCTACAGAGGCTATCAGGAGGAATTGCTTAAGCAGGCCATTCCGAAGATGGGGATGCAGATGGAGGACGACCCTAGTCGTAGCACACGATGTACGTGGGCCTAAGCCGGATCGACTTACTTATAGGTCTCACTAGTTGTTTTCATGCTTGAAAGACCTGCGCGCTTGTCTAGAGAGATTGCTATGCATGTTTCCTTATTTTGAGATTGTTATTATTGGTTTTTTTTCCATTTGTATTTGCTTTAATTTGTGCTTGTCAAGCATGCTTCCTCGACACATCTTGGAGCTCTTCATTAAAATCTTATTATTCAAAATTGTGTGCATAATTATCCCGTCCTTTCTTTTCTTTTAAAAAAGAAAAGGAATAATTAAAGAAAAATTAACAATATTTTGGTTGTTTTGTGTTTAGACTTGTGCAGCTTGGGTTATTTCTTATTCCATTTTTGGGTTTTAACATTTGGATTTGTATGCACGTTTAATTCCGAAAATTTTAAATAAATTATCATCTTTTCTCAAGTCTCTGTCTCCCAATTACATCTGAAGGCATGAACAAGGAGTAAAAGATTTGAGTGAATCAAAAGATCCCCTAGTCTCTATCAAGTTAATAAAAGCTGAGAGGAATGAAAAGAACAACTGAAAATTTCGTTCGTACTAGACTAGCAATTTTCTTGTATAATTTTTATAATCATAAACAATAGTTTGGTGTCAATTTCATAAGTGCGAAACAAGTCAGATTAACTCTTATTAATTGAGGATTAGAATGACAACTTGGAGATTGATTGTCTATAGTGCACTTGGCTAGTCTTTAATTTTTTATTTTTCCTTTTCATATTGTGAAATAAACAAATGCTAACGGACAAAATTTCAATTCATTCAAATTCTATTTGATTACAATATGACCCTAATGCTATCTAGGCTTGTTCCTAGCACAACAATTTTTTTGTAAAAAATAAATAAAATAGATTAAATTTTCTAAGATTAAGTTTATCAAGAAAAAAAACGGACGGCAAGTTATGGTATCATCATGGATTTCTTGGAGACGCTCATTGTTGCTTGAAATGTTAAGAAAAATTCGGCTTTTAACAACATTTTATGTTGGAGAGATTTTGTTTGTTTTGACGTATTGCTTTACGTCAGTACTTCTTTAATACTAACGACAACAAGTCAAATTTTAATAGCGAAATTTGGTACCGCGGGCAAGGACACTGGTAAAGACACAACATTTGGTGAGATCATCATCTAATTTGTTAGTACATAGCATCTTGTCATGTGCATTTTTGAGTCATGAAGTGATTGAGTAAAACATTATTTTAATTGCCTAAGAAATGTCACATCCCACTATAACAAACACCTATAATGTTATGAAATAAGTAGCAAAACGATCTTAAAATTTGACCAAATAAAGAAGTGTGCATGGAAAAGAATAGGTTGATGAAGCAAATTGAGAAATATTAAGCACGGGGGCATATAGAATTGCTTGTTAAGTATTAAACATACAAATAAAGAAGTGTGCATGGAAAAGAATTTGGTCACGGTTCAAACCATGACCAAATCTCGGATCTGCAGTAGTGCAAGCATGGTAATTAAACATTACCGGGAGTATGTGAATATTATTCCTGATAATATTTCTCGCCTTAGTTCACGGTTTAAAACAAGATATAGTCACGGTTTTAACTGTGACACAACCGTTGCCATAAACCCCGTCACCATAGGTCTTGTCATGGTTGAAACCGTGATCATATTGTGTTTTGGTCACGGTTTAAACCATGGTCATATAGCCGGCATTAGCAAAATGGGTTCAGATTTCTAAAAGAAAAGTATGGGGCCCATAATATAGTAACGGTTTAAACCGTGACCATATATATGGTCATGGTTGTAACAGTTACAATTTATAAAGTATGGTCACGGTCTAAACCGTGACTAAAACTACAATCGTTACGAAAGACTAACTGATATCTGATTTATCTCTTAGGAATCAGGAAAATGGTAACGGTTGAGACAATTGCTTAATGTATATTTTCACGGTTAAAACTATGACTATTGGTTTAAAATATTTTTTTGAAACTGGAATCGCTGCGTTCCACGCGTGCTGTTTTCATTTACAAATATCACGCAATTATAATATAATCAAATCTCATGCAGTTATAAACAAAATATAATAATCAAGAATTAATATGAATCGAATCACACGCAATTATAAACAAAATATATATTCAAGTCCAATGTAAACAATAAATACACAAAAAAATGTGTATGTCAGTAAATCAACAAATGAATAAATCTAATCTAAGTCGTTAGGATGATCCACCTCCATCGTCCCGTGATCTAAACATACTTCCAAACTCGTCTCGTATGGCCTGCCGGATGGTCTCTGCAATCATCCACGACGGCTCCTGGACCTACGCTGTAAGCGTCTGCAGCTACGTCTGCTGCTGCATGATCCGATCGCGGAGCGCAAGGATCTCCTCTTGCGACGCAGCTGTCGCATCTGCCCGCGTCTGGGCCACGGCGTACTCGTGCATGATGGCACGCCTGGCATCAAGTCGGTGGGATCCGGGACCAACCCCGCGCTCATACCCATCATGTGCCCGCCGGATAGAGAATTGAGGATAGAGACAATAGTGGTAATCGGGTCGGTAGGGCCAAGTCCTAAGATGTTCATTCTATCCTTGAGCTGTGTCTATAAAGAGAAAACACACACACACACACACACGTGTTAACTTAAAATACATAATCGACTTGGTTATAAGAAACTTACTATGTATTTGTCCGTACCCTTATGTAACGCGACCCATCTCTTGGAAGCAGTGTAAATGGAGGGATCTTTCTGTTTCTGCGATAAAATTAGGGCATGAAAATTTAACGAGAGTTCAATGTAGAGAAAGATGATGATGGATTAAGATTTGTCCTTGGTTGTGTGTGTGTGTGTATGTGTGTTTGTCACACACACACATATACATACACACATACACAAACAAGGCATGTATTACTCACTATTTTTAATAAGTAATTTGCGACAATAGTTAACATATAAAATTAAGCGTTGAAATACTCACGAGCTGCCACTTTGCGCTAGCTTATCTGCGCTTCCCTTGGGTCGGGACAATGCAGTTGAACTCACCGTTGTTTCGGTTCTGTTTATTGTGAACCGACACAGTCCTGCAAATATAAAGAATATTATATTATATTTCAAAATATGATTTAATGCTATATTGTTATAATCATAAAAATTAAATTCATACCCGAACATTCACGCACTCGTGATACGCGACCAGCAGCGGCCAATCCTCTCTCAGGACATCCCATGCTATGATATCCATCATCGCCCTCCGCTCCTCTTCAGTTGCTGTGAGCCAGGAATAGTAATAATCCTTCTTTACTTCATTTCAACGTCTTCTCTTGATACCCTGACACTGCAGTATGACCCAGGTAACGGCGCGATGTGGATCGAATGGCATAGGCAGGCCATCCCCACCGATGAATCTATAATGTCCCAAGGTCTGAAATTGCAAAATTTTAAATATATATATATATATATATATATATATATATATATATATATATATATATATATATATATATATATATATATATATATATAACGACGATTGAAATTTAAATGTATAAAAGAATATGTGATATCATGGCTGATGCAAAAATATTTTGAACATTAGCGGTCTGGCGAGGATCCCACTTAAGATGGAACATGTACTTATTGTAAGTATGGATCTCCGCTTCTATGTAATCGTCTATTTGGTCGAGTAAAGACCAACATGCCGACCAGACTTGTTCTACATCAGTGTCCATAGCGCAACACCTTTTGGTGGCCTAGTGCATCCGGGCCCAGTAGGATACCTCGTCCTTGCAGTGCTGGAGCCTGCAAAAAGATAGATATACAGACATACTATTATAATATTCAAAATATGTATATATTATTTGACAAATTTAAATTATAATCGTTATTTAAAAGCATTACACAATAATGATTATATCTGTCATCCCTGGCGTAGCGTTAGAACCGGCGACAGACATCATCCCTTTAGTATTATGCGGATCTGCAAATAATAAACTATTAGATGATTCAATAGAATTAATTTAATAGATAACTAAAAATTTAATAGATATCTATATACCATGTACATGAGTGGCTGGGGTAGGAGAATCTGCTTCCACGCTAATAGGGATAGGTGTGGCTGCTGCAGCTGCTGGGGATACTGTAGCGCTACTAGAAGGAGCACTGGTAGGTAGGGACAAGGCTGCTGGGGGTTCCATGGCGCTGCTAAGGTGCGCTGGCAGGGACAGGCGAGGCTGCTACAGCTGCTGTGGCTGTTGGGGTGCTAGTACGGGGGGTTTCTACAGCTGCTGGAGTGCCAGTACGGGGGCACGTGAAGGTATAGGCGCTGCTGCCGTGACTGTTGCGGTTACTAAGCTCTGGCCAATCTTTGTCTAAATGTTTTTTTCTTATGACGTTTAAAGCCTGAGTTTGTGTCTGCCATCAAACCCTACAAAATTTTCCAAATATTAAAAAATAAATTATAATCATTATATAATTTAAAAGATTTAGTTCAATTTCATTACAGTATTATATCATATGCTATGTTAATCATATATGGCTCTGATTGGTTAGAAGAAGTCTCGTTTCAATATCTAGTAAACTCTAGGTCTTTGGATGTGACAATTAGGGTGTAACATATGCTATGTTAATGATATATGACTTTGATCGGTTATAAGAAGTCTCGTTTCAAGATCTAGTAAACTCTAGGCTTTGGAGTGTGACAATTGTGGTAACGGTGAAAAGCTATGCTTTTGTTTCCCGAACTCCATACAAAATTATCTAATAAAAATTGGTAATGATTTAACCCCCATCCCAAACCTTAATGCTAATTAACCGTAACCTCCTAGCCCTAGCCCTTGCCCTAACCTTAAACATAATTAACCCGCAAACCAAACCCCTAACCCTAATTAAACATAACCCCCGTAACCCTAACCCTATCGCCAAGCATAACCCTAACCCTAATCAACCGGCCCTAATTAACCCCAACCCAAACACCTAACCATAATTAATCGTAACCCCTTAACCTTAATCTTAGGCATAACCCTAAACCTAATTAACCTCCAACCGTCCCTAATTAACCCCTAACCCAAACAACTAATCCTAATTAACCCTAACCCTCTAATCTTAACCTTAAGCATAACCATAAACCCCTAATTAACTCGGCGCTAACCACTAACCCTATCCCAAACCCGACCTACCCCTAATATTAACAGCAACAATAACTCCAACACATTTAGGAATTGAAAAAATCAAAATTAAAAAAACAATAATTTTAAACAACTAAAACTGAAATAATCCAAAAAAAATTTTTGGGGCAAAATTAAATTTAAAATGGAATAAACTTACCTCGAGCGGCGTCTAATTAAAGCGGCAAAGGCGGTGAGCGGCTCCAAGCGCGGTGGCGACGAGCGACGCGCGCGGTGAACGAGGCTAGGCTCCAGGCGGTGGCTTGAGGCGGCGAGCGATCGAGCCGGTGAGGTTGAAGAGGAGGCTAGGAGGCGGTGAGGCGGTTAGTACCGGAGCAAGCGAGGAGTCCAGGGGCGGTCGCAATCGAGGAGGAGGCGACGAGAGCGGGAGCGGGAGCTTTTTTTTTTTGGAGGGAAGAAATAGGGCTTGGGGAAAAAAGAGAAGAGATTGGGGTTTATCACGAGTGGAGAGTTGGCCCCGACACTTATAGTATTTCATCATGGTTATACCACTTATAGGATTTCATCACAGTTATAATTGTGACGAAATAAAAAAAACCGTTATGAAAAATTGGTCATGGTTTAAACCACGACCGGTTCCCCGATACTGTAACCCCTTTTATAGTATTGTTGGTAGAATTAGGGTATTCTAAAAAATATATAATAGGACCAGAATCAAAATGGAGACATCAATGATGGAAGCAATGGTAACGGTGCTTAATTATTTGAGGCGGTGGCAGAGGAGCGTAAACTACAACGACAATTGTGGTGGCAGTAGCTATAATAACGAAAACGGTAGGAGGTGGAGGCAGCTATAAAGGAGAAGACAGTTGTTGCAATGAGAGTGATGACAGTAGAGATGGTCGTAGCAACGAGTATAATGAAGACAACAATGGTGGCAACAACTATAATAGAGATAGTAGCGGCAATGTGATAGTTAGCAACAAAAGTGTACGTTGGTGGGATCGGAGGTGGGAGATGATAGAGGGACAGAGGCGGCGCCCGCTGCGCCACCACTCCTACAGAATGGGAATAATAGCAACAAGGTAGAATTTTCATTTGCATCTTGTAATTTGATGTGTAACTGATCTTATTATGGTTGAAGACTAAAGGATACATTTTTATATTTTAAACACATTCCAGAAGGGCTGGCTGAAACTTTGCTTTTGTGCAACAATATCTTTTTGTTTTATCATATTTAAATATGCACCCGATCAGATTTAAACCTCGGCTCCATGCTCTAGCTGATACCAACTTAAATTTCTCTGCAACTACACTAAAAATCTAAAGTTATTATAAGAGTTGAAGATGTACTTCGATATACTGATTGAGTGTATGAAAAAGAGGGAAGTGATGAGGCTCATATATGAGTATTCCCCAGATCACGACACGTGGCGGATGACGTGTCATTCGCTAAGCCTGCTAGACTCCCGGGGGCTGCGGAGCTGGAACAAGTATGATGCATTGAAGAAATTCTTCAGCATCTCATCTCCGAGGATGCATCCGACCTTTTGGGGACCTCACTGGAGTGCCTTCCCTATTTCGCCTAAATAACCAACCGACAACTCTCTTCCGAGCAATCCTATAGCCGAGCTTTCTTGGCCACCGAGCAATCCTATAGCCGAGTTTCCTTGGCCACCGAGCCATCCACCGAGCAATCCACCTGTTCAACCGAGAGCACGGAACCCAAGCGTCCTCGTAACGGCTCCGTGTATCTCGCCATGACGAGATCTCCGCCGCTCCACGATCTGCATTATCTCTCTATTAACGAGTGCATCTCTCCATTAATGAACACGTCCTGCTATCAGCGCGAACGTGATGCATAGGCGTAACGAGCAGCGAGAATCTCGCGCTGATGTAGAGGCGTAACGGGCGGCGAGAATCTCGCGCCGGACCACTTCATGCGACCACTATATAAACCCCTTTCATCAGACAATCTAGGTAAGCAGAATTAATTCCAATACACTCTGCCTTTATTTCCCGGTACTTATTTGATTATTGGAGGGTCCTACGGTTGTTTTTCACCTCGGTACTTCCCTTGCAGGTAGCCCGGCGTCAACAGCATTCAACAATCCATTGAGATCCACACGTCCAATTTTCACTCTAAATCACAACCGTTCAGAACTGCTTGCAGCAGGATCGACGGAGGACAACATCTGAGAGATATTTCTGCCTCTATCAGTTGGCGCCGTTTATTGGAAGGTGATTTTTCCGCACCCAAAAAGTTGATCTTCTGCCTCCGATTCAGTGACAAGCGATAACCACGACGATCCTAGCATGAGCCATCCCGACCTCTACAGCTGGGGAGGAAACGACCCTACTCCTCCCCCTAACATCATCAACGCTTTATCCGCTCGAAACGATAGGCTCACGGCGATGGTGGACGCACTCGCTCGCGTCCAAGCGACCAGCCATGCCCGTCAGACCGCAGCATCCCCTCCTCCGGAAGACGATGTTCTCATGGAGATAGAAGGACACACTTAGGCTCTTAACCTCACTCGTGCTCATATTGATGTGACTGAACACCAACGTACCGGTGCCGGCAGTCATGGCCTGTGTCCAGGGAATGATTCCATGACCCGCTGGACGTCGGATAGCTCAACACCTCGATTACAGGAGGACCAGGCTATCACTTCAACGCGCGTTGCGCTTTCTCGCCTCCGGAGGAAGTGTCGGTTTAATCGCCTGATTCCAGGCTAAACCCGCATCATCGCCGCCATCTAGGTCATGCGTATGAAGAACACCAGGGTTATCCATAAAGGGTCTACCCTGGAGATTTAAGGAACGTGATAGAGCAAAACTGAAGCCGCTCCGTCGCGCAAGCCGTGAGCAGAGGGAACGGATTCTTCGGGGTACCAACAACGAATAGAGGTCATCGAAAGGAAAATCGAAGACATACGACAGGATAACCGTACGGCTGGCGAAGGCTCGAAGTACTCTGCTGACTTACTCATAAGGTCCTTTACAAAACAGCTACTAGCTGAGCGTGTCTCATCCAGAAAAAAACCGCCCAAGGTGGCCCTCTTTGACTGGAAGTCCGACCCAAAGGACCACTTGAACACATTTATGGAAGGAATGAGTTTCCAAGACAACTAAGACGCGGCTCAATGCCGGGCCTTCCTCACCACCCTCATCTGGGCTGGCCAAGATTGGTTCCGAGGGCTCGTGCCATGCTCAATCTCAACCTTTGACGAGCTGGCTACCTAATTCCTCGGTCATTTCGTCGGTAACCGTCGGCAAAAAAAGACGGACGACTATCTATTCACCATCAAAAGCGGGGATAAGGAATCCTTTAAGGGGTATGTCACCCGCTTCTACAATGCCCTCCTCGAGGTACCGAGCATTGCGAAAAGATGGTTATCACCGTCCTGAGGCCAGGTCTTAGGCACAAAGAGTGGCTTTGCTCTTTTGCATTAGCGTAACCTAGGACCATGGTCGAAGTAAAAGCGTGGATTGAGCGAGAGATTCAACTCAAGTCAGAGGTGAACGCCAATCTACTCTGGGGTGACCAAGCAGACCGAAAGAAACGGGACAGGGAGGATAAAAAGAAGCCGACCGACCAAAACCCTATGCCCGAGATTCTAGGAGCACACTCCTCTGAACATCTCCCAAACAGCTCCGAGGCCCGTATTGCGCTTATCACAGGTCGCAGGGGCACCCAACCGAGAGTTGTAAGCAACTCCGTGACTATATTGAGGAACCGATGCGCTCAGGCCACCTGACGAAATACCTAAGAGACAAGCGGCTAGCAGAACAAGAGCAAAAAGAACAACCCCTTCCCGGGGAGCTAACAATCCATCAGATCAAGGTCATCTCGATGCATCCGACTCTGTACAGTGAGGGGAACCGCCGCCCCTTACTAGTCATGGATATAAATGATCCGTCCCATAAGAAGCACAGGAAGGATGACCCGATCACCTTCATCGAGGAAGATATTCATGGTATATCACTCCCTCACAATGACCCGCTTGTGATAGCAGCCCGAGTTCACCGTCATGAGGTCCGGAGAATATTGGTCGATTCAGGGAGCTCAGCGGATATCCTATTTTACGACTGTTTCCAGCGTATGGGATTAGGTTCCTCCGATCTCCAACCAACCTCTCATGTCCTCTCCAGGTTCACCAACCATTCCATCCCGGCCGAAGGTTCGATCACCCTCCTACTCAACATTGGGGACGCTGGCAAAACGCGAACCATATCGGTAAACTTCCTCGTTGCTAAAATTCCGTCGTCCTATAACATCCTTCTGGGATGCCCCACCTTGAACGCCCTTCGGGCTCAGATCTTAACTTACCACATCATGCTCAAATTCCCTTTAGATAACAGGGGGATAAGCCATGCCGATGGAGATCAGCAAACTGCCCAGATCTGCCTCACCTCAGCATCACCCATCGGGGAGCAGGGCGACGACTTTGAAGACATGCATGATCCCTAAAGCGCCTTAGACACACGCGACGACCGAAAGGAAATCCGCGGCAAACCGGTGGAAGCGTTAGCGGAGATTCCTCTCATAGAAGGGGTCGACGGCCGGACTATCCAGATAAGTTCTCTCTTGACAGGGAGCGTCAGCGATGAACTGATCCGATTCCTTCGGAACAACTCGGATGTGTTCGCCTGGACTCTGGCGGACATGCCCGAAATCGATCCCAAGGTGATCTCCCACAATCTCGGGGTCGATCCGAAAGCCAAGCCAATCCGACAAAGGAAGAGAATTTTCATACCAATAAAACAAAGGGCGATAGAGGAGGAAGTGGACCGATTGCTCGTTGCGACTTCATCAGGAACCTGGACTACTCGGATTGGCTGGTGAACATAGTTATGGTCAAAAAGGCGAATGGGAAATGGCGTATGTGCGTTGATTTCACCGAGCCGAACAAGGATTGCCCCAAAGACAACTACCTGCTTCCTCCGATAGATCACCTGGTAGACAGCTCGGCCAGTCACGAATTACTGAGCTTCATGCACGCTTTCTCCAGTTATAATCAGATCCGGATGAACCCGGTCGATGAAGAGCTGAAAACCTTTACCACGGATCGGGGAGTATATTGTTACAGGGTAATGCCCTTCGGACTCAAGAACGCCAGAGCCACATACCAGCGACTGGTCAACAAACTATCCAGGCTACAAATTGGGAGAAATATGGAAGTCTACGACGACGACATGCTCATGAAATCCGCCTCATCTGCCGTACACACAACAGACCTCGCTGAGAAATTCGACATCCTGCGAAAATACAAGATGAAGCTGAATCCAGCCAAATGCTCGTTCGGCGTCACAAATGGAAAATTCCTTGGGTTCATAGTCACCCACCGAGGAATCGAGGAGAACCCCGAGAAGATCAGCGACATCATCAACATGGCGACGCCCAAAAGCAATGTTGATATCATGCGGCTCACTGGGAGGGTAGATGCCTTAGGCCGCTTTATGTCCAGATCCAGAGAAAAATGCACCCCTTTCTTCAGAGCCCTAAGGAAAATTCCCAGGTTTAAATGGTTCGAGGAATGCCAAGACACTTTAGAACGACTTAATGCACACCTTATGACCCACCACTCCTCGCCAAACCAGTCGAAGGCGACGAGCTGTTACTATATTTGGCCGTCTCCGACCAAGCCGCGGGCGCAGTGCTTGTCAGAGAGTTCGAAGGAACGCAAAAATCGGTCTACTATGTAAGCCATGTCTTCAAAGATGCAGAAACTAGATACCCGACCATAGAGAAAATAGTCTTAGCGCTTGTCATTACGTCCAGGAAACTGCGACACTATTTCCAGGCATACACAATCCTCGTTATCAAAGAACGACCTTTAGGGAATATCCTTGCCTCCTCCGAATCATCAGGCCGCTTAGAGAAATGGAGGTGGGAGTTGTCCCAGTTCAATATCAAATACCGACCTAGACGGGCAATCAAAGCACAAGCCTTAGCCAATTTTGTTGTCGAATGCACCATTCCTACTAAGGAAGGAACGATGGTTCAAGACCCCGGCCCATGGCCCTCGGTAGAGGAGGTGCTCGGTCCAATCCCGGACTGGGTGCTCTATGTAGACGGATCCTTCACCGAGGAGGGATATGGGGCCGGCCTGATCATCCGCGGACCAAATGAGGCAGAAATGGAGTACTCTCTGAAACTTGGTTTTAAAGTGCCAAACAACGCGGCATAATACGAGGCTCAGTTAGCCGGGCTACGAATCGCCTCCGGAGTAGGGGCTGAAAACCATCCGGATACGCAACAACTTTGTGCTGGTCGTCGGCCAAGTAACTGGGCGTTTCGAAGCCCGGGAACCACTTATGATAAAATACCTGGCGGAGGTAAGAAGTCTTCAGAAAAAATTCGACAAAGTCCAAGTGGAACAGATTCCCAGAAATCTGAAACCGGGGCTGATGCCCTGAGCAAACTTGCATCCTCCTATTCGGCCAATCACAAGAAAAACATCCACTTCAAAGTCCTGCTGCGACCCAGCATGGAAGATGACCGGGCAACGCTCTAAATCTACACAACCCAAGAAGATACCCCGAATTGGAGAAAGCCCATCGTAGAATTTCTGAAAGATAGGATTCTTCCGGATGACTGGGCCGAGGCTCATCGACTTCGAGCAAAGGCTCACCATTGCATATGGAGCATAGAAAACCTATACAAAAATTCTACACTCAACCCCTGTTCCGATGCGTCGACCCCCACGAAGCAGACTACATCTTACGAGAAATACATGAAGGGGTTGGAGGGGCGCATCAAGGGGCTCACTGCCTGGTCCAAAAGATGCTGCTCCAGGGGTACTATTGGCTGAGAATACATCGAGATGCCAAGAAATTGGTCAGAATATGCCAACTCTTCGGCAGCATCCCACGTCTCCCCTCCACCGAACTAACGCCACTGAGCTCCCCTTAGCCATTTGCACAGTGGGGGATGGATATGGTGGGCCAGCTTCCCGCTGGCATGGGTGGACACAGGTACATTCCTGTCGCCATAGACTACATCACAAAAAGAATGTTCACCGCCGAAAGACAGGGACGAACTGGAATGGGCGTCTTGCCTGAATCTGGAGGCAGATGCTATTTGCATTCATCCGTCCACCTCTCCGAAGATACCAAGTTGATTTATGGTATCATACATCGGAGGTTTGGATGGATGTGGCCATTGTAGTAGACTTTATCAGATTCTCCCTCATTTATGAGGGGTTTTGATTGTGGGGACGCTCTTCCCTGCAGGCGCAAGCCCCTGCAGTTAATTACGTTACCGCGTTGCGATAACCACTTTTTCCTACTCCGGAAGTTCACTTCGTATTGTGTTGTGTTTATTTTATTTTTGGTTGCCCATGGATTGTATACGGAGACTAATTTATATCGTCGCCCGTAGGGCACGGATTAGTCCAAATCCGTATATTTGAGATTTGGGTTTAGGTCAATAATTTTTCTTGACGGGGCCTATTTTGGTAGCTTGGTTTGCCAACTGGAATGAACTTAGGATGCAGATCTCACATTTGTGAGGTCCATCGGTTCAGGAGATATTCGGGTTTAATCTAAGGATTATTAGCCATATTTGAGACTAAGATCAATTTATAAGCAGCGAGCATATATGCTCAACTGATTATTAGATCATATATGAATAGACCATGGATAGTATACGGTAGTCATTATGGAAACGGTCCGTAGGGAAAACCATATTAGTTTATGGACGTCGCGGTCCAACAATCCCAATTTGGGATGAATATTAGTTTAAGGACATTTCGGTCCAATGTTCCCTGTTTGGGATGAAGATTAGTTTAAGGACATTTCGGTCTATTATCACTGTGATTGGGGGCAAAGATTAGTTTAAGTTCATTTTGGTCCAACATTCAACTTGCACTCACGTGTATTTTTTACGCGGCGGAGTGAACGATGATGATATGGAATGCACCCAATTTGGAGTGCGATCGAATTTAAGGTGTGCACGTCAATTTGGAAGTGCATCAACGTGGGATATATCATTCCCGGTCTCGATGAAGTTTTACTTTAAGTTCGGACGAGAAAAGAGTTGTTGGTTTTCGGGACCCGCCACGTCTCTGAAGATGTTGAGAAATTATAACGACATATATCAGAGGTGTGGAGAGATGTACCCTTGAACCCAATCCCGTATTTGAGGAAAAAAGGGGTTGTGGTGGACATAAGAATCTTTAGTCATATTTGAGACTAAGATTACCTTAGGAGATATGAGATGAATATCATTTTGGATATCATCAATAAGATATCATCAGTCATGTTTAAGACTAAGATCATTTTGGAAATCACGAACATATGGGCTCGGTTGATTTAAAATCAAAGAGGTTTAACCTTAGGAAACTTAGCCAATTTGGACTGAGATTGGGTTTCTATACTACCCAGCAGCGCTAAACACTAAGATATACAGCGCTCACGTGTGTTTCATATGAGACGCTGGCATAGTGCTAAGCACTAATCTTTTCTGGCGCTCATGTGCTTTTCACGTGAGGCACTGGGTTTTTAGCTTTGGGCGCTCACGTGCTTTTCACGTGAGGCGCCACAATAGTGCTAAGAACTAATTTTCTCTGGTGCTCACGTGTGTTTCATGTGGAGCGCTATATTTTTGAAGATTTAATCACTGCTGATATTTTTAAAGAACTTAAATCTCTGTTAATGGTATTTTGACCATTAACGATCACCAAGATCATTATTTTGAGGATCTGGGATCATTTTCTTTAAGACTTAAGTTCTTGATTTGAAGAAACTATATTCCTGAAGTATTATGAACTCCATGTTTTCCATGTTCATGTTTTCAAAGAGGTTAAACCTCTTTTAATAGTGTTTTGACCATTAAGGATTACCAAGATCACTATTTTGAGGATCTTGGATCGGGTTCCTTAAAGAACTAAGTTCTTGATTTGAAAGAACAAAGTTTCTAGAGTATTATGAACTCCATCTTCTTTCTTTTCAATTTTGTTCTTCTTTGAATCTTTGATTCTCAAGGACAAGATCTTCTCGATGAGAATTAAATTATCAACTTATGGGAGACTTGTCTTGTGGTTCTCAGATCCAGAGAAAGAACTAAATTCTTTGAGAAGGGTTAAACCCTTACATATGGTATGTTAGGTAAAGGAGCTATTTTGATCTATTCTTTTTTCTTTATCTAGGGTTTTTTAGGAGGAAAATAATCTTTTTTGAGAAAATTAAATTCTCTGTTGTTTTGAGAGCCTTCTGTATTTTTACAGAAGCTTATGGGGGGTCTTCTTTTTTCCTCCTTCCCTCTTTGATTAATCTCTTTGCTTATATTTATAGGAGAAAAGAAAAATCAATTTGTTGTGAATATCTCTCATTGAGAGATCATGATTGATTTCATGATCAATCGAAATGATCTTTTAGATCAATCTGTGAATTTTATTCACCGTTGGATTTTTAATCCAAAGGTTCTCTGTTTAACAATGAAGATTTCTTGTTTATTTAACAAGATTAGGAAATATTTTTCTAAAATCGAATTTTATTTTATCAAATGAATATCTTGTTAGTTTAACAAGATTATGAATATATTTTCCTAACATAGAATTTAATTTTGTTATATGAATATCTTGTTAGTTTAACAAGATTGGGAAAATATTTTCCTAAGATAAATTTTATTCTATCAGGTGATTTAATTGGTGATATTTTATCACCATTGGATTTTAAATCCAAGATTCTCTGTTAGGGAAAGATCTTTCCTTATTAGAAAGATCAAGGAAAATATTTCCTAAATAGAATTTAATTCTATCATTTAATAATTTCAAATCACCGTTGGATCTTTGATCCAACAGTGATCCGTTTAATAGAGAATATTTGATCAGGGAGATATTTTTTCCCTAATAGAATTTAATTCTATCATTTTGATGATTTATTATCGCCATTGGATTTTCGATCCAACGGCTCTGTTTAACAGAGAATATCCTAGATTTTAGGGAAATATTCCCCATCTAGAATTTAATTCTACTCTCTTTAATTTGGGCACTGACGCTCACGTGCTATGCATGAGGGCTCCGCCTAAGAATTTAATTCTTTTATAAGTAGTCACTCTCGTGCTTTGCACGCCGGCGCTCACGTGTGTTCTACGTGAGGCGCCACTATAGAATTTAATCTTAACAGAGGCCGGCGCTGGCGCTCACGTGGGAAACACGTGAGGTGCTTAAGGATTTAATCCTATCTGAGGCGATAGTTACATGCTTTGCATGCGGGTATATGTGTTTAACACGTGGAGCTTTTCCTTTATTTTTATAAGGGACCAGCAAGCTCTGAGCCAAAAATTTTGGCGGGAACAAATGCCCCCCACTATTTTACCTACGTAAGTTTGTACGTGGGTTAAGTGGTGCAAAATAATGCATTGCCATAGAATTGATGGCTTAGGAGACGAGTTTAAGATCTCCGTCTCCTAAGACTTTTTCATCTTCATGAGCCGTAAGAGTCTCAAGAAGGTTTTTCTCCCTATGAGTTGTGAGGATCTCATAGGTGCGTATTCTCCCTAGAAATTGTGAGGATTCCTAAGTGTCTTTCACCTTTGTGTGTCGTAACGATCTCACGCAAGTATTTTCTCTTTACAAGTCGAGGGGACCCGCAAGTGGCTTGTTCACTTTATTGGCGAATGTGGCCCATGAATAGTATACAAGAGGCAGTTTGGACCTCCTTGTAGGGCAGCGATGGCTTAGGAAACAGGTTTAGATCTGTCGCCTAAGGCTTTTCAACTTTATGAGCTGTGAGGGTCTCATAAAGATGTTTCTCCCTACAAGTCGAGAGGATCTCGTTGGTGTATTTTTTCCTTAGGAGTCGTGAGAGTTCCTAAGTGTGTTTTCTCTTGAGAGTCGTAAGGATCTCATAAGAGAATTTTCTCCTTACGAGTCGAGAAGACTCGCAAGTGGTTTTTCCTCCTCATAGGTATGCGACGTTATATAATGTAGACCATGGATAGTATACAAGAGTCAGTTTGAACCTACTTGTAGAGCTACAATGCTTAGAAAACAGATTGATATCCCCGTTGCCTAAGGCTTTTCACCTTCATGAGCTGTAAGGGTTTCATAAAGATTTTTACCCTACGAGCCAAGATGATTCGAGATGATCTCACAGGTGTATCTTAACGTGAAATATAGATAACCCCTATTCTTTACAACAGGGGACCGTTAGGTTTGTGGTACTAGGGTTTTAGTCCGTGGTACCGTCGCATTGACCGATATATTCCTCGATATGCAGTCTTTAAGCCGCTATTCGAGTAGGCCTGCGACTGTCGTTTCTTTGATCCCTTCTGAGGCTGGACAAGACATCTTCAAGTAATCTTCTTAGGTCATATTACTGTTGGAAAAGAAAGCGTTAGGAATTTGCCATGACGCTTTTTACTTGAGGTTAGGCACAATTTGGAACCCCGATGAGTCATAACCACTCCGCTCTGGTGTGGGATGCCTCCGATAGTCTTTTAGGCTTTACATGAGTTGCCGTCGAGACCTGAAGCTGGGAATATGCCGTCACTTCATTTTTTTTGACGATGTCGTGCCGTTTCTTTGCTGAAGTAGGGTAGACATCTGTAGGACCTCTATGTTGTATGTATTGCAATTAAAGTCCGGAGCTAGGAATATGCCCTTGCTCCAATTTCATTTGATAGTCACGTCCGCATCCTAATAAAATGGGAGGGAACGTCGAGATAGTCTCTGGGTTGTATATGAACCATTAAGACTTAGATCTAGGATTTTGACATGACTCTATTTTTGCTTTGACCCTTGGGTATTTTGTTGACGTTGCATCTGCATCCTGCTGGCATGAGAAGAACGTCGAGCTGGAGTTTATGATTTTGCCGTCACTCCTTTTTGATTTGGCTCCTTAGAGATTTTGTTGACGTCGTATATGCATCAAGAAGGAACGTAGAGCAGAAGCTGGGATTTTGCCATTACTCCTTTTTATTGGACCTTTAGGTCTTTAATGATGTTGCATCTACGTCCTGCTGGCATGAGAAACACGTCGAGCTGGAGTTAGGATATTACCGTCGCTCCTTTTTAATTTGGCTCCTTTGTCGACGTCGCATCTGCATCCTATTAGCATGAGGAGCACGTGGAGCTGGAGTTAGGATTTTGCCATCACTCCTTTTTGATTTGGCTCTTTAGAGCTTTTGCTGACGTCGCATCTGCATCGAGAAGGAACCTCGAGCTGGAGCTGAGATTTTGCCATTACTCCTTTATTTTTGACCCTTGGATCTTTGATGACATTCCGTCTACATCCTGCTGGCATGAGAAGCACGTCAGGCTGGAGTTAGGATTTTGCCGTCACTCCTTTTTTATTTGGCTCCTTGGAGCCTTTGTTGACGTCGCATCTGCATCCTGCTAGCATGAGAAGCACGTTCAGCTGGAGTTAAGATTTTGCCGTCACTTCTTTTTGATTTGGCTCCTTGGAGCTTTTGTTGACGTCGAATCTTCATCGAGAAGGAACGTCGAGCTGGAGCTGTGATTTTGCCATTACTCCTTTTTTGTTTGACCCTTGGGTCTTTGATGACGTTGCGTCTACATCCTGCTGGCATGAGAAGCACATCAGGCTGGAGTTAGGATTTCGTCGTCACTCCTTTTTGATTTGGCTCCTTGGACTTTTGTTGACGTCGCATCTGCATCGAGAAGGAACTTCGAGCTGGAGCTGGGATTTTGCCATTACTCCTTTTTTGTTTGACCCTTGGGTCTTTGATGACGTTGCGTCTATATCCTGCAGGAAAGAGAAGCACGTCAGGCCGGAGTTAGGATTTTGCTGTCACTCCTTTTTGATTTGGCTCCTTAGATCTTTGCTGTCGTCACGTCTACACCCAGTTAGAACGAGGAGAGCGTCGAGCTGATCTTTATGTTGTAGATGTTTCCATCAAGATCTGGATCTCCCTTTAACGGAGCCTGGTGGGAAAATATGGTTTCCTTTTCTTTTATTTGTTCCCATGGATCGTATACAAGAGTCATAATGGACATACTTGCAGGGCAGAGGAAATTTCATTTTATGTATATATTTTTATTTCCGCGATACTCTATCTTTTCAGCTCTTCATATCGCAAAAGTCACGATTGCCCAAACATTTCGGCTATTTTTAGCGGTGCCCAATCATTTCGGCTATTTTATTTGCATATTTTTTTGCTCGCTGATTTTTATTGCGAGTTTCCCCATCATTTCGGCTATTTCATATGCATTTTTTTGCTACTCGCTGCTGTTTTTATTGCGAGTTAGAATCTGATGCCAACCTTGGTATCAGCATTTCTACGATTAGGATATTTCCAGGTGTTAGGGTAAAAAATTATACCCTTTTTGACCAAGTCAAAATCAAAGTTAACCCCATGCCAAGTGGGTCCAAGCCCAGATAAAGACCGAGCATGGAAGAGACCGGCCTTATGACAAAAAGAATGAAGCCATAGATTGGTTTAATGCAATTCTTTTTTTTAGAAATAAATGTATGAAAGATGGGTAGAAAGACAAAATTTTATAAACCCCACGACTTATATGCAAAAGGAAATAATCTCATAAGGTATAGGGTGGCACAAGTGCCATTTGGCAAAGCTTAAGGGCTATATGTAAAGTGTGTAGCCTATAAAGGCAAACATGATGAAAAAATCAAGGACAACTTTTCATTCTCTCAAAAATTAGGGTTTTGTGCCTCCTTCTCCTTCCTCAAGGTTCTAAACCCTCTTTCTTTCTTTTTTTGAATTAAATCAAGAGTTTAACTCTTCTTTTTCCAAAAAGAAACAATTTTTCACCATAAAACCCTTGAAGGGGAGTTCGGATCTTCCATCAAATCCCCAAAACGGGAGATTTTTATGTCTCTTCCTTTTTTCTCCAAGATCCATCCAACGGAGAGGAGGAGGAAGGAGACTCATTTCTAAAAAAAAACTAGTTCGGGAAGATCCAAGGCTCAAATGAAGATCATAGGCTAAAGGGGAGAAGAAAGGGGTCCTCTTTGATCCTTCCCTTTTCTAGGAGTTTCTAAAGTCCTATAGGAGTTTAACTCCAAATCCAAATTTTTTGGGAGTTTAACTCTAAATTTATACCTAATTTCTGTTTAGGAGTTCAACTCCAAAGCTTCTTAGGAGTTCAACTCTAAAGCCTTTTGGGAGTTTAACTCCCAGCCCATGGGCTAAGCCTTTTTCTCTGCTGGTGTTTCCAGCATGCCGCGCACGTGACCCGCTGGCATCCAACGTCCTCGCATGCCGCGCACGTGACCTGCTGGCACCCAGCATCCTCGCACATGGCACATGACCCGCGTGCGCCCAGCGCCTACGCGCCACTCACAAGACCCGCGGGCGCCCAGCGCCCATGCGTATGGCACGTGACTCGCGGGCGCCCAGCACCCAGGCGCATGGCACGTGACCCCGTGGGCTCCCAGCGCCCACGCGCCACTCACACGTCCTTAGGACGCTCCTCAGCCCTTTTTTTATACACTCCACATTCAAAACACGTCCTCCACTGGAAAAAATTTCTAAAATGGCAGTTCCCCGCACCCTGCAAGGAGGCTGCTGGCCTTCTTGACCCCAGCCCGTTATCCGGATAGAGGGACCCCCGTAAACTCTGCGTGGCCCGCCATATACCCTAGACCCTTCGAAACACAACACACACACACTGCACATTGAGGTCGCATGACTATTTTGACCTTTCAATCGGAGGTTCCTTCGCTACAAAAGCGAGGCGTAATTAACAGAAGCTTAGTCCCTGGCTACCGGAGATTCGGATCCCCACAATCAATAAACCCCAGCCTACCCTAGGCGGGGGGGGGGGATCTATAATGCGCCTGATAAGCGACGCATATTCCTATCTCAATAGGGTGATGAAAAACACCCTACAGATTTTGGCACACCCGGTAGGACTTTTTCTCTCCTCCCATATTTTGGGTTAATCGTTCATGTGAACTCAATCAACATATATATCGATTACTTGTACTGAATTCATATTTTTGTGTACAGGTTAATAAGTTTTCGGTCACAATCTCGAACTCAGCAATGATATCTCCCAAGACGAGCTTCGTTTTTGACACGACTCTGATCCCATATGTGGTCAACATCAATACCCGTGCGGTTCTCCTTGCAAGTTTCAGCCGGCAATGGGAGGAGCCACCCTGTCAATTTGATTCCGTTATTATCTATCCTGCCGGAAGCGCTCATCTAGCGGAGGTCATGGCAAACCAGGTGGCCAAACCGGTCTCAAGGGGCAAGAGGCCGAACGTTGTGATCGCCAAGGCGCTACAACCCAAACATAAAACGGTGTCCGAACGATTCTCTGGTGCTCCAGCTAGGGGAATGACTACCGGAACAAAGGGCATCATCGAACATCATGGACAAGCACAGGCGACGCCTCTGACAATTGCACAATCAGGCGTATCTCCAAAGCTCTCCATCGCTCGGTCTATGGCGTCTCCCCGAAGAGCCAAAGCCTGCCAAGTGATCAAATCTGAAAAGTTAAGGCAGAAGAGGCTCAAGTATCAAGCCAACAAAAGGGCTAGGACTCCAGCCAGGTGGAATCTAGTGAGGTTCCAAGAGCAGGGTTACCCCGCGACGATGACTAAGGCGGCCGTAAAATTCAACAACTCCTTCGAACCCCTGAAGTGGGTTCAGAAAAACTCCATGATCGCCAAAATCAAGAAGACAGCAGTCCGAACGATGCTACTAATAGATGTGTCCCAGCCCCAACAGAGAAAGCGTGACAATGTCTCTTCAAGGGTCTATCAGGCGCTCTACGCCACGCGAAAACAGCGGGGCAAACCCAGAAAAGAAGCGCCAGCACCATTCAAGAACCCAGTCAGGCCAGCCATCTTCAATCGATTGCCCGTTGCCGAAACAGAAGGGCCCCGATAGCGGTCCACAAAATCAGCTACCAGTAATGAAAGGACGGCCAATATGTTATTCATACGGTCTATATAGCGGGCACTCTCCCCAGTGACAACCTTCGCAGGAAAAGCAAGGATGGGGCCACCACATCCTAAGCCCAATCTGGCATGAATGTGGTTGCTGCATCCCAAGATTAGCCTCCTCCGCTGGATGATGAAAAACCACTCGATGAAGCCGATAGGAAGAAAGATCCCTCAGTTTATGTGGAGTCAAGCTAGGACAGTGAGGAAGAGACGAATTTTCGCCCCAAGACCGCAGAGCAAGAGCTGCTTCAAGAGCTTCGAAAATAGCTCAGGAGCAAAGATAAAGAGATGGCCAAGCTCTATTCAAAAATTGATGACCTAACGAACATTATGATGTAGCTTATGGTTCAAATTGCTCGGGTGCCTCCTAATCAAGCACAGGTCTTTACTCATGAGCCGAGTGATGACAACCCGAAGCAACTGATGCATGTCCCTTTGAGCCCAAGATTGGATGAGCTGCACGAAATCCGGCCACATTCCGCTTCTGGGACGCCTTGGCCCCAGATAACGCCATCCCGCTAACACAAGATCGGATAATGGATTTGGTCACTAGCAAGGTTAGAACATAGGTAGCCAAAGCCGAAGCTCAGAAAGAAACTGGTAGTAGTGGGCGGCCATATCTCGCACAGTATGATCTGATCGAGTTCCCGAGCAGCTACGTCATTCCTAAGTTTGGAAAATTTGACGGGACGGGAAATGCAAATCAGCACGTCGCCCACTTTAAAGCGTCGTGCGGAAATAAAGGAGGTAATGATGCACTCCTTCTTCGTCAGTTTGTCAACATCCTGACCGGTGCCACTTTCGAATGGTACGTAAGTATACCAGACGGGTCCGTCACTACTTTCGCCCAAATGGAGTCTCTGTTTCGGCAAAAATTCATGAGTGTTAGTGACAAAATCTCCATCGCTGACCTCGTGAGAACCAAGCCAGAGAAGAACGAAAGCAACACGGACTTTATTGCCCGATGGCGCAACCTCACTGTCAAGTGCTATCCGCCGCTAGAGCAGGACCAGTCCGCCAGCCTCCTTATTGGGAACCTCAGCAATTGGATGGTCCCATTCTTATATACAGCATGCCTCAAGACGTTTCAAGAGCTGACCAAGAAAGTCCAAACGCTGGAACGCTCGAAGCCAGAATCTACTCCGGACTCTCAGAGAGACAAGACTTGGAAGAACAAGAGGGACGACAAGCGTAGAAGCGGGAATTCCAGCAATACCAATGTCTTCAATATGTCCGCAAATGAAGACAAGAGAAAGTCAGGTGAATCCAAGACCAACCGGTCTCAAAAGCCAGTGTTGGGAGGAGAAGGGCCTTCACCAGAAGAGAAAAAGAACAAGTTTTATGTTCAGTCAAAAATATTGCAATTTTTAACATAACAATTTCCTCACTTTTCTAATCATCTAATGATGTTTGTTATAAATATAACACGTATTACAAGTTCGTCTGGAAAATACCAAATACCACGTGTTATACATTATAATCAATATTTTGGAAGGAAATTGTGTGTTTATTATTTCACGAATGATATTGTCTATCTCAACATCCTTCATTGAGATTTTGTGCAGAAAATTATTTCAGGACAGATATCAGAATCGTAAATTCGCCGACAAAATACAGTGGCAGTGATTCAGAAGAGATAAGAAGATTCCAGATATTACCTGAATACCCATAGACCTACACCAGAAGACATAAGAATAATGAGGCAATGATCTTACCAAACGGCCGCGGATCCACGACCGAGTCAGGCCGATCCACCGCGGATCCGCGACCGAGTTGGGGGCTCCAGTGACGATATTTTTCTAGAAGCTTCATCTCAACTTCCAGGCTTGCCGGGGACACTTCATTGTAACAACATTGTTCTGAAAACTTCCCTACAACAGTCTAGCTTCTTGAGGAAGCTTGATAACTATCTTATTCTAGAAGTTTCCCTACAATTACCTAGCTTCTTGGGGAAGATTGACCTAGCTTCTAGTGGAAGATTGGTGAAGGGATATATAAAGGACCTAAGCCTTCATTTCGGGGGTTGAAAAATTAGTATAACAACTTTTAGTATAACAATTCATTACACAACTTGAGTGACACAACTTGTAAATTCAATTCAATTCCAAATCAACATCCAAATCAAGAATCGTTGAGAACAACATCAAGCGACGACATTCAAGATCCTTTACGCGAAGCCGATCGTCATCAAGAGCACGAGATCCTTGACAGGTCTAAGTCTCATGGAGATCGAGCAAAGTGAAATTTGACGGAATAGTTATCTCTTCAAGGAAGCGATCGAGAGCAATTCATGTAATCTCGGATTGAAGGAAAGTGTAATTAAAACTTGATTAATAAAGGTGATCATTTTTTAATTCTCACTTTCTTTAAATTTTTGCATTATGAAAATTTTAATTCTTGATTCTTTTATTTTTATGATGCGTGAGTAAATTTCTGCTTGGTAAGGATTCGAAGGAATTCGGTAGATCAAATGGTGATAAAATCCTATACGCATCTTAAGTCTTATAAGAATTATGAAGTTTAGGAAAAAGAATCGTCAACGACTAAATTTGGAACGAGATCACCGTTCTTGATTATTTCATTGCAATTTGGGATTAAATGAGTGATGATTTTCTTTGCCAAAGGCTAGATTTGAATGGTGATCAATGAGAAGACAAGGGATAGTGAAGGAGAAATCCTAGTTTCTTCAAAAGATCCCTAATTTTCATTCATCGTCATCGTTCTATCTATAATTCATCAATAGATAAGATGAGTCATTATCAGTATTCATCATTGCTGCTAATTCCTATCGAATCCTACAATCTATTCTTCAATTTTCTTGATAACTAAAATTGATATTGGACACTTTCTTGATTACTAAATCTTAAACTCTTTCTTGATTTTTCTTGAAAATATTTCATTTAATAAATCTTGATTCATTTTCTTTACTATTTTCTTTCGACTTAACTAAATCAAGAACAAATAAATACATGAATCTCAGTGGACGACCCATGCTCATTAACGAACTATATCGACACCGTTATTGATTGCGATTATAAATTCTTTGATTGTGATTATACTTTTCATATCAAACGAATCAAAATCATATCAGTCAAATGGTGCCGTTGCCGGGGATGCGTGCGTAATTTGTTCATTCTTGCTATTTGAGTTGAAATATTATTATTCCATCAAAATTTGAATCAAAATCGCATCGTGTGCTTAATGATTAGTGTTTGAATTTTTTGCACGGGAATCTGGCATCACTGTAGAAGGGAGATCATATTTCAGAGACTTTCTAAAGATTCCATAGGAGTAAAAGAAGCTACAATAAAAATTACATCACCTATCTCTTCTATTGCACCGCGGTTCCGCGGCGGTTTGGTTGTTTTTGCGGCGGTTCCGCCGCCGTTTAGGTGATTCAGTGCCTAAAAATTTTGTGGTATAATCTCTGCTCTCTCCTCTCTCCTCTGATCTTGTCCAATAACAAATTTGCTGCAGGATTCTTTGCAAAAATTTGCAACGCTTAAAAAAAATCTGTTTGGGCGTTTTGATATTGGTTGTTTGTGCATATTTTAATATGGAAATTAAAGGGCAAATACCAAATTCAGATTAGGTGGGGATTTCATTACCCTTCCCAAGCCCCGCAAATCACAAAACGAGCATCCGCATTACCCTTCATTAACTAAAAAATATCTAGACAAGACTTTAAGGACCGTCGCGCTCAATTAGGACAGAAGAAGGTCGTGGGTATTCTATTGCTTATCCGCATTTTTTTGTGGTGTCTAAGGCAAGTGTGTCTAAGGCAAGTGGTTACTTAATTAGGCCCGCTACTTACGTAGTGGATACCTGGCACTTACCTGGCCACAGGAGGGATAAAGAGATAGTAGATGATTTATCCTGCGATTTGTCTTCTGGAAGTCTACGAGCGGTCCAGTGACTTGACCTAGGTGACCGTAGATCTAGGGTGAGTGTGCATTTTTTGTTGTGATTTTTTTCAAAATTCGTCCTTTTCAAAAAAAAACCAAAAACTAAACCAAATCACTTTCTCTAATTAATTAACGCTGCCACTTGTGCTAAACCGTTTAGTGCATGCTCGGCTAGACACGGGATTCTAGTGCCCGTCTTGTCCGCGCTCCTTCTATCGACTCCGAAGTCGGTACTTTTTCGTTTTCTTTTTCCTCACCACCCTCCACATTGACCAAGATGGACGGATTTCCATCAAATTTTCACAACACCACTTTGCCACCAACCGCAGGTGCGCAGAATCCACCACGCATCTCTCTCCAAGAGAGATGCTATCCTATTCGTGGTCCCCTTCCCACTTGTATTTCTATTCCACCGGCCAATGGGGATAATTTCGAAATCAAACCTCAATTCATCAAACTGTTGCCAAAATTTCATGGGCTTGAATCCAAAGACGCATACGTTTTTATAAACAAATTTGAAAACGTATGTGCTATGATGGGCACTTCACAACTTTCTGTGGATTCTATGTGTTTACGTCTTCTCCCTTTTACTTTGTGCGATTTAGCTGAGAAGTGGCTTTATAACACAACCGCACATTCTATTTCAAAATGGGATGAATTTGTTATAGCATTCCTTAAGAAATTTTATCCCAATCATAAGACCGTCCGCATTCGAAGCGAGATCTACCAATTTACCCAACTTCCCAATGAACCATTTTGGAAATACTTTGAACGATTTAAGGAACTGCTTATCCAATGTCCTCATCATGGAATCAGTAGATGGGATCTTTGCCGCATTATATATGAATGCATTACTCCTTCGAAAAAGCAGATGCTTGAAATCATGTGTCAAGGCAAGTTCCTGTCTAAAGGCGATGGTGAAGCTTGGAAATTCTTGGAAGATTTTGCTGAAAACACTATGCAATGGGAAAGCGTTAGACTACTATCGTCTGGGGAAGGTAACCATCGGATCAATGTTTCCATCACATTGAAAGCCGAAATGGCTGTAATACAAAAAAAACTCAATGCTATAGAAAACAAATTCTCTTCAGCCTCCCTAAATCAATTCACGCTCCCCAAAACCGTGTGGATGCTGTTCCGATCCATCACATTTGACGGAAGAATGTCCTTTAAATTCTCCGTTTCAAGGTCAAGAACACACTAATACTGCTTTTCAGCAACGACCTAGAAACGATCCTTATTCTTCCACTTATAATCAAGGTTGGAGAAATCACCCTAATTTTGCTGGGAACCAACACCAAAATCAATATCAGTTCCAAAGCAATTATCAATGAGTTCCTCCACAACAACAGCAACCACCACAACCGAGTCAGCACCCCTTTCAACCGCAATCTTTACAAAACCCGGCCAACAACTTTGATCCTTCTTCTGTCGGTACCGATAATCCCTCTGCACTTGACATGTTCATTAAACATTCCATGCAAACGAATGATATTTTAACGACTTCTATCCAAACGTTACTTCAAAACACTGTCTCCCATGGTGAGAGTATTAAATTGATAGAAGCACAAATTGTATAGTTGAATACCGCAATGACTGCTTGAGAGAAAGGGAAACTTCCATCTCAACCCTTACCGAATCCAGGGTACTTACTCACAGTATAATGTGAATGCACTTACCACGTTGAGATCTGGAAGAGTGCTGAATAACCAAGTCGGTGAACAGGTTGATACTGATATTGATATTGAGGAATCAATAAATGATACCCCGGCTTCTTCTTTTTCTTATCCTATTCCGTCTAATCTACCTTCTTCTTCTGAACCTATTCTCCGTTTTCCCTAGGCTCGAACCCTCCACCCACTTCATCGATTCCACCCCCACAAACTTCTCCTCAAATGTTGGACCCAACACTAATTGATAAAGCTCCATTTCCAGATAGATTGAGGCCCAACAAACCTAACGCACAAATGGAGAAGATTGTGAATATGTTTAAGCAGGTTAACGTAAACATCCCTCTCCTAGATGCAATTCAACAAGTTTCGGCTTATGCAAAAATACTTAAAAGCTTGTGCATTAGGAAGAGAAAAAATCAAGTGCCCAAAAAGGTATTCATTTCGAGTAATGTAAGCACAGCTTTTACACAGCAATTACCCAAGAAACGTAAGGACCCTGGCTGTCCTATAATCTCTATTTCTATTGGGGGTAAAAATATCAATCGCGCTTTACTCGATTTAGGCGTTAGTATTAACTTGCTTCCATATTCTGTGTATGAGTAATTGAGAATCAGAGAATTAAAACCATCGCAATGCACTTTACAGATGGCAGATCGATCTATCACCAAACCTATGGGTGAGGATGTGTTGATAAAAGTCGGGGAATTTATATTCTCTGTGGAATTTATTGTTATAGATACACAGCCTATAGCGAACCCATGGAACCAAATTCCGGCGATTCTCGGTCCACCTTTTTGGCCACTTCCAACGCTGTAATCAACTGTCGAAACGGCTTTATGAACCTATCCTTCGGGAATAGGTCAATTGATCTTAACATTTACAAATTGGGAAGTCAACCCTCCGAACCTCATGTTCGAGTATGTTCTCTCGAATTAATGGATGTCGACAGTAGCGAATTTGAACAGCTTCACGATATTGATCCAGACTCTCTTAATACGTTATTATTTGACCCAACGATGTATTATACACATACGGACCCTTCTTTCGAGTTGTCCAGGTCAACATCTAACACTTATTATGAACCTGTTATGGAGTCTGTGAGTATTATCCCTTTCTTTCAAATGGGAATATTCTTTGGGATATCGATGAATGCTTTGAAGAAATTTTCGCTGATGAACTCACATTTTTAAAAGGCACGGGAGTTGTGATGAATAAACTCCAAAACAAAGAGGTTGCACCACCCCTATTTCTTAACAATAACGAGAATGCGAGTAATCCATTATTATCATTGTGTCTTCTCTCCAAATCGAGACACAAATCAATTCCATACCACCTCTTGTTTCTTCCCCACTTCTTCTTGGCTCTATATAATATGTTCTTCCACCAACCGGTGCATTACATTGATAAAATCTTCAATTGGTGTTTACTTTTGGTCTTTGCAAAGCTTGGCGTTGACCAATAACTTTACCCCCTCTTAAAATGCTTAATATTGTTAAACTCAAGTTTGGGGGGTATATTTTTGGCTCTTGAAAATAAAAGTTGTCCTTAAAATTGTGAGCCAAAAATAAGTTTGGGGGAAATTGTCACTGTCATTTATTCTTATCCCCGTTAATAACTTTTCCTCTCAAGCCTACAGGTTTTTGAGATTTAAAAGAGACAACAGTGAGGACACTGTTGTAAACAGGTTTTGGGGAGGTTTGTGCTTATATATGCATTACCTTGCATTACACTTTGCATAAGCACAAAATTTTCAAAAAATTTCTTTTATAATAAAAGATTAGAAAGTGAAAAATTACATTGAAAAGATTGGAAAAGTTTAAGAAAACCAAGAAAGTTAGATGTTTTCTTAAACGAAACTAGTAATAAGTAGTTATGAGCCGTTGTCCCAAGGGTTAGTAAGATGAAGGAAGTCACTAATCTGAGGATAAAAATAAGTCTGAAAAATAGTTCCTATTCTGGAAGCCGAACATTTGAACGTTGATACATTACTATGCACACTTACACACGTCTTGAAGCTCGGGATAGTAGATGATACCATGAAATGCTCTTGTCTAAAAGCCAAAGTACGAAGAAAATAATAAATGAAGTATAAAAGTATAAAACGGTCAAGAAAATGAACACTAGTTTTGTAATCAGCAAGGCAGCATAAAAAAATATAGCGAGGGTGCTTCATCACCTAGTGCCTTAGAACAACTGGTTTAGGAGTCACTGCTAAGCCTTAGGTGTTGCAAGACGAGGAAACTGCTAATTACACCTAATATGTGAGCACATTGAGTAGTCGGTCGGTTAGTATCTCAAGAAGTATTAACGGTCGCATGAAAAATCTGTGAGCAATTCCATCTAAAATATTCACCGAATAAAAAGTACTGAGGTAGATGGACAAGAGTATGATAGCATGAATTGAATTCTCCCAGTGTAAGGATGTCCTTTACACACATGTAGGGGTATATGCTCTGTGTTTGGAAGAAAGGTAGGGATGAAGAATAAAGGCGATGTTTTATTGAGGGATGATGTGATTTCTAACATCTTTTCATGACAACCGAAAAGCTAGTGTAGTTGGAAACTCTAATTTTCAAAGTTCTTTCTTTTACAGTTCTTATCTTTATATGTAACTTTCACAGTCTTCCTTTTATTATAGGATTTGTGGTGAAATCTGCTGAAAACCTTCAGGAGACAACACTCCTCTACTATGGACACCTAGAGGTTTAAAGTCTTATTGCACGTGCTCAGTGCAATCGTGTTTCCTACGAAAGTGTGCTAGTTAGTTTTTATTTTTCTTTATATTTTCTCCTTCACCTGAATAAAAGAAGTTTGCTCGAGATGATCAAAGTCAAGTTTGGGGGAATTTGTTAAGTCAAAAATATTGCAACCTTTAACATAACAATTTCCTCACTTTTCTAATCATCTAATGATGTTTGTTATAAATATAACATCTATTACAAGTTCGTCTGGAAAATACCAAATACCACGTGTTATACATTATAATCAACATTTAAGAAGGAAATTGTGTGTTTATTATTTCACGCATGATATTGTCTATCTCAACATCCTTCATTGAGATTTTGTGCAGAAAATTATTTCAGGACAGATATCAGAATCGTAAATTCGCCGACAAAATACAGGAAATCAAAGAGTTAAAATTTTGCAAAGATTCAGAAGAGATAAAAAAATTACAGATATTACCTGAATACCCATAGACCTACACCAGAAGACACAAGAATAATGAGGCAATGATCTTACCAAACGACTGCGGATCCACGGTCGAATCAGGACGATCCGCCGCGGATCCGCGGCCGAGTTGGGGGCTCTGGTGACAATATTTTTCCAGAAGCTTCATCTCAACTTTCTAGCTTGCCGATGACTCTCCACTGTAACAACCTTGTTCTAGAAACTTCCCTACAACAGTCTAGCTTCTTGAGGAAGCTTGATAACTACCTTATTCTAGAAGTTTTCCTACAACTACCTAGTTTCTTAAGGAAGATTGACCTAGCTTCTAGTGGAAGATTGGTGAAGGGATATATAAAGGACCTAAGCCTTCATTTCGGGGGTTGAACAATTAGTGACTCAATTTTTAGTATAACAATTCATTACACAAGTAGAGTGACACAACTTGTAAATCCAATTCAATTCCAAATCAAGATCCAAATCAAGAATCGTTGAGAACAACATCAAGCGACGACATTCAAGATCCTTTACGCGAAGCCGATCGTCATCAAGAGCACGAGATCCTAGACAGGTCCAAGTCTCATGGAGATCGAGCAAAGCGAAATTCAACAGAATAGTTACCTCTTCAAGGAAGCGATCGAGAGCAATTCATGTTACCTTGGATTGAAGGAAAGTGTAATTAGAAGTTGATTAATAAAGGTGATCATTTGTTAATTCTCGCTTTCTTTAAATTTTTGCATTATGAAATTTTTAATTCTTGATTCTTTTATTTTCATGATGCGTGAGTAAATCTCCGCTTGCTAAGGATTCGAAGGAATTCGGTAGATAAAATGGTGATAAAATCCTATACGCATCTTAAGTCTTATAAGAATTATGAAGTTTAGGAAAAAGAATCGTCAACGACTAAATTTGGAACGAGATCACCGTTCTTGATTATTTCGTTGCAATTTGGGATTAAATGGATGATGATTTTCTTTGCTAAAGGTTAGATTTGAATGGTGATCAATGAAAAGACAAGAGATAGTGAAGAAGAAACCCTAGTTTCTTCAAAAGATACCTAATCTTCATTCATCGTCATCGTTTTAGCTATAATTCATCAATAGATAAGATGAGTCATTATGAGTATTCATCATTGCTGCTAATTCCTATCGAATCCTACAAGCTATTCTTCAATTTTCTTGATAACTAAAATTGATATTGGACACTTTCTTGATTACTAAATCTTAAACTCTTTCTTGATTTTTCTTGAAAATATTTCATATAATAAATCTTGATTCATTTTCTTGAATTTTCTTTGCTATTTTCATTCGACTCAACTAAAGTAAGAACGAATAAATACACGAATCTCAGTGGACGACCCGTGCTCATTAACGAACTACATCGACACCGTTATTGATTGCGGTTATAAATTCATTGATTGTGATTATACTTTTCATATTAAACGAATCAAAATCATATCAATCACTTTACTCTTTCAGAAGGGACAAGGTCCACAAGATATTCAAAGATGCTTGAATAACTGTCTATAATTTCCAGAGTCGAAAAGATCTCACGAAGCAAAAATGACCGACAATCCTCTATATTGCCCGTACCACCGAGTAGTGAACCATGCGATCGAGGATTGCTATATTTTCAAAGACTGGGTCGAGAAGCAGTACAAGACCGGAGAGATCGAGTTGTCTAAGAGTGTGTTCGTGAACAACCAAGCTGCAACCACCAACTTCATAAAGACACAAGCTGAAGCCTTCTGGGAGCAGACAGCTGAACCCGCTATCCTGATAAATAAAAATGACTCTCCGCATCCTCCATAGAGCATGAACATGTCTAAGAAGATGAAGAAGAAACTAAATCCATTTCAGAAAGAGCCCAGAACGGAATGGGAAGGGCAGAAGGAGCTCACCGTTCCAACTACCAATTCGGCTCAATCGGGCTCAAAATCTAAAAAGCTCAAGAAAAAGAAAAATGCAGCTCGATACGAAAAAGAGTATGCAGGGAGATCGACCATTCAAAAATATATTGATTCCCTTGAAGACTATGAATAAAAGGAAAGAACTCTAATTCAATTGAAGGAGTTCTTCTCCGTTGAAATGGCTGAGATTCTGGAGGAGCTAGAAGAAGACTCTGATAATGAGATCTCTATAGTGACCTGCTACGTTGTCCACCTTGGCAGCGACTCTGAGTAAGACCTCTGTTTTCCCGAGGATGAAGAGGAGCTCGCCACGAAGGCCAACCAAATTCAGCTCAGAGGCGGTAAGGCTCTACCGCCAAACCAAGGCAACGTCCCAAAAGGAAAGGAAAATAAGTCTCTAATGAAGAAGATGGCGGGGAGACAGCTCTTGAAAATTCGAGTCCTTCCTCGGTGGACTATAATGTCTTGGCTCATCTCCGAAAGCTTTTGTCTCTCCTGAGCATTTACGATGCCTTGGTCCTATCTAAGGAGCTTAGAGATGTTCTCATTCACGCTCTACAAAACCCCGAACGGTGCCAGGCTCTCTTTGCAGAAATTGATATGAAAGAAGCCCAGTACACTCTGTATACAGCCGCTGTCACATTTAAAGATGAAGACATATTACTAGGAACAACTGAGCACAACCGACCGCTTTACGTGATAAGGTACAATGACGGAGATCGGATTAATCGCATATTGATTGATCCAGAGTCCTCAGTGAACATCATGAACTTGCGGACTCTAAAGAGTTTATCAATGGACGTCCAACACCTGTCAAGGGAGAGGATTGTCATCCAGGGCTTCAATCAAAGCTTCCAGCAAGTTCTAGGATCCCTAGCTTTGCCGATCAGATTTGGGGACCTGTAAAACGAAGCTAAGATATACGTGATCGACGCAGACACGTCTTATAAAATTCTCTTGGGGCAGCCGTGGCTCCATGATTACGGCATTGTTCCGTCAACTCTCCATCAATGCATGAAGTATACTAAAAATGGTGAAGAAAGATGCATTGACGGAGACATTCAGCCATTCGGTGTGCATGAAGTCCGATATGAAGATTCCCAGTACTTTGTGAACTCCCAAAATGCTATGCCACCACTGACCGAAAACAGAGCGGCCCCAAAACTCAAAAGCAAATCTGAACCGGCCGTCACTTTCAAAAGCAAAATCCCCCATGTGCGTCCGTGTTTCGGTAGTGACACTGATGAGTCCGACACTGGAAGTCCGTCCTTCCGTAAAACTCGCCCTCATTTCGGTAGCGATACGGACGAGTCCGATATTGAAGTCTCATCCGGCAGCAAAATTCGCCCTTGTTAAGGCAGTGACACTGAAGAATCAGAAGAAGAGGATCTGTCTTGCAACAGCTGTGCAAATCGGGCTCTCGTGCGTACAACGAAGTTAAGAGAGACCTTTGAAATTACGGAAGGGTCCCTAGTTGTCATAAGGGCGCTGGAGCAGATGTGAAAAGAGCTCAATGCATTATCAATTTCCACCGTGGACCAGCTGAAAACTTTCTACATTCCCGGAAGGAAAAGTGGACCGAAGGCATCCTGTTTTATGGGTCAAATCCTGTCGCACACCCGGACAATTTGTCTGTGACATGCCTTCCATACGAGAGAGGCATAAGGGCTATCCCCAATCTCAGATATTATGCGTCCGAGATGCGGGAATACTTTAAAATGTGTGGGTGTCGACTATATCAAACGGACTCCGAAATGAAGTTTTACGAAGGGCTATAGCATCTGCCTCAGGTCCGAGCACTCATCGATGGATGAATCCCAGATAGATGGGGCATAAGTTTCATTCAACCTAATGTCAAGGCATGCTACATGATCCATATCGGTGAAGCCAACGAAGAGTCAAATAATGAAGATGAGCTAGCCGAGCCAGAAGAAGCCTCTCAAGTGTTCGAAGATGGCGGAAAAGCAACCTTCAACGAGCTAGCCGAGGTTGATTTGGGAACGTCCGATAATCCAAGGCCGACCTACATCATTTCACTCTTGTCAGAGGAAATGAAAGAGCAGATAATCGCTCTGCTGCATGAGTTCGCCGACTGCTTCGCGTGGACGTACTAAGAAATGCCTGGCCTCTCCCCTGAAGTGGTCGTGCATAAGCTGGCTATATTTCCTGATGCCAAGCCTGTCAAACAAGCTCCTCGAAGAAAGAGATGGGAGCTTGAAGAAAAGGTCATCGAGGAAACTAATAAACTTATCGATGTTGCCTTCATCAGGGAAGAGAAATATGCAGACTGGATCGCATGCATTGTCCCAGTAAAGAAGAAAAATGCGCAGATCCGGGTTTGCGTCGATTTCAGGGACCTTAACAAGGCATGCCCTAAAAATGATTTCCCGCTTCCAGTCATGGAATTGATGGTCGATGACACCTCAAATTATGAGCTGTTCACCTTCATGGATGGTTCTTCTGGGTACAATCAGATAAAAATGTCGCCTGAGGATGAGAAGTATACAGTATTTTGAACCCCGATCGGCATATACTATTACAAAGTGATGCCGTTCGGACTGAAGAATGTAGGTGCTACATATCAAAGGGCAATGACCTATATCTTTGATGACCTAATCCATAAGGTCGTCGAATGTTATGTTGATGATTTGGTCATCAAGACTAAAACCAAGGCTGATCACATCCAAGATCTTAGGACCGTTCTCACTAGAATGAGGGAATATGATCTGAAGATGAATTCTCTAAAGTGCACTTTTGGTGTGTCATCGGGAAAATCCCTGGGCTTCATAGTCCGACATCGAGGGATCGAAGTTGACCCATCCAAGATAAAGGCCATCATGGAGATGCCTCCTCCGAAGAATCTGACGCGGCTAAGATCTTTTCAAGGCAAGCTTTCTTATATACGAAGGTTTATCTCAAATTTATCGGGGATATGTAGGCCCTTCTTAAAGCTCATGAAGAAAGGAGCTCCTTTTGTCTGGGATGCCGAATATCAAGAAGCGTTCGAAAGCATCAAACAGTATCAGTTGCACCCTCCAGTGCTTGCTGTCCCTATTCTAAATAAACCGTTGATTCTCTATACTGCCGTGCTAGATGAGTCACTCGGTGCACTCCTTGCCTAGAACAATGAGGAGGGAAAAGAGAATGCCCTCTACTACCTCAGTCGAACTTTAGTCGGGGCGGAATGCAACTATTCCCCAATCGAAAAGCAATGGATAGCTCTAATATTTGCTGTGAAGAAGCTGAGGCACTATCTGCTCGCTCATCGGGTTATGCTGATCTCCAAGGTCGACCCGATCAAACACTTAATGACCAAAGCAAGCCTAGCCGATAGAATGGTGAGATGGGCTGTCATGCTGCTTGAATTTGACATAATTTATAGTCCTCAGAAATCAGTAAAAGGGAAAGTCCTCTCCAACTTCCTTACTGCTCATCCCATACCAGAAGGGTCACCACTCAATTGCGAGTTACCTGATGCTCCTTGAGGATGACGAGCCATGTTGGCAGCTCTACTTCGACTGAGCCCCATCAATCAGGATCTCCATCAAATCAAGCATCCTACAGATAAAAGCAGGGACAGGATTGGTGTTCATCACGCCATTGATGGGAACCCTACGATGTTCTTTTGCTCTCACCGAGCCTCGCACAAACAACGAGGCTGAGTACGAAGCTCTGATAGCTGGTTTGGAGCTCACCATAGAAATGGAAATCCTTCGGCTACGAGTCCACGGTGATTCTCAACTTGTCATCAACCAAATAAGCGCCGACTAAAAGATATATAAGCCCGAGTTAACTCGATATAGAGGCCGGGTGGTGGAACTCATGAAAAGGTTCACTCATATTGAACTAATGAGAGTCCCTAGGGTGTTGAACGGAAAAACCGACGTACTCGCTCGCCTAGCCAAAGAGCTAGCTGATCCCGACATGGATGAAATTCTGATCACAGTCAAGAGCCGGCAAATGCTGCCCCTGGTCTCTTTACGAGAAGAGGGAAGCGCAGAATAAAAGAGCAATCCTACCAATAAAGTTCTGATCATTCAAGAGAAGCCCGATTGGAGAGAGCCCTTCATAGAGTACCTCCGATACGAAAATCTGTCCGAAGAAAAATCCGCGAGGGTTCATCTAAAGAAAAGAGCTCTCCAATATGTATTTATAAATAATACGCTATACCGCAGATCATATGACCAACTCTGGCTCAAGTGTCTGTGATTGGCTGAAACCCAAAAAGTCATGACAGAAGTTCACTTGGGCATCTGCAGGGCTCACCGGTCTGGCCCCAAAATGCGGCTTCAGATCAGACGACTTGGATATTACCGGCCCACCATGATAAAGGATTGCAAAGATCATGCAAAGAAATATCATATCTGCCAAATTCACAGTGATTTCATTCACAAGCATCCCAATCCGTTGCATCCTACGGTGGCGTCATGGCTCTTCGAAGTTTGGGAACCGACATAGTTGGCCCAATTGATCCTCCATCATCCAAAGTCCACTTGTTCATATTGGCTGCAACAGACTACTTCTCCATATAGGATAAAGCTGTTCTGCTAAAAAAAGTCAAGACAGAAGATATTCTGACATTCTTTCGGCATAATATTCTATACCGCTTCGGTACACCAAGAAAAATCATTTCTGACAGTGGGCCTTCTTTCAAGAGCTTCAAAGTCTCAAGGTTCGCTACTCAGCACAAGATAGACTGGAGATATTCCTCCATCTATAATCCAAGAGCCAATGGGCTAGCCGAAGACTTCAATAAGACTCTATGCAAACTCTTGAGGAAAAATGCTTCAGCCAACAAGAGAGACTAGAATCTCAAACTTCACGAGGCGTTGTGGGCATATCGTACCACACACTGTACTCCAACTCATTACACTCCATACTCATTACTCTTTGGAGTGGAGGCCATCCTCCCCCTCGAAGTCGAACTTCCAAGCTTAAGAATGGTCGTTCAGCACGAGTTAATGGAGGAGGAAAACATGCTCCTTCGGCTAAAAGAGTTCGACACCCTCAAAGAAAAGTGGATCGCATTACAGCAAAATCTGGAGCTGTACCGAGCCTAAATGTCACGGGCCTATGACAAGATGACCTGTCTCCATGCTTTCAAGAAAGGCGAATTGGTGTTGGTCCTCAAAAGACCGATCTTCCCCAATCGACATGCCAAGAGAAAATTCGAGCCAAACTGGGAAGGACCATATGTCATCGAGAAAGTGTTTGATGGAGGATCCTACCAGCTGATAAATACCGAGGGAAAAAGGCCCATGCCAACCATCAATGACCGATATCTCAAGAAATACTACGCGTGAATGCTCCAAGTTGCAGGCGAATTGAGCACACCGGCCCTACGGTCTGGATCATACATCCTGTAAAACTGTATACAATCCACGGGCATACACAACCCCTATCTCTCCCAAGTCCTACCGACGAGACTATATTTAAAGTCCCACCAGCAATGAAGATTCGCCAACGTAAAAAAAAAGAAAGAAAAAAGGTATGTCCACAAGAAAAACGGGCACGGATGAAATCCCGAAATGGCTCCGTGAGTAAAAGAAGCAGGACTGACGGCGAGTTTGTGAAACCCCGAAAGGGTGCAAACTCATAAAAAAGAGATGAAATACACTCGCAAAGTTCTCTCGACCGTGTGAGGAGAAAATCCCCACGTGAGATTCTTACGACTCACAAAGGAGAAACACACTTAGGAATCCCCACGATTCCTAGGGAGAAATATACCTGCGAGATCCTCTCGACTCGTATGGAGAAAATGCTTTTATGAGACCCTTACGGCTCATAAAATTGAAAAGCCTTAAGTGATAGAGATCTAAATCTGTCTCCTAAGACATCTACCAAACGGGCAACGGCAAATGATGAGTCGCTCCTGGTATTGCTTCAGTGTTAGCGGTGTTAATGCCGACCCAAAACCTAAATCTTAAGTTTTCCTAATAGCAAATGATGAGTCACTCCCGGCATTACTTCAGTGTTAGCGGTGCTGATGCCGACCAAAAAACTAAATCCCAAGTCCTTTCGGGGCAAATAATGAGTTGCTCCTGGCATTATTCCAGTGTAGCAATGCCGATGCCGACCCAAAAACCAAATCCCAAGTCCTCCTAGGGAAAATGATGAGTTGATCCTGTCATTATTCCAGTGCAGCAATGCTGATGCCGACCCAAAAACCAAATCCCAAGTCCTCTTGGGGCAAATGATGAGTTGATCCTGGCATTATTCCAATGCAGCAATGCTGATGCCGACCCAAAAACCAAATCCCAAGTCCTCCCGGGGCAAATGATGAGGTTCTCCTGGCATTATTCCAGTGCAGCAATGCTGATGCCAAACAAAATCCAAATTCCAAGTTCCTCTCAAATTCAAAAGTCCCGCCAAATAAGACAGAAATAAAAAAGATCAAATTAATGTCCCACTCGGTAGCGCTTCCAAGCTCAAAAGTCCCACTGGACGGATAAGGAACTCCCAAAATAAATCAAATCAAACAAATCTACCTGACACCGTAGAAAGCGGAGCAAATCAACTTCAACCCCGATACTGCAGAAAGCGGAGCAAGTCAAATCAAATACCGACATCGCAAGAAGCGGAGCAAGCACTGACCGTCTAAGTCGCAAAAAGGGCAGCACCGACCGTCCAAGTCGCAAAAAGGGCAGCACCGACCGTCCAAGTCGCAAAAAAAGTAGCATCGACCATCCAAGTCGCTAAAATGGCAGCATCGACCCTCCACGTCGTCAAAAGGCAACCCAACCAAATCAAATTTCATATAGAGCATGATCCATCAATTTCATGCACACAACCCACTCACGATATGTGTATTTATTGATGGGGGGCACTTTGTTGGGGTCAAAAATTACAACCTTGTTGACCAAGTCAAAATCAAAGTCAACCCCAAGCCGAGTGGGCCTAAGCCCATGTCAAGACCGAGCATGGAAGAGACCGGCCACATGACAGAAAGAATGAAGCCATAGATTGCTTTAATATAATTCTTTTTTTAGAAATAAATGTATGAAAGATGGGCAGAAAGCCAAAATTTTGTAAAACCCATGACTTATATGCAAAAGAAAATAAGCATATAAGGCATTGGGTGGCACAAGTGCCATTTGGTAAAGCTTAAGGGGCTATATGTAAAGTGTGTAGCCTATAAAGGCAAACATGATGAAAAAATCAAGGAAAACTTTTCATTCTCTCAAAAATTAGGGTTTTGTACCTCCTTCTCCTTCCTCAAGGTTCTATACCTTTTTCTTTTTATTTGAATTAAATCAAAAGTATAACTCTTCTTTTTCCAAAATGAAACATTTTTTCACCATAAAACCCTTGAAGGGGAGCTCAAATCTTCCATAAAATTCCTAAAAGAGGAGATTTTTAAGTCTCGCCCCTTTTTCTCCAAGATCCAGCCAACGGAGAGGAGGAGGAAGGAGACTCATTTTAAAAAAAACTAGTTCGGGAAGATCCAAGGATCAAAAGAAGATCCAGGACTAAAGGGAAGAAGAAATGGGCCCTCTTTGATCCTTCTCTTTTCTAGGAGTTTCCGAAGTCCCATAAGAGTTTAACTCCAAATGCAAATCTTTTGGGAATTTAATTCCAAATTAATACCTAATTTCTGTTTAGGAGTTCAACTCTAAAGCCTCTTGGGAGTTCAACTCCCAGCCCAGGGGCTAAGCCCCTTTCTTTACTGGTGTTTACAGCGGTCGCGTGCCGCGCACGTGGCCCGCTGGTGCCCAGCGTCCTCATGTTCTGCGCACCTAACCCGTTGATGCCTAATGTCCTCGTGTAGGGCACGTGACCCGCGGGCGCCCAGCACACACGCACATAGCACATGACCCACGGGCGCTCACGGCACATGCGCATGGCACGTGACCCGGGGCGCCCAGCGCCCACGTGCATGGTACGTGACCCACGGGCGCCCAGCGCCCACGCGCCACTCATGCGTCCTTAGGACGCTCCTCAGCCTTTTTTTTATACACTCCACACTCAAAACACGTCCTCCACTAGAAATTTTTTTTACATGGCGGTGTCCCGCACCCTGTAAGGGGGCTACTAGCCCTCTTGACTCCCAGCCCGCTATCCGGGAAGCGCGACCCCCGTAAACTCTGTGAGGCCCCCGATATACCCTAGACCCTTCAAAACACAACACACGCACACTGCACATTGAGTTCACATGACCAGTTTGACCCGTCAATCGGAGGTTCCTTCGCTCCAAAAGCGAGGGGTAATTAATGGAAACTTAGTCCGCGGCTGCCGGAGATTCGAATCCCCAAAATCAATAAACCCTAGCCTACCCTAAGAAGGGGTGAATTTGTAATGCACCTGACAATCGACGCGTATTCCTATCTTAATAGGGTGAAGAAAAACACCCTACACCAGGAGCGAATCATCATTTTCCTTGAAAAGACTTGGAGTTTGACACCTGTTTAGGCATCATCATCGCTGCAACTGGGATATTGCCAGGAGAGAATCATTATTTTCCTTGAGAGGACTTGAAGTTTGCTACCTTTTTAGGCATCAGCATCGCTATGAGTGGAATATTGCCAAGAGCGACTCATCATTTGCCTTTGTTGATTTGAACAAAGGTGTCTTAACAAACAGGGTTGGGATCCTGTCGACTAAGGATTTTTGACTTTATGAGCCGTAAGGATCTCATAATGGTATTTCTCCCTACGATTCATGAGGATCTCGTAGGTGTATTTTCTCCTTACGAATCGTGGGGATTCCTTAGTGTGCTGCTCCTTTGTGAGTTATAAGGATCTCACGCAGGTTTTTTTTACAAGGTCGAGAGGACCTTGCAAGTGCGCATGAATTTTTTTATTTTATGAGTTTGCGCCCTTTTCGGGTTTTCATAAACTCGCCGGCAGTCCTGCTGTTTTTACTTACGGCGCCCTTTCGGGTTTTCTTCCGTACCCATTTTGCTTGTGGACATACCGTTTTTAACGAAATGCGTCTTTTCGGGTTTTCATAAGCTCGCCGGTAGTCCTACTGTTTTTACTCACGGTGCCATTTCGGGTTTTCATCCATGCCCATTTCGCTTGTGGACGTACCTTCTTTTTTTGTTTTTTTAATTTTTAACGAGTTTGTGCCCTTCTGGATTTTCACAAGCTCGCCGGTAGTCCTGCTATTTTTACTCACGGTGCCCTTTCAGGTTTTCATCCGTGCCCATTTCGTTTTTGGACATACAATTTTTTTATAAACGAGATTGCGCCCTTTCGGGTTTTCACAAACTCGCCGACAGTCCTACTGTTATTACTCATGGCGCCCTTTCGGGTTTTCATCCGTACCCATTTCACTCGTAGATATACCGTTTTTTTGCGAGCGATGGAACTCTTGAAAGTAGTTTCATCGCAAGTGATCCATCTATTTGCTGGTGGGACTTAGGGATGGCTTCATCGCTGGAGTAGCTGTGCAGAATGGGACTTGAGTTGCAAGCTTTGCCGCTAGGACTTCGATTGCAATATAAATCTCAAGGGAGCATATCACTGTATTTGGGGCGATGCACTAGTTTAGGGACGTTCCGGTCCATTATTGCTATGTTTGAGGTAGATTTTTAGTTTAAGGAATTTTCGGTCCAACATTCCTATTTTGGGGACGAATATTAGTTTAAGGACGTTTCGGTCCAACATTCCCATATTTGGGACGAATATTAGCTTAAGAACATTTCGGTCTGTTGTTAGTTTAAGGATGTTTTGGTCCATTATCGCCATGTTTGAAGTGAAGTTTTAGTTTAAGGACATCTCGGTCCGTTATCGCCATGTTTGAGGCGAAGTTTTAGTTTAAGGACATCTCGGTCCGTTGTTAGTTTAGGGATATCTCGGTCCTTTATCGCCATGTTTGAGGAGGATTGTTAGTTTAGGGACATCTCGGTCCATTTTATCATTCGGTCGGGGAGTTGCATAACTCATCCCTTTTAACTCTTTTTTGCTGAGGCGCTGCTTTTTGTCCTTTGTTTGCATGGATACTTCACTCCTTAGACTATCTTCACCTTCTTGGACTGTTTCATCTATCATCGTGCCAATCAGGATGTATTGCGGGAAGTACCAGGCATTTTACATGGCACCTGCCCTTTTCTCATCAATGTCGCTTTCTGATACTAATGGAGCATCTTCGAAGGAACGAGATACCACATCGTTCCTTCTGCCGAGTCTTCCTCTTCCTCGGGAGAATGAACTTGACTTGGGGGGTTTTTCCCCTCAAAGTCTGATTTGGAGCGGGACATGGATTTCACATGCCTCCCATTGTTTTTTGGTTCAAGTGCAAAATTTAACTTGATTACAGGACACGCTTGCAGGTCCCTTGATATCCTATTTATTCTTTAAGAAGAAAGGACCATCCCACGTAGAGATTCTTTCGCTAGTGAGAAATATGTCCCCCGTGTATATCTCGGGGGAGAGCGAGTACCCATGCCGTCACTATTTTGGCAACAGGTTGCTTCAGAGCCGCTCATTTTTTTGTTGAGCGTTGGCGACAAACGCCACCTTGCCTCCGCTTTTCATTCATCTTCATCGGATGATGTAGGGTCTTGACACATCTAATCCAATCGAGTCATTTTATCCATGAGCTCTTGGAATGTCGTCGGCTTGAAGAGGGCCATAAATGGGAACGCCTTTGAATTTGGGTTAAGGGTGGCTATGAACATTCCCATGGCTGCAGCTTCGTCGATGCGGTGCTTGCATTTTGACCAGAGATTTCGCCATCGGGTAACATATTGAACTAAGGTTTCATTCAGTCCAACCCTTTCGTTGACCAACGCCGCCATGGTAGTGTGTTCATTCTTACTAGCGAATCTCTGACAGAAGAGCATATCCATCTCGTCAAAGGCCTTCACAGAATCATTTGGGAGTTCAGCATACCATTCGAAGGCGATGCCCGCCAGACTGCCGACGAACTGTCGGAGGAGTAGTATATCATTTCCTCCAGTATTGCCGTACATGGATTTAAATCGCACAATATGCTGGCGAGGATTCCCAGTTCCTTTGTACATGTGGAACGTTGGAAGTGTGCACTCTGGAGGGAACTGTATTTGATCGTACCAAGCCAGATATGGTCGACCGGTCTTGATTGACCTGTTTGCAGCTTCACTGACATAGTGAGCTTTGCTTTGCTGAGTGATATATTCGTCCAGCTTTGCATTTGGAATCGTTTCCTCTTCGGCCGTTGATGAGACTTGCAAAGGATTTGAAATGTCACCTTTGTCTTTAAGGGCAACTACTGGCGGTTCATCTACCAGTGGTTTCGATTGAACTATCATTCCAGCCTTATTCTGGAGCAGAAGGGCCATCCGGATCATTTTAGCGGACATCCTTGTCGCTTCTTCATCTCTCTTTTTGAGAGCGCGCTTGAAACAACTCCAATTTTAGTGTACATAAAATTCATTTAAAATTAATATATACTTGGGGTATTTACATTTCCTGTGAGTATTATAAGTATTGAATTTACTTTTGAACAGTAAGAAGGAGCTTGTAGCTCATTGGTAAGACCTTGCACTGCTGAACTAAAGCACCAGAGTTCAAATCCCATTAGCCACATTATTTTTTAGTTAGTTTTCTATTAAATTTTTAGAAGCCCAAGAGTCTACACGTGCATAACTCGTAAAAATCAAAAGTCACATATAAAATAAACAAGTCCAAGGGGTAGACTAATCGATGGTGGACACGTGGCGGCGAGCCCCGGCCCGACTCGCCCGACTCGGCCGAATCGGCCGGCGGCGCCAGTTCGGGTGAGTCGGATCACCGATTTCCCTTATTGACCCCTGTACCTTTTTTCCTCCCCATAACCCCAGTACAGTTTATTTTACCTGCACATTTACAGAGCCAATAAAAACATCTATTTACTCTATTTTAAATACAAATTTTTAATACATCTTTTCACACCCTTTCACCTACCCTAAACCTAACTTTTCCTATAAATACCACTCCATTCCACACCTCCTTTACTCACAAATTCTGTCCAAACTCTCAAGAAAATTTCCTAGAACTTTTGTGTACAAGTGGAGTTAGCGAAGGGCGAACTTCCGACGACGATCCTAGGAGCACCCGGCGACGAAACGATGCACCGGCACCTCCTACCACTCCCTCTTCCTCTTATCTAATCTAAAATCCCATAAGTCCCTCCTCCCTCTTCTCTTTTCTATTCTGAAAACTTGTATTTCTAAAACCCGACGGAAGCTTAGTTAATACGACTTCCGATTCGGTATTCTTTAAAAAGTTCCAATTTTATTGAATACAACAATACCAAACTTGCACATCATGACCATTAAACATTAACAAAACATATTGAACAAGTTTTTTAGCAAAGGAATTCATATTGTAATATTTATCGTACTTTTTCAGGAAAATACCATATAGTTTAGTTTTGACATAAATCATTCTAATTCCTTGCTATACCATTAGATAGTTCACGAGATAATGACCTACCTCCTCACAACACACATCTCGATCATAGCACGATGTTTTTTGGGAATATAGAATACGGGAATACGAATTTACAAGTAAATACCTTTAACTTATAAAAACCTTTTTCTACAAGATTATGTATTTTAAACAAATATTTGCAAAGCACCGCTACAACCCATTTAGGGAACCCGTTCGGGGTGGTGAGAATTATCGCACATTCTCGGGCTTAGTAGTGCGAGATGCAGACCTCCGCAAGGAGCATACGGTCTCGAAAGATTTAAAAATACAAATATCTTAAGAAAATGAGATTTCTAATAAAAAATAATAAATTAAATTTATTATATATATATATATATGTATATGTATATATATATATATATGTATCATCAAAATATCTAATTTCTGATATAATATAAATATTCTATCTTTTCTAAACCAAAATAACCACTTTACATGAAAATACCATGCAATTACATTCAAGTTTAATACTTTACAATTAAATACCATATATTATGAGATTAGGTATTATTCACTAGAAATATTACATATATAAAATATACATTAATGAAAACTCTAAAGACGATAATAAAATACTTGAGGTGTGTAGGGTGTTCTTCGTCACCCCATTGAGATGGGAATATGCGCGCGCTGGTCAGGCGTACTACAGATTCCGCCTGCTTAGGGTAGGCCGGGGTTTAATGATTGTGGGGATCTGAATCTCCGGCAGCCACGGACTGAGCCGCCGTTAATTACCCCTCGCCTTTGGAACGAGAGAACCTCCGATTGACGGGTTAAACTGGTCATGCGAACTCAATGTGCAGTGTACGTGTGTTGTGTTTTGAAAAGGGGTTTTGGATATATCGGGAGCCACGCAGAATTTTTACGGGGGTCTCGCTACCCGGATAGCGGACTGGGAGTCAAGGGGGCTAGCAGCCCCCTTGCGGGGTGCGCGGCAGCACCCTGTTAGAAATTTTTTTCTAACAGGGACAGTGTCGTGGTGTATGTGTGTGTGTGTGTGTGTGTGTGTGTGTGTGTGTGTGTGTGTGTGTGTGTATATATAATAAAGAGGGGGGAAAGGCATCCAAAGGATGCGTAGGGCCAGCGCCTTGAGCGTTGTGGGCTCAGGTGCTGTGCGCTTAGGCGCAAGCGCGCCACGTGTCGGCACGTGGGTGCTTTGCGCTCGAGCTCTGGGCGGTGGAGCGCAAGTGCGCCACGTGTCGGCACGGGGGCGCTTTGCGCTCGAGCGTTGGAGCGCAAGCGCGCCACGTGTCGGCACGTGAGCGCTGGGCGCTTGAGCGCAAGCGCGCCACATGTCGGCACGTGGGCGCTTTGCGCTCGAGCGCAGGGCGCTAGCGAGAAAAAGGGGCTTTTAGTCCCAGAAATAGAGTTTAGAGTGGAGTTAAACTCCTAAAAATGTTTTGGTTGAGGAAATGGGTTCTTCTTCTTCCTCCTCTGTTGGCTGGATCAAGATATGTGGGATCTAAAAATCTCTTCTTTTTAAGATCTAATGACAGATCCAAGTTCCCCTTTGTGAGTTTTGTGGTGAAAAACTATTTAGTTTTGGAAAAGGGAGAGTAAAACTCTTGATTTAGTTCACAAAAAAAAAGAAGAAGGTTTGAAGTCTTCAGAAAGGGAAAGAGGCACAAACCCTAGGTTTTTGAGAGAATGAAAAGTATATTTTTTTTCCTTCATCATGTTGCCTTTTATAGGCTTACATATTTACAAATAGCCCCTTGGGCTTCACAAAATGGCATTTTGCCTATCCCATGGCTCATGTGCCATTTCATTTTTGCACATAAGCCATGGGTTTACAAAATATTGGCTTTATGCCCATTTTGCATACATTCATGTATAAAAAATTACATAAAAAATATTTATTACATGATTTTGTTGTTGGCATGGGGAGGCTGGCCGCAGGCTCGACTTGGGCATGTGCCCACTTGACTTGGGCTTGGGCCCACCTAGCTTGGGAGTTGACCTTGACTTTGACTCGGTCAACCGGTGTGTAAATTTTTACCCCAACAAATTGCCCCCCATCAATAAATGCACACCGTACATTTGAGTTGTGTGCATGAAATTAATGGATCTTGAAGCTGGACTTCGAGGTGGAAAATCATTCCGGGGGCAGAGCATCATCCCGGGGAGCATGATTCCCTGGAATCGGAGCATCATTCTGATTTGCGGAGCATAATTCCAGGGTCGGAGTATCCTTCGGGGAGCATGATTCCCGCAGATCGGAGCATCATTCCGATTTGCGGAGCATGATTCCAAGGATCGGAGCATCATTCCAAAGGGCGGAGCATGATTCCAGAGATCGGAGCATCATTCCGAAGGGCGGAGCATGATTCCAGGGATCGGAGAATCATTCCGATGAGAGGAGCATGATTCCAGGGATCGGAGCATCATTCTGATGGGCGGAGCATGATTCCAGGGATCGGAGCATCATTCCGATGAGCGGAGCATGATTCCAGGGATCGGAGCATCATTCTGATGGGCGGAGCATGATTCCAGGGATCGGAGCATCATTCCGATGAGCGGAGCATGATTCCAGGGATCGGAGCATCATTCCGATGAACGGAGCATGATTCCAGGGATCGGAGCATCATTCCGATGAGCGGAGCATGATTCCAGGGATCGGAGCATCATTCTGATGAACAGAGCATGATTCCTGGGATCGGAGCATCATTCCAATGAGCGGAGCATGATTCCAGAGGATCGGATCATCATTTCGATGAGCGGAGCATGATTCCAGGGATCGGAGCATCATTCCGATGAACGGAGCATGATTCCAGGGATCGGAGCATCATTCCGATGAGCGGAGCATGATTCCAGAGGATCGGATCATCATTCCGATGAGCGGAGCATGATTCCAGGGATCTGAGCATCATTCCGATGAACGGATCATGATTCCAGGGATCGGAGCATCATTCCAATGAGCGGAGCATGATTCCAGAGGATCGGATCATCATTCCGATGAGCGGAGCATGATTCTAGAGATCGGAGCATCATTCCGAAGGGCGGAGCATGATTCCAGGGATCGGAGAATCATTTCGAAGGGCGGAGCATGATTCCAGGGATCGGAGCATCATTCCGATGGGCGGAGCATGATTCCATGGATCAGAGCATCATTCCGATGAGCGGCAGACATCCTGACCAAAGCATAATTTTGATGCAGAGGTTGATTCCCAGGCGAAGCATAATTCTGACAGGGAAGGTAGGTACTCCGAGGCGAAGCATGATTTCGACACGGGGTACATATTCTGAGACGAAGCATGATTCCGACGCAGAGCTTGTTGGACGACTTGATTCCGAGACGAAACATAATTTCGACATGGAAGGTAGATATCCCGAGGCGAAGCATGATTTCGACACGGGGTAAATTCTGGGACGGAGCATGATTCCGCCGCAGAGGTTGTTGGTTTGATTTGATTTGGGTTGACATCAGCATCGCTACACTGGAATATGGTACCAGGAGCGAATCATCATTTGCCATGAGTGGATTTGAGGATTTCGGTTTTGGTTTGGCATCTACATTGTTGCACTGGAATAATTTCAGGAGCAACTCATCATTTGCCCCGGGAGGGCTTGGAAATTGGTTTTTGCTTGACATCAGTATCGCTACACTGGAATATGGTACCAGGAGCGAATCATCATTTGCGCTTTCTTATCAGGAAGCGATGGCTTAGGAGACAGGTTTTAGGTCTCTATCACCTAAGACTTTTCAATTTTGTGAGCCGTAAGGGTCTCACAAAGCATTTTCTCCCTACGAGTCGTAAGGATCCCGTAGGTGTATTTTCTCCTTAGGAGTCGTGGGGACTCCTAAGTGTGTTGCTCCTTTGTGAGTCGTAAGGATCTCACGCGGGAATTTTCTCATCACAAAGTCGAGAGGACTTTGCGAGTGCATTTCATCTCTTTTTTACGAGTTTGCGCCCTTTCGGGTTTTCACAAACTCGCCGGCAGTCTTGCTGTTTTTACTCACGGAGCCCTTTCGGGTTTTCATCCGTGCCCATTTTGCTTGTGGACATACCTTCTTTTTCTTCTTCTTCTCTTTTTCTTTCTTTTTCCTTTTTTTTTAATCTTCCCTGCCGGTGGGACTTTGAATATGGTCTCGCCGGTAGGACTTGGGAGAGATTGGGATCGTTTTACACCCATGGATTGTATAAGGTTTTGCAGGATGTATGATCCAGACCGTAGGGCCGGAAAATTTTCGAGATTTTGTTGGTGTCTGTATCGCTGCACTGGAATATGGTACCAGGAGCGACTCATCATTCGCCATTGGGGTATGGGATTTGGAATTTGGTTGGCGTCTGCATCGCTGCACTGGAATATGGTAACAGGAGCGACTCATCATTCGCCATTTGGGAATTGGGGAGCGATGGCTTAGGAGACAGGTTTAGATCCCTATCGCGTAAGGCTTTTCAATTTTATGGGCCGTGAGGGTCCCATAAAAGCATTTTCTCCCTACGAGTCGTAAGGATCCCGCAGGTGTATTTTCTCCTTAGCAGTCGTGAAGACTCCTAAGTGTGTTTTTCCTTTATGAGTCGTAAGGATCCCAAAAAGGTTTTTTCTCCTCATGTATCGTGAGGACACATGAGTGGGTCTTCTCAATGGAGCATAATTCCATGGGCAGAGACCAACCGCGTAACTGGTGATTACGAGGGGCATGAGGGTGATGAGAATTATTTGAGCCCATGGATTGTATACGGTAGTCAATTTGGGGACTGGCCGTAGGGCTGGGAGAATTTTGGAAATTTGAATTTTTGTTGGCGTCTGCATCGCTGCACTGGAATATGGTACCAGGAGCGACTCATCATTCGCTTTTGTTTTTTTTTTTTCGTTTTTGTTTTACCGCGATTGCTCTATCATTTCAGCTTTTCTTATCGCGAAGATCGCGATTGCCCCATCATTTCGGCTTTTATTCGCGGTTGCCCAATCATTTCGGCTTTATTTTCATCTTTATTTTACTCGCTGATTTTTATTGCGAGTTGCCCCATCATGTCGGCTTTTATTTATTTTTCTTTTATTTACACATTTTTTGTTTATTTACACACATATATATTTTTTAAATTCCCAGTTTAACGACTTAGAGGTCGACTGTTCCCAGTTTAATGACGTGGTGGTCGATTGTTCCCAATTTAATGATGTGGTGGTCGACTGTTTTCAGAGAAAGACAGATGTCTGAGAGAATGAGTTTCACGAAGAATTTCGGTCTTCGTTTGTATGAAATTGGCGGTCGCAGCTGGACTGTTTGTTAACACGCCTTTAGACAGTTCTATTTCTCCTGCCTTGTATTGCTTTTCGACCCAATCTTTGAAGACGAAGCAGTCCTCAATGGCATGACCTATCACTCTGTGATAGGGGCAGTATTTGGGGTCGTCGGTCATATTCGCTTCCTGCGGTCTTTTTGACTCTGGAAGTTGTAGACCGTTCTTCAGGGCGTATTTGAATATTTTACGGATTTTGTCCCTTCTGTAGGAATAGACCTTATCTAGTTTCTATTTGAGTGGAGATTCTCCTCCCTCTCCGAACACTGGCTTCCGAGGCTGGTTGGCATTAGGCCCGCTTATCCCTCGATTATTTCGGTTAGCCGAAGTGTTGAAAGACTCAGAATCGTCAGGATTTCCGCCTTTGCGATTATCGTCCTTTCGCTTTCTCCAGGACCTATTGTTATTTTGGGAGTCAGAGGAGGACTCCTGGTTTGAGCGTTCCAACATCTGGACTTTCCTAGTCAGCTCTTGGAATGTTTTGAGACCCACGGTGCATAGAAACATGGCCATCCAATTATTGAGATTTCCGACAAGGAGACTGACAGATTGGTCCTGCTCTATCGGCGGTTCACATTTGACGGAGAGATTGCGCCATCGGCTTATAAAATCCGTGCTTCTTTCATTGTTCTTGGGCTTGGTCCTTACGAGCTCGGGAATGGTGATCTTATCGCTGACGCTCATGAACCTCTGCCGAAACAGAGACTCCATTTGGACGAAAGTTGTGACGGAGCCATCCGGTATGCTCGCGTACCAGTCGAAAGCAACATCGGTCAAGCTATTAACGAACTGGCGGAGGAGAAGCGCATCATTGCTCCCAGTATTCCCGCATGAGGCTTTAAATTGGGCGATGTGTTGATTCGCATTTCCCGTCTCATCGAATCTTCCGAATTTAGGGATGACATAGCCGCTAGGAAATTCTACCAGATCAAACTGAGCAGGATATGGTCTCCCACTACTGCTGATATCTTTTTGCGCTTCGGCTTCGGCCACCAATGTTTTGACTTTGCTGGCAACCAAATCCATGATTTGATCTTGAGTTAACAGGCTACTGTCATCGGTAGCCAAGACATTTGCCGAGATAGGATGCGACTGAATTTCATGCGGTCCGCCCACTTTTGGATTTGAGGGACCGGGCGTCGGCTGTTTCAGGACACCGTTTCCTGGTTCATGAGAGCCCTGCGCCTGATTGGGCGGCTGAGAGGCAAGTTGGGCCGTGAGCTGTAAGACGACGTTTGTCAAGTCGTCGATCTTTGAGTAGAGCTTGGCCATCTCCTTGTATTTGCTTCTGAGCTGCTTTCGGAGCTCTTGGAGAAGTTGCTGCTCTGCGGTCTTAGGACGGAAAGTTGGCTCATCTTCGCTTTCCGAGCCTGACTCCTCATGAATTGAGGGCTCTCTCTGCCTATCAGCCTCATCGAGAAGGTTTTCATCACCCAGCGGGGGCGGCTGTTCTTCGAAAGCGGCAACCACATTCAAACCAGATTGGATTTGAGATGTGGTGGCCCCGTCCTTGGTCTTGCTGCGCGTGCCCGCCATGTAGACAGTGTGGACCACATACCCAGCCATTTCCCCATCTTCGGTGGGGTAACCCTGTTCTTCGAACCTCATGAGGTTCAGCCTAGCAGGAGCCCTAGCCCTTTTGTTGGCTCTATGTCTGAGCCTTTTCTGCCTTAGCTTTTCAATTTTAAGGGCTCGGCGGGCATCCATTTCCTGGGAAGCCACTGTGAGTCGATTAGCGGGGAGCTTAGAGAAAACACCCGATCGAGCAGTTGTCAGGGGCACCGCCGGGGCTTGCTCGAGAGGCCCTATTGCTTTGTTGGTGTTGATGGCCTTGCCCCCAGCTAGGGCCAGAGAGAGTCGTTCAAACACCGATTTTCGTTTGAGTTGGGGTGCCTTCGAGACCACCACATTTGGCCTCTTTCCTTTCGAGACCGGTTTGTCTGTCACCGGGGCTTGAGGAGCTGGGATGGCGCTAAGAAGCATGAACATAATAGAGCTGAAAGGTAGCAGCGGCTCCTCCCATTGCCGCCCGAGACTGGCCGGGAGGACCGTCCTGGAGTCCATCTTCATCGTGTATGAGATGGGAGCCGTGTTGAGAGCTGAGCAGGTTTTTGGAGATATCATTGAGAAGTGATTGCTTGAAAGCCTGCATGAAAGGGCATTATTTCAGTATAAATATAGGCATGTATATTGACTGAGTTCGCATGAACGTTTAACCTGAAATATGGGAGGAGAGATTGTCCCACCGAGCGTGCCAGAATCTGTAGGGTGTTTTTCGTCACCCCATTTGATTGAATACGATTTCGGATTGTGTATGTTGGAAATTGTATAGAAATCGCAACAAAAAATTATTTGACCGCAATCAACTACGGTGTCGGATGTAGATTGTTAGTGAGTGCGGATCGTCCACAGGGAAAGTGTAATCGTTCGTCTTTCGAATTAGATGAGTCGAAACTTTAAAGAAAAGAAAAGAAACAATTCATGATTTGTAATTGCAATTCAAGAAAGAGAAAAATCTAGATCTAAGAAAGCATTAAAATCAATAAGTGGATTAAGAGTTTAATGATTTTTCCAACCAAATATCAAGAATCGAAATGAGGCTCGTAGGAATCGATCGGATCTATAGACGTGATGCAATCTCAAGATGACGTATTCTCATCCTTCGATGGATTGATACTAGATCAATGATGATCGACAAGAATTAGGGATTTCTAGTGAAACTAGGGTTTCATCATTTATCCCTTGTTCATTCGTCGATATCATTCACATTCTAGCCTCTAGTAAATTCAAGAAACGATCGTAGATCCCTAATTTCGAGCGATCACAATTAAGAAAGCATCGCAATGAAACTAGGTCATCGATTCTTGAACTTGCTAGGGTTTACAAAACCCGTAGGACTTAAGAATCGTTTTAAGATTTGTTACATCATCATTCTATTGATCGTCTCGACTCCTCGACGAGCGGAGTTTTACTCAAACATCACAACAAGAACTAAAATTACAAATTGAGATCGAATCATGATGCAAGAATTTAAAGAAAACAAGATTAAAGAATTTCACCTTTTATTTATATCAACAATTTCATTACATTCGCTCAAGAACTACAAGAGGAAGAACTCGATTGTCGATTTGGTTTCGCTCGGCTCCGTGAGTCGTGGATCGGCTTGGATCACTTGCTCGATTGGAGATCGGCTCCGCTCCTAAAAGGTTGAAGGGCTTCTCGCTTGTTTGGTACTCGGGATCTTGAATTTGGATTGGAATTAGGGTTAGGGTTTCGCACAAGTCTTGTCACTAAACTTGTGGAAGAAGATGGTGTAAGAGGTAAAGAATGAGGAAGAAGTAGATTAATGAACAACTAAAGAACAACCTCAACCCTTAGATCTAGGTTCCTATTTATAGACATTAAAACCCTAGATCTTGGATTTGAATTTTAAGTTTCCCTCCAAAAGTTTGTTGAGGAGATTTGAATTTCCCTCCAAAAGTTAGTTAGCTAGAGAGGCTTCTAGAAGAGGTTAGTTAGGAGGGAGCTTCTAGAAATAGTTTGTTAGGAGCTTAATTAGGATTAGCTTAATCAAGATTAGGTTGCTTAATGATCTTTGCTGATCTGGCAGAAGCTTCGAGGGTTTTCTGGAGTTTGAAGTATACTAAAGAAATGTGGGCCCAGAGGTATAAATTTTGCACAAAAATTTGGGAGCTGAAGCCTTGGAACCGCCGCGGATCCGTGGCGCAAGCAGGCTCCTGCTGCGGATCCGCGACACTTTATGGACTTTGGGGCTTAGGCTCTCTGCAGTGGTCTTGGGTTGACAATTGGGCCTTTCTCTGATATGTTGATTTTTATATTTCCTTCTGGATTGCTACCAGATCTGAAATCATTGAGTTGGCGTAATGTTTGATCAGTACCATGTAAATTTTGGCCTTTCTTCTGGATTTTTCTGCACAGATCTCGAAACAAGTGTTGCGCAATATAGGGACGATGCGATGCCATGATAAACACACAATTTCCTCAGAAATGTTGGTTTTAGAGTCTAACACATGCAATCTGATATTTCAGGACTGTTTTACTAATATGTGAAATATGAATGCCGAACACTTCTAGATGAGTGCAAATGTTAGGGAAATTGCCGTGTTAAAAATACATTATTTTCGACTGATCAGTCCCACCGGGCGTGCCAGAATCTGTAGGGTGTTTTTCGTCACCCCATTGAGATAGGAATACGCGCGCGCTGGTCAGGCGTACTACAGATTCCCCTGCTTAGGGTAGGCCAGGGTTTAATGATTGTGGGGATCCGAATCTCCGGCAGCCGCGGACTAAGCCGCCGTTAATTACCCCTCGCCTTTGGAGCGAGGGAACCTCCGATTGACGGGTTAAACTGGTCATGCGATCTCAATATGCAGTGTACGTGTGTTCTGTTTTGAAAAGGGGTTTTGGATGTATCGGGAGCCACGCAGAGTTTTTCTAACAGGGACAGTGTCGTGGTGTATGTGTGTGTGTGCATATCTATGCATATGTATATATATATATATATATAAAAGAGGGGGAAAGGGCATCCAAAGGATGCGTGGGGCCAGCGCCTTGAGCGCTGTGCGCTTAGACGCAAGTGCGCCACGTGTCGGCACGTGGGCGCTTAGCGCTGGAGCGCAAGCGCGCCACGTGTCGGCATGGGGCGCTTTGCGCTCGAGCGCTGGGTGTTGGAGCGCAAGCACGCCACGTGGGCGCTTGAGTGCAAGCGCGCCACGTGGGCGCTTGAGCGCAAGCGCGCCACGTGGGCGCTTGAGAGAAAGGGGCTTTTAGTCCCAGAAATAGGGTTTAGAGTGGAGTTAAACTCCTAAAAATGTTTTGGTTGAGGAAATGGGTTCTTCTTATTCCTCCTCTGTTGGCTGGATCAAGAGATGTGAGATATAAAAATCTCTTCTTTTTGAGATCTAATGACAGATCCAAGTTCCTCTTTGTGGGTTTTGTGGTGAAAAACTATTTAGTTTTGGAAAAGGGAGAGTAAAACTCTTGATTTAGTTCACAAAAAAAAGAAGAAGGTTTGAAACCTTCAGAAAGGGGAAAGAGGCACAAACTCAAGGTTTTTGAGAGAATGAAAAGTATATTTTTTTTATCATCATGTTGCCTTTTATAGGCTTACATATTTACATATAGCCCCTTGGGCTTCACAAAATGGCATTTTGCCTATCCTATGGCTCATGTGCCATTTCATTTTTGCACATAAGCCATGGGCTTACAAAATATTGGCTTTATGCCCATTTTGCATACATTCATGTATTAAAAATTACATAAAAATTATTTATTACATGATTTTGTTGTTGGCATGGGGAGGCTGGCCGCGGGCTCGACTTGGGCATGGGCCCGCTTGACCTGGGCTTGGGCCCACCTAGCTTGGGGGTTGACCTTGACTTTGACTCGGTCAACCGAGGTGTAAATTTTTACCCCAACAAGGTGTATTTTGAAAATTATATAAAATTATTTTTACATAAAATCTCCTCAAGTTATATTAAATTACAATAAGGACCCTAGTAAATATAGGTTTAAGCGGGACCAGTCTTTTAAGCCTTAGGGAGCCCAAGATATGGGTGCTTGCCTATTTAAGGAAGACAACTTAACAAACGGTGTTATCAACACGGTAATCGTCTTTGAAAAGACACAAATCCTGCCGTCCATGTGCAGCGGTTACCGATAACACCAAAACCTAATTCAGGATTCAATTTCTTTTCTAATTGTCTGACTCAGATTGAGTCTCGATATAAATAATCTGACTTGAATATGATTCAAGTACAAACTACAATACAACATGAATCCATATATTCAATCTGTTCAATCTATTTAATCCGTTTTGACCGAACCGAACCATGGATATACTTCCATTTACATGATTCTCCAGTTACATCCATTTACTGATATCATGGTTTCGACAAGTCATCCATCTATACAATCTATAATAAAAAACAATATAATTTACAATACAATACCAACAGTACAACCAAGACATCACGGGGTTTAAAGGGCAGATTGGTATGGAAGGTGTTAGAAGTGACACGAGACTGCAAACATTAAGACACCTAACCTGTATTCCATTGCTTTTGTACCGTAGCATAAACGGTTCTTTGTACATTCCGTTCACCTTAGTCTCTGGTCTACTGAGACTCCTCTCGTATACACTGGTATCCTTCTGTACCAAGCTAAAAACAACAGCGTTAACAATATAATACAACTTTAATAACTGTACTCTCTCTATCTATTCTACTTTTTCTTTATCTTTGGGACTTATCGAGCGATTTGTTCGCTGACGACATTCCCTTTGTTTCTTCTTTGGAATGTTGTCAGGTGATTCGGATCTTCAGGAGATCGAGCCCACCAGCGAGGACTTGGACCAGCTAGCTTACGACCCAGAGCTTTAGTTTTCCTTATAAACATTTACATTCTGTATTTTTATTTCTGTTTTGCCACTGTTTAGGCATTGCTTTCCATTCCATGTATTTACTTTTCAGATGCATTGTACAAAAGAATATTAATAAATAAAGTTGATGTTCATTACATTTGTCTCTTGTGTATATTTCTTTTATATTGCTTAGTTACGTTTAGCGTATTTACTTCTGAGTAAATACTTAGTGGCTCATCGCATCCTCTGCCCGTACACTGGGAAGCGGGGCGTGACAGGTTTTGTTGGTGGCCCATGCAGGTCAGAGCTGTATAGAACCCTACCATACAGTTCAGTTATGCGTGGACAACCTAAGAAATATAACACAAGAACCAGCAACTGAAAACATTCTTTACAATTCATATTCCTTGAATCTTATCACTTCATATACTTTGAATCTGTTCTAACCTAAAATTTTTCATTCAAGGTTATGGATTCCCCAAACAACACCAGCGCCAATGTCAATAACACACCTCTAACACTACCAATTACACCTGCCGTTCCTGCTCCGATCAATGAGCAGACGGTTCTGCTTGAGGCGATCCAGGGCCTCCTGGAAGGACAGCAGCAGCAGACTGCTATCCTGATGAACCGATCAGAGGCAGAAGCACCTGGGGTGAAGCAACTCAGAGCTCTGCACCCCAAGAACTTTTCGGCAAAAGAGAGCCCTCTAGAAGCTGAGGAATGGGCTCAGAGTATCGAAGATGATCTGGCAGCGGCACAAGTGCCAGAAATAGCTTGAGTTCGTTTGCGAAATTACGGCTCACGGTCAATGCACGGGTCTGGTGGAAGGCGGAAAAATTCCGTCTTTATCAACCTATCGAATGGAAGACTTTCCGCGACATTTTCGACGTAAAGTACTTCCCTGAGACTGCCAGGTTCGACATGGAACAGCAGTTCATCCATCGGCAGGAAGGTTCAATATGGACCAAGTCAGTAGATGAATATGACGCTGAGTTCACCATGCTCAGTCGGTAAGTTATGTCTCAATAATTCGAATTTTAAATATATCACATACTACATAGCTAACACAATACTTTACCAGATTTACGGCACACCTGGTACCGACGGATGAGATCCGAAGCCGTCGATTTGAACAAGGATTAGATTCGGAGATCCAGGCTGCACTAGCCATAGGAGATTTTCCGACTCATGAATCAGCTCTGAAAGCTGCCCGCCGTTATGAGGCAGTGGTAAAGATGAGAGGCGGATCTCAAGCTGCTGGAGTTAAGCGCCTTGCCAACCAGATGGCAGGAGGAGCCTCGTCAAGGCCACAATTTGTGCCAAGGAGACCGGGAGTAACAAACAACCGTCCCAGCCCAGCCTTTTGTAACTACTGCAAGAAAGATAGGAATTTAATGAAAGACTGCCGGCGAGCCAACCGCCTTTGCTTAGTCTGCGGCTCAGCTACTCATGATATTGGGTCTTGTCCTTGTAGACAAAACTCATATGCTGCACCCAGGCCGGCAATCACTTACCCGCAGTGCCCAGCCATCCTTGCACCTGCTCCGAGACTAGCTCTCCCTGCTCCACCACCTAGAGGACCACCGATTTCACCTCCTCCTCGTTAGTTCCATCAAGCTCAACGGAACGTTCCGAGGAATGCTCCTCGGGCCAGGAGGAATGTACCACGACGGCAGGCTTTCATGATGACAGTGGAAGAAGCTGAGGCCACTGGCCAAGTCATCACTGGTAACCCTTTCTTCTCAATCTTTCCTTTCAGTCTTAACACCTACCCACATATTTTTCCTATACCTAAAACATATCCCACATACCTTAGGTACAATCTTAGTAGCCTCACTTCCTGCACCAGCACTCTTCGATACTGGAGCATCTCACTACTTTATGTCGCAATGGTTCTTCCAAACTCATGCGATTCCAGTCACACCTCTTGTATCCGTTGGAATGTCAGTTCAGGAAATAGCGTTCTAAAGGCAACAATGGGATATAGCTTGTATCTAGCAGTAGTCTGCAGCAGAGAATTCTATGCTGACTTCAAGGTGCTGGATATAAAAAACTTTGATGTGGTTCTAGGTATGGATTGGCTCAGAACATTCTATGCTACCATTGACTGTCGTCAAAGGAGGGCAGTGTTCGAGATTCTAGACCATCCAGTCTTCTATTTCAAAAGTGTAGACCGTACCCTGGAGCCAAGTACTTACAAGTCAAAACCAAAGAAGGAAGTAATTGCGGCAACTCAAGCAGAGGAAGGATCAAAGCCAGAAGTGGTTCGAGAGTTCGACGATGTGTTTCCTGACGATATATCAGGTTTGCCTCCCGATTGAGCTCTTGAATTCAGTATTGATTTAGTATCAGGAGCACAACCGGTGATCAAAGCACCTTATCGATTAAGTCCAGAAGGTTTGAAGGAAGTCTGAACTCAGCTGGACGAATTATTGCGAAAGGATGGATTCGTCCCGGCACTTCAAGTTGGGGATCACCAGTACTGCTTGTGAAGAAGAAAGAAGGTTCATATAGAATGTGCATCGATTATAGAGCCTTGAATGAAGTAACGATAAAGAACAAGTATCCGCTACTGTGTATCGACGATTTATTCGATCAACTAAGTGGATCTTGTGTTTTCTCTAAATTAGATCTTCGTTCAGGTTATCATCAGGTGAAGGTCAAGGAATCTGATATCCACAAAATGGCTTTCAGAACTCGCTATGGACAATACAAATTTCTTGTGATGCCATTTGAAGTGACCAACGCACCGGCAATATTCATGAACCTGATGAATTAAGTTTTCCGGGAGTACTTAGACAAGTTCGTTGTCATCTTCATCGATGACATCCTGGTGTATTCTAAGAGTCGGAAAGAACACGCCGAACGCCTACGAATTGTCCTGGAAACTCTACGATAACATCAACTTTACGCTAAGTACAGCAAGTGCGAGTTTTGGCTAGATCAAGTTGGTTTTCTTGGACATATTGTATCAGGCAAAGGAATCTCTGTGGATCCAGCGAAAGTTTTAGCAGTAAGCGAATGGCCGACACCAAAGTCAGTGAAGGATATTCGAAGTTTCTTGGGTCTAGCTGTATATTACAGAAGGTTCATTGAAGGCTTTTCGAAGATAGCAACACCCCTGACCAAGCTCAAATATAACGATGAAGACTTTGTGTGGTCAGAAGCATGAGAATAAGCTTTCGTAGAACTCAAGTCAAAGTTGACATCAGCACCTATTCTCGTGATACCGGATCAAACTGGAGGTTTCGAAGTATACTGCGATGCATCCTGTAAGGGATTAGGATATGTTCTATATCAGCATGCAAGAGTTTTGGCTTATGATTCAAGACAACTGAAGATTTATGAGCGCAATTATCCGACGCATAATTTGGAGTTAGCGGACATAAGCTTTGCTCTCAAGATTTGGCGCTATTATCTTCTTGGCGAACGAGTGAACATATACACAGATCAAAAGAGTCTGAAATATATGTTTACTCAGAAGGAGCTTAATATGCGGCAGAGACAATGGTTAGAACTCATGGCGGACTTTGAAATCAACCTGCAATATCACCCAGGGAAGGTGAATGTGGTACCTTATGCCCTTAGTCGCCAACAATTAGCAATGCATCTCACCGCTTAGTGGAAGCTTCAACAAGACTTGCATCAGATGGAGATTGAAGTAGTCATGCCAGGTAACGCTTCAAGTTTGATGAATTTACAAATTCATTCTACCATTGTCAATCAGATCAAAGCAGCTCAAGCAAGTGATACTAAGTTGCAAAAGATCAGAGAACAAGTAGAGAATGGACTCAAAACAGACTTTATCATCCATGAAGACGGATCTTTGAGATACGGTAGTAGATTATGTGTACCAAAAGGTTCTGTTCGGGAAGAGTTAATGAAAGAAGCTTACAACTCTCTCTACTCAGTACACTATGGAGGCACAAAGATGTACAAAGATCTGCGTCAAAATTACTGGTGGCAAGGAATGAAGCGTGAAGTAGCCAGAAGCGTCGCTAAATGCTTGGTGTGTCAGCAAGTAAAGGCTGAACATCACAGGATTGCTGGGTTACTTCAACTGTTACCTATCCCAGAATGGAAGTGGCAACACATCCCAATGGATTTTATGACTGCACTTCCTCGCAGCACAAAGGGTAAAGATTCGGTATGGGTTATTGTGGATCAACTCATAAAATCGGCTCATTTCACTCCATTTCGAGTTGGCCAATAAACTGAGACATTAGCAAAGAAGTACATGGAGGTAAGAATCTACTTAAGATTTAAACTTTCTATAATGTACTATCTCTGATACCCATGAACTCATACAGGAAATTGTGAGACTTCATGGAGTACCAGTCTGCATTGTCTCCGATCGTGACACCAGGTTCCGATCGCAATTTTGGCAGAGTCTACAAGCAAGCTTGGGAACAAGTCTGAACTTCAGCATGGCTTATCATCCACAAACAGATGTTTAGTCTGAGCGAACTATTCAGATCTTGGAGGATATGCTCAGAGCGTGTATGCTAGACTTCGGAGGATCGTGGGACGATCACCTACATCTTGTGGAGTTTTCATACAACAACAACTAACAAGCAAGCATTGAAATGACACCTTTTGCAGCGCTTTATGGAAGGAAGTGTCGATCACCATTAAGTTGGGACGACATTGGAGATAGAGAACTCCTTAGACATGAGATGATAGTAGCAACTGTTGACATGGTTCGTACTATCAGAGAAAGAATGCGCATAGCCCAAGATCAACAGAAATACTGGGCTAATGCAAAGCGCCATCATTTGGAGTTCCTACCGGGATATCACGTATTCTTAAAGATATCTCCAAACCGCGGAGTGATTCGATTTGGAAGACGGGATAAGCTAAGTCCGAGATACATTGGACCGTTCGACATACTCGAACGAGTCGGTGAAGTGGCATACCGCTTGGCACTTCCACCTTCATTGGAAGGAGTGCACAATTTGTTCCACATATCCTAACGCAGGAGGTATGTGAGTGACCCCAGCCGTATTCTCGACCATTCCGAGCTTACTGTAAATCCCGACTTATTTTGTGAGCAACAACTTATGGAGATCGTGGACAGGAAAGTGAAGTCACTTCGGAACAAGGAAGTCAACTTAGTTCGAGTGATGTGGAGAAAAGACACTCCAGGAGAATCGACATGGGAAAGGGAAGATGAGACGCGTGCAAGATATCCTCACCTATTTGCAAACTAGTCTTTAAAATAAATTGTAAATTTCGATGACGAAATTTTTGTAAGGAAGGTAGACTGTAACAACTCCAATTTTAGTGTACATAAAATTCATTTAAAATTAATATATACTTAGGGTATTTACATTTCCTGTGAGTACTATAAATATTAATTTACTTTTGAACAACAAGAAGGAGCTTGTAGCACATTGGTAAGACCTTGCACTGCTGAACCAAAGCACCAGAGTTCAAATCCCATTAGTCACATTATTTTTTAATTAGTTTTCTTTTAAATTTTTAGAAACCCAAGAGTCTACACGTGCATAACTCGTAAAAAAAAAGTCACATATAAAACAAATGAGTCCAGGGAGTAGACCAATCGACGGTGGACACGTGGCGACGAGCCCCGGCCCTACTTGGCCACTCGGGCCGGCGACTCGGTCGAATCGGCCGGCGGCGCCGGTTCGGTTGATTCGGATTGCCAATTTCCCTTCTTGACTCCTGTTTCTTTTTGCCTCCCCATAACCCCTGTACAGTTTATTTTACCTGCAAATTTACAGAGCCGATAAAAACATCTATTTAATCTATCTTAAATACAAAATTTTAATACATCTTTTCATACCCTTTCATCTACCCTAACCCTAACTTTTTCTATAAATACCACTCCATTCCACACCCTCCCTCACTCATAAACTCTGTCCAAACTCTCAAGAAAATTCCCTAGAACTTTTGTGTACAAGTGGAGTTAGCGAAGGGCGCAGCTCCGGCGAACTTCCGGTGATGACCCTAGGAGCTCCCGGCGACGAAACGACGTACCGGCACCTCCTACCACTCCCTATTCCTCTTATCTAATCTAAAATCCCATAAGTCCCTCCTCCCTCTTCTCTTTACTATTCTGAAAACTTGTATTTTTATAACCCGACGGAAGCGGAGTTAATCCGACATCCGATTCGGTATTCTTTAAAAAGTTCCAATTTTCTTAAATACAACAATACCAAACTTGCACATCATGACCATTAAACATTAACAAAACATATTGAACAAAGGAATTCATATTGTAATTTTTATCGCACTTTTTCAGGAAAATACCATATAGTTTAGTTTTGACATAAATCATTCTAATTCCTTGCTATACCTTTAGATAGTTCATGAGGTAATGACCTACCTTCCCACAACACACATCTCTATTATAGCACGATGTCTTTTTGGAATATAGAATACGGGAATAGGAATTTACAAGTAAATACCTTTAACTTATAAAAACCTTTTCTACAAGATTATGTATCTTAAACAAATCTTTGCAAAGCGCCGCTACAACCCATTTGGGGAACCCATTCGGGATGGTGTGGATTATTGCACATCCTCGGAGTTAGTAGTGTGAGATGGAGACCTCCTCAAGGAGCATACGGTCTTAAAAGATTTAAAAATACAAATATCTTAAGAAAATGAGATTTCTAGAAAAAAATAATAAATTAAAATTATTATATATATATATATATATGTATATGTATCATCAAAATATCTAATTTCTGATATAATATAAATATTCCATCTTTTCTAAACCAAAAGAATCACTTTACATGAAAATACCATGCAATTCCATACAAGTTCAATACTTTACAATTAAATACCATATATTATGAAATTAGGTTTTATTCACTAGAAATATCACATATATAAAATATACATCAATGAAAACTCTAAAGACGATAATAAAATACTTGAGGTGTCTTTTAAAAATTATACAAAATTAATTTTACATAAAATCCCCTCAAGTTATATTAAATTATAATAAGGACCCTAATAAATATATGTTTAACCGGGACCAGTCTCTTGAGCCACAGGGAGCCCGAGATATGGGTGCTTGTCTATTTAAGGTAGACAACTTAACAAACGGTGTTATCAACACGGTAATCGTCTTTGAAAAAGACACAAATCCTGCTGTCCATGTGCAGCGGTTACTGATAACACCAAAACCTAATTCAGGATTCAATTTCTTTTCTAATTGTCTGACTCAGACTGAGTCTCGATATAAATAATCTGACTTGAATATGATTCAAGTACAAACTACAATACAACATGAATCTATATATTCAATCTGTTTAATCTATTCAATCCGTATTGACTGAAACGAACCATGGATATACTTCCATTTACATGATTCTCTAGTTACATCTATTTACTGATATCATGGTTTCGGCAAGTCATCCATCTATACAATCTATAATACAAGACAATACAATTTACAATATAATACCAACAATACAATCAAGACATCACGGGGTTTAAAGGGTAGATTGGTACAGAAGTGTTAGAAGCGGCACGAGACTGCAACCATTAAGACACCTAACCTGTATTCTATTGCTATTGTACCGTGGTATAAACGGTTCCTTGTAAATTCCGTTCACCTTAGTCTCTGGTCTACTGAGACTCCTCTCGTATACATTGACATCATTCTGTACCAAGCTACAAACAACAGTGTTAACAGTATAATACAACTTTAATAACTACACACATACACACACACACTCTCTCTCTATTCTACTTCTTCTTTATCTTTGGGACTTACCGAGCGATTTGTTCGCTGATGACATTCCCTTTCTTTCTTCTTTGGAATGTTGTCAGGTGATTCGGATCTTCAGGAGATCGAGCCTACCAGCGAGGACTTGGACCAGCTAGCTTACGACCCAGAGATTTAGTTTTCCTTGTACACATTTACATTCTGTATTTTCATTTCTGTTATGCCAATGTTTAGGCATTTCTTTCCATTCCATGAATTTAATTTTCAGATGCATTGTACAAAAGAATGTTAATAAATAAAATTACTATTCATTACATTTGTCTCATGTGTATATTTCTTTTATATTTTTTAGTTACGCTTAACGTATTTACTTCTGAATAAATACGTAGCGGTCTCGTTGCGTTCTCTGCCCGTACACTGGGAAGGAGGGCGTGACAGCGCTTTAAAAGATCAATATCCGACTCCTTCCCTAATCTTTCTTCAGGTGCGTCCTTGAGATTTTCCTTAGGCGATGGATTGGTGAGTGGTTTTGCCTGAGCAATCATCTCCTGTAGCTTTTCACGTCACAGTTGAGCTTTTGTCAGAGATCGAATATGCGGTCGATGACTAGTAGAAGCACGAATTCGTCTTTGGATTTCACTATGTGGACTTTATGAACTACCATGCTCGCAGGTTTCGGGTGTTTAGTGTTTTGTCCTTTATAGTTTGCCTTGGGCGTTTGAGCCTTATTAGGCCTCTTTTTTTTTTGTGAAATGCCACTTTGGCTTCGGGAGGAACCGTTGTAGCAGGAACCATCTTGGGATGCGTTCCCTTGTGTTTGAGAGGGGATTTGTTAGAATTTGGCTGACGTTTAGGGGAAGCGCCACAGACGACAACTGAGTCCTTCACCTGCTTCCATACCATATATATAGATGAGGAAAGTTCTTTTAGGGAGCGAACTGCTTTCTGCTCGCATCGGACTTCACAGGATGCGGAGATTTCTTCAATATTGCGGTGGAAGAATTTTGTCTGACCCTTCGCAACAGTTCGAACCTGTTCCCGGTTGGAACAACAACATTCACCACTAGGGTTGAAATAGGACCAAACAGAGAACTTCCCCCAGCTTGTTTTGTATGACGCCGATATCGACGTCGAACGTTTCTTACGGCCGGAATTTGATTTGACTCAGAATTTTGCTAAGCCTGTCGCTTGTTTTCTTCGAGAGCTTGAGTATTCTAGCCTCTACGTCGACCATGGTCTTTGGGAGGTACCAGTTGTTTGGAGATCGATTCATTCGGTAAAACAAAAACTTGAGGAGCCAGCCTGTGGAAGACAGACTTCTTTTGGGATTCCTCCTTCGGTGTTGAGGTACCAAAGGTAGGAGGTAGGAGCATAGACCCAAAGAGAAACCCACTGATTTCTTGAAGAACCGGATTGCAGAGATTTGAGGCTGCAAGTGGACCATACTTGAGTCCACCAGATGTGACAGAGTCTGAATTGCGGTGAGTAGAAGCAAACGTCATTCTACAAAGAGACGAAACGCCGGCTTCAGTTTCTCATCACCCAAGGGCAACTACAAACATATATACCGCGTTTATTTGAACGCGGAAAAACACGACACACGCAGTGTGGAGTGGAAAGAGGAAAAGGTCCCACCGGGCGTGCCAGAATCTGTTCATCGCCGAAAGACAAGAACGAACCGGGATATGTCATCTTGCCTGAATCTGGGGGAAGTTGCTATTTGGATTTATCCTTCCACCTCTCCGAAGATTCCAAGTTGATTTATGGCACCATACATTGGAGGTTTGGACGGATGCGGCCGTTGTAGCAGACTTTATCAGATTTTCCCTCATTTGTGAAGGGTTTTGATTGTGGGAACGATCTTCCCTGCATTCGCAAACCCCTACAGTTAATTACGTTACCGCGTTGCAATAACCGCTTTCTCCTGCTCTGGAAGTTCACTTCTTATCGTGTTGTGTTTTCTTTATTTTGGGTTGCCCATGGATTGTATACAGAGACTAATTTATGTCGTCGCCCGTAGGGCACGGATTAGTCCAAATCCGTATATTTGAGATTTGGATTTAGGTCAAGAATTATGCTTGACGGGGCCCGCATTGGTAGCTTGGTTTGCCAACGGGAATGAACTTAGGATACAGATCTCACATTTGTGAGGTCTATCGGTTCAGGAGATATTCTGGTTTGATCTAAGAATCATTAGCCATATTTCAGACTAAGATCAATTTATGAGCAGAGGACATATGAGCTCAACTGATCATTAGATCATATATGAATAGATGATGGATAGTATACGGTAGTCATTATGGAGACAGTCCGCAGGGCAAAACATATTAGTTTAAGGATGTCGTGGTCTAACATTCCCTGTTTGGGATGAATGTTAGTTTAAGAACATTTCGGTCCAATGTTCCCTGTTTGGGATGAAAATTAGTTTAAGGACATTTTGGTCCATTATCGCCGTATTTGGAGGCGAAGATTAGTTTAAGGAAAGTTCGGTCCAACATTCAACTTGCATGCACGCGTATTTGTTACGTGGCGGAGTGAACGGTGGTGACATGGAATTCACCCAATTTGGAGTATCATCCGATTTGAGGTGTGCACGTCAATTTGGAAGTGCATCAACATGGGATATATCATTCCCAGTCTTGATGAAGTTTTACATAAATTTGGGACGAGAAAAGAGTTATTGGTTGTCGGGACCCATCGCCTCTCTGAAAACGTTGAGGAATTACAACGATATATATCAGAGGTGTGGAGAGAAGTACCCTTGAACCAAATCCCGTAATTAAGGGAAAAAGTGGTTGTGGTGTACCTAAGAATCGCTAGTCATATTTGAGATTAAGATTACCTTAGGGGATATGAGATGAATATCATTTTTGGATATCATCAATAAGAGATCATCAGTCATGTTTGAGACTAAGATCATTTTAGAAATCAAGAGCATATGGGCTTTGTTGATTTAAAATCAAAGAGGTTTAACCTCAGGAAACTTAGCCAATTTGGACTGAGATTGTGTCTCTATACTACCCAGCAGTGCTAAGCACTAAGATATACAACACTCACGTGTGTTACACGTGAGACGCTGGCACAATGCTAAGTACTAATCTTTTCTAGTGCTCACGTGCTTTTCACGTGAGGCGCTGGGTTTTTTAGCCTTGGGCGCTCACGTGCTTTTCACGTGAGGCGCTACAATAGTACTAAGCACTAATTTTTTCTGGCGCTCACATGTGTTTCACGTGAGGCGCTAAGTTTTTGGAGATTTAATCGCTGTTGATTATTTGGAGAACTTAAATCTCTGTTAATGTTATTTTGACTATTAACGATCACCAAGATCATTATTTTGAGAATCTGGGATCATGTTCTTTAAGAACTATGTTCTTGATTTGAAGAAACTAAGTCCCTGGAGTATTATGAACTCCATGTTTTCTATGTTCATGTTTTCAGAGAGGTTAAACCTCTTTTAATGGTGTTTTGACAATTAAGGATTACCAAGATCACTATTTTGAGGATCTTGGATCGGGTTCTTTAAAGCACTAAGTTCTTGATTTGAAGGAACTAAGTTCCTGGAGTATTATGAATTCCATCTTCTTTCTTTTCAATTTTGTTATTTCCTGATTCCCAAGAACAAGATCTTCTCAATGAGAATTAAATTCTCAACTTGTGCAAGACTTGTCTTGTGGATCTTAGATCCAGAGAAATAACTAAGTTCTTTGAGAAGGGTTAAACCCTTAGATATGGTATGTTAGGTAAAAGAGATATTTTGATCTCTTCTTTTTTCATTACCTAGAGTTTTTTAGGAGGGAAATCTTCTTTTTTGAGAGAATTAAATTCTCTATTGTTTTGAGAGCCTTCTGTATTTTTATAGAAGCTTATGGGGTTTTCCCTTTTTTCCTCCTTCCCTCTTTGATTAATTTCTTTGCTCCTATTTATAGGAGAAGAGAAAAATCAATTTGTTGAGAAAATCTCTCATTGAGAGATCATGATTGATTTCATTATCAATCAAAATGATCTTTTAGATCAATCGGTGAATTTTATTCACTGTTTAATTTTTAATCTAAAGGCTCTCTACTTAACAGTGAAAATTTCTTATTTGTTTAAAAAAATTAGGAAATATTTTCCTAAGATAGAATTTTATTCTATCATATGAATACCTTGTTAGTTTAACAAGATTAGGAATATATTTTCCTAACATAGAATTTAATTATGTTATATGAATATCTTGTTAGTATAACAAGATTAGGAAAATATTTTTCTAAAATAAAATTTTATTCTATCAGATGATTTAATTGTTGATATTTTATCACAATTAGATTTTAAATCCAAGATTCTCTGATAGGAAAAGATCTTTCCATATAAGAATAATTAAGGAAAATATTTCCTAAATAGAATTTAATTCTATTATTTGATGATTTTAAATCACTGTTGGATCTTTTGATCCAACGGCTCTCCGTTTTACAGAGAATATTTGATCACGGAGATATTTTTTTCCTAATAGAATTTAATTCGATCATTTTTATGATTTATTATCTCCATTGGATTTTTGATCCAACAGCTCTGTTTAACAGAGAATATCCCAGATTTTAGGGAAATATTCCCCATATAGAATTTAATTCTATCCTCTTTAATTTGGGCGCTGACGCTCACGTTCTATGCACGAGGGCGCTGCCTAAGAATTTAAGTCTTTTATAAGTAGTCACTCTCGTGCTTTACACGCTGGCGCTCACGTGTGTTCCACGTGAGGCGCTACTATAGAATTTAATCTTAACAAAGGATGGCGCTGACGCTCACATGGGAAACACATGAGGCACTCAAGAATTTAATCCTGTCTGAGGTGATAGTTACATGTTTTGCATGTGGGTACACGTGTTTAACTCGTGGAGCTTTCCTTTTATTTTTATAAGGGAACAACAAGCTCTGAACCAAAAAAATTTGGCGGGAACAGTGGATTGAGGATGTTCCTATCAGGAAACTGGACGTCGCCTCTACGATAAAATTTCTGCAGAACAACATGATCTCCAGATTCGGGATCCCGAGGTGCATCGTCACCGACCATGGAACTAACTTCGAAAACGACAAAGTCAGAGAATTTTGCAATGACTATCACATATTAATGAAGTTTGCCGCGGTAGCCAATCCCCAGTGCAGTGGGAAGCCGAAATAGCAAACCGAAGCGTCATTCGAGGGCTCCGAACTAGCCTAGAAGGAAGGCAAGGCGGCTGGGTTGAGGAACTACCTTGGGTACTATGGGCTCTGTGGACGTCGAGAAAAACACCCACAGTAGAAACCCCGTTCAGCCTCTGCTACGATACCGAGGCGATGGTCTCCACCGAAATCGGATTGCCCAGCTGTCGAGTCGAGCAATTTGACGATGAGACCAACACCTTAGCCCTTCTAAGAAACTTCGACATCTTATTAGAAAAGTGAGATAGGACGCAAATCATGATGGCTGCTTACCAGCAGCAAACCGCCTGCTACTACAACGTCCGAGTCAGGCATCGAGCCTTCAAGACAGGAAACTTGGTCTTACGATGAAACGAGTTCAGGGACCAAGAGAAGTTACATAAGTTCTCCCCAAAATGGGACGGGCCTTTCCACATGACAGAGACACTGCCCGGTGCAGCTTACCATCTCCAGGACTCTAAAGGGCACAATTTCCATCGGCCGTATAACACCGAAAAGCTTAAGTTGTACAGATAAAAATGTTCCCCCTTTTTTTCCTTTTTCTCGAATAATGTAATTTCTTTCCGTATCAGTTAATTTTTCCAAACAAAGTCCTCATGCAAATTAGACTTCGACACCGACCCATAACCCTGCCTTTCTTCTTTCCTTCGGATCCGAGCTAGGGGACATGGAAGGGGCACGGATCGAAAAAAAGGTGGAGGGGGATGGGGATGAGAGAGAGATAATGCACGACAACCTTGACCAAAAGAATATTTTTATTACTCGAAGGTATTCCTAGCTCCGCATCCTTACAACCATTACAGCAAAAGAGGAAGTGGATTAAGAAAATATTGACGATGGTAATCGGAAGAAAGCTCCTCCAGTCGAGCCCAGGCAACCTCCGCCCGCTCCCTCTGGTGGTGCCCGTACCCTAGAAGCTACTAATTCTCCGGGATCCCCAACCGCCGAGCATGACACCACAACTAACCTCTGTTGAAAACATTCGAGAAGAATGTCCACTGAGCGATCCCTCCGGCTCTTCGAGATAAGGCCAAGCTCATGGGCCTTGTTCATCTTATCAAACGCCTTGTCCATTGCCTGTAGGGACAGAACATTATAAAGGCCCGGGGACGACCTCCATATCGTGTAGATCAACACTTGCAAGAGAGGAGATCATCGGAGAAGAAGTCGCCCACAGTGCCCCTCCAAACAACTTATCACAGCCTCATACATCGCCTCGGAACGATCAAGACCATAGAAGTACACTTTGTCTCGGGACACGATCTCCGTGATAGTGTATACGCGGCCCGTCATCTTCAAGAAACGTAGCATTTAGGAGGAACTAGGCCAAGCCTTCGACATTTATAGCCTCAACAAGAAATCTTCCCACGGCCGAGATCTTCTTGCGCTACAACGCAAATCACAGGATGTCGCACTTTCCCAATGAGGCACGACCACATGGCATCCGATTGCATGGTGTACTTTCCTTAAAATACGGGTCAAAGAAGGTTGAACGATATCTCTCAGATAAACATAAAATCTTGGAAGCCCTCGCCAAGAGGCGTCCGAGTAGTCTCCTGCTCGGCTCATCCAATGAAGGCAGCTTCCAGTCTGGCCATTCTGTGGATCTAAAGCCTTCTCCAAGAGGCTCCCAAGTAGTCTCTTGCTCGGCTCATCCGCTGCAGGAAGCTTCCTGCCCGACCACTCTGCTGATCCAAAACCCTCGCCAAGAGGCGCCCGAGTAGTCTCCTGCTCGGCTTATCCACAGAAGGAATCTTCCTTCCTGACCACTCTGCAGATCCAAAGCCCTCACCAAGAGGCTCCTGAGTAGTCTGCTGCTCGGCTTATTCGCGGAAGGCAGCTTCCTACCCGACCACTCTGCGAATCCAAAGCCCTCACTATGAGACGCCCGAGTAGTGTCCTGCTCGGCTCATCCGCTGAAGGCAGCCTCCTGCCCGCCCAATCCCAAGCCCTCTTCTAGAGGCGCCCAAGTAATTTCGTGCTCGGCTCTTTCAAGGTCCAATTCGTGGATGGGAGAACGAGATGGAGACACTGACCTATCTATACTTGGCGTTCGCTTTATTTATGTATGAGGCGCATGATCTTCACCTCAACTCCAGGGTGAGTGGGACACCGACCTATTGATACTTGGTGTTCGCTTGATTTATGTACGCGACGCACGATCGTCACCTCGACTCCAGGGTGAGTGGGACTCTGACCTATCTATACTTGGCGTCCGTTCGATTTATGTACGCGGCGCACGATCGTCACCTCGACTCTGGGTGATGGCAGACACCGGTCTACCAATGACTTGGCTTTTGCTAGCTTGTACGTCGTGCTCGTCCAGCATTCGACACTCAACTTTGCATGTGCTGGATGTCCGTTGGACACCGACTGATCGCACGCTTTTTGCGTTTCGGATGTTCAAAGTTCTAAAGTTATAACCGCGATCAGGACGGTGTCGCTTCGCAGCTAGCCGGTTGAGCACGGGTCGATCCATAGGGAGATGGTTGTATGTCTGTTCGAGTTTTAGACGAGTTAATAAAGAACGTGTATATGTTTGTTCAAATCTAACCTATGTGTTTTACATGCACGTATAAAGTTGTTAAGAAAAAGATACGAAAGTGTAAGCTAAAGAAATCCGCACTCAAAACCTTTGAGCCGAGTCATGACCAATTTAAGCTAGAGCAATTGGCAACAACGTGGATTAGGGTACTTAAGCACGGTATTCATGGAATCCGGCTATTGACCCTTGTCCGTCCGTTCTTGTCTCTTGCTTTCGCCTCCGGCCAAACCGAACGCAACCGGTCGCGGTTAGGAATCACCGTTACCATGGTAGGGTAGGGTGCCTAACGGAGCACTAGCGTAACGTTTGGACGGAGTTCAAAGGAAAATAACAGGAAAAGGAAATGAGGAATGAAACCTTAACTTACAATATTTTATTTATTCTTAACAACAACATATTACAACCATTCACAAAACGAACCAAAAAGAGCAAAAGAAAAGATAAACAAAGAAGCGAAAAGATTACAAGCAAGTAATTAAAAGTGCATGAAAGTGCAAGAAAGTAAATGAGCAAGAAATGAAACTAGGAACCATAGAACCCAAAACAAGACATGGGTTCAATAACTAAATCTTAAAATTGCAAGCTCAATTAAGAGGTTGCAAGATCAAGAAAAGGCAAAGAACTCATGGAGAATGAAGCACAAAAGAGAGAACATTATTGATTCCAAAATGATACAACCCCTTGAGATCAATGACCAAAGCTTAAACTTGCAAGCTCACTTAAGTGGTTGCAAGATCAAGTTAAGGTAGAGAGCTCAAGGGGGAAGCTAAGCAAAAAGAATGATACAAAATAACCCTCATCTTCATTTAACATCCACTCAAAAGCTCTCACAACAATTTAATGGAGGAAAAATGAAGAAGAAGAAGAAGAAGAAGAAGAAGTAAACTAAAAACTAACAAAAAGAGCGCATGAAAAAGAACACCCATGGCTTGGCAAGTTCTGGGCAATTTATAGGCAGGAAACAGAGAACCTAGGGCAACATTCTGACACTATATGAATTGACCAAACAGCCTTTGAAAAGTTTTCAACTGACGAGCCTATACGGCCGCGGTTCCGCGGCCTAAGCGCGCTTATGCCGCGGAACCGCGGCCATAAAGAGGAGTTAGGCCATCTATTTTTGTCGGTATCCCTGGTTTTCTGTACTCTTCAGTGTGGTATATGTTGTTTCTCAGAATCTCTTCACAATATTTCCAGAATTTCAGCAGATCAAAAGGTGATGTGATGTGGATCTTTTGCCATGATTTTTCTTGAGCTCCGCGTAGATATGTTGGATCTTGTGTTGATATTGAGCTTTGTGCATGAAAATGACATTGATTTGCCATTTTGTCCCTTAAACTGGTGTGCGACAACATACGGATAGAGAGTGGAGACCCGTGTTTTATCTGTGGTTGGCAGTAATCCGGAATTTGTCGTGCTTTTCCATGAATTTCACTGTTTAGAGATGAGAACCTGTATCCTGCAATTGACTAACAAACACGGCTCAAGAGTACCTACCGATAAGCAAACGAGCATAAGAATGGGCGGTAGTAAAAGCAATATTCTGGTGTGAACAAATACCCCCAAACTTAACTTTTTCTCGTCCCGAGCAAAACCAATTATTCACAAAAAAGTCCTAACAGCACTTTCGCAGGGAACGCGATTGCACTGAGCACGTGCAACAAGCCGTTAAACCTCTAGGTATCCCTAGTAGGAGGAGTGTTGTCTCTTGAGGGTTTCAGCGGATTACACCCACAAAATCCCGTCAAGCTAGTGTCATAAGTTAACATCGATTCTACTCCTACAGTTTAGTATTTACGTTAGAAACTCTATCATCCTAAGTTAGAAATATCCAACCCTTATTTTTCACACCTCCTATCTATTTAACCTTGGATCCTATAAAAAGTTTAGAAAGATGTTGGCACTTCCTGAGTTTTCCTTCTAAAGTGCGGTCTTAATTCCGGGATTTTTATCAACTTTACAGAAAACATAAGTCTTATCTTTTATTTCTATCACTTATCCAAATATCGATTGTATACCCCTACGTGTGTGTATATTTGCACCCTACACTCAAGAATTCAATTCAAGCTATAATACCCTTGCCCTAATACCTAATACTACTTCTTTTCATTAAGGATGGAAGGAATTGCTCACACACCTTTCATGTGACTATTAATGCTTCTTGAGGCACTAACGGCCGATTACTGAATGTGTGAGCTTAAAGCGTAAATAGCAGTTTCCAGGTCTTGACTTTATTTATTTTTCTTTTTCCTTTTCTTTTTCTTTTTCAAGACTGGATATATTTTTCAATATGCTCTTTTGGTGTTTAGCTTTAAATACCGTTTTTTCTTTCATACTAGGCTTTCAGGCAAGAGTATTTCTAGGTATCCTCTACTATCCCAAGTTTCAAGGTGCGTGTAAGTGCAAGTTATAGGGTATATCTTTCTAAATTTGGACTCAATAATAGAAGCTATTTTTCAGACTTATCCTTCAGTAAAGCATCAATACTTTTCCCTTCATCTTGACTTAACTCAAGAACTGAACTCAAGATTACCTATTTCTCAAAAAAAACTGTAAGGACGTATACTTATCCAGGTTAAGCAGAATGAGGGTTATTTTTAGGGTTTTAAATTCCTAAGCCTAGGATTTAGTTATTTCTAACATATCAACTAAGCTTTCAGAATAAAAATCTAAGTTACCCTATTAGCTAATTTGACGACAAAGTTTTTATATTTTTTGGAATTTTTTTCGATTTTTATGGGTTTTTAATAAGGTATGCAAATGCAAAATATACAAATGAATGCGAAGGAAGAAAGCTTACCGAGCATATCCCCAAACTTAAACTTGACAGTGCCCTCACTGTCAGGCTACACCAAGAGGGTCAAAATTGTCGGCGCTCTCCCTAAAAACAAATTATATACAAAACAAAAAGGAAAACAAAAAATATAAACAAAAAAAAGTCCCCCCTAAACTTAAGTAAAACAGTGTTTCCACTGTTAAGCGTTGAAGTTCAGGATTAGGGGGGAAAGAGAATAGTATCAATCTATACAAGGCCTTATACAGGCCAAAAGTTAACACCAACCATTCAAAATTTTTATCGCTATAATGTACAGATTGGTCGAAGAATGCGGAAAGGTAAGAAATGGAGAATACGCGTGACCGTATGGAGATAGAAGCGGGATAAGGTCTCGGTATGTGAGAGGAAGAATGGCGGAAGGGAGAAAGAAGTGGAATACGAACTTGAGGGTGGAAATGGATTGAATAAATTAGTACAATCTGTAATGATCGATGTGAAAAGATGGATTGTACTAATCTATCAATATGGCGAGAAATAGGGTCAAATCCCTCAAGATTCGTGAGAAACCATGGGTACGCCGAACTCGGTAAACCAGAAATATGAAATGAAAGCGAGACGGTTTCTTGCAAGGTCAAAACGATGGAAAGGATGGAGGTAGGTGATTGAGGAAGGTTATCGGTTAAAGGTTCAGGAGGGTGTACACAGTCAATGAAAGGAACATGATGAATTGGAAAATCCGACCCAGCAATTAAAACTGGTTCATCCTCAAAAATATCCTCAAAAGTTTCCTCAAAATTCAGCTTATCCATGCAAATTTCATCAAAATCAAGACGCATATGGGGTTCGGGAAAAACAGTTAATGACTCGGGATGATGAATTGGAGAGAAAAACTCTGCCAAATCTACAGGTTCATCATCCAAAATATTCCCGGCGTCAATATCCTCAATCAAGTGAAAATCAATATTCTCAGACAGCTCAACAAAAGCATGGATATTAATCAATTCAGGTTCTAGAGTGGAGGTGTAGAGGTCAAAAGGATTGGGTGTGGTTTCACTCGAAAAGGACCCTTCACAATCGGGCAAATCAAACACTACAAAGTCACAAAACTCATTATCTGTTCTATCTTTAATCAATGAATCGTTTGGAACACTAGATAGACATTCAAAACCGGGGTTGTGGGATTCAAGTTGAAACGGGTAGGCTTGATTCGGAAGGGGGTACATCTCACTCTCTCCATTCAAATTCTCAACCTGTCCTACCGCCTCTTCATACATTGGAAAATTTGGAGCTAGTTGAAAACTAGCTACCGGGTCACTAGGTTGTATGAGGGCGGCCATCGACGCAGTCAAATCCATCATTTGTTGGTATGACACTACCCTAAAGTCTTCCAAGGACTGTTCCAGACTAGACATGTGTTGGGAAGGGGTTTCAGTAAAAGATTCAAAGTTGTTTGGATACTGAAAACTCCCAAATGGCGGTTCAGAAGCAATGTCTAGGGAAGGTGTAAAAGTCGGGTAGGACTGGTAGGAATTGAATGGCTGGACAGGGGTAGGATCAATATTTGGATAAGAAGGTGAATGGAATTGTTAATCCCAAGAATCTGTAGTGGTGAAAGGAGTGAAAGATCGGGTACGGAATTGTTCAATACGTTCAGCAAGAGACATAGGTCTTGTGGTTACAACTGGACTTTCAAAAGGGGTATCAACGCAAGAAGGGGTGAATGTTTGTGGTTGATACGAAGTGGATTGTGGGGTCCAGTTGTTTGTCCTAGACGCATCTATCCGATCTTTCAAAGAGATTTTGGGCATGGAGGGATCGTTCGACATTTAACCAAAATAAGGACCGTAAGAAGTAATGCCTGGTTGTGGGTACCAAAGTTCGGCAAGAGTTTTTCTAGGTGGAGTACCCATGATATGAAGAGAGAAAGAAAGAAAGGAAGAGAAAAGGAGGGGAAAAAGAATGTGGATTTTTTTTTATTTTTATTAAAAGAAAAAAATGTTTGTTTTTGGAGTTTTAAAAATTGTTTGTTTGAAAGAATACGGAATTATGGGACTAAAATTTACAAGCACAATCACAATCACAATATGCACAAACACACCTAGAGTTAGGGTCTTTAAAGTTCAACTAGACTGCTCCTAACTGTTCCAAAGGGCTAGAAATAGGACCTCAAACCGCCTCTTCTCCGCCAATTGCGGCCAGGTAAGTGCCAGGTAAGTGGGAGGCTCCCCACTACCTAAGTAGTGGTTCTAATTAAGTAACCACTTGCCTTGGACACACTTGCATAGACATCGCAAAGTCAGGATCGGATAAACGGCCGATGCCTACAACCAGTCCTCTGTCCTATTGAGCGCGACGTCCTTAGGGCTGAGTCTAGTATTTTTTATTAGCTCAAGGTAATGCGTATGCAATTAGTGATTTGTGCGGTCTTAGGAAGGGTGATGAAATCCCCACCCAATCTGAATTGGTGTTCAAGCCCCTTAATGTCCGTATTAGTATATGCAAAGCGGTAAACAAATAAAATCTAAAACAACAAAAAATTATTTTGCGGCGGTGCAATTCTGTGCAAAGAAACCTGCAGAAAATACAGTATAGAGGAATTCACAGAGAAGATACAAAGAAATAGAAAGGGCAGAAAAAATTGAGGCATGGAGGCTTCAATACGGCCGCGGAACCAAGGCTAAAGCCCCCCTTTGATCGCGGTTCCGCGGTCAAGTTGCTTAGTTGGGGCTTCAACTTGGGTCCCTACACTCCCCTTGGTCTCTTCTCCAAAATAAAATTCTCTGTTTTCTTTTTGGATTACTGTACTTGCTCCAGATTAGCCTGCACACTTGCACACAAAACTTATCAAAATTAACAAAAAGATTTTTTTTTTATAAATATATACAAAAAGAATATTAACCCGAATAACAAGAAAGAAAATACGTTATCGTTTCCCCGGCAACGGCGCCATTTGATCGCACGCTTTTGGCGTGTCGGATGTTCAAAGTTCTAAAGTTATAACCGCGATCAGGACGGTGTCGCTTCGTAGCTAGCCGGTTGAGCACGGGTCGATCCACAGGAAAATGGTTGTATGTCTGTTCGAGTTTTAGACGAGTTAATAAAGAATGTGTATATGTTTGTTCAAATCTAACCAATGTGTTTTATATGCACGAATAAAGTTGTTAAGAAAAAGATACGAAAGTGTAAGCTAAAGAAATCCGCACTCAAAACCTTTGAGCCGAGTCTTGACCAATTGAAGCTAGAGCAATCGGCAACAACGTGGATTAGGGTACTTGATCGCACGCTTTGGCGTGTCGGATGTTCAAAGTTCTAAAGTTATAACCGCGATCAGGACGGTGTCTCTTTGCAGCTAGTCGGTTGAGCACGGGTCGATCCACAGGGAGATGGTTGTATGTCCGTTTGAGTTTTAGATGAGTCAATAAAGAATGTGTATATGTTTGTTCAATTCTATCCTAAGTGTTATATGCAAGTATAAAGTTGTTAAGAAAAAGATTCGAAAGTGTAAGCTAAAGAAATCCGCACTCAAAACCTTTGAGCCGAGTCTTGACCAATTGAAGCTAGAGCAATCGGCAACAACGTGGATTAGGGTACTTAAGCACGGTATTCGTGGAATCCGGCTTGTTGACCCTTGTCCTTCCGTTCTTGTCTCTTGCTTTCGCCTCCGGCCAAACCGAACGCAACCGGTCGCGGTTAGGAATCACCGTTACCTTGGTAGGGTAGGGTGCCTAACGGAACGCTTGCGTAACGTTTGGGCGGAATTCAAAGGAAAATAACGGGAAAAGGAAATGAGCAAAGAAACATTAACTTACAATATTGTATTTATTCTTAACAACAACAATTACAACCATTCAAAAAACGATCCAAAAAGAGCAAAAGAGAAGATAAACAAAGAAAAGAAAAGATTACAAGCAAGTAATTAAAAGTGTATGGAATTTAAGTGCATGAAAGTAAATGAGCAAGAAATGAAACTAGGAACTATAGAACTCAAAACAAGACATGGGTTCAATAACCAAATCTTAAACTTGCAAGCTCAATTAAGAGGTTGCAAGATCAAGAAAAGGTAAAGAACTCATGGAGAATGAAGCACAAAAGAGAGAACAAAATGATACAACCCCTTGAGATCAATGACCAAAGCTTAAACTTGCAAGCTCACTTAAGAGGTTGCAAGATCAAGTTAAGGTAGAGAGCTCAAGGGGGAAGCTAAGCAAAAAGAATGATACAAAATAACCCTCATCTTCATTTAACATCCACTCAAAAGCTCTCACAACAATTTCATGGAGGAAAGAATGAAGAAGAAGAAGAAGTAAACTAAAAACTAACAAAAAGTGGGCATAAGAATTGATCCCCTAAAATGGTTCAGAACTGGGGTATTTATAGGCTGCGTACAGAAACCCTAGGGCCATATTCTGACCCTACATGATATTACCAAACAGCCCCCCAAAAATCATCAATTGAAGAGTCTATACGGCCGCAGTTCCGCAGCCTAAGCGCGCTTATGCCGCGGAACCGCTGCCATAAAGAGGAATTGGTGCCACGTTTTTTGTGGTTTTCCCTGGTTCTCTGTACTCTTCAGTGTGGTATATGTTGTTTCTCAGAATCTCTTCACAATGCTTCCAGAATTTCAGTAGATCAAAAAGGTGATGTGATGTGGATCTTTTGCCATGATTTCATCGAGCTCCGCGTAGATATGTTGGATCTTGTGTTGACATTGAGCTTTGTGCATGAAAATGACATCAATTTGCCATTTTTTCCCTTAAACTGGTGTGTGGCAACATACGGATAGAGAGCGGAGACCCGTCCTTTATCTGTGGTTGGCAGTAATCCGGAATTTGTCGTACTTTTCCATGAATTTCACTGTTTAGAGCTGAGAACCAGTATTATGCAAATATGTAGCAAACACTGATCAAAAGCACCTGCCTATAAACAAACGAGCGTAAGAATGGACGGTATAAAATGCAATATTCTGGTATGAACAAATACCCCCAAACTTAACTTTTTCTCGTCCCGAGCAAAACCAATTATTCACAAAAAAGTCCTAACCGCACTTTCGCAGGGAACGCGATTGCACTGAGCACGTGCAACAAGCCGTTAAACCTCTAGGTGTCCCTAGTAGGAGGAGTGTTGTCTCCTGAGGGTTTTCAGCGGATTACACCGACAAAATCCCGTCAAGCTAGTGTCATAAGTTAACGTCGATTCTACTCCTACAGTTTAGTATTTATGTTTGAAATTCTATCATCCTAAGTTAGAAATATCCAACCCTTATATTTCACACCTCCTATCTATTTAACCTTACATCCTATACGTTCCAAAAAAGTTTAGAAAGATATTGGTATCTCCTGAGTTTTCCTTCTTCAAGTGTGGTCTTAAATCAGGGATTTTTATCAACTTTACATAAAACATAAGTCTTATTCTTTATTTCTATCTCTTATCCAAACATCGATTGTATACCCCTACGTGTGTGTATATTTGCACCCCTACACTAAAGAATTCAATTCAAGCTATAATACCCTTGCCCTAATACCTAATACTACTTCTTTTCATTAAGGATGGACGGATTTGCTCACACACCATTCATGCGACTATTAATGCTTCTTGAGGCACTAACGGCCGATTACTGAATGTGTGAACTTTAAAGCGTAAATAGCAGTTTCCAGGTCTTGACTTTATTCTATTTTTCTTTTTCTTTTTCTTTTTATTTTTCAAGACCGGATATATTTTTCAATATGCTCTTTTGGTGTTTAGCTTTAAATACCGTTTTTTTTTCTTTCATACTAGGCTTTCAGGCAAAAGTATTTCTAGGTATCCTCTACTATCCCAAGTTTCAAGGTGTGTATAAGTGCAGTTTGTTGGGTATATACTTTCTAAATTTGAACTCAAGAAAAGAAACTATTTTGCAGACTTATCTTTCAGTAAAGCTTCAATACTTTCCCTTCATCTTGCTTAACTCAAGAACTGAACTCAAGATTACCTATTTCTCAAAAAAAAAACTGTAAGGACGTATACTTACCAAAGTTAGACAAAATGAGGGTTATTTTTAGGATTTTCAATTCCTAAGCCTAGAATTTAGTTATTTCTAACATATCAACTAAACTTTCAGAATAAAAATCTAAGTTACCCTATTAGCTAACTTGACGACAAAGTTTTTATATTTGTGGGAAATTTTTGATTTTTGTGGGTTTTTAATAAGGTATGCAAATGCAGAATATACAAATGAATGCGAAAGAAGAAAGCTTACCGAGCACACCCCCAAACTTAAACTTGACAGTGTCCTCACTGTCAGGCTACACCAAGAGGGTCAAAATTGTCGGCGCTCCCTAAATTTTTTTTTATATACAAAACAAAAAAACAAAACAAAAATATATACACAAAAAGGTCCCCCCCAAACTTAAGTAAAACAGTGTTGAAGTTCAGGAATAGGGGGAAAGAGAACAGTATCAAGCTATACAAGGCCTTACACAGGACAAAAGTGAGGACCAACCATTCAAAGATTTTATCGCTATAATGTACAGGTTGGTGGAAGAATGCGTAGAGAAAAAAGAGGGAGAATATGCGAGACCGTATGGAGATAGAATTGGTATACGGTCTAGGTATATAAGAAGAATGGCGAAAAGGAGAAAGAAATGGAATACGAACTTGAGGGTGGAAATGGATTGAATAAATTAGTACAATCTGTAATGATCGATGTGAAAAGATGGATTGTACTAATCTATCAATATGGCGAGAAATTGGGTCAAATCCCTCAAGATTCGTGAGAAACCATGGGTACGCCGAACTTTGTAAACCAGACACAGGAAGTGATAATGATACGGTTTCTTGCAATGTCGGAACGATGGAAAGGATGGGGGGAGTGATTGAGGAAGGGTATCGGTTAAGGGTTCTGGAGAGTGTACACAGTCAATGACAGGGACATGATGAATTGGAAAATCCGACTCATCAAGCAAAACTGGTTCATCCTCAAAAATATCCTCAAAATTTTCCTCAAAATTCAGCACATCCATTCATTTATCCTCAAAATCCAGACGCATATGGGGTTCGGGAAAAACATTTAATGACTCGGGATGATGAATTGGAGAGAAAAACTCAGCCAAATCTGCGGGTTCATCATCCAAAATATTCCCAGCGTCAATATCCTCAATCAAGTGAAAATCTATATTCTCAGACACCTCAACAAAAGCATGGATATTAATCAATTCAGGTTCTAGAGTGGAGGTGTAGAGGTCAAAAAGATTGGGTGTAGTTTCACTCGAAAAGGACCCTTCATAATCGGGCAAATCAAAAACTACAAAGTCACACAACTCATTATCTGTTCTATCTTTAATCAATGAATCGTTTGGAACACTAGATAGACATTCAAAACCGGAGTTATGGGATTCAAGTTGAAACGGGTAGGCTTGATTCGGAAGGGGGTACATCTCACTCTCTCCACTCAAATTCTCAACCTGTCCTACCGCCTCTTCATACATTGGAAAATTTGGAGTTAGTTGAAAACTAGCTACCGGGTCACCAGGTTGTATGAGGGCGGCCATGGACGCATTCAAATCCATCATCTGTTGGTACGACGCTACCCTAAAGTCTTGCAAAGACTGTTCCAGACTAGGCATGGGTTGTGAAGGGGTTTTAGTAAAATACTCAAAGTTGTTTGGATACTGAAAACTCCCAAATGGCGGTTCAGAAGCAATGTCTAGGGAAGGTGCAAAAGTCGGGTAGGACAGGTAGGAATTGAATGGCTGGACAGGAGCAGGATCAACATGTGGATAAGAAGGTGAATGGAATTGTTGATCCCAAGATTCTGTAGTGGTGAAAGGAGTGAAAGATCGGCTACATGATTGTTCAATATGTTTAGTGATGGACAAAGGACGACTTGCAAAAGGGGTATCAACACAAGAGGGTGGGGGAGGTTGAAAAGGTTGATACAAAATGGATTGCGGAGGGCAAGTGTTTGTCCTAGACGCGTCTATCCGATCTTTCAAAAAGATTTTGGGCATGGAGGGATCGTTTGACGTTCGGCCAAAGAAAGAACCGTAAGAAGTAATGTCTGGTTGTGGGTACCAAAGTTCGGCAAGAGTTTTGCAAGGTGGGGTACCCATGATATGAAGAGAGAAAGAAAGAAAGTCAGAGAAAAGCAGGGGAAAAAAGAATGTGATTTTTTTTTTTAGTTTTTAACAAAAGAATGAAATATACACACAAAAAGAATCTGGAAAAAAATAATCACGACACAAAAATACCACACACCTAATCGTTCTAGAGTTCACCTAGGTCAACTAGACCTGCTCCAGAACTTGATTTCCGAAGTAAAACTGTGTCGAGAAACGGGCTTAAGATACACTGATCACGAGGCCAGGTAAGTGCAGAGATAAGGGGAGGCTTTCCGACGCTTTCGCGAAGGTCCTTAATTAAATAACCCTTTCTCTTTTGGCGGTTTCGCCATTAACACTTTCCTAGACACTCCGTAAACAATGTACCGTTAAGCGAGGTTCTAAACACAGTTAACTTCTCCTAGTGAGCGCGAAGTCCTTAAGGCTTAAGGTCTAGTTCCTTTTAAAGTTTGTGCGGGTAAACGTTATGCTCAAGTTCGTGATTTGTGGGCCACGAAAAAGGTGATGAAATCCTTTACCGTATGTTATGGGGTTCGCTTGCCCTTAAGTCCGTATTAATGTATGCAATGCGCAATTCAAAAAAAATTCTATAAAGAATCAAACAATCGTATTTTTTTAGTTTAAGCACGGCACTGCAACAAATACGGGTTAGTCAATTTTTAGCGTTTGCTAGCGAACTTGGAAAGAATCCTACAAAGAATAGTATATTGGATGCGTCGGATTTGAGAAGAAGGTGTTTAAGAAATACGTACCGTTAAGTTTTTGGGTTAGGAAAACCCCTCGTTGAATCAAATCCGGGAAGCTTGAAAAGTTCGCTTGCGCGGGTCAAACTACCCGGATCTTTGGCACTGTACTTTGCAATCACCTTAGCCTTGAACGTACACTTTGCTCCCTATAATCGCAGTTCGCAAATCCGCAAAAATCTGCAGAAAATACAGTATAGTGGAATTCACAGAGAAGATAAAAGAAAAGACAAAGGGGTGGAGAAAAAAATTGGGCACAGAGGCCTCAATGGGACCGCGGAACCGCCGCGCAAGGCACTTTTTGACCGCGGTTCTGCGGTCAAAATGTTGACTTTGGGATTTGTCTTTGGTCAACGAACTCCACTTCTTCTCTTTTCCAAAATAAAAACCTCTGTTTTCTTTTTGGATTACTGTACTTTCTCCAGATTATCCTGCACACTTGCTCACAAAAATTATCAAAAAATAACAAAAAGATTTTATTTTTTTATTTATAAATATATACAAAAAGAATATTAACCCGAATAACAAGAATGAAAATACGCTACCGTCCTCCAGGCAACGACGCCATTTGATCGCACGCTTTTGGCGTGTCGGATGTTCAAAGTTCTAAAGTTATAACAGCGATCAGGACGGTATCGCTTTGCAGCTAGCCGGTTGAGCACGGGTCGATCCACAGGGAGATGGTTGTATGTCCGTTCGAGTTTTAGACTTGTCAATAAAGAATGTGTATATGTTTGTTCAATTCTATCCTAAGTGTTATATGCAAGTATAAAGTTGTTAAGAAAAAGATACAAAAGTGTAAGCTAAAGAAATCTGCACTCAAAACCTTTGAGCCGAGTCTTGACCAATTGAAGCTAGAGCAATCGGCAACAACGTGGATTAGGGTACTTAAGCACGGTATTCGTGGAATCCGGCTTATTGACCCTTGTCCTTCCGTTCTTGTCTCTTGCTTTCGCCTCCGGCCAAACCGAACCAACCGGTCGCGGTTAGGAATCACCGTTACCTTGGTAGGGTAGGGTGCCTAACGGAGCGCTTGCGTAACGTTTGGGCGGAGTTCAAAGGAAAATAACGGGAAAAGGAAATGAGCAAAGAAACATTAACTTACAATATTGTATTTATTCTTAACATCAACAATTACCACCATTCACAAAACGATCCAAAAAGAGCGAAAGAGAAGATAAACAAAGAAAAGAAAAGATTACAAGCAAGTAATTCAAAAGTGCATGGAATTTAAGTGCATGAAAGTAAATGAGCAAGAAATGAAACTAGGAACTATAGAACCCAAAACAAGACATGGGTTCAATAACCAAATCTTAAACTTGCAAGCTCAATTAAGAGGTTGCAAGATCAAGAAAAGGCAAAGAACTTATGTAGAATGAAGCACAAAAGAGAGAACAAAATGATACAACCTCTTGAGATCAATGACCAAAGCTTAAACTTGCAAGCTCACTTAAGAGGTTGCAAGATCAAGTTAAGGTAGAGAGCTCAAGGGGGAAGCTAAGCAAAAAGAATGATACAAAATAACCCTCATCTTCATTTAACATCCACTCAAAAGCTCTCACAACAATTTCATGGAGGAAAGAATGAAGAAGAAGAAGAAGTAAACTAAAAACTAACAAAAAGTGGGCATAAGAATTGATCCCCTACAATGGTTCAGAACTGGGGTATTTATAGGCTGCGTACAGAAACCCTAGGGCCATATTCTGACCCTACATGATATTACCAAACAGCCCCCCAAAAATCATCAATTGAAGAGTCTATACGGCCGCGGTTCCGCGGCCTAAGAGCGCTTATGCTGCGGAACCACGGCCATAAAGAGGAATTGGTGCCTCGTTTTTTGTGGTTTTCCCTGGTTCTCTGTACTCTTCAATGTGGTATATGTTGTTTCTCAGAATATCTTCACAATACTTACAGAATTTCAGTAGATCAAAAAGGTGATGTGATGTGGATCTTTTGCCATGATTTCCTCGAGCTCCGCGTAGATATGTTGGATCTTGTGTTGACATTGAGCTTTGTGCATGAAAATGACATCGATTTGCCATTTTGTCCCTTAAACTGGTGTGTGGCAACATACGAATAGAGAGCGGAGACCCGTCCTTTATCTGTGGTTGGCAGTAATCCGGAATTTGTCGTACTTTTCCATGGATTTCACTGTTTAGAGCTGAGAACAAGTATTCTGCAAATATGTAGCAAACACTGATCAAAAGCACTTGCCTATAAACAAACGAGCGTAAGAATGGGTGGTATAAAATGCAATATTCTGGTATGAACAGTACTTAAGCATGGTATTCTTAGAATCCGGCTTATTGACCCTTGTCCGTCCGTTCTTGTCTCTTGCTTTTGCCTCCGGCCAAACCGAACGCAACCGGTCGCGGTTAGGAATCACCGTTACCTTGGTAGGGTAGGGTGCCTAACGGAGCGCTTGCGTAACGTTTGGGCGGAGTTCAAAGGAAAATAACAGGAAAAGGAAATGAGGAATGAAACCTTAACTTACAATATTGTATTTAATCTTAACAACAACATATTACAACCATTCACAAAACGAACCAAAAAGAGCAAAAGAAAAGATAAACAAAGAAAAGAAAAGATTACAAGCAAGTAATTAAAAGTGCATGGAATTTAAGTGCATGAAAGTAAAGCAAGTATTAAAGTGCAAGAAAGTAAATGAGCAAGAAATAAAACTAGGAACCATAGAACCCAAATTAAGACATGGGTTCAATAACCAAATCTTAAACTTGCAAGCTCAATTAAGAGGTTGCAAGATCAAGAAAAGGCAAAGAACTCAAGGAGAATGAAGCACAAAAGAGAGAACATTATTGATTCCAAAATGATACAACCCCTTGAGATCAATGACCAAAGCTTAAACTTGCAAGCTCACTTAAGAGGTTGCAAGATCAAGTTAAGGTAGAGAGCTCAATGGGGAAGCTATGCAAAAAGAATGATACAAAATAACCCTCATCTTCATTTAACATCCACTCAAAAGATCTCACAACAATTTAATGGAGGAAAGATGAAGAAGAAGAAGAAGAAAACTAAAAACTAACAAAAAGAGGGCATGAAAAAGAACACCCATGGCTTGGCAAGTTCTGGGCAATTTATAGGCAGGAAACAGAGAACCTAGGGCAACATTCTTACACTATATGAATTGACCAAACAGCCCCGGAAAAGTTTTCAACTGACGAGCCTATACGGCCGCGGTGCCGCGGCCTAAGCGCGCTTATGCCACGGAACCGCGGCCATAAAGAGGAGTTAGGCCTTCTATTTTTGTCGGTATCCCTAGTTTTCTGTACTCTTCAGTGTGGTATATGTTGTTTCTCAGAATCTCTTCACAATATTTCCAGAATTTCAGCAGATCAAAAGGTGATGTGATGTGAATCTTTTGCCATAATTTTTCTTGAGCTCCGCGTAGATATGTTGGATCTTGTGTTGACATTGAGCTTTGTGCATGAAAATGACATTGATTTGCCATTTTGTCCCTTAAATTGGTGTGCGGCAACATACGGATAGAGAGCGGAGACCCGTGTTTTATCTGTGGTTGGCAGTAATCCGGAATTTGTCGTGCTTTTCCATGAATTTCACTGTTTAGAGCTGAGAACCTGTATCCTGCAATTAACTAGCAAACACGGCTCAAGAGTACCTACCGATAAGCAAACGAGCATAAGAATGGGTGGTTGTAAAAGCAATATTCTGGTGTGAACACCGACCTACCTATACTTGCAAGAGAAAAAAAACACTTCGAAGGTGAGATAAGAGTACTTGCAAAATAAAATACTTGCGAGCTAAAGATACTTGCAGCTAAAAGTACTTTATTTATATCCAAAATTTTTATACAAGGTACTATGGACTTCCCAGCCTTACAAAATGCCTGGAGGCTCACAAAATGTGTTGACCGAGGCATGCGTAGCTCAAACTGCCTTCTCGGCCGCCACTTACTTTTTATCGGTGCCTCCGTCTGGGGCCACGATTGTTATGTCCTTCTCAGCGCTTTCGCCCACCGCCTCACCTTCCCCAGCCGGCTCGACACCGCCCCCTCTGGCGCTTCCTCGGATAGGGGATACCAGCATGAAGCTCTTGATCTTCGAACCCGGGCATGGCTTCCTTAACGGCATCGAGGGCATTGTGCCACCTAAAGGCCGCGGAGTCGGCAAGGTCAAGGTAGAACTGGTCAGAGGTCTTGTACATTTCCAAGGCATTTTCCCCTCTTTCCTCCGTGAGCTTCGCCGCCTCACAAAGCGCCTTAGCATCCTGCTTGAACGAGTCCCTCTGCCTATTCATGGCATCAAAAATCCCATTGACCTCCCTTATCTGAGCCTGGATGGCTCGGTTAGATTCGGTCAGGAGCCGATGGGACTCCTTCAATTTGTCCACCGTCAGGCCCTCCGTGACCAACCTCGAGTCGAGGAGGGCCGCCTTCTCTTTCGCCTGTTGTAGCCGAGCGAGGAGCTCTTCTTCTCGCGAAGAAGATTCGCTCACCTTCTTCATTTCTGGGGCTACCTCTTCGGACTCTATTGCAGCAAGGAGGGCGCAATGCCGGAGAACCAAGGAAAAATAGAGCTGTGTTAGAAGCAAAAAGAATTTTTTTACATTATTCGGAGAAATTCTGAGAGAGTTACTGATCTGAACAGCCTTCTGAGCTATCACTGCCACTTGGTCCTTCATAGTGCCTCGGGGGATCTTGGTCCCCGCTGCTTTCTCCATGTCCGCCAGTAAACTGTCAGCCACAGAGAGCCCCGAAGGCACCTCGATGCAGAAGTCGCCTTCCTGCACTTGAATCCTGGCCCGAAGGGGCTGAGAAACTACCCTCTTCCGCCTCTTAAGTAGGGATTCGGAAGAAGGCGGTGCTTCCGTTCTAGCTCGGGGGTCCGGATCTCGTGTGTGCTTCTGTCATCCCCCGTAGTCTTCCTCCTGAACGGGGGGCGCTGCGGGAGCTTTAGCTGGAGGTGCTTGCCGGAGAGCCGCGCTCGGAACAGGCCGAGATGAGCTTGCGCCACTGATCAGTCGAAAATACTACATCTTTAAACCGGCAATTTCCCTATCATTTGCACTCATCTAGAAGTGTTCGGCATTCATATAGCACATATTAGCAAAACAGTCGTAAAATACCAGATTGCATGTGTTAGACTTTAAAACCGGCACTTTAAGGGAAATTGACTGTATTTCATAGCATGGCATCATTCCTATATTGCGCAACTTGTGTTTCGAAGGCTGTGCAGGAAATTACAGAAGAATGGTCAAATTTACATAACAGCGCTGCTAAAGAATACGCCAACTCAAGGATTTGAAATCTGGAAATGATCTAGAAGTCATTCAGGGAATAAACATATCAAAAAGTACACCTGAAGATAGAAGAAGACAGTGCATGAAGTTGCAAGCTCTAAGGAAGCCAATTGGCCGCGGAACCGCGGCCGGAGCCGCCTTACGCCGCGGTTCCGCGGCTACCTTGCCACATCATCAAAGGAACTTAGCTGCAGAATCTCTCTCTCAGTCCCAGAACCTCATCAAGACATGACATTTTCCAGAAGACTCCTGAACATTCTTCCAGATCAGCAAGCCTTTGGGTTCTAAACCAATGATCTCCTAGCTTCCAAAGCAAGCTTCACCCTAACTACATTAAGAGCCTAGAACCTTCTCCCTAACCTCCTAGCTTAAGGTAGAAGCTAAGCTCCTAACTAACTACTTCTAGAAGCCTTTCCCTATAACAAACTTTTGGAGGGAAATTCAAATTCAAAATCCTAGATCTATGGTTTTGGAAACCTATAAAAAGGACCCTAGGCCTCTTTTGAAAAGGTTGTTGAAAGCTAATCAATCTTTAGTTCTTCATCTTCCCACAAGTTTAGTGATAAAACTTGCCACCTCCAAACCCTAACCCTAATCCAATCAAGAAACCAAATTCAAGATCCTTTGAGTTCTAGCAAGCAAGTCTTCAACCATCCTTTAGAAGCAAAGCCGGACTTCATCGGAGCATGAGATCCAAGCCGATCAGCGACTCAAGGAGCCGATGCAACGCTAGATTCGACAATTTTGTTCCTTCTCAAATTCTTATAGTCTTGAGCAATGTGTAACAAATTGTGGAATAAATAAAGGTGAAGATTCTTTTAACTTGCTTATATTTCAATTCAAGCATTATGATTCATCTTTGATTCTTGAATGTATACTTTGTGATGATGCTTGAATAAAACTCCGCTCGTGGAGGAATCGAGATGATTGTAGAATGATGATGTTGATGAATCTTTAAACGTTTTCTTAAGTCCTATAACGATTGTAAATTCTTGAAAATTGAATGATCGATGATCTAGATCGATGCGAAATGCATTCTTGATTCTTTTCGCACGATCTAGAGATCAACGATCAATCATTTAATTTCCTAGAAGCTATCTTGTGAATGCGATTCATCGAAAGGACAAAGGATAGGATGAAGAAACCCTAATTCTTCGCAAGATCCTTAATCCTCGATCAATCGACATCAATTTAGCATCAATTCGTTAATGGATAAGAAACGGTAATTTCTAGTCTTCTTCACATCTACAATCTAATCGATTCCTACGAGCTCTAATTCAAATCTTGAAACTTAAATCGATTGGAATTATATCAATTCTTGATTCTTGATGTTTAACGCTTTCTTGATTCTTGATTAGATTTAGTTGATTCTTGAAATTCATCGATAAAAATCTTGAATCGTTTTGTTTTTCTTTTCTATTAAATTTTCAATTCAAACAAAACAAAATACGAACGAATCGCACAATCCCTGTGGACGATCCGCACTTACTAACGCGCTACAATTCGACACCGTTATTGATTGCGGTCAAATATTTTTGGTTGTGATTTCTATATAATTTTCTACCGACACAACGAGAAAATCATTCAATCAGCCACCGCTCTTCTTCCCTTGGTCCTTAGCGGCCATGGTAGCCATAATCTTCGAGCGATCCATCGGCTCTGCAAGATACCACAAGAAAAAGGTCAGCGACCAAAAAAAGCAACCAAAATTAGACAAGTCTAAATGGATCGGCACAAATCCTAATTACCCACAAAATGCGCGGGACTGAGTCCCGCCCAGCTCAAAACCTGCTCGAAAAGCAGGACATCGGCCCGCTGGATCGGTTCCCATAGAGACACCACTCTTGCCTCGGGGGCGTTCGACTGCCTAACTCTAGGACAGTCGGCCCTATGCCACTTGATGGGCACCGGCTAATCCTCACCCTCTGGTGGCCCGACGAAGACAAACTTCTCCTTCTATTCGTGGATGGAAGAAGGGATGACCACTATCCCGACCCAGCCGTCTTACCCTTATGTTTTTTGAACGAAAGATACACCCATTTCGGTTCGTCCTTACTGGTACCGGGGTAATTATACAGCAAAGAAAAGAAAGAAGTAGGATCAAATCGAAGGGGAGCCAATCAATCTTCAACCGGACCAGAAACCCGAGGAGGATTCTCCATGAATTCGGCGCTAGCTAGCCCGGTGTGAGACAGAAACAATAAACCACGGCGCAAACCTCAAGCGAGAAGGGCAGACGCATTCCCGCCAGGAATGCTTCCAAATACAGGGTAATCTCTTTGCCCTGCACCTGGTCTGCCCGCTCACATTCCCTAGCCAAACGGAGTGATAGCTAGAGGGTATATGAAAGCGGGTCCGGATGTCAAAAAGCTCATCCAGACGATTCAAAACTGAGGGCGCATCACGGGTATCCCCGATGCGCGCCTTGGGAGCCCTTTTCGTCTCCCGACGATGAGGGGCGTAGGCATCGTTCCTCCCGGGGGCTAGCCTGACACAGAAGACGAGGACAAGGATGAAGAAGAAGAAGAGCTCTCTCAGCTATCGAAAGCCGAGGAGGAAGAAGACCCGCTGGGCTCGGCACCAGAGACTGAAGCCTCATCGCCCGACTCGACCCCTACTACGTCAAGAGATGCCTAGAATAAAGTAATGGCCATGGGATGAACCCCCTATTTATACACTCAACAAGAAGGCATCCAATGGCCTGCATTCGTTCCCGCCAAAATGAAGCGTCGCATCAAGTAGCCACTGAGACTCCATGTGGCAACCGGCCATTGGACATGTCCCCTCTCGCCAGGATTCGGGTGACAGAAACCCACATCCTACCACCCAGTGGAGGACACGTGGCGCGTAGCCTAACCGAACGAGTGAACGAAACCGCGCTAACCTTTTAGGCGCAATCATTTCATTGATACACTGACGTCACCAAAGATATGCACAGGAACTGAGGCGCTTCGCGAGCCGCTACGTGGATCTAGGGATTCAAGATGAATAGCCGCCAAACGGTGTGTCTTCGTCCGACAATCCATTTCTGGGGAGTCTTAGGCTGAATCATCAAAAACCGCGCTTACTATTCTCAACCCTAACCAATAAATAGGTCAGGGAGAGAGTGGGGGGCTAATGATGAGGGTCACAAATGAGTATTTCCCTGATCACGACACGTGGTGGATGACATGTCATCCACTAAGCCTGCTAGACTCCTGGGGGGCTGCGGAGATGGAACATGTATGATGCATTGGAGACATTCTTCGGCACCTCGTCTCCGAGCTTGCATTCGACCTTTCGGGGACCTCTCTGGAGTACCTTCCCTATTTCTCCTAAACAACCAACCGACAGCTCTCTTCTGAGCAATCCTATAGCCGGGGTTCCTCAGCTACCGAGCAATCCTATAGCTGAGCTTCCTCGGCCACCGAGCCATCCACCAAGCTATCTACCATGTTCAACCGAGAGCATAGAGCCCAAGCGCCCCCGTAACGGCTCCGTGTATTTCTCCACGATGAGATCGTCGCCGTTCCATAACCTGCATCTCATGCTAGCGTATCTCGCCATTAACAAGCGCATCTTGCCATTAATGAGTGTGTCCCACCATCAGTGCGAACGTGATGCAGAGGCGTAATGGGTGGCGAGAATCTCGCGCTGGTCCACTTCATGCGACCACTATATAAACCCCTTCTACCAGACGATCCAGGTAAGCAGAATAAATTCCAATACGCCGCTACGCTGCCTTTATTCCCCGGAACTTACTTGATTATCGGAGGGTCCTACGGTGGTTTCCCATCCGGGACTTCCTTTGTAGGTAGCCCGGTGTCAACATCATCCAACAACCCATTGATATCCACACGTCCAATTTTCATTCTCAATCACAACCGTTCATAACCGCTTGCAGCAGGATCGACGGAGGACAACATCTGAGGGATATTGCTACCTGCATCAGGAAGAGGGAGTGTGCATTAAATATATAGGTTGCAAATATAGCTTATGAATAACATGTATGTGTTATTTAGACGAATAGTGAAATTGTTCCATACACCATATACTTTATGAGTTATAAAGTTCGACCCAAATGGGACCTATCTTCTTTGCTATGAATAAAATTAATCTTCTCTTGTTGCATGTATATATACCTCTTGGATCTCCTTAACACAGTTATATATATTTATATATATCTTAAGAAAGCTATACCCAAGCCCTAGATCCGGGTCATTTTTGTCCGCTTCTTTGGAAAATTATCCTCCACCCCTTCCATTTTAATGAAATTTCTATTTAGCCCTTCCTTTTAATGGAAGGTGATGGAACATTTAGTCTACGCCCCATATATTTTATGAACATTTGCATTTGGCCCCTTCTATGTTCATATATAGGATTAGAAAATTAGATTTTTCCCCTTCTTTTTCTATTGTAATTTTCATTCCAAACCTATACAATGTATCTTTTTTATTTTTAAATTTATCTATACATAGCTAATTAAAAGACTAAAAGCCTCATTTCAGTTTTGCATGTTTTCTACTTTCTGCTTGAAATTGATCGAGTTTAGAAGCCTTATCTAAACCGATATATATTTTGGAGCTATATGAAGTCACGGTCAACTGTAGTAAACTCGATTTGGTCCACCGCGTCTCAAAAAGAAAACACAGTTAACCAATGTGTCTTTATGGGTTATTGGAGTGGTACACATCGCTAGGGTTACATCATGCGATCGCAGTCATAAGACTGCAGTCGGACTTAAAACCGATTTGGTCTATATTTTGTGGTTTTGAGTTAAAACTAACATGATAAAATCGGTTTACTTTACGAATTCTTTTGCTAAAAATCGACCTCTTAAATTGTTAGATATAGGTTCCCTAAAGACAATTTTTATAATTGTACATGAACCTATATGTATAGAATATTCTTGCTCGAGATGATAGTATACTATCTGTTTTGCTTTATCATCCATGTGTATATATTTTACTTACTATTATGTATCACTAATACATGTTGAGAAAACCCTTAGGATTTTTTCTTAACTATCAGGATTATGATGTGATCATACTAGTGGGGCCTGGGTAGTCCATAAACACATTCTTAAATGATCCTAGTGGTGCGAGCGTCAAGACAGGGCATTGGTACTTCAGAATAGATTAATGTATACGTTTCTTGACCCCGACTGGGTGATGGTTGGTCCCACAGCTATTAGTGTTTGACACCGAAAATTGTATACAGGTGCTCATTGGAGAATGAGTACATCGAACGAACTCGCTGAGAACTCCTAAATAGTATTATACCTATTGTTAAATAGCAGTTCTCTAGTGACTGTGATATAGGATAGTCTTTTGACCTGATATCACCATAGTGTCTTATGTGAATTCCCACTATACTTTTATTACTACCCAACCACGGCTTTTAAGAGCCGTGCATACAGGTTTTAGTTGGGTATAGTCCCGAAGCACATGGAGCCAGTGAGCGGTCAAGAGAAGATTCGTCCCTCCCAGTCTAAGGAGTCAATGTCGTGCTGTGCATGGTTGTGCATGATATAACTATAACTTGAAATCCTTAGCCAGGGTCGTTGAGATAAATTGATAAGTATTATCAGTTGTATCTCGGATGGTTATGAGTTCGATATCTGTAGGACTTATTGGGGTATTGGAGGTCTGACAGTTTCCACCCCCAGACCTGGTATGCGATACTCTTTGACGAAAAGACCGAAATGTACAGTAATTATCACTGATAGGTTTGTTAGGTCTGGATGAGTTTACTTATCGACATACCTTTTGATCAATACCTATGTAGCTGTTACGTATAGCTAGTGTCGCTGACGTGCTTGTGAGTTAACCCGTTAGAGGATTGATCTGAAAGTGTTTCAGATTCAATCAGATATGATCATATTAACCTACTACCAGCGTATTATTAAGTCTTTACAGTTCCACATCGAAAATACCTTCTCAAGTGAAACGATGATGTGGATTGGTATCGCACGTATAGTCGATACGTGTGGGAGTTCGATTAAACACGTGTATATGTTACACGTATAGTAATCGAACATTTGAAAATACTAGCTGGTTTATTTATAAGCCGAATTATTAAGTTAAGTGTTGAATTAATATCTATATATATGATATGGATGCTAGTATTGTGTATATGATACAGACACTCTCTTTCTCATTAGAATATGATATTAATGTTTTTATATGTATATGTTAAATATACTTATTTGTCATTTAGTGGCAAGCATGCATGTGGGTGGTAGGGACTACTGGTGAAGATAAGTCTCATTCCCTCTTTCTCTTTTATATTAGATAGAGGAGAGAGAAAATGGATCGCTAAGAGATTGTCATCTTCATCTTCTTCCTCTTTTTCAAAAGAAGAAGAAAAAGAAAAAAAAGATAGATAGGGAAAGATATCCACATCTTCATCTGCCTCTTGCTTACAAGCAATTTATGAGAGCTAGTAACTTCATAAATAAGTGTTCTTGTCACGTCCTGCTTCCCAAAATACGTAAATACAGTACATGACAAATCCAACCATGCTACCTATGGCGAGGAAAGATCCTTCCATAGTCACATTACGGCTGTCAATCAAATATCAAGAACGGTAAATAAAAATCTAACTAACACATGTCCATCTGATACAATAGATAATAATCAAGAAATGTATATAGCGGAAAAGAATAAAGATCCAATAAAGAAATAATATCCAAATCACGTCCCTCATGGGATTACAATGCTAAACTTAAACTAAGGAAATAAAATAAACTACGCATCTCTAAAACTCATCATCAAGCTCTTCGCTGCTCAGCTTGCTTGTCAAAATACTCCTGATCTTCCTGTGACAAGATCAAAGGAACTGGGCCATGCAAAACGTAGACATCAGCGCATCATAAATATCAATAACAATAGTAATAACTAGAATAGGATGCTATAAAGAAGACAAGAGTATAAATAATAATCACAGGCGTTATAATAGTGGGCTATAGGTATGTCATGTGTATCCTAAAATCTGTGTTTCTAGGTTATCTATCCTAACGGTATTTGCAATCAATTAATGGAATCATCGATGTAACTCAATAGTATCCCATGCGTGCCCGGAACAACGGTCAAGACCCTCGGGGATGAATCCGAGACGTGCGGCTAAGCAGTAAAAAACGATATTATGTACAGACGAATAATGTCAGCATCATCATTCCGGGGCCCGAATCCCGTATCGACTGATCAGTCTCTGGAAAGTGGTGAAATCTTGAGTTACAAGTCATGTTTCATTATTGATTTTCCTTTTTCTCCAGGTTTCATGTTCAAGTCGGGTATTAATGATATCTACCTAATACCAATACAGGATCAAGAAGGTACAGGTCTTGTCTAACTAGACAACAAGTCACGTCCGCCAGATCAACAAGTCAGGATTGTCGACATTATTAATAATCCAAGTAACAGGTCTAGTAATATGTCATGAACATGTCAGGCAGTGTGTTAACACGATAAATACTTGATGGAAAACAGTAACCAGTTCATTTAAATACTGTAGAAATAACTAATGTATATTAATTTAATTGTAAGATATAATTCATTTATTTATATATATAAAGCTACTTGTAATAGCGTTTTGCATTTACTACTAAAAATACTGTCGTCTAGGTAAAAGATCATGAATTACAGTAGAATTACAGCATGCAACAAAATACACTTGATATTGATACGAAATACAGATTAATTCTATAATATTGTATAATGATAATACTTGCTAAATATTAAAATGCATATACTATAAATAATTATATAAATATTGGTATAAGTAAACTAGAATGTTGCAAGTTTAGAAACTTGCTTCGATTGTTAAACTCAAGACGAAATACGGATATTTGCCCGACGGCGACATTTGAAATCACAACGTATTCACGACCTTGGTGAAAAGCAACTATGTGCTACTCTATAGAATTCTCAGACGCTGGTATTTGGGTTGAAGGTGATGGCGACGATTCAGAGTTCACCGGCGACGAAACGCGATCGGAATTTGAAACTTATGAAGAAGGAAAGAGAGAGAAAGAAAGAGAGAGAGAGATGATGTGGTCTATACGTCGAGAAAGTGGTGACTGGGGTGTCTGGGTTATTCTCCTCAGCAAAGGGAAGTGGGTGGTGGTGGAGGCGATTGGCTCCGACGAGCAAGAACAGAAGAAGAAGAAGATGAAGAAGAAATGGTGTCGGGCGATAAGGGCTCGAGTTCTAGGTTACGTTGAGGTCAAGGAGTGGTGAGAGGCGAGGTTAGGTCGACGACGAGGAGATGAGGCAAAGTCGGCGATGAGGAGATGAGGCGAGGTCGGGAGAGATGAGGAGGTTGGGTTTGGTCAGCGATTGAAGAAAACAAGAAAAGAAGAAGTTGCCGATGGTGGTGGTGTTAGTAATGCTGGGTTCGACTAGAAAGAGAAGGAGAAAGTAATGAGGATGACGGTGGTGGTGGTGGTGGTCGAGTTCAAACGACGGCGATGGAAGAGGAAGAAAGAAGGTGGGTTTTACGGTTGTGAGGGTCGGAGCTCGGAGAGGTCTCGGGTTAAGAGGGAGGTGATGACGAGGAAAAGGAGGTGGAGATGAGGAGGTTGTGATGACAACGAGGAGAAGGAGGACGACGACGAGGTGGCGAAGGTTATGGCTCGAGGACGAGGCCTAAAACGAGAGGAGAGAGAAAAAGAAAGAGACGGAGAGTGAGTTTTATTATAAATGTATATAAACTGTTTAAGTAATATATATATATATATATATATATATATATATATATATTAATATAATATATGTTATATTTTTAGGGTTTTACAGATAATCACTAATTACACCAAATTTTACCAGAATCTCGTCCAAAAATATATTATAGAGAATAATACACATACGTAAAAATTTAGGCCATAATACGATAATCTAATATTAAATACATATACCCTCTAATAAGTTTTAAATAAATATATAAATATATAAATATATATAATTTATTTATTATACTAGATTCACGTAGATACATTTTACTAGTAAATATCAGATATAATCTTACACCATATTGAGTTCTAAATATGCGGGTCGGGTCGGAAAACCACTACAACTATTCGAAACACTCGCAACCCAAATAAAAAAACAAAAGATTTAGAAGAAAAACTTAAAATACCAAGTTATACTATATAAACGTACTAGGGTGTTACATTATACCCAACTACAAAACAATTTCGTCCTCGAAATTCACTGAACGGGAAAAGACAAGAATATACGAATCTCAGGAAAAAGATGTGGAAATTTTTGTCGAATCTCATCTTCACGTTCCCAAGTAGATTCCCCGTGCGAACGATTTCCCCCTGAAACGAGTACTAGAGGGATTACTTTATTCTTGAGAATATTTTCTCGTCGATCCAAAATAACCATCGGTTGCTCTTCATAAGTTAAATCTTCTCTCACTATCAATTCTGAGTGATCAAGGAGGTGTGTCTCATCTCGAACATACTTGCGGAGTTGAGATACATAAAATGCAAGTCCACGTTACCCCTCCCGGTTCTTATGGGGATGCGGAAACGGTAAAAAACGATTTTTTAGGGTAAGGTAACATGGACTAGAAAATAGGATCTTTGCTAAACAAACACCTAGAAAACTAACTAGAAGTTTAACTACTATGTTAGAGGGTTATACGTAGGTCTTGAACTCCTTCTCTTCTTGCTCCTTGAAGTGGTTGGATCGGCTCCACCTCGTAGTCTCCTTGTTGTCGAAGAAGGATCCACCCGAAAGCTTCTACTTGAGCTCCTACCTCAACCGAGAGGCAACTAAAGTGCTTGGCTTACTAGACCTTGAACTTTAGAGTGAGTAGAGATGTGTTTTTAGGGTTTTATCTCAATAGCCCATGCTTCTCAACACATGAGACAAGAGAGCCTTAAGAGAGAGGAAGATGGTGAGCTTGGATGAGAGAGAATGAGAATGATAGAATGAGCTTGACTTTTTACAACCATGCTCACATAAGATAGAATAATCATGATAATAATAATAATTAAGAATTGTGATGGTTAGTTTCAATGGCCATTATCATTTCATGCATTTAATGCATTTTGCAGAGAATAAGAAGCATCATTGCAATGAAATGATGATGGTCAAGTAGTCCAAAATAGTCAACCGGTCAACAAAGTCAACAAAAGTCAAAATTTCAACTCAACCATGGCACAATAATACTTAATTAATATTATTAATCATATTTCTTATTCTCATTAGGGTTTAGAAAAGTCAACAGTCAACAACCCTAATAAGAATCCTCTGCCTCTGTCAACTGTGCATACACACCCGCATCCGTGTTCCGAGGAACACGAATACAATGAGATAAAACCAATGCCAAAACGTATACTAGGATCTGGCTTAAACTAAAGCCCGCTAGTAATAACTGCCCGGACACCAAACGTACACAAGTGCGCGGATGTGAACGAACCCTGTCGCAAAACCATGCGACCTCTACTCTGTTTTGCCCAAAGGCGAATAGCTCTCTGTGTGGGACTCTAAAGACTCGACACTATACTGGAAGTGGGTCTAACCACAGGCCGCAAGCGGTACTAGCTGTACGTAACGGTCCCCAGGTAGATGCCGATAAGAAGACTGATGAGGTGAACCCATCCGAACTCCTACTAAGCCTGAATGTGACAATCTCCGTACAGTTCGGTCTGTTCGTCTGAGAATATCGCATGGCGGGCCTAGGGGGTGGTAAACGTCAGTCCACTAATAGCGGTACAAGTCATGTCGGAGTGAAGCCCAGAACACCCTGAGATAACACTGGATAACCTACCTGTATACCCCGCTTGCCCTGGCCAGGGACGACTATGTGTAATGGGTCTTCTTGACACAACGCGATATCAACTCCCAATACCGGGAGAGACGAATCCTGTCTAGCCGTCACTGCCTCCAGGTGCTTCGGGACTGCACCCAACTGCTACCTGTTTACAGACTCATTTGAGCCGTGGTAGGGTAACAATCTAAGAACAGTGGGAACACACTCGAGGCGAAGTGACAGTGTCAAGTCAGCGGACTAAGCTGTACTCATGTCATCTGGGAACTGATAACTGACGATAGGGATAGTACCAACCAACAGTTCCTGACGAGTCCTGTCCAGTGTACTCGTGACCTCACGAGCACCTGCAGACTATCTCAAGTACGATGTACTGACGGCTGTGGGACAGACCGTCTCCCCTGCTGGGATGAGAAGCGCATATGCTAGTCTACTCCAGAGTATCGATGCCTTGCCTCGATAATCCTACGACCAGGGATCTGTATAAGGATGTGCTTGTAGATTACCCAGCCCCCACTAGTGTGACTACCATCACAACGCTGGTAATCAAGCAAAGATCCTAAGGGCTCTACTAATGTGTATAGGCGATATGCAAAAAGAAACACATGCACACATTAAAGTAGAAACAAACCAAGTAGCATACTACCATTTCGAGCAAGATTGTCTATACAACTGTGAATATCCCAAGCTTCCATCAAGTAATATACAAACTAGTATGATACAGTAATGGCCTCTAGGGCATATACACTAACAATCTCCCACTTTCACTAAGGCCATGTACTAGCGTATCGAAGACCTATCATCTCGATCAGCCGCTCGAACTGAGTCTGGGGTAAGGCTTTCGTGAATGGATCTGCAGTGTTATCTTCTGTAGCAACCTTCCGAACCTCGATCTCCCGGTGATCCACGATCTCCCGGTGATCCACGATCTCCCTGATCAGGTGATATCGTCTCAAGATGTGTCTGGACTTCTGATGGGACCTGGGTTCCTTTGCTAAAGCTATAGCCCCGTTGTTGTTACAATACAGAGGTATTGGATCAACAATGGACGGAACCACCTGAGGTTCTGTCAAGAACTTCCTCATCCAGACGGCTTCTTTTGCGGCATCTGATGCAGCGATATATTCCGCTTCCATCGTCGAGTCAGCAACGGTTTCTTGTTTGGAACTCTTCCAACATACCGCCCCTCCATTGAGGATAAGGACATAACCCGACATGGACTTGGAGTCATCCTTGTCACTCTGGAAGCTGGAATCAGCAAAGGCCTCCATCTAGAGGTCTTTTCCGCCGTAAACCAAAAACATGTCCTTAGTCCTTCTCAGGTACTTTAGAATGTTCTTTACCGCTCTACAGTGGTTCTCCCCAGGGTTTGACTGATACCGGCCTACTACACTCAGTGCATAAGCTACATCTGGTCTGGTACACAACATCGCATACATTATAGAGCCTACCGCAGAAGCGTAGGGTTTAATAGACATGCGATCCCTTTCCAAATCAGTCTTGGGAGACATCTCTTTGGAGAGGGTGATCCCGTGATAAGCCGGTAGATTACCGCGCTTGGAATCTTCCATACTGAATCTTTTCAGTATGGTGTCGATGTACCTGGACAGTGAAAGTCTTAATATCCTCTTGGACCTATCACGATGGATCCGGATCCCCAGAATGTAAGAGGCATCACCCAGGTCTTTCATGGAGAACCTGTGTGACAAGAACCCTTTGACAGATTGTAGCATAGGAATGTCATTTTCTATCAAGAGAATGTCATCCACGTATAAAACGAGGAATACGACAGTTCGTACTACAATTTTACTATAGATGCATGGTTCATCTGGATTTTTGATGAAACCAAAATCTTTGACCGTCTCATTAAAACAGATGTTCCAACTCCGTGATGCCTGCTTTAGTCCATAAATGGACTTAAGCAACTTGCACACCTTTCCACTGCTCCTACTCTGAATGAAACCCTCTGGCTGGTCCATATAGACACACTCCTCTAAATTTCCATTTAGAAAAGCGGTCTTTACGTCCATATGCCAAATCTCATAATCGTGGAAGGCAGCAATGGCAAGACGGATTCGAATGGATTTGAGCATAGCTACTGGAGAAAAGGTTTCGTCATAGTCCAAACCAGGTCTTTGACGAAAACCCTCTGCAACAAGTCTAGCCTTGTAGGTCTCAACCTGTCCATCCACACCAATCTTCTTCTTGAAGATCCATTTGCATCCTACGGGTTTTACCCCTTCTGGAGTAACGTCCAAAGTCCATACTTTGTTGGTGTACATGGGCTCCATTTCGGTCCACATTGCATCCAGCCATTTTACCGAGTCAACGCTCTGAATGGCCTGCTGGAAGCTAGTCGGCTCATCACTATCAATGATGCAATCCTCTCATCCCCGTCTATGAGAAAACCGTAGTATCTCTCGGGTGGATGAGACTGCCTACTACTCCTGTGGAGCGGCGCAGGAATGTCTTGTTCTTTCGAACCCTCTAGTTCTACTAAGCTTTCAGTAATAGCTCGTGGTTCTGGAATTTCTTCCAGTTCTATTACGCTCCCACTTATCTGATTTTCCAAAAATTCAGTTTCCAAGAAGCAGGCATGACGAGAAACAAAATCTTTTGTTCCTCTTCGCAATAGAAGAAATATCCCTTGGAGTTCTTTGGATATCCCACAAACTTGCACTGTACTGAACGTGTCTCGAGTTTGTCCGCATGCTGCTTTTTGACACAAGATAGGGTTTCTTCCCACTCCACATCTGATATGGTGTGGTAGGCACTGTCTTAGTTGGAACTCGGTTCAAAAGGTATGCAGCTGATTCTAGTGCATATCCCCAGAATGAGCGCGGCAACTCCACGTTACTCTTCATGGAACGCACCATATCCAATAGGGTTCGGTTCCGTCTCTCCGATACACCATTATATTGCGGAGTGTATGGAGGAGTAAGCTGAGAGAGAATTCCATTCTCTTTTAGGTAATCCAGGAACTCGGTACTTAAGTATTCACCACCTCGATCAGATCTCAGTGTCTTGATACTTTTGCCTGTTTGTTTTTCTACTTCATTCTTGTATTCCTGGAATTTTCCAAAGGCTTCAGATTTATGTTTCATTAAGAAGACATATCTGTACATTGAAAAGTAATCCGTAAAAGTAATGAAGTAAGAATAACCACTTCGCCCATGTGTAGACATTGGACCGCATACATCGCTGTGTACGAGTCCCAAGAGCTCGCTTGCTCTTACTCCGTGTTTAGTGAACGGAGTCTTTGTCATCTTTCCTTTGAGACAGGATTGACAAGTTGCATATGGTTGATATTCGAACGTATCCAAATATCCTTCAGTATGCAACTTCGTCAACCTTCTCTCATTGATGTGACCCAGTGTACAATGCCATAAGAAAGCATGATTTATTTCTGAAGACTTTCTTTTGTGTGTATTCTGGATATTGAAAATCTGTGGTTGGTTTAATACGTATATACCGTTGCTTAATGTACCCTACCCAATCAGAATATGATTAAGGTGAATGTTTACAACATTGCTTACAAATGCAAAATCATAACCTTCTTTAGACATTAAAGATACAGATATGATATTACAAGTCGCACTGGGTACAAAATAACAATCCCGTAAAACCAAAACATGTTCATCTGACAATCCCAAGCGATAGTCTCCCACGGACCCAGCATCCATGCCAGCTCCGTTTGCAACTCTGAGGGTCATATCACCTGCCTTCAAAACCCTATGCTTTCTCAGTTCCTGCAAAGAATTACAGATACGAGATCCTGATCCGGTATCCAATACCCAGGAAGTAGAGTTTACTGATAGACAGTTTTCAATAACATACACATCTGAAGCCGAAGCCACAACTTGCTTCGGGTCCTCGTTCTTGGCCTTCCAAGCCCTGCAATCCTTTTTCCAGTGTTCTTTCTTATGACAATAGAAGCACTCTTCCTTTACCACAAGCTGTCCCGCTACTTTTGCCTTTCCCTTGGCTTCCACTTTACTAACACCGCCCCTTGGTTTGGTGGGGACTTTCTTCTTCTTTCCTTTGGGTTTCGCCTTGGACCTAGAAGAGGAAGATCCTCCAACAAACAAAGTGGATGTTTCCCTTACTTTCTGTAAGGTGCCCTCTGCACTCCTCAACATGTTGAGGAGCTCCGGAAGTTCAACTTCTTTTCCTTGCAAGTTGAAGTTCGGGATAAACTGTGCGTAAGTGGAAGGAAGGGACTGGAGAATCAAGTCAGTGTAGAGCTCGTTCTCTAACGTGGTCCCAAGGTCCGCGAGCTCTTCAATAAAGCCAATCATCTTAAGCACGTGTTCCGCTATTAATAATCCGACGGCCAATCTCGCCGAAAACAACTTTTTCGAGACTTCGTATCTGGCGATACGGGATTGCTCTCCAAATAGTTCCTTAGTATGGAGAAATATGGATTCTAGGTCCATATTCTCGTGCCTCCTCTGATGTTCATTGTCCATAGAGACAAGCACGAGGCACTTGGCCTTCGCGCAGTCGATCTCCCAAGTCTTACGGATTTCCTTATCCGCGACGCTGGAGGTGGGACCTGGGACAGGGGGGCTTGGGTGGTAAGGAGATACCCCAACTTGTCATAAGTGATTGCCATTTTGACATTCCTGAGCCAATCTTTGTAGTTTGGCCCTGTCAGTATATTTTTATCTAGTAGTAACTTAAGTCCGGTCATGACTATTGGTCGCTGCAATTAGGAGAGAGAGAAGAAAAACTTTAGCATGATGCTCTTGCAAGTTTAGAGTGGTTTTAGTTTGTCTAAACAGGATGGCTCCTACTGTTTCTCGAATTCTTCCTCAAACCAAAAAGGAAGAATTAGTCGGGATTAATCTCACCGTACAATACTTGCTTAACCGTTCAGCCAGGCCAGTGTTGGTACTTCGAGGGAGGTTTTCCAACGCTTTCGCGAAGTTCCTTAATTAAGTAACCTCTTTTCCCTGTGGGCGTAGCCCCGCTAACACCTTTCTAGACACCTACTTGGTTTATAGCATTGATCGTTAAGTGAGAAAGTTCCCAAGGAGTAGCATATACTCACAGTAGGATCATGATCCAAATATCATCGTGTGATAAAACTGAAGGAATCCTACCAGAATCATCATACTCCAAATGGTATGCAGTACCAGCAAGCTTCAGTTTCTTTAGAAACTCCCGATGTGGAATTTTGCCCCATGCTCTTATGACCTTGACGTGGGCCAAAATATCATAAGTCACATGTCAAGTTCTACCCATCATTTACCAGGTTAATTTGAACTCACCCGTACATACTCTTGACATAGGCCAAAATGGCAGTACGACTGTCTCAAACCAACACATCTATCTATGCAACAGATAAATATCCGGCAACTACCAATCACTATGCCTTGGCGTAGGTCAAAATACATAGCTTGAATACTACCGAATATTTAACTGAAATGATGGAGGTCTATGAATGGTTTTGGCAAAACCGTGAACGTAGTGAACTTGATATAATCGAAGGAACCTGATAGTTTTTAAAAGGAGTGGTTTAAGCTCCGCGTTTAAAAGTTGTTTTTGAAAGGAAACCGAGTGGTTTTGAAATTGTTCCAACGACTTTAACTTTGGTTTATTTTGTTGCATTGATTTAATGCGTCCCATCATTTAATCCTACCATTGCAGAAAACAACGAAAATATGACGTACGATTATGCCATCCGCATTCGCCACGGGGCCCCGTCATCACCCGTTAGGTTACTTAACTAACGACAGAGCGGGGGCTGGACTAGCGCGGATGAAAAACATAAGCAACGCCTACTAGATATCATATATAGATATATACATTCCTCAGATGCAATGATAGCCATTCCAGATCACAGATGAACACATTGGATATACTAGGAATCCGCGTTTCGTTCGAGCCTGCAACGAAAACCGGATTACACGGTCGCGATGAATAGCCAAGACCCCACCCTAGATCCCTACGGGTGCGACAAACTACCCGCCAAGTACCCGAAATGAAGCAACCTCCCTCAACAACGTGAGTAGACCACTCAGCACTTCGAGGTACCCGGTAGTTTGTGCACCCCACCTTGGGTCTATCCTAGGAGCAAAAACAGTAAAAGAAATAATATACAATAGCGGCTACAACCTCATCCCGGATGTGCGGCCATAAAAATAATATTACATCAAATTACATATTACATCAAATGAAAGATAAAGAAAACTCTCATCTCACAACCCCCCGACTATTCACCCGCGACAATCCAACGAGTTCATATACACAAACCATCAACATTACAGATCACAGATATGCACAACCCCCACTAATCGACGTATAGCGATTAGTTGACGTTCAGTGCATATATCACATCACAGATATAACCCATTAGCTAAAGTCTACAGAACTTCGATCAAAATACGGATTTGCAACTACCCCAAACACAACTTTGTTCTCTGGAAAATCTGGGCAGAAACAAAATATGCTAAAAATCCCAAAACAGAACACTAATGAAACTGCAGTGAAAACGAGTCACGGCCGAGTCAACTCGGCCGCGGATCCGCGGCAGCGCGTTGACTGAGTCTGTGGCTCATTTTTGCTGTGTTTTCCTGCAAAACCCTGAGCCGATTTTTAGTGTATGTGGAATCAATTTTTGAACAGTTTTAAAATCGGTAGAGAGTTCAGTTCTCGGACGCGTTTTGTGATTTTTTTCTCCGATCGAAATTCTAAATACTTTGCTAACATGCTAGTTGTTGTTTAGCTAGGCTCTGATACCACTGTAAGTCCACGTTACCCATCTCGGTTCTTACGGGGATGCGGAAACTGTAAAAAACGATTTTTTAGGGTAAGGTAACATGGACTAGAAAATAGGATCTTTGCTAAACAAACACCTAGCAAACTAACTAGAACTTAAACTACTATGTTAGAGAGTTATACCAAGGTCTTGAACTCCTTCTCTTCTTGCTCCTTGGAGTGGTTGGATCGGCTCCACCTCGTAGTCTCCTTGTTGTCGAAGAATGATCCACCCGAAAGCTTCTACCTTGAGCTCCTACCTCAACCGAGAGGCAACTAAAGTGCTTGGCTTGCTGACCTTGAACTTTAGAGTGAGTAGAGAAGTGTTTTTAGGGTTTTATCTCAATGGCTCATGCTTCTCAACACATGAGACAAGAGAGCCTTGAGAGTGAGGAAGAGCGTGAGCTTGGATGAGAGAGAATGAGAATGATAGAATGAGCTTGACTTTTTACAACCATTCTCACATAAGATAGAATAATCATGATAATAATAATAATTAAGAATTGTGATGGTTAGTTTCAATGGACATTATCATTTCATGCATTTAATGCATTTTGCAAAGAATAAGAAGCATCATTGCAATGAAATGATGATGGTCAACTAGTCCAAAATAGTCAACCGGTCAACAAAGTCAACAAGTCAACAAAAGTCAAACTTTCAACTCAACCATGGCACAATAATACTTAATTAATATTATTAATCATATTTCTTATTCTCATTAGGATTTAGAAAAAGTCAACAGTCAACAACCCTAATGAGAATCGTCTGCCTCTGCCTCTGTCAACTGTGCATACACACCCGCATCCGTGTTCCAAGGAACACGAATACAATGAGATAAAACCAATCCCAAAACATATACTAGGATCTGGCTTAAACCAAAGCCCGCTAGTAATAACTGCCCGGACACCAAACGTGCACAAGTGCGCGGATGTGAACGAACCCTGTCGCAAAACCATGCGACCTCTACTCTGTTTTGCCCAAAGGCGAATAGCTCTCTGTGTGGGACTCTAAAGACTCGACACTACGCTGGCAGTGGGTCTAACCACAGGCCGCAAGCGGTACTAGTTGTACGTAATGGTCCCCAGGTAGATGCCGATAAGAAGACTGATGAGGTGAACCCATCCAAACTCCTACCGAGCCTGAATGTGACAATCTCCGTACAGTCCGGTCTGTTCGTCTGAGAATATCGTATGGCGGGCCTAGGGGGTGGCAAACGTCAGTCCCCTAATAGCGGTACAAGTCGTGTCGGAGTGAAGCCCAGAACACCCTGAGATAACACTAGATAACCTACCAGTATACCCCGCTTGCCCTGGCCAGGGACGACTATGTGTAATGGCTCTCCTTGACATAGCGTGATATCAACTCCCAATACCGGGAGAGACGAATCCTGTCTAGCCGTCACTGCCTCCAGGTGCTTCGGGACTGCACCCAACTACTTCCTGTTTGCACGACTCATTTGAGCCGTGGTAGGGTAACAATCTAAGAACAGTGGGAACACACTCGAGGCGAAGTGACAGTGTCAAGTCAGCGGACTAAGCTGTACTCATGTCACCTGGGAACTGATAACTGACGATAGGTATGGTACCAACCAACAGTTCCCGACGAGTCCTATCCAGTGTACTCGTGACCTTACGATCACCCGCATACTATCTCAAGTACGATGTACTGACGGCTGTGGGACAGACCGTCTCCCCTGCCAGGATGAGAAGCGCATACGCTAGTCTACTCCGGAGTATCGATGCCCTGTCTCGATGATCCTACGACCAGGGACCTGTATAAGGATGTGCTTGTAGATTACCCAGCCCCCACTAGTGTGACTGCCATCACAACGCTGGTAATCAAGCAAAGATCCTAAGGGCTCCACTAATGTATATAGGCGATATGCAAAAAGAAACACATGCACACATTAAAGTAGAAACAAATCAAGTAGCATACTACCATTTCGAGCAAGATTGTCTATACAACTGTGAATATCCCAAGTTTCCATCAAGTAATATATAAACTAGTATGATACAGTAATGGCTTCTAGGGTATATACACAAACATAAAACACGTCATGAACAACAGTCAAGGATGGTGGTAAAGCCAATCGATAAGCTATATCTCCAACATGCTCAATGATATCGAAAGTCCCCACGAATCAAGAACTAAGCTTGTCTCGACTACCAAATCGGATTACTCTTCTTGTTGGTGATATCTTCAAGAACACAAGATCACCAACAACAAACTCCAAAAATCTTCTTCCAGTATCAGTTCAACTTTTCCGTCGATCTTGTGCCATCTTTATATGATTATGTATCAAGTTAACTTTCTACGTAGTTTGCACAATAAGTTCCGGTCCCAGCAATCTTCTTTCTCCAATATTGTCCCAACAAACAGGCGAGCGACACTTACGACCGTACAATGCTTCGAATAGAGCCATCTGTATAATTGTCTAAAAACTGTTATTGTGTGAAAAATCTATGAAATATAAATGATCCTCCCACGAACCCTTGAAATCTAACATGCAAGCTCTCAATATATCTTAAATATTTTGGATCGTTCTTATCTATTTGAGGATGATAAGCCGTACTAAACTTCAAGCGAGTTCCCAAACTTTCCTGTAGACTCCTCTAAAAGTGCGATAAGAACCGAGTATCATGATCAAAAACGATATTCACTGGTACTCTATGCAATCTCACAATCACCTGCATGTACCGCTATGTCAAAGCCTCCGTCGACTGACAGACTCGAAATGGTATGAAATGAGCTGCCTTGATCAATTGATCGACAATCACCCAAACTGCGTTATTGCCGTTTGGACTCCGTGGTAAGGCTTCACGAAATCCATGGTTGCATTAAAGGATCGAAAATGGTTGCAACAAACCAACTACCATTTGATATTCAACCTTGAACCTTGTCTTGCTAACACATCAAGCACCTCGATACATAGCGAGCAATCTCTCTTTTCATCCCTTTCTATCAAAAATGTTGTCGCAGATCTCTATACATCTTCGTGCCTCTCGGATGTACTAAATAAGTAGAACTATGAGCTTTCTTCATGACTTCTTCACGAATATCTCCTTTAGTTATACACAAAATACTTCCGTATCTTAACGAGCCATCTTCATGAATCAACAAATCTGTTCAAAATCCCGCTTCCACTTGTCCTCGAAATTTCTACAATCTAGGATCGTGCGATTGTGCTGCCTTAATGCTATCGATTATGAATGACTATACTTGCAACCACATCAATTGTCCCGAAGAATCTGGTAGTAGGATATCCAACACGAATCTCTGAAGATCGGTTATAATTTCCTTCTGTGGATTCAACATCTGTATCGCTGGAAACCGACTTAAACCATCCGGCACTACATTAACTTTCCCCGGATGGTACTTTAGATCAACATTAACTTTCCCCGGATGTTGAGCGTTTTCTATGTGAACGTATACTTTAGGCTCTTTTGATCAGTAAACACTTCTACCTTTTCGCCCAATAAGTAATGTCTCTAAATCTTCAGCGCAAAAATCACTGCTGCTAGGTCTAAGTCATGAGTTGGGTAGTTCTTCTCATGAGTCTTCAATTGCCTCGACGCGTAAGCTATAACCTTCGCATGCTGCATCAGAATACATCCCAAGCCTTTCGCAGATGCGTCGTTGTGAATAACTAGTCCTCCGAAACCATCTGGCACTGACAGAATAGGAGCGGTGGTTAATCTCTGCTTCAGCGCTTCAAAAACTGGCGCATACTTCTCAGTCCTTACGAACGGTACCTCCTTTCGTGTTAGCTTAGTCAATGGTTCTGCTATTTGAGCGAAGTTCTCCACAAGCCTTCTATAGTATCCAGCAAGTCCAAAGAAACTTCCGATCTCCCCCACATTTTTTGGAATTGGCCAATCATGAACAGCTGCAACTTTTTCGGGGTCAACTGCAATCTTATCTACGAATACAGCATGATCCAAGAACTTCACTTCTTCGACCCAAAACTTGCACTTGCTTATCTTACCATATAGCTTTTCTTGTCTCAATGTTTGTAGTGTGATCCTTAAGTGTTCTTCATGTTCTTCTTTGCTCCTCGAATAGACCGGAATATCATCAATGAAAACAACCATGAATTGATCTAGAAATGGAGAAAAGATCCGATTCATCTAGTCCATAAATATTTTCGGTGTGTTAGTAATTCCAAATGGCATCACTAAGTACTCATAATGCCCATATCGAGTTCGGAATGTCGTCTTGCAAATGTCTTCTGCTTTCACCCGAACTTGATGATACCATGATCGCAAATCCAACTTCGAGAATACTCTCGCACCACTGAGTTGATCGAATAATTCGTCGTTGCTAGGGATTGGGTACTTATTCTTAATAGTCAGTCGATTTAACTCTCGATAATCGATGCACATCCTCCGCATGCCATCTTTCTTCTTAACTAGAAGAACTGGAGCTCCCCATGGTGAACTGCTTCTATGAATCCAACCCTTCTCTAATAATTCAGTATCTTATTTCTTTATCTCTTCCAGTTCCACCGGTGTCATCGGATAATAAGCCTTTGAAATTGGCGCTGCTCTTGTAATAAAATCAATCGTGAACTCCACATCTCGTTTTGGCGGTAAACTCGAGATGTTCTCGAACACATCCATGAAATCCCGAACCACTACTGGTGCTTCCTCCTCGATTACTTTCATTGACAAAAAAGAGGCACTTATCGGCCTAGCCCTAAATTTGAATAGCTCGACTGATCTTCTACCTCCCAAGAATATGAACTCCAGATGTCCGGGAATTTAGAAAATCACCTTCTCCGCCCTACAATCAATGTGAGTGTGGAAAATGCCAAGAAAATCTATTCCCAAGACCACATCATAGCTGCAAGTATCAATCACCAAGAAATCCACGAATAACTCCCGTCCGCAAATAATAATCGAGAAACCCTTGCACTCACTACTAGATATAATTCTCCCATTCCCGGTGTGTATGTCCTAAGAGCTAGATAGGGCCGTGTGTTGAAAAGAGTGTGCACTAATAAACTTGGACGACATAAAGGAATGGGATGCACCAGAATCGAATAATACCAATGCCACGCCCCACTTCCCAGTGTACGGGCAGAGGGCACGACTGGCCGCTATGTATTTACTCAGAAGCAAATACGCTAAGCGTAACTAAGCAATATAAAAGAAATATACACAAGAGACAAATGTAACGAAAAAACAACCTTATTTATTAATATTGTTTTGTACAATGCATGAAAAAGTAAATACATCTGAATGAAAGCAATGCCTAAATAGTGGCTTAACAGAAATGGAAAATACAGAATGTAAAGGAAATGTACAAGTGTAACTACAGCTCCGGATCTTCAATAAACTAGTCCAAGTCTTCAGTGCTAGGCTCGATCTCTGAAAGGTCTGAAACACCTGACGACATTCAAAGAAGAAGAAAGGGAATGTCGTCAGCGAACAAATCGCTCGGTAAGTCCCAAAGATAAGGGAGAAGTAGAATAGACAGACAGAGAGAGAGTATAGCTTTTAAAGTTGTATTATATTTTTATAATGTTGTACTATATGGTTAACGCTGTTGTTTGTAGCTTGCTACAGAAGGATGCCAGTGTATACGAGAGGAGTCTCTATATACTAGAGACTAAGGGCAACAGGAGTACAAGGAACCGTTTTTGCCACGGTAAAACAGCAACGGAAATACAGGTTAGGTGTCTTAAGTCTTGCTATCTCGTGCCACTTCTAACACCTTCAGTACCAATCTACCCCTTAAACCCCGTGATTTCTTGATTGTATTGTTTATATTTTATTGCAAATTGTATTGTCTTGTAGTATAGATTATATAATTGGATGACTTGCCGAAACCATGATATCAGTAAATGGATGTAACTGGAGAATCATGGATGTAACTGGAGAATCATGTAAATGGAAGTATATCCATGGTTCGGTTCAGTCACTACATATTGAATAGATTGAATATATGTATTCAAGGATTCATATTGGATTGTAGATTGTAGATTGTACTTGAATCATATTCAAGTCAGATTATTTATAATAAGACTCAGTATGAGTCTGAACAATTAGAAAGAGAAATTGAAGTCCTGAATTAGGTTTTGATGTTATCGGTAACTGCTACAAATGGGCAGCAGGATTTGTGTCTTTTTCAAAGACGATTAACGTGTTGATGACACCGTTTGTTAAGTTGTCTACATTAAATAGGCAACACCTATATCTCCGGCTCCCTGAGGCTCAAGAGACTGGTCCCGCTTAAAGCTATGTTTACTAGAGTCCTTATTGTAATTTATAGAACTTGAGGGGGTTATACGTAAAAATACTTTTGTATAATTTTCAAAATACACCCCAAGTATTTAATTATCGTCTTTAGAGTTGTCATAGATGTGGATTTTATATATGTGACATTTCTAGTAAAAATAACCTAATTTCATAATATAGGGTATTTAATTGTAACATCGAACTTGTATGGAATTTCATGGTATTTTCATATAAAGTGATTCTTTTGATATAGAAAAGTTGGAATTTTTATAATATATAATAAATAGATATTTTTGATGATACACACACACACACATATATATATATATATATATATATATATTTATATAAAATAATTTTAATTTATTATTTTTCTAGAAATCTCATTTTTCTTAAGATATTTGTATTTTTAAATCTTTCGAGACCGAATGCTCCTTACGGAGGTCTGAATCTCGCACTACTAAGTCCAGGGATGTGCGATAATCCGCACCATCCCAGTCGGGTTCCCCAAAAATGGGTTGTAGCGGCGCTTTGCAAAGATTTGTAAAAATACGTAATCTTGTCAAAATGGTTTTTATAAGTTTAAGATAGTTTTGTGTAAAACGGTATTTCCCGAATCTATATTTCCCAAAAGGTATTGTGCTATATCACATATAAGTGTTGTGAAGAGGTAGGACATTATCTCGTGATCTATCAAAAGGTATAGCAAGTTTAATAATGTTTTAAAGTCGAAATTAAACTACATGGTATTTTACTGAAAAAGAGCGATAAAAGTTACAAATGAAATATTTTGCTATGAAACTTATTCAACATGTTTTTTAATGATTAATAGTCAAGATGTAAGAGTTTAATATGGTTGTGTTAAGGAAAAATTGAACTTTATAAAGAAAACCGAATCGGAAGTCGGATTTAACTCCGCTTCTGTCGGGTTTTAGTTTTACAAAGTTTTAGTATGGAATAGAGAAGGGGGAGGAGGGACTTACGGGATTTCAGATTAGAGGAGAGGGAGAGGGATTGATAGTAGTTTCCGGTGCGTCATTTCGTCGCCGGAAGTTCCTAGAGTCGTCATCGGAATTTCTCCCTTCGTTAACTCCATTTGTACACAAAAATTCTAGAGAGTTTTCCTGAGAGTTTGGACAGAATTTATGAGTGAGGGGTGTGTGTTTAGGGGTGGTATTTATAAGAAAAGATTAGGGTTAGGGTAGATGAAAGGTGTGAAAGAAAATGTATTAAATTTTGTATTAAAAAAGGTTTTAATTGGATTTTAAATTCTCTGTAATAAGGCAGAGTTTTTAAAATATACAGGGGTTCAGGGAAGACAAAGAGATACAACTTTCATGAAGGAGACTCAACGATCCGGCTCGGTCGGACCGGCACCGCCGGCCGATTCGACCGCGCCGCCGGCCCGAGTCGACCGAGTCGGGCCGAGTCTGGGGGGCCATGTGTCCCTCGTCTCTTGGTTATCCTCCTGGGCCAGTGTGTTTTATTTGTGACTTTTGGTTTTACGGGTTTAGCACGTGTAGACACTTGGGATTCTAAAAATTTAAAAAGAAATCAATATTAAAAATGTTGTGGGGAATGGGATTTGAACTCTAGTGCTTTGGTTCAGCGGTGCAAGGTCTTACCATTGAGCTATAATCTCCTTCTTGCTATTAAAAAGCAAAACAAACTTATAACTTGTGCTCAGGCAAAAGTACCCCTTTCTGTATTTTTGAAAAAAATTGTACAGAAAGTTTAGGGTTGTTACAACAAATGCGTGAAAATTATAAACAAATAGGATACTGATTGATCGTGCGAAAAGGTGTTTATGTGTGTTGTAAATAACTGCAATCAAGAAGGTGTCGCAAATAGTTAGCCGCGATGAGTATGGGTCGTCCGTAGGGAACCATGAATTTCCTTTCTTGCTTTAGACTGGTTAATAAAAGAAAGGAGGGATTATTGTCGTTTTATTTTAAAATGGATATAAAATTTGTAATAGAAGGGTTTGTAGGGTTTATAGGACTTAGTAGTTAATGAATGAATGTTTAGAAATGTCTCTTTTCATATTTTAATAGTTTAAAACTTAGAGAGATAGCGATGAATGTGAATTACGGGTTCTTGGAGGGAACTAGGGCTTCCCACTACTACCCCTTGTCCTTCCATTGATCTCTATTAATCTCATGCCTTTAACAAAACAAGTGTTTAACTAATCTCGAATTGTGGTCGTGACTATCAATAAATTGATAGCGCGCTCGATAAGAGGGTTAGCATTTATTTTGCTAAAATTTATAAATGTTAAAATATCAAATGAAGTTAAAAGATATTTCATCCATTATTCCACCCTATCCTACAAACCCTAGCAATCAAGAAATTACTCGCTCATGGTTAGTAGCGATTTAGAAGAAAGGTTGAAAATGAATGAAACCATAATTAAAAGTGCAGAAAAGTAATGCGGAAAAGTAATGCGTAAAATAAGTGCGGAAAAGTAAATGCAAAAAGAATTAAAACAAAAACGACATTTATTAATCAACTATTGCATTACAAATTTTTCTTCTTCAAAAGTAGATTACAAGAACTCTAGTTTTGCTTGTAGATCTCTCTCTTGAACTTTGAGTTTGGGATCTTCAATTGTTGGAGTATGATGATGCTTTTGGAATGCACAACTCTCGGTCCTTTATATAGTCTCTAAAACTAGAAACCCTAGATGCCATATGTGAGTAGATGTAGATACGATCTTGCCCCCAAAATCCCAGATCCAACGGCCATTAAAGGACCATGGAACCGCCGCCCATTGCCACGTTTAACCACGGATCCGTCGCCTCCTGGTAGGTTTGGGACTTAGGATTTTTTCTGGCATTTTGTCTCTATATTTAGAGATTCTTTTGATATATAGATTCTGAAAATATTGCTCTGAGTCTCTGCCGTTGCTATATTCCTCGATTTGCTTCTAAAATTTGGCATATTCGATTTCGATATCCCGATTTGACTTGGATCTCCTACATAGATTTCAGACCTGAGCTAATACCTGCACAATATCTCAAATCAAATTGTTAGTAGCATTTGGTATTTTTAAGATATTATTCCAACCATTTATATGATATAATATCTTAAGAATATTGATTAGGAATATTTGATATGATATGCATATTTTAATTACTAATATATCATTTAAATATTATATGCATATGTTTTCCCTAATTATATTAATTATAAATGAAGAAACATATGATAATAAACTTTTACAAATAAACCCACATATGTTCTTTATTTACAATTAACACCTTTTATTTATTAATAATAATAGGGAAAATGTTCATATAAATGTGCAATATTTTAGACTAATCAGATACCTGAAACAACATAGTCTGATGCCTTGGCCTCCTCGACCATCAAGATTATGGCCCGTCCCTGATTAGGCCTCTGAGTAATCTGCTTCTGCCCATAAGTATGCTCCTGCGGTGGTTTTTGAATATCGTCTCTCAATCGTAATTTTGAAGGGCACGTACTAATGGTATGGTCAGCCGATCCACAAACTAAATAAAGTTCGAGCCTCCTTCGACACTCTCTCTGCGTGTGACCAAGTAGACGGCAGAAGTCATAAATCAGAGCCTTTTTCTAATCTGATACAAAAGGTTTCTTCATAGGTACAGTCCCTCGTTTGTTTACCGGAATGCCTCTACGTCTGGGAACTCTGGTTGGCGCATACGGAGTCTTCTGCACCACAACTGCTCGCAGTTGAGTATCCTTTACTCTTACTGTTAAACTCTATTGTTCCTTAGCAGTCTTGAGAACTTAGGAGAAGGTGATCAATCCCAACGATATGACGTGTCTTTGAATCTCCACATCCAAGCTACGCATAAACCGCCTTACCCTATCTGCCTTGTTGGCAACCAAGGGTCCTGCAAATCGACTGAGACGAGTCCACTCAGCCACATGTGTATCAACGGATTCACTATTTTGCTTCAAGCTAATGAACTTTTCTTCTATTTCTTCCCGAGTAGATTGCATAAAGAACTTCTCCAAGAAACTTCGCGAGAAAATCGCCAAGCTGATCGGCTTGGTAAAACGGGTCTTGTAACAACTCCAATTTCAATGTACAGAAAACTCATTTAAAGTTAATGTACAATTAGGGTATTTGCAAATCTTGTGAATACTATAAGAATTTGTTTTGCTTTTGAACAGCAAGAAAGAGCCTGTAGCTCACCGGTAAAGCCTTGCACTGCTGTTACAAAGCACCAGAGTTCAAATCCCATCAGCCACATTATCTTTTTTATTTTCTTTTCTTTTAATCTTTTTAGAAGCCCAAAGGTCTACACGTGCACAACACGTAAACTGAAGAGTTACTGACTAATTAAACATATGCACGAGAGAATACCAAGCGACCCCGACACGTGGCCTAAACCCCAACCCCAACCGTCGGTGTTGACCCGACGAGATGAAGGAATTCCCCGGCGCCGCCGGTCTAGACCGTCGGGAATGCCCTGATTCTTCTGGCCCTGCAACCCTTTGTCCTACCCCACTTCTCCTAGGCTGTTTATTTTCTCTGCAATTACACAGAGAATTTAAAGTACCTCTTTAATCCTATTTTTATTACAAATTTTAATACACCCATTCACTATATTAAACCCTAGCTTTTCCTATAAATACCACTCCTCATTTCACACTTCCTCACTCACAAATTCCTGCCCAAACTCTCAAGAATTCCTAAGTCTCTATAGTGTGCAAGTAGAGTTAACAAAGGGCGAAGCTCCGACGAAGTTCCGGCGACAATCCAAGGAGTTTCCGGCAACGAAACGACGCACCGGCGTTTTCCCACTCTTCCTCTTTCTCCCCTCTATTTTTGTGACCGGTAAGTCCCATTTTCCCCTCTCATCTTCATCTTTAAAAAGTTTCATTTCCAAAATCCGACGGAAGCGGAGTTAGTCCGATTTCCGATTCGGTTTTCTTTAAAACTACAATCTTCTTTAAATAAGATCAAACCATATTCTTATATGTTGTTTAATAAACATTAACAATCTCAATAAAACAACTTTCACATCAAAATATTCATTTTGTGACATTAATCACACTTTTTCAGAAAAATACCATATACTTTAGTTTCGACATAATAACTTTATTCCTTGCTATACCTTTAGATAGTTCACGAGGTAATGACATACCTCATCACAACACACATCTCTATTATAGTACGATGAATTTTGGGACAATAGAATACGGGAAAATACGACTTTACAAATAAATACTCTAAACTTACAAAACCGTTTTCTATAAAAAGATGTATTAAGCATTTCAATGCAATTGCGCCTCTACCACCCATTTTGGGGACCCCGTCCGGGATGGTGTGGATTATTGTATATCCTCAGGCTTAGTAGAGCGAGATGCAGACCTCCGCAAGGAGCATTCGATCTCAATGGAATTTCTTTATGCATTTTTATTTAGAAAATGAGATTTGTACAAGAAAATAAATAAATTATATTCATTAAATATATATATATATATATATTATAAAAATATCTATTTTAATTATATAAATATTCCAAGTTTTCTAAAAAGAAATCACTATTACACGAAAATACCATCCAAATACAATACAAGTACATTATTTCATGAAAATACCATATACTATGAAAGTAGGTTCTATTCATTAGAAATTTCACATTATAAAATATACATCTATGAAAACCCTAAAGACGATAATTAAATGCTTGAGATATATTTTGAAAATTATATCAAAACCAGTTTTACATAAAAAAACACTTAAGTTATACTAAATTATAATAAAGACCCTAGTAAACATAGGTTTAAGCGGGACCAGTCTCTTGAGCCTTAGGGAGCCGGAGATATGGGTGCTTGCCTATTTAAGGTAGACAATCTAACAAACGGTGTTATCAATACGGTAATTGTCTTCGAAAAAGACACAAATCCTGCCGTTCATGTGCAGCAGTTACCGATAACATCAAAACAATTTAGGACTTCAATTTCTTTTAAAAGTGTCCGACTCAGACCGAATCTCAACCTAATTAGTCTGACTTGAATGTGATTCAAGTACAAACTACAATACAACATGAATCGGTCTGTACAACCTATTTCAATATATAACTTGACTAAACCGAAGCATGAATATACTTTGTCTACATGACTCTCTATTTATATCAATTCTATTTTCTGATATCATGGTTTCGGCCAGTCGTCCATAAAAAAATTATAATACAAGGCAAAACAATACAAACAAAACAATCAAGACATCGTGGGATTTATAAGAGGTAGATTGGTACGGAAGGTATTAAAAGTGGCACGAGACTGTAACCATAATACACCTAACCTGAATCTCCATTATCGTTGTACCATGGCTGAACGATTCCTTGTGCTCCGTATACACATGCATTTTTTGTACCAAGCTACAAACAACAACGTTAACAATATAACACAACTTTAAAAAGTACATTCTCTTTCTGTCTATTCCGTCTATACATATTCCTTGGGACTTACCGAGTGATTGTTCGTTGACGACATTCCTTTCTTCTTTCTTTGGATTGTTGTCAGGTGGATCGAACCTTTTGGAGACAGAGCCCACCAGCGAGGACTTGGATCAGCTAGCCTTTGACCCGGAGTTCTAGTTTACTTGTATATTTCATTTTCATTTCTGTTATGCCATTGTTTAGGCATTGCTTTCATTCCATGCATTTACATTTCAGTTGTATTGTAAAAAGAATGTTTAATAAATAAAGTTGATGTTCATTTACATCTTGTCTCTTATGTACATAACTTTATATTGCTTAGATACGCTTAGCGTGTTTACTTCTAAGTAAATACGTAGCGGCCTCGTCACATCCTCTGCCCGTACACTGAGAAGCGGGGCATGACCGGTCTCCTTGACAATCCACCACTTGCGAGGGTAATCTACCAATTGGATGCGTACTACATCCACCCTTTTCTCATCTGGAATCTACGCGGCAACAAGAAGGTTTTCTGTATCAACTAGCCACTGCTCCGTTGGGAATGACTCTTCTAGTCGTGTAAATGTGGACGGACCGAGCTTTTTGAAGTGCGCCATGGTACCCTCAGGCTGTGTTGGTCTGGGAGCTGCTGCCCTCTCAGCTTCTGTAAGAACAGTCTGTTGGACCGTCCTCAGACCCTCTTAGAAAGCTTCGTCTTGCCACTGATTCAGCTCAGTTTGATGCTTCTGGTTTTCCAACATACCGCGTATGACTTTAAGTAATGCAACATTATCTACACGCCTCTGGTATGACCACAAATCTCTATCTGCCATTATTCTGAAGCCAAAAACACTGAAAAGGATTAGTATCAGAAACATGATTCAATAAACAAGAAGTCGATAAACTATAGATTCAAGATTGGTAAGGTAGTCATGTGGCAGGACATGTTCCAAATTCCGGATTTCCTGGTTAGTGTATTGAGTCCAATACCCAACTACAAAAGATCCAAACTCGACCAATCCTAAATCCTATGTCTCTGATACCAAAAGAACTTGTCATACCCCGCTTACTAAAATACGTGAATACGGTATGTGACAAAACCAACCATGCTACCTATGGAGAGAAAAGATCCTTCCATAGTCACATTACAGCTGTCAATCAGATATCAAGAACAGTAAATAAAAATCTAACTAACACATGTTCATCTGCCATAATAGATAATAATCAAGAAATGTATATAGCGAAAACGAATAAAGATCCAATAAAGAGATAATATTCAAATCACGTCCCTTATGAGATCACAACGTTAAACTTAAACTACGGAAATAAAATAAACTAAGCAACTCTAAAACTAATCATCAAGATCCTCACTGCTCAGCTTGCTTGTCAAAATACTCTTGATCTTCATACGACAAGGTCAAAGGAACTGGGCCATGCAAAACGCAAATGTCGGTGTGTCATAAATATCAATACCAATAGTAATAACCAAAATATGATGCTATAAAGAAGACATGAGTATAAATAATAATCACAGGCGATATAATAGTGGGCTATAGGTATGTCACGTATATCCTAAAGTTTGTATTTCTAGGTTATCTATCATAACAATATTTGAAATCAATTAATGGAATCGTCGATATAATTCAATAGTATCCCGTACGCGCTCGGGACCACGGTCAAGACCCTCGGGGCTGAATCCAAGACGTGCCGCTAAGCAGTAAAAAACGATATCATGTACAGGCATCATTCCGGGCTCGAAGCCCATATCAACCGATCAGTTTCTGGAAAGTAGTAAACTGTTGAGTTACAAATTAGGTTTCATTATTGATTTCCCCTTTTTTCCAGGTTTCATGTTCAAGTCAGGTATTAACTATATTTATCTAATGCCAACACAGGATCAAGTAGGTACAGGTCTTGTCCAACTAGACAACAAGTCACGTCCATCAGGTCAACAAGTCAGGATTGTCGGCATTATTAATAATCCAAGTAACAGGTCTAGTAATGTGTCGTGAACATGTTAGGTAGTGTGTTAAGACAGTAAATACTTGATGGAAAATAGTAACCAGGTCATTTAATACTGTAGAAATAACTAATGTATATTATTTAAATTATAAGATATAACTCTCTCTCTCACACACACAGATATATATATATATATATATATATATATATATATATATATATATAAACCAACTTGTAATAACCTTTTGCGTTTACTACTAAGTATACTGTCGTCTAAGTAAAAGATCATGAACTACAGTGGAATTACAGCATGCAACGAAATACACTTGTTATTGATACGAAATACGGATTAATTCTATAATATTGTATAATGATAATACTTGCTAAATATTAAAATGCATATACTATAAATAATTATACAAATATTTGTATAAGTAAAGTAGCATGTTGCAAGTTTAGAAACTTGCCTTAATTGTTAAACGCACAACGAAATACGGATATTCGCCCGACGACGACGTTTGAAATCACGACGTACTTACGGCCTTGGTGAAAAGCGACTGTGTGCTACTCTATAGAATTCTCAGACGCTGGTATTTGGGTTGAAGGTGACGGCGACGAGTCGGAGTTCGCCGGCGAAAAAACAAAGTCGGAATTTGAAACTTGTGAAGAAGGAAAGAGAAAGGGATGATGTGGTCTGTACATCGAGTAGGTGGTGACTGGCGTGTCTGGGTCGTGCTCGTCGGCGAAAGGAAGTAGGCGGCGGCGACGGTGATCGGCTCCGGTGAATGATTGTTAGACTTTTGCTATGCGTTCTACTTGTTCTATTTGTTCTACCTACAGCAATCAAGACGGTGTCGCTTTGCAGCTAGCCGGTTGAGCACGGGGCGTCCTCAGGGAGATGGTTGTAGGTCTATTCTTGTCTTAGACGAGTCAATTAAAGATTGTGTATATATGTTCAAATCTATCTTAAGTGTTCGTATTTTATGTTCAAGTAAACTTGTTAAGGTTAAGGTTGGTTAGTAGAGTTAGGATTAGTCTTGTACTTGCCTTTTACCATTTATCAAATGATGTTGGAATATTCGAATGTAGCGGGGATTAGGAGGACATAGGAATGGGATTTGCGAGTTTAATCAAGCTTTCTAACACTAAATCCATTTTAGTGCCCCTTGTTCGTCAGCTACGTGCGCTTATTTCCAACCCTAGGCCAAACATACGCAACAATGTATCCACTTAGTTCAAAACTACATGTCAAGTTGTAGTGTGCCCAGAGGACTTCTTGACTTAGGTCACGGCTATATATCACGTATAGCGCGCCTAAATGAGGGGGTTGTGTTTGATTGGTCTATGTTAATTTTAAGATGTTTGGCGAAGAGAAGAACAAGGTATTTTTCCATCCCTCATACTAATCTTCCTTAGCCCTAACAAGTGTGGAAATTATTCACGCATTTAAAAGAAAAATGAAACAAGAAAGAAAGGAAAATACGGTTTTTCAAATGGTAGCAAGTTAACTACTTGGACCCTCACCTAAGCAAAGGACTCTATAGAGTAGTATGGCTTGAAAATACGGTTTAGAAAAAAAGAAAAATAATACAAGAAATAGAAATAATTACTTAACAACAATAAATAACATTACATTAAGAATTAAAATTAAAAGACAATGAAATAAAAATACAAGTTAAGAAAACCTCTCATCTTCATTGATCTTCCACTCAAAAAGATCTCACTACAATTTCAATGGAGAATAGATGATAAAGAAGAAGAACTGCAAACTAAACTACACAAAAACCTAATAAAGAAAAAGCATCCCTACTTAGGTCAAAACTGGAGTATTTATAGACAGAGAACCGAAACCCTAGGGTCATATTCTGAGCCCTTATATAATTACTAAACTACCCCTAAAACATCATCTGTAGACGACAAAACACGGCCGCGGAACCGCCGCCTAAAGGGCCTATTGGTCGCGGTTCCATGGTCGTTTAGAAGACATGGTGACTCGTTTTTTCTGGGATTTCTTATGTTGCTTTGTACTTATATTTGACAGGTCCAAAATTGTAAAATGTCTCCAATATATCTTCAGATTTGCAACAGTCCAAAAATGGCTACACTTTTAATCCTTTTGACCTTTATCTCCCTCGAGCCCCGCGAATCTCTTGATCTTTATGCTGCCCCTCTCGTTCTCTTAGCTTTTCTGAGACACGAATGACCACAGTTATTTGTCTTATCTCTTGAACTGGTAAGTGACACTAGATGGATGCGGATGACCGGAACCCGAATTTTATCCGTTTTTGGCAGATGTTCTGGATTTTGGCATAACTGTGGAGATTTTGCGTGATTTCCGTTATTTTGGACAGGGAACCTGTAACCTGTAATCATGTAGTAAACACGGATTAAAAGCACCTTCCTGTAAACAAACGAGCAGAATAATGGGAAGTATTAAATGTAATATTATGGTGTGAATAAATACCCCCGAACTTATTTTTTGCTCGTTCCGAGTAAAACCATTTATTTTCAAAAAGTCCTAAGCTCACATTCGTAGGTATCACGGTTGCACTTAGCGTGTGTAACAAGCCGTTAAACCTTTAGGTATCCCTAGTAGGAAGAGTGTTGTCTCCTGAGATTTTTCAGCGGATACTACCCACAAAAGCCCGTCAAGCTAATTTCATAAGTTAACATTAATTCTACTCCTACGGTTTAGTATCAAAATTAGAAATTCTATCATCCTAAGTTAAAAATATCCATCCTTAAATTTTCACACCTCCTATTTATTCAGCTCAAGATCCTATACGTTTTGACAGTTTAGAAAGATCTCGGTTTCTCTTGAGTTTTCCTTCTAAAGCGCAATCTCCAATCCGGAATTTTTATCATCTTTAAAGAAAACATAAGACTTTTTTTTATCCCTATCTTTCCTCCAAACCTCGATCGTATGCCCCTACGTGTGTGTGAATTTTTACCCTTACACTCAAGAATTCAATTCAAGCTATAGTACTCTTGCCCTAATACCTAATACTACTTCTTTCATTAATGATGGACGGATTTGCTCACACACCTTCCATGTGACTATTACTGCTTCCTGAGGCACTAATCAGTCGATTACTGAATGTGTGAGCTTAAAGCGTAAATAGAATTTTCCAGGTCTTGTAATTATTATTTTTTCCTTTTTTCCATTTTTCTTTTCAAGACTGGAAATATTTTTCAATGTTGTTCTTTTGGTGGTTAGCTTTAAATACCGTTTTTTCATTCATCCTAGGTTTTCAGGCGAGTATTTCTAGGTATCCTCTACTATCCCAAGTTTCAAGGTGCATGTAAGTGCAATTTGTAGGGTATATATTTTCTGAATTTGGACTCAAGAATAGAAACTATTTTTCAGACTTATCCTTCAATAAAGCTTTCAATACTTTCCCTTCATCTCGACTTAACTTAAAAACTGAACTCATGATTACCTTCTTCTAAAAAAACTGCAAGGACGTATATTTACCAAGGTTAAACAGACGGAGGGTTATTTTTAGGGTTTTCAATTCCTAAGCCTAGGATTTAGTTATTTCTAACGTATCAAACTAAATTTTCGGAATAAAAATCTAAGTTATCCTACTAGCTAACTTGACGAATTTTTTTTTATATATTTTTGTAAAATGTTTCGATTTTTGTGGGTTTTTAAAATAAGTATGCAAATGCAAAATATACACATGAATGCAAAGGTAGAAAGCTTACCGAGCATACCCCCAAACTTAAACTTAACAGTGTCCTCACTTTCGTGCTACACCAAGAGAGTCAAAATTTTCGGTGCTCCCCTTTTTTTTTATAAAAGAAAAAGAAAATAAAATATATATACACAAAAAGGGCCCCCCAAACTTAAGTGAAATAGTGTTTCCACTGTTTAAGCATTAATGTTCAGAGTTGGGGGGAGAGAACAGTTTCAGTCTATACAAAACCTTACACAGGCCAAAAGTTAACACCAACCATTCAAAGATTTTATCGTGATAAAGCCTGGGTTGGTGAAAGAACGCGTAGAGAAAGGAGATAAAGAATACGTGAGACCGTGTGTGGATGGAAGCGGGATACGGTCTCGGTGGAGAAAACGAATGGCGGAGGGGAAAAAATGGAAAAAAAACTTGAGGGTGGAAATGGAGTGAATAAATTAGTATAATTTGTAATGATCGAAGTGTAAAAATGGATTGTACTAATCTATCAACACATTGAGAAATGAGGTCAAACCACTTAAGATTCACAAGAAAACACAGGTCGACCAAACTTGGTGAACCAGACGTAGGAAATGATGGTGATACGGTATCTTGCGAAGTGGGAACGGTGGAAAGGATGGAGGGAAGTGATTGGGGAATGGTATCGGTTAAATTTTCAGAAGGGTGTGCACAGCTAATGGAAGGGACATGATGAATTGAAAATCCGACCCATCAAGTAAAACTATTTCATCCTTAAAATTCAGCTCATCCATGCATTCATCATCAATTTCCAGACGCATATGGGGTTCGGAAAAAACAGTTAATGATTCGTGATGATTCCCATATGGAAGTGAAAAGACATGATGAATTGGTGAGAAAAACTTATCCAAAATTATTGGTGCATCATCCAAAATATTCGCAGCGTCAATATTTTCAATCAAGTGGAAGTCAAACTTCTCTGACACTTCATCAAAAGCATGGATTTCAATCAATTGTGGTTCTAGAATGGAGGTGTAGAGATCAAAAGGATTAAGATTTGATTCACTTGAAATGACCCTTCACAATCGGGTAAATCATACACTAAATAGTCACACAACTCATCAAACATTCTATTTTCAATTGGTGATTCATTTGGGACACTCGATAAACTTTCGAAACCGGAGTTGTGGGATTCAATTTGGAACAGGTAGGTTTGATTTAGAAGGGTGTACTTCTCACTCTCATGACTCAAATCCTCAAATTGTCTTATCTCCTCATCATACATTGGAAAATTCGGAGCTAGTTGGAAACTAGCTGCTGGTTCGTTAGGTTGTATTAGGGCGGCCATAGATGCACTCAAATCCAACATCTGTTGGCACAATACTACCCGAAATTCTTCTAATGACTGTTCAAGACTAGACATAGGTTGTGAAGGGATTTCAGTAAAATATTCAAAGTTGTCTGGATACATGAAACTCCTAAATGGCTATTCAGAAGAAATGTCTAGATAAGGTGTAAAAGTCGGGTAGGATTGATAGGAATCGAATGGATGTGAAAAATGGACAGGATTAGGATCAACATTCTGATATGAAGATGATTGGAATTATTGTCCTAAGAAATTTTGAGTGGTGAAAGGAGTGTAAGATCAGCTTCGGGATTGTTCAATTCTGTCAGCAAGGACATGGGTTTTTGTCACGACCCAAATATGGCACGTGACCGGCACTTAAATCACATGACATCTAAAGACGTCGACGT